>CM074724.1:388760379-389360379 GCA_037306005.1 Rhinophrynus dorsalis
ACCTGAGCTGCTGCGGGCAGGGCTGTGGGCGAGTGTCGATGGGTTCGCAGGGGGCGGCCGGGCCCCTTGGAGTGACGGGCCCGGTCGCAGGTGCGACCCCTATTGTTACGCCACTGTCTACCGCTTCTTGCTAGTTTCCTTCATGCTGCACAGGTCGCTTCCTACTCAGGTGTGTAAAGATTCTCCCGCCTATTAACTGCCTCGGTCTCTAATTGCAGATATGCAGATGATTAACTCTTTGAGTGCAATAGAGGTATCTGGATACTCTTCTGGCACTCAAATGGTTAAATGGACATGTAGCAATGATAGCTTTCTCCACTTTCATGTTTAATTAGCTGTAAAGCTTCAGTACACCTTAGCAGGAGCACCCACCTTCAGCCAGATTTTAAGCTCTATGGGGTAGGGACCTTATGTCCTAATGCATGCCTGCCTGGCATACCCCTTATGATAATGTCTGTATAAATACTTAACCACTGCATTTTCGGTACTGCCTTATATTTAAAGGAGCAGTAAACTTTTTTTTATGAAAACACATTTTATAGATCTTCTCCTGCTGAATAAAACAAGGTCACTCCCATCGCTGTCAGATGTTTTATTCAAAATTTATAAAAGTTCAAATAACCAGGAAGTGAATTTACTGTGTTTACTTCCTGATAGTTCTGACAGGAAGCACATTTACTGTGTTTACTTCCTGATAGTGCTAACTGACAGGAAGTGAATTTACTGTGTTTACTTCCTGATAGATCTAACTGACAGGAAGTGAATTTACTGTGTGTTTACTTCCTGATAGTTCTAACTGACAGGAAGTGAATTTACTGTGTTTACTTCCTGATAGTTCTAACTGACAGGAAGTGACAGGCAGTTTCTATCACATTCTATGGAGAACTGTATGTCTCTGACTTTTCTGACTTTCCTCTCCATTAGAATCTAACAGGAAATCTAATTAGAATTTGACCACTAGAGGACACTGCTAATGTAAAAAAAAACATGGGTTTAAACTGTAATAACTCTGGAAATATGAATCTCTTGGAGGTGGGAGTACTCTTATTTTAATCAGTAGGAAAATCCCTACAACATATATTTTTTTCATAAAAAAAAGTTTACTGCTCCTTTAATGAAAACTGTAAAATGCTAAGATATCTCTTGGCACATTATAACTAAAAATATACATACATTATGCAAGCACAGACCATGTCAGCTGGTACAATTATGGAGAGGGGGGCAGCCAGGCACTTCTGTATTGTAGAAGGGTCCCCTCTGTGGCAAGTACTCCTGCCTATGTCCCAGGTGCTGAGTTGAGAAACTAGGCTGTAGGGATAGGCAAGCAGACTTCTCCTTTAAAGGGATAGTAATACATCTTTTTATCTTTATTTTATTGTGTAGGCATTAAAAAAACATGAAGAATGATATAATTCTTATCTCTCAGACCTTTATGGTTTGAGAGATATTCGCAAGCAAAGTTTCCACTCCCGCCCCTTTTACCTAGTGTAAGCCATCTATTCTCAGATGTGGAATCCAGTCCATAGACCAGACAGATAACAGCAGGGGACAATCTTCTTCCTATGAGAACAATGAAAGCCCTGCCCCCCGTGACAAGCTTTTCAAGTTTTTCACTTATCTTAATTGAAGATTGTCCCTCTCTGCAGTCTACCTGGGCACCTCCCTTCTGATCTGGCTGAACAGTGTTACATCAGTAAAAGGGGCGGGAGGGGGATACTTTGTCATTGAATTACTCTTGTACTACAACTCTGACAGAATTGAAATAACACTCTCCAAAGTCCAAATACTATGAAGATTAATTAGAGCTGCTTTTATTATGAAACATTACTATCCCTATAAGAGTAAATAACATGTTTTCAGTCAACTGTTAATATGGCAATAAAGAAATCCTTAGATTAATCTAGGTCACCTTGCCATGGGGGAAGTATACAATCAATATTATCTATATCAATTTGGAACCAGAAATCTGTATTGTCATGTGACATACATATATTGCTCCTGAAGATCAGCTATAGGGCATGATTTCCTAAGCTGTGAAACTAATAGTATGGTTCTGTCGATCTACTCACTGAAAGAGCCACTTAAAATATTCTTATTTACTAAGGTCTTAATATAAAATTCTAAGGGCATACAGATACATACCTCCCAAGTATCCCTCTTTAGGAGATATTAAGGGTCTGTAGCTCCAAAGTGTCCCTCTTTAGGAGATATTAGGGGTCCGTACCTCCCAAGTGTCCCTCTTTAGGAGATATTAGGGGTCCGTACCTCCCAAGTGTCCCTCTTTAGGAGATATTAGGGGTCCATACCTCCCAAGTGTCCCTCTTTAGGAGATATTAGGGGTCCATACCTCCCAAGTGTCCCTCTTTAGGAGATATTAGGGGTCCATACCGCCCAAGTGTCCCTCTATAGGAGATATTAGGGGTCCACATCTCCCAAGTGTCCCTCTATAGGAGATATTAGGGGTTCATCCCTCCCAACTGTCCCTCTTTAGGAGATATTGTGACTTCACACCTCCCAAGTGTCCCTCTTCAGGAGATATTTGGGCTCCATACCTCCCAAGTGTCCCTACACCATGTAAAACAAAAGTGTCCCTCTTTGGCCATTTCATGTGTTGGGAGGTATGCAGATGAGGGGAAAAATGGAACAACTCAAGGGCAGATAAGCTGCATCAACAGGGAAGAGAATTATCATTAGTATAAAGGTGGCTTTTAACTACTTCAATGCTAAAGGTGTCCAGAGCCTTGACTTGTCGGAATCCAAAGAACAAAGGGTAGAGAGATCAATCAAAGTTCAGTTTTTATCCCTGCCAGAGGGGTATGTAATGCACTGCAATGTGCTGCATATGCCTCTGACCGGCAGTCAAAGGGTTGAAAGATAAAATTATAGGACGTAATAAACTTTATGTATAAAGACAAAGTGCAGCAGTCCAGGAGCATACCAGCTACACACCAGCAGATTAATAACAATTCCCACTGATTTAAATAGGGTTTTAAACTCTTGAAGGTTAGACGGGTTTCCAAAACATTGCAAAGCAATGTGTTTGGAGCTCTCTGGCATTCAAGGGGTTAAAAGTCCCACATAAATCAAAGGGAATTTGGGATATTTTGTTCAGGGCTTGCTTAAACCCTTCGAATGCCGGGGGATACACAACGCATTATGAACCTATGCATTGTGCTTCCCACTGGAATTCAAAGCGTTAAAGGGATATTAATACTTAAAATGTAAAAAATATATGTTGTAGGGTTTATCCCCCTGAGTAAAACAAGAGTACTCCCACTGCTGAAAGGTGTTTCATTCAAAAGTTATTAATTTTCAAAGTTGAATTTTTTAGGTGCAATATCACAGTGGCCTGAAATTGTACAGTGGCGCTGTTGCTACACCATCCTATGGAGATGTATGGTCCCGGGACCAGAGCTGTCCATAGGATGGTGCAGCAACAGCGCCACTGTACAATTTCAGGCCACTGTGATATTGCACCTAAAAAATTCAACTTTGAAAATTAATAACTTTTGAATGAAACACCTTTCAGCAGTGGGAGTACTCTTGTTTTTACTCAGGGGGATAAACCCTACAACATATATTTTTTACATTTTAAGTGAGGTCTGGTCACCTACCTAAGCCCCATATCAGTGCATCCTGAGTACTTAAAAATGTGTTTAAAGTAAAAATGAGTAACCCTTTGAGTGCCAGAGGGGGTACATAATGTATGTGTTCCATACATGTCTGTCACTCAAAGGGTTTCCAAAATGTGTGTTAAGCATGAATAATAATAAAAAAAAAGTGTGTGAATGGAAAAAAAAACTGTGCTTTGCAATGCATTGTGTACCCCACTGACACTCAAAGAGTTAAACAGCTAAAAAAATAACACCAAAAAGTAAAATCAACACTGACCAGTAATCCTGATGTCCTTCATCTGTCATCCTCTTCTTTCTTCTCCTTTATCTGTCATCATCTTCTTCTTTCCTTTCCTTCATCTGTCATCCTCTTCTTTTCTTCTCTTTCATCTGTCACCCTCTTCTTTTTTCTCCTTCATCTGTCGTCCTCTTCTTTATCTGTCATCCTCTTCTTCTTTTCTCTCCTTCATCTGTCATCCTCTTATTTCTTCTCCTTCATCTGTCATCCTCTTCTTTCTTTTCCTTCATCTGTCATCCTCTTCTTTTTTCTCCTTTATCTGTCATCCTCTTCTTTTCTTCTCTTTCATCTGTCACCCTCTTCTTTTTTCTCCTTCATCTGTCGTCCTCTTCTTTATCTGTCATCCTCTTCTTCTTTTCTCTCCTTCATCTGTCATCCTCTTATTTCTTCTCCTTCATCTGTCATCCTCTTCTTTCTTTTCCTTCATCTGTCATCCTCTTCTTTTTTCTCCTTTATCTGTCACCCTCTTCTTTGTTCGCCTTATCTGTTGTCCTCTTCTTTCTTCTCCTTCATCTGTTATCCTCTTCTTTCTTCTCCTTCTTCTTTCACCCTCTTCGTTTTTTGCCTTCATCAGTCATCCTCTTCTTTCTTTTCCTTCTTCTGTCACCCCCTTATTTTCTAGCCTTTATCTGTTGTCCTCTTCTTTCTTCTCCTTTATCTGTCATCCTTTTCTTTCTTCTCCGTCATCAGTCATCCTCTTCTTCTCCTTCATCTGTCATCCTCTTCTATTTTCTCCTTTATCTGTCATCCTCTTCTTTCTTCTCCTTCATCTGTCATTCTCTTCTGTCATCTCAATCTTTATCTGTGCTCCTCTTCATTCTTCATCTTTAACCTTTAGTGTGGAACCTGAAAATTAAAAAATTTATTTATCAAAATAATCTAACATTAAAGATATGCTGCTGCCGGCGGTGGCTGCAGGAAAACAATAGAAAACATTCCCACTCCTTGTACCATTTGGGCCGCTACCCGATAAGCACTGAGGGAAATTTGAATAGGGACTGCCTTTTATATGGCCAGTCCCTGTTCAAAATAATTCCCACATTCCCATTGGCTGGGATGTGGGGTTACGAAGGGCACAGAATGTGCTCTGCAGGAAACCTAGCTCCCAGCCAATCAGCTTCCAGTGCTTTGAGTCATTCCTCCAGCTAGAATCTAATTGGCTGAGAGGTATGGTTACTTCACGTCACCCTTCATAAACCCATATCCCAGCCAATGGGAGCATGGGGGCAAATTGAACAGGGACTGGCCATATAAAAAGCAGTCCCTAATCAAATTTCCCTCAGTTGGCACTGGTCAATGGCCCGAAAGGTACAAGGGTGGCGGGGGGGGGTGCTGGTTTGTCCTGCCTTTGCCACTGGTGGAGGTAGCAGCAGCGGTGGCAGCGTATGTCTAATGTCAGATTATTTTTAATAACTATATTTTTGTTTTTCAGTTTCCACAATAAGGTTAAAGAAGAAGAACAAGGAGGAGCACAGATGAAGAAATAAGATGAATATGACAGATGAAGACAGGAATGATAGATGAAGAAAGAAGAGGATGACACATAAAGAAGATGAGCAATAGAAGCTTAGAGAAGAGGAACTGAAGAAGCAGAGCATGGTGCAGAAGACCCCACTGGACATCTGGATAACAGGTAGGTGTTATAACTATGGGTGATAGGACAGTGTTAGGGCTAGTATGGGTCCACTTTATTGTTAATGTTAGGGGTAGTATAGGGCCAATGGGAGGGTTAGTGTTTGGGAGGGTAACTGTGTTTGTAGCTCACATTCGGAGTTTGACACGGTGTCCATCACCAAGTATTAGCGGTTTCCTTTGATCCTCCCATTTCTCACTCTATTATTGTGACTTATGGGACTAACAAAACCATGACAAACGTTGGGCCTAAATAGAGGCGTAACTAGAAGCCACCGGGCCCTGGTGCAAGAATTGCCATGGGCCCCCCCCGACCACATTGGCCCCCCTCAACTACATTGGCCACCTCCACATTGCCCCTTCCACAATGCCCCTCATTCTCCACAGTGGCCCTTCATCTCCACAATGCCCCTCTTTCTCCATATTGCCCCTCATTCTCCACAATGCCCCCATCACAATGCCCCTTCCACAATGCCCCTCATTCTCCACAATGCCCCTACTGACCCCCCCCTCCTATCTCAAGTCCCTGGTGGTCTAGTGGTGAGTCAAGCTCCCGCGCGGTTGTTAGTAATGCAGAGCGCTGGGAGATTATGTCATCTCCCAGCGCTGTGCATTACTAGAGCGCCGGCCGCCGGGAGATCACTGCGGGGGAGTGGCGAGGGGGTCGCAGGGGTGGCCGGGCCCCTGAGAGTGATGGGCCCGGTCGCAGATGCGACCCCTATTGTTACGGCACTGGGTGTAAAATTGGGTTCTGTGTCCCAACGCTCGTCGTTCCCATGGTAATACTGCGTGTGTAACGTTCAGTAATGATTTTTGCCCTACCAACACTTTTAGCGCTGTGAACTGGATCAAGCCCCAGGTCTTAACTCAGCCACCAGAATACTCATCCTCTTCTCCAGAACAGCACTTACCCGTACACTACTAAACTCATTTTCAGGGCTTCCCATAAAGCAACGTATAACATTCAATGTCCTCCTCATTACCTTCAAGGCTCTCCAACACTCATCCCTATATTTGTTTTTTGCCTTGGTCTCCAATACACTTAATTAGCTATTCAAAACTTTGTCTCATTATAACAAGACACCGGAAGAAAGTGCTCAAACAGACCCACTCGTCAACAGCCAAATAATCACCCATCATCTTCTCAAAAGAATCTTTATTGAGATCCATATAAAACAACAAGGACTTGGCAAAGATACAAGTGTTTGAGCACTCTCTTACGGTGTCTTCGAGTTTGCTGAAACCTTCTTGCCTGGGCTTGAAGAGGGTGCTCCGGATCCACACGCCTTCGGGCTTTGGTGAGTTGGTTGCTTATGTGTGAAAGCAGGTAGCAATTTGTAGAAGTGATAATTATTCACATATTATGTATCATTATAACAAGAGCTTTAGAAAATGAGTGTTTATCGCGGTATCAGAATCCTTAACTACCGTCACAGGTCCTTAAAGGGATAGTAATACTTCGTTTTAACTTTATTTTATTTTGTAGGCATTAAAAAAAACATGAAGAATGATATAAGTCTTATCTCTCAAACCTTTATGGTTTGAGAGATATTCACAAGCAAAGTTTCCCCTCCTGCCCCTTTTACCTAGTGTAAGCCATCTCTTCTCAGATGTGGAATGCAGTCCATAGACCAGACAGATAACAGCAGGGGACAATCTTCTTTGTATGAAAAGAATGAAAGCCCTTCCCCCCTTGACAAGTTTTTCAGATTTTTCCCTTATCTTAATTGAAGATTGTCCCTCTCTGCAGTCTACCTGGGCACCTCCCTTCTGATCTGGTTGAACGGGGGGAGGGGGAGTACTTTGCTTGTGAATATCTCTTAAACCATAAAGGTTTGAGAGATAAGACTTATATCATTCTTCATGTTTTTTTAATGCCTACAAAATAAAATAAAGATAAAACGAAGTATTACTATCCCTTTAACACAAATCCACTGATGACGGTCCTGGAATGTCGCCGGTCCTTAAGGTATTAATACATTTCTCCTTTGACACCACAAACAAGAAGAGCAAATGACAAAGAGTACTTTCTGCATTTTCCATTTGACTTAAATTGATTTCCAACAAGTTCCGCTGATGCAAGTTAAGTGCTTTTTTTTAACTTACAAACTTTCCATCATCTCCTCTGAATGACAATCCATGAATTATGAGATGCTTCTCTGTGATACAAAGTCATCTTAAAGGGATAGTAATGTTTCATATTAAAAGCAGCTCTAATTAATCATCATAGTATTTGGACTTTGGAGAGTGTTATATCAATACTGTCCGAGTTGTAGTTCAAGAGTAATTCAATGATAAAGTATCCCCCTCCCGCCCCTTTTACTGATGTAACACTGCTCAGCCAGAGCAGAAGGGAGGTGCCCAGGTAGATTGCAGATAGGGACAATCTTCAATTAAGATAAGGGAAAAACCTGAAAAACTTGTCAAGGGGGCAGGGCTTTCATTGTTCTCATAGGAAGAAGATTGTCCCCTGCTGTTATCTGTCTGGTCTATGGACTGGATTCCACATCTGAGAAGAGATGGCTTACACTAGGTAAAAGGGGCGGGAGGGGAAACTTTGCTTGTGAATATCTCTCAAACCATAAAGGTTTGAGAGATAAGACTTATATCGTTCTTCATATTTTTTTAATGCCTACAAAATAAAATAAAGGTAAAACTAAGTATTACTATCCCTTTTATAAGCTTCACCAGTACTATCTTCCTTCTTTCAGCTGTTCCACAGACGGTGGTCATCTAGCTCGTTGGCAGTTCCTCTTAATTTCAACGCTGCCAGACAAGATCGGTGGTAAGGAAAATGTTCATGCTGTTCAACATGCGTGCCACCATTTTTCCAGTAGTTGAATTAGGTGGAAAAGCATTAGATTTGTCACCAGAAACCAGACAAGTCACACATAAAACTCCACCTCTACTTTCTGAATAGGCTAACCATTGACTTATTTTTATCTCACGGTTTCATGTTTTCCTGCTTTTATCTCACAGTTTCATGCTTCCTTTTAATAGCATTTTCCTGCTATCTGTATATACTCGTTTTATTTTACTGACGTCAACATTTGTGTTTTTCTGTGCACAAAGCATTGTTATACAGCTTTGAGTTGATTTTTTAATAATCCAGTTAGCTGGTGTGATATCACCCACATTCCCAGCTACTGCTTTACTGCTGCATTCCTCCCTCGTACACAGGGGCGCAGGAACCGGGGGGATGGGGGGACGCATCCCCCCAGGAAATCATGTGGGGAAAAGATAATTTAGAAATCCCCCCCCAGGAGCTAGGCGCACCGGCCTAGGGGAGCGCAGGCTCTGGGTGACCGGCAGGAGGGAAGCACACTGCACAGAGATCCCTCCTGCAGGTCAACTCCTTGTAACATAGTAACATAGTAAATTAGGTTGAAAAAAGACACAAGTCCATCAAGTTCAACCTTCTCCTCATACCCCAGTAACTGAGAATTGTATAGCTTTCCTGCTACCAATTAAATTATTCTTTATCAGACCTTCCTGATCTGCCTACTGATAAACAGTGTAACTCTGTATGTTCCCTTTGGAAAGAAATGTATCTAATCTTCTCTTAAATGTATCCATTGTATCTGCCATAACTACCTCCCTGGGCAATGAATTCCACAATTTGACAGACCTTACCGTAAAAAAACCCTTCCTCTGCTGAAGTTTAAACCTCCTTTCCTCTAATCTCAAGGGGTGTCCCCTGGTCACCTGATCAGGCCTTGGAATAAAAAGCTCACCGCAAAGATCCTTGCATTGACCTCTCATATACTTGTACAATGTGATAAGGTCTCGTCTTTTCTCTAGAGTAAATAAACCAAGTTTGTTTAGTCGTTCCTCATATGTCAAGTCCTCCATTCCCTTAATTAATTTTGTAGCGTGGCCAAGCATAGCGGACAGAGGGTAAAGGAGCTTCTGCATCCTCTTCCCCGGTCTGACAGGAAGTTGCTGGCCGAGCGCAACAAGCAGCTTCCTGTCAAACCGGGTAGAGGAACAGAAGCTCCTCTACAGTGGTCCGCTCCGCCATGCTACAAATCTACACACGGGGGGGCTGGGGGGTAAAGAGAAACAGTAAAAATGCTATCCCCCCAGATTTGTTGGGGTTCCTACGCCTCTGATAGTATGCACTGACACAGAAGGAACAGGTAGAAAGTAATGTGTTTCAGTATCTTAATCTACTTCGAAAACTACAATTTCATCAACCTGATCTCCCTCTCTGTCTCTTTCTCTGTATTCTCAGTTGAGCTCCTGTGGCTACCAAAATAAGAGTCTATCTGGGGAACTTTAAGAGTTCAGCTACCTCTTTTAATTTCAGCTTTTCTCCTCTTCTTATACTGAATCCCATTTATTCTTGGATTCATTCATAAAGTCTGGCTGGCACTGAATATACCCTTAAAGTGTTAGTAATGTCCAACAAAAAGTTTTTTGCATTTAGAAGAGCTTAAAAAGCTGAGCTAAATGCAAAAAACCATATCTCTCAAACCGCTATGGTTTAAGAGATACAGGCGTTTAAAGTTCGCTGTCTCCTACTGACAGCTGTAAAGCTGTCAGCAGGAGATTTGTGTCGGTCGACACGGTGGCGCTTGAGAAGTGCCGAGATCTTGTTATTTACAAGGAATCCCTTCATTGGAATGGTCTAAAACGTGTGCCTGGTGTTCAGGCCTAGTATTCAGGCCTGGTGTTCAGGCCTGGTGTTCAAGCACACGTTTTAGACCATTCCAATGAAGGGATTCCTTGTAAGTAACGAGATTGCGGCACTTCTCAAGCGCCTCTGTGTCGGCCGACACGGATCTCCTGCTGACAGCTTTACAGCTGTCAGTAGGAGACAGCGAACTTTAAACGCCTGTATCTCTTAAACCATAGAGGTTTGAGAGATACTTTTTTTGCATTTAGCTCAGCTTTTTAAGCTCTTCTAAATGCAAAAAACTTTCTGTTCGACATTACTAACACTTTAACTTATAACATACAAACACACAAAAAGAAAAACTAATGTAAACTGACCATAAAAGTATATAAAATATACCAATGGTTTTCATACCTTGTTCACGGGGGCCAGTAACTTCAGGATGTCCTGTGCACAGGTGAGTTACTTAAAGGGATAGTAATACTTAAGTATTACTAATCCCTATAGTAAAGCCCTACTAAAAAAAAAACATATTGCCCCCACTGTCATCTCTCAGACCTTTATGGTTTGAGAGATAATCGCTTCTAAAGTTGCCCTCTCCCTCCCCCTTCCCCGTAGTCAGCGTTCTAGCTGACTGCAGGGAAGAGAGTCGTACGACTTTCAGGCGGCTCTCCAGCACAGCCTGATCGTGTTACTAAAAAAAAAAACTTTCACTGAAATGGTCTTCTACGTGTGCTTGGCTTGTGCTTGGTTTGCAAGCACACGTAGAAGACTGTTTTAGAGAAAGTTGTTTTTTTTTTTTTAGTTAACGCAATTGTGGCCCTGCTGCAGAGCCGCCTGATGATCTATGACCGGATTTCCCTTCAGTCAGCTACAAAGCTGACTTCGGGGAAGGGGGAGGGAGAGGGCAACTTTAGAAGCGTTCGTCTCTCAAACCATAAAAGTTTGAGAGGACACTGGGGGCAATACGTTTTTTTTTGGTAGGGCTTTACTATAGGGATTAGTAATACTTAAGTATTACTATCCCTTTAAACGACTGAGCCTCTGACTAACGTACCTGTGTGCAAATAGGGAAATCCCCAAGTCCTGGAATTTTTTTTTTTTTTTTTTAATTTTTTTTTTTAAGGGCTGAGAAGGACGAACAGTAGAGGAAGAAAAGAGCAAACGATAGAAAGCAGAGATATTTCAGGAACGGGGCCTAGGGGACAGAAGGAGTTTTTCAAAGGGACGAGGATCTCGGAGCATATTCGACTTACCCGGGTGTCTCTGAACAAAGGTATGCAATTGCTTATACCGCAACCACTCCCCAGACGGAAGAGCTAAGGAGGCCTGCAGCTCCAAAAAATCGGCCAAGGCAGCCCCAGAAGACAGATGTAAAGGTAGAAGCCGGTCATGGGTGACCCAAGAGGCAAAGGCGTTGATATCCACACCCGGGGGGGAAAGCCGGGTTCCACAAAAGGGGGGTAAGAGGGGCAGGGCCGGATTTGCCATAAGGCAAAATAGGCACCTGCCTACAGGCGCACGCCACCGAGGGGCGCCTGCCATTGGGATTTTTCTTTTTTCTTTATCCTTTTAAAAAAAAAAAAAAACCTAGCCACCTCGCTGGCTGCGCCGGCACCCACTCTATGTCGCCCTCACATTGCAACCCCCCCGCCCCCCGTTGTCTATTTCCTACCTCCTTGGCATGGCAGGCATCTCCCAGTGCTCTGCATTCCTGAACAGGAGACCGCGCAGGAGCTTCAGGAACTACAGTACTGTGCCAAAGGAGGCACAGACGACAGATCTCCTGCCAGGGAGGTAGGAAACGGACAATGGGAAGGAGGCAGGCAATGTGAGGGCAACATGTAGATGATGGGGGCATGTTGGAGCCGAAGGGGGGCATTGTGAGGGCAAGTTGGAGCTGGTGGGGGGGCAAGTTTGAGCTGATAGGGGGGCAAATTGGAGCTGATGGGGGGCAATGTGAGGGTAAGTTACCCTTGCATTGCCCTCCATCAGCTCCATGTTACTGGGTAACATGGAGCTGATGGGGGGCAATGTGAGGACAATATGGAGATGGTGAGGGAAATGTGGAGCTGATGGGGGCAAGTTGGAGCTGATGGGGCAATTTGAGGGCAATAAAGAGATGATGGGGGCAATGTGGACATTAGGAGCATTGTGGAGGTGTCCAGTGGAGATGGCCATGGGGGTGGGGGGGGGCGCTTCAGATTTCTGTGCCTACAGGCTCCTGAGATGTAAATCCGGCCCTGAAGAGGGGAAGGCTTTTCCAGGATCGAGGTGCAGAGAGAGTCGAAAACCTTCAAAGAGGAGGTAAGTAGAGAAGGAAGAGGACCAGATGCCCGGACAACCTCCCGAAGGAGCCAGGGAATTCCAGTCAAGGGCTTTTTTTATTTTTTATTTATTTTTTTTTTTTTTTAAGTCCTGGCATTTTAGTGGTGACTAAAAGCAAAGTTTTATAACTATTGAACTAGACAAGCAAACTGAAATCCAGTCCTCGGGACACAAAAACAGGTCAGGTTCTAACGATGTCACAACTTAAAGGGATACTAATGTCCAGTAAAAAATGTATGTGGTATTGTAGATTTTTTTTAAAAAATTACGCGCAGCAAATAACATCTCTCAAACCTTTTATGGTTCGAGAGATATTCACATCTAAATATCCACCCCACCCTCCCCTTCTCCTGACGTCAGCGCTCTTCTGCAGAGCTGAAATAGCATTATTGAAAAATAATTACTTCATGGGAAAGGTCTATAAAATGTGCCTGGTTTGCAAGCACACTTTGTAGACCATTCCAATGAAGTAGTTCTTTTTAAAGGGGAACATTCACATGCTAAAAACTATTGTTCATGGGATTAATCCTTAAAACTAGACTAGTGCTATTTTTTTATCTACTTGCTTACTTTTAGAGAGATGAAGACTTAAAATACTGCACTTCAGCATTGTGCAGCACCCTCTGAGTGGGGCACCAAGTTGTAGGCCTAGGGGACAGCGGACGGAAGTACAAGGGAGCCACACAGCACTGGGGGTAGGGTTGCCACCCTGCCGGTATTTTACCGGTAGGCCGGTAAAAAATTGCCTTCTGTCCAATGTTAAGTCTATGGAGGGAATGCCATGGCCGGTATTTTTATTTAAGAAAAGGTGGCAACCCTAACTGGGGGTAATCCAGTGGATGCTCAAACACTGTGAGGCCAGTCATCGCCTCACCTACATGTGAGTAGAACTGAGCACGTGCGAAGGTGTATATCCGGTGGTGGTCTTCAATGGTCAAAACAGTCTGCATTTAGGTGTGTGCACCCCTCTTTTTGTTTCTGTTTTTACACTTTGTAGATCGTTCCAATGAAGTATTTCTTTTTAGATAGCGCTATTTCGGCACTGACATCTGTGAAAGGGGCAGGAGGGGGTCATTTTAAAAGCATATATCTCTCAAACTACTGTATACATGTTTGAGAGACAACACGTATATCATTGAATTTATATTTTTAATATCTATAATATTAACAGCAGGCATTACTGTCCCTTTAATGGAACCTTTTAAACAGGCCCGGATTTACATCTCAGGCGCCCCTAGGCACAACACCTTGTGGCACCCATAGCCCCTCCTTTTCCCCACCCACAACCACACCCTCTCATATTTAAACACACCCACTTTTGTGGCCACACCTATCTTAGATCAATTATTCACATTACTATTAATTACATGTACTAAGTACATGTTTTAATATTGATAAATACAGGTATACCTGTTTTGTTTTTTTTACACCTATGCCCGGAACAACCCCACCACAAATCCAGATGCACAGCGGATGTGATGGGTATCAGTACCCAAGGAGCGTTATGCATGCTTCCCGTGTCCCGCCCAGGAATACTCCACTGGAGCCACCCATTACGTCATTAGCACCAATGTCTCCCCATGCCCCAGGAACCGCAGAAGCTCCCCTAAGACACCACCTATAACAGACATGGATCTGGAAACCCCCTAGAAGGACTAACAGAAAACCCACTGGAGACTCCAGCGATGACCGCTGAGCCAAAAATCCTGCTGCAAGGACACAGTGGAGACCAGGTACCGTCACAGTGGTAAGCAGAACACCACCCACAACAGGTACTTGAGCACCATCAGGGAGAAGAAGTATTCATAGTTTTAATATCAGTAGGTTTTTTTTGTTTGGTTTATCTACATATACATAGCTGTACAGACACACACACGTTACACATACATATATACTTACACATATACACATGTATATATACATATACATACATACACATAGCCATACACACACACACACACACATATACTTTTTTTTTTTTCTTGCGTTGTTTTCCCACATCGGGTTTCCCCTTCATTATTTATGTATTCAAGAAACATTTTCATTAATTTTATTTTTTTTTTTGTTTTCTTTTGGTGTTGGTTGTGTTGTTTCCTGTGTCTTTTTTCCAATAAACTTTTTTTTACATATACACACACACACATATATATATTATATATATATACACACACATATACACACACCCCAATACATACAAACACATATACACTTTTTTTTTCATACATACACACATGATGATATATAACTACATACACACATTCGTACACACACACCCCAATACATACACACACATATACACTTTTTTTTCTTCTTCTTCTTCTTATTCATAAGACCAGTGGCTAGAAACCCACCGTCACCCACCTCCTGCAACTCCAGCCAACATCAATGGGTCCCCAACCCTGCAGGCCCTGGTTGGACCTTGAATCCGGTCCTGCTGTCACCTGGCTGTAGAAAACTGCTGGCAGAGGCTGCTCCTCCACAGACACAGACTCCCGCCCCGTCACAGCTGTACTGGACCGGAAGGCCGCTCCCGCGATGCAGCCGTGGCGGGTCCTGTACCATGGAAGTGTATAAGTTCACAATCCAGTTGGCTGCTGAGGCGCCCCCTGCTAACCTCACAGCCCAGGGTCAGGGGAACATGCGAGCCCAGCATAGCGGAGGATGGATGGAGTAAGGATACTCCGCATCAGCGCAGTCCAGGTGCTGTCCTGTATATAAGCAGCCGCGCAAGCTATACATAGTGCACAGCTGCTTACTAACATGTCATCCCACGAGACTTGAAGAGGAAATGAGCAAAGACTCATGGGCAGGTCAGTCCGGGCAGCGCATCCGCTCTGAATAACTGAGTTTGGAGCGCATTCACCGCACAGCATTTACTGGGGAACCCCAAATGGGCGGGCCAGTGGGCGTGCCAGGCCATTGCCAGGCCCAGCGGCGCCCCTAAAAATCTGGTGCCCTAGGCAGGTGCCTTGTCTGCCTATTGGTAAATCCGGCCCTGCTTTTAAAGTTGGTCTAAAGTTGTAAGTGGGGTTCCACAGTGTTCACAGGGAAAAGTGGTAAATGAAACAAACATGCTACATATACATTAAAGGGATAGTAATACTTGAAAATAATTTTATTTTATATTGTAGCCCTTAAAAAAACATTACAAATGATATGTCTTATCTCCCAAACCTTTATGGTTTGGGAGATATTCACAAGTAAAATAAAGTTCCCTTTTCCTGGCTGTTTCAGCCAAGTCTGCCATCTAGTGGATAGATTTGGAATCTGGTCTACAGATCAGCAGGCAGCTCTTTAGCAGTGCTGAGATCACGATCTTTAAAAAGAACTACTTCATTGGAACTGTGTAAAAAGTGTGCCTGGCTTGCAAGCACACTTTGTAGGCCTTTCCAATGAAGAAATTATTTTTATAGATTGTGATCTCGGCACTTCTGGAGAGGCACAGCTGGTCCCGGGACCGGATTCCAAATCTGAGATCTAGAACGGTGACGTCACTCGGGGGAAACTTTACTTGTGAATATCTCCCAAACCATAAAGGTTTGGGAGATAAGACTTATATCATTTTTCATGTTTTTTTAAGGACTACAATATAAAATCAAATTGTTTTCAAGTATTATTATCCCTTTAAAAAGAACTGCTTAATTGGAACTGTGTACACAGTGTGCCTGACTTGCAAGGACACTTTGTAGACCATTCCAATGAAGAAATTCTTTTTAAAGATCGTGATCTCACCACTTCTGGAGAGCTGCGGCCGGTCAAGGGACCAGATTCCAAATCTGAGAGCTAGAACGGTGACGTCACCCAGGTGGAAACTTTGCTTGTGAATATCTCACAAACCATAAAGGTTTATTGAAAAGATAAGGCAATACCATAGGGTTTTCATACACATACAAACAATACATATAAGCAAATGACCATAGGAATAGGTTCTACCGGCCTTGCCAATAATACCGGGCAAGGCAACCCAGGAGACTCAGACGAAATAGCAGTAGCAGGCTCTACCAGCCTTGCCAATACCGGGTAAGGCAACCATAAGATGGTCATACCAGTTCTACCGGCCTTACCAATACCGGGCAAAGCAGCCTGAGGGAATACTAGGAGGAGGCTCTACCGGCCCTGCCAATACCGGGTAAGGCAATCTAAGGATGGCAACGTGAATAGGTTCTACCGGCCTTACCAATACCGGGCAGAGCAGCCCAAGAGAGGAGACACTACTGAGACCAAATGACTGTCAGATGACAATGACAGTAGGATGGATATAATAGGGACAAGGTCAAGCGATCTCACTCAAGCAGAAGTCTCATGCCAGAAAACTACAGGACTAACTGCTGTTAGGACTGGACAGCAACTCGGGACCTCCAAGTACCTGACTGCAGTCAGGGAGTAAACCAGCTTCCGCACGCTGGAACCTACAGCAGTAATGAACCACCAGGCTTAATGGAGTAAACCAGCATCCACACGCTGGAACCAACAGTAGTAATGAGCCACAAGCTAAATGGAGTAAACCAGCGTCCGCACGCTTGGAGCAACAGTAGTAACGAGCCACAAAGTTTAATTGAGTTAACCAGCGTCCGCATGCTGGAACCAACAGTAGTAATGCCACAAGGTTAATGGAGCAAACCAGCGTCCACACGCTGGACCCAACAGTAGAATGAGCCACAAGGTTTAATGGAGTAAACCAGCGTCCGCACGCTGGGACCAACACAGTAATGAGCCGCAGGGCTTGATGGAGCAAACCAGCGCCCGCACGCTGGGACCAACACAGTGATAAGCCGCAAGGCTAGATGGAGCAAACCAGCGTCCACACGCTGGGACCAACACAGTAATGAGCCGCAAGGCTTAATGGAGTAAACCAGCGTCCGCACGCTGGGACCAACACAGTAATGAGCCGCAAGGCTTGATGTAGTAAACCAGAGTCCGCACGCTGGAACTGACAATGGTAATATCGCCTGAGCGAAAGGAAACCAATATCTCCTCAGCGACTGAAGACAGGGAACCACAGAGTCCAGGCAGAGGATCAACCGGAACGAGCACCGCTGAATCGTCAGGCAACAGGAACATCAGCAACCACAGAGAACAACCAGAACCGGGCTGGAACGACAAGCAGGCAGGAACACAGGAACAAGTAGACTCAGGAACTCTGGGACTCTGGAACTCTGGAACTCTGGAACACTGGAACTCTGGAACTCAGGCCCAATCAGCATAACAGACAGGACAGATAGGATGCTGTCAGAGACACCACGAAAGGGCAACCAAAGGGTGCCTGGACTGAGTTTAAAAAGACAATGTGAGGCGGGCTGACAACAGACAGCCAATGGGAGCCCCCTGCAGGTGATAGACACTGGATAGCGCCAATCACAGGCACCATAATACCTCCTGAACATGAAAGAAGCCTTGGACTTCAAGGAACTGAATGAGCATGCTCACAACGTGAAAAAAGAGGCTTGGACTTTAAGGAACTGAATGAGTATGCTCACAACATGAAAAAAGAGGCTTGGAATACAAGGTATTTAGGACCCAGAATCATACACAACCTCCACCCCTCCACCTGTCCCAATTAGCAGGTTTGGCAGGCTGTAAAAAGAAAATGGAATTTTCACTTGCTGTGAGCAAGAAATGTTGAGGAGAGCAAAGCAACAAAGCAGGACTGGAAAATGTTGGTGAAACGTGCTATTTCTGTAGAACCTTGAAGTAGAAGGGGGAATCTATTACAAGTAAAGTTGGAGCTCAGATTGAGCTAGGTTTCTATTTGTAGTGTTGCTTGCAGTTTGTTTTGTAAAACACTGCTGATTGTGATTGATGCAAAGTCAAAATAAACCTGCAAATCTTTTTTTAACCCCTTGAGTGCCAGAGAGGTACGCGTTGCATGCCTCTCTGGCACTCAAACGGTTAAGAACTGTGGACTGTGTGTGATACCCTAGAAGACTGTGCTTACTGCCCACCCAGCCCGCTTATGGTTTATCACAGTGTGTTTTGCTCATGTGTGTTGTGGTGTATTGTGTGTATGTTGTGCGTGTATTTGTGTATTGCACATGCTAAGTGCTTACTGGGAAAGAATCCTTGCCCCTTGATTCGCTTTTTCTTAACCCTTTCATTCGCACAGTGGTACGCAACTCATTGCAGTGTCTGTCCCCCTGTCTGTAATGTCATGCAGTGTGTTCTCCTGTGTGTGATGTCCTGCAGTGTGTCCTCCTGCGTGTGAATGTCTGCCCTCCTGCATATGTGTTGCATCCCCATCTGGCAGTCAAAGGGTTAACAGCATAGCAGGGAACTCTCCAGGCAGAGGCTGACTTTCTACTGAAACTCTGCCCACTTCTGCTCCTTCCCTCTCTGTTCCTCTCGCTCCTGCCCAATTCTCTTCCTTCTCCAGCCTATTTTTACCACTTTTTGCATGCACAGCTACAATAACCATCAGACTCAGTGCCTGCCGCTTTGAGGAGCTGTAGTCCAACAACCACCACAAGGCTGTGCATTGCACACTGTGCTCTATAGGCACAAATGACTTGCATGTAATCTATCTATGAGTAGGCATAGTATTGAACAAAGACACCTGTTAATCACACACCTAAGGGAGGGACATATCACCAAAAACACATCACACGCACCAGGAAAAACACTGCAGGACATCACACACAGCAGGAAAGACACTGCAAGAGATCACATAATACAATGGGAAATATACTACAAGAGATCACACACAACAAAACATCACACAAACAGGGACAGACTTCGAGACATCACACAAAATGTGACAAGACACTGCAAGAGAACACACGCAGGACGGTAGACACTGCAGGACATCACATACAGGAGGGTAGACACTGCAAGACATCACATACAGGAGGGAAGACACTGCAAGACATCACACACAGGAGGGAAGACACTGCAGGACATCATACACAGGAGGGAAGACACTGCAGGACATCACACCCAGGAGGGCAGACACTGCAGGACATCACACACACAGGAGGACAGACTGCAGGACATCACACACAGGAGGGCAGACACTTCAAGGCATCATACACAGGAGGACACACTGCAGGACATCACACACAGAAGGGCAGACACTGCAGGACATCACATACAGGAGGAAAGACTGCAGGACATCACACACAGGAGGAAAGACACTGCAGGACATCACACACAGGACGGCAGACTGCAGGACATCTCATGCAGGAGGACAGACACTGCAGGACATCACACAGAGAAGAGCAAGCTGCAGGACATCTCACGCAGGAGGACACACTGCAGGACATCACACGTGGAAGGGCAGACACTGCAGGACATCATACACAGGAGTATACACTGCAGGAGATCACATACAGGAGGACAGACACTGCAGGAGATCACACACAGGGGGACAGACACTGCAGGACATTACACTCAGGAGGACAGACTGCAGAATATCACACACAGAAGGGCAGACACTGCAGGACATCACTGCAGTAGGGCAGACTGCAGGACATCTCACTCAGGAGGACAGACACTGCAGGACATCACATACAGAAGGACAGACACTGCAGGACATCACATACAGAAGGACAGACACTGCAGGACATCACATACAGGAGAGCAGACATTCACACGCAGGAAGACACACTGCAGGATATCACACACAGGAGGGCAGGCATTCACACGCAGGAGGACACACTGCAGGACATCACACACAGAAGGACAGACACTGCAGAACATCATACACAGGAGGATAGACTACATGACATCACACACAGCAGGGTAGACACTGCAGGACATCACACACAGGAGGGCAGACACTGCAGGACATTACACACAGGAGGGCAGACACTGCAGGACATCACACACAGGAGGACACACTGCAGGACATCACACACAGGAGGACAGACACTGCAGGACATCACACACATGAGGACACTGCAGGACATAACACACAGGAGGGCAGACACTGCAGGACATCACACACACCTGAGGAAACTGCAGGACATCACACACAGGAGGACAGACACTGCAGGACATCACACACAGGAGTACAGACTGCAGGACATCACACACAGGAGGGCAGACACTAGAGGACATCACATACAGGAGGACAGACTGCAGGGCATCACACTGAGTATGGCAGACTGCAGGACATCACACACAGGAGGGCAGACTGCAGGGCATCACACTCAGTATGGCAGACTGCAGGACATCTCATGCAGGGGGACAGACACTGCAGGACATCACATACAGGAGAACAGACTACAAGACATCACACACAGGAGGGAAGGCTGCAGGACATCACACACAGGAGGGCAGACTGCAGGACATCACACACAGGAGGACAGACACTGCAGGACATCACATACAGGAGGACAGACACTGCAGGACATCACATACAGGAGAACAGACTGCAGGACATCACACACAGAAGGGCAGACACTGCAGGACATCACACACAGGAGGGCAATCACTGCAGGACATCACACACAGGAGGGCAGACTGCAGGACATCACACACAGGAGGGCAGACACTGCAGGACATCACACACAGGAGGGCAGACTGCAGGACATCACACACAGGAGGGCAGACTGCAGGACATCACACACAGGAGGGCAGACACTGCAGCACATCACACACAGAAGGGCAGACACTGCAGAACATAACACACAGGAAGGTAGACACTGCAGGACATCACACACAGGAGGGCAGACTGCAGGACATCACACACAGGAGGACAGACACTGCAGGACATCACACACAGGAGGACAAACTGCAGGACATCACACACAGTATGGCAGACTGCAGGACATCACATACAGGAGGACAGACTGCAGGACATCTCATGCAGGGGGACAGACACTGCAGGACATCACATACAGGAGAACAGACTGCAGGACATCACACACAGGAGGGCAGACACTGCAGGACATCACATACAGGAGAACAGACTGCAGGACATCACACACAGGAGGGCAGACACTGCAGGACATCACATACAGGAGAACAGACTGCAGGACATCACACACTGGAGGGCAGACGGCAGGACATCACTTTTTCTGACCAAGTCAGAGAACAAAGCTCTACTGTAATTTTATTCCCAAATTACTAAATTAAAAATTCCTAAAACTTTTCACCTGTCTTTTATACAAACAAGCACACGTTACAGGCAGTTTTAATAGATATCATTAACCCTTTCAATGTCTGTGGGGTTGTGAAAAGCATGGCAGATCAATGTACTGCGCACCCCTATGGCACTCAAAGGGTTAAACTGTATGTAATTAACAGGTCCACCTTAACTGATTTGATGACGGAACAAATATGTTGCTATTTCGTATAGTATTAACCCTTTTGAGTGCCAGGGTTATGTTAATTTTTTTCTTCTCAGTTATTACTTGTGATCTCTTGCTGCAGCTGGACTAATTCACGTTGTTCCCTTGGGGCCTGACCATACCCAACTGAACTTGCCTATTTATACATGTCCTGATCTACACATGTCTCCACTAGGGTAAACAGACCTTGAAACAGGATCAGAAGTTTTTTTCCTGTGTTTACAGGTAGCAATCATGCCAATGTCAGTTATTGTCCAGTTTTGCCATGTCAGGTTCTGGATAATTTCTGGTTAAGTACCTAAGGTAATCGAGTGCCAGGTATCCAATATACAGATTAGCAGAGGTGTAAATAAAAACATTACTGGGAACTGCAAGCGTCAGGTAAGAAGGAACATCTGAACAGGTCTGTCCTGGGAACTGCAGGCGTCAGGTAAGAAGGAACATCCGAACAGGTCTGTCCTGGGAACTGCAGGCGTCAGGTAAGAAGGAACATCCGAACAGGTCTGTCCTGGGAACTGCAGGCGTCAGGTAAGAAGGAACATCCGAACAGGTCTGTCCTGGGAACTGCAGGCGTCAGGTAAGAAGGAACATCCGAACAGGTCTGTCCTGGGAACTGCAGGCGTCAGGTAAGAAGGAACATCCGAACAGGTCTGTCCTGGGAACTGCAGGCGTCAGGTAAGAAGGAACATCCGAACAGGTCTGTCCTGGGAACTGCAGGCGTCAGGTAAGAAGGAACATCCGAACAGGTCTGTCCTGGGAACTGCAGGCGTCAGGTAAGAAGGAACATCCGAACAGGTCTGTCCTGGGAACTGCAAGCGTCAGGTAAGAAGGAACATCCGAACAGGTGTGTCCTGGGAACTGCAAGCTTCAGGTAAGAAGGAACATCCGAACAGGTCTGTCCTGGGAACTACAAGCGTCAGGTAAGAAGGAACATCCGAACAGGTCTGTCCTGGGAACTGCAAGCGTCAGGTAAGAAGGAACATCCGAACAGGTCTGTCCTGGGAACTACAAGCGTCAGGTAAGAAGGAACATCCGAACAGGTCTGTCCTGGGAACTGCAAGCTTCAGGTAAGAAGGAACATCCGAACAGGTCTGTCCTGGGAACTACAAGCGTCAGGTAAGAAGGAACATCCGAACAGGTCTGTCCTGGGAACTGCAGGCGTCAGGTAAGAAGGAACATCCGAACAGGTCTGTCCTGGGAACTGCAAGCGTCAGGTAAGAAGGAACATCCGAACAGGTCTGTCCTGGGAACTGCAAGCGTCAGGTAAGAAGGAACATCCGAACAGGTCTGTCCTGGGAACTGCAAGCGTCAGGTAAGAAGGAACATCCGAACAGGTCTGTCCTGGGAACTGCAGGCGTCAGGTAAGAAGGAACATCTGAACAGGTCTGTCCTGGGAACTGCAAGCGTCAAGTAAGAAGGAACATCCGAACAGGTCTGTCCTGGGAACTGCAAGCGTCAGGTAAGAAGGAACATCCGAACAGGTCTGCCCTGGGAACTGCAAGCGTCAGGTAAGAAGGAACATCCAAACAGGTCTGTCCTGGGAACTGCAAGCGTCAGGTAAGAAGGAACATCCGAACAGGTCTGTCCTGGGAACTGCAAGCGTCAGGTAAGAAGGAACATCCGAACAGGTCTGTCCTGGGAACTGCAAGCGTCAGGTAAGAAGGAACATCCGAACAGGTCTGTCCTGGGAACTGCAGGCGTCAGGTAAGAAGGAACATCCGAACAGGTCTGTCCTGGGAACTGCAGGCGTCAGGTAAGAAGGAACATCCGAACAGGTCTGTCCTGGGAACTGCAGGCGTCAGGTAAGAAGGAACATCCGAACAGGTCTGTCCTGGGAACTGCAGGCGTCAGGTAAGAAGGAACATCCGAACAGGTCTGTCCTGGGAACTGCAGGCGTCAGGTAAGAAGGAACATCCGAACAGGTCTGTCCTGGGAACTGCAGGCGTCAGGTAAGAAGGAACATCCGAACAGGTCTGTCCTGGGAACTGCAGGCGTCAGGTAAGAAGGAACATCCGAACAGGTCTGTCCTGGGAACTGCAAGCGTCAGGTAAGAAGGAACATCCGAACAGGTGTGTCCTGGGAACTGCAAGCTTCAGGTAAGAAGGAACATCCGAACAGGTCTGTCCTGGGAACTACAAGCGTCAGGTAAGAAGGAACATCCGAACAGGTCTGTCCTGGGAACTGCAAGCGTCAGGTAAGAAGGAACATCCGAACAGGTCTGTCCTGGGAACTACAAGCGTCAGGTAAGAAGGAACATCCGAACAGGTCTGTCCTGGGAACTGCAAGCTTCAGGTAAGAAGGAACATCCGAACAGGTCTGTCCTGGGAACTACAAGCGTCAGGTAAGAAGGAACATCCGAACAGGTCTGTCCTGGGAACTGCAGGCGTCAGGTAAGAAGGAACATCCGAACAGGTCTGTCCTGGGAACTGCAAGCGTCAGGTAAGAAGGAACATCCGAACAGGTCTGTCCTGGGAACTGCAAGCGTCAGGTAAGAAGGAACATCCGAACAGGTCTGTCCTGGGAACTGCAAGCGTCAGGTAAGAAGGAACATCCGAACAGGTCTGTCCTGGGAACTGCAGGCGTCAGGTAAGAAGGAACATCTGAACAGGTCTGTCCTGGGAACTGCAAGCGTCAAGTAAGAAGGAACATCCGAACAGGTCTGTCCTGGGAACTGCAAGCGTCAGGTAAGAAGGAACATCCGAACAGGTCTGCCCTGGGAACTGCAAGCGTCAGGTAAGAAGGAACATCCAAACAGGTCTGTCCTGGGAACTGCAAGCGTCAGGTAAGAAGGAACATCCGAACAGGTCTGTCCTGGGAACTGCAAGCGTCAGGTAAGAAGGAACATCCGAACAGGTCTGTCCTGGGAACTGCAAGCGTCAGGTAAGAAGGAACATCCGAACAGGTCTGTCCTGGGAACTGCAAGCGTCAGGTAAGAAGGAACATCCGAACAGGTCTGTCCTGGGAACTGCAAGCGTCAGGTAAGAAGGAACATCCGATCAGGTCTGTCCTGGGAACTGCAAGCGTCAGGTAAGAAGGAACATCTGAACAGGTCTGTCCTGGGAACTGCAAGCGTCAGGTAAGAAGGAACATCCGAACAGGTCTGTCCTGGGAACTGCAGGCGTCAGGTAAGAAGGAACATCTGAACAGGTCTGTCCTGGGAACTGCAAGCGTCAGGTAAGAAGGAACATCCGAACAGGTCTGTCCTGGGAACTGCAAGCGTCAGGTAAGAAGGAACATCCGAACAGGTCTGCCCTGGGAACTGCAAGCGTCAGGTAAGAAGGAACATCCAAACAGGTCTGTCCTGGGAACTACAAGCGTCAGGTAAGAAGGAACATCTGAACAGGTCTGTCCTGGGAACTGCAAGCGTCAGGTAAGAAGGAACATCCGAACAGGTCTGTCCTGGGAACTGCAGGCGTCAGGTAAGAAGGAACATCTGAACAGGTCTGTCCTGGGAACTGCAAGCGTCAGGTAAGAAGGAACATCCGAACAGGTCTGTCCTGGGAACTGCAAGCGTCAGGTAAGAAGGAACATCCGAACAGGTCTGCCCTGGGAACTGCAAGCGTCAGGTAAGAAGGAACATCCAAACAGGTCTGTCCTGGGAACTACAAGCGTCAGGTAAGAAGGAACATCCGAACAGGTCTGTCCTGGGAACTGCAAGCGTCAGGTAAGAAGGAACATCCGAACAGGTCTGTCCTGGGAACTGCAAGCGTCAGGTAAGAAGGAACATCCGAACAGGTCTGTCCTGGCAAATTGCAGAACATATCTGGTAATTTGCACAACAGAAAGAGAATCATAGGTGACAAATGAATGTTCCCATCAGGGGCGTTGGTAGACATTGGCTGAGACGTTGAAAGCCCCAGATCTTATGCGTAACCCTTTGAGTTCCAGAGAGGTACGAAAAACATTGTACACAGGTTTAAACAGTAATAACTCTGGAAATATGCATCTATTAGCAGTGGGATTACCCTTATTTTACTCCACAGGAAACTCCCAGAAATATACATTTTTTCATAATAAAAGTTTACTGCTACTTTAAATACCCTGTTCTCAGTTGTAACATCTGATATAGTCACTACACTATTTATTTTCTGAGGCCTGAAATTTAGGGCTCGATACATTTAGATTGTAAGCTCTACGGGGCAGGGACCTTTCATCCTCATGTATACTCCCCTGTTCCCCTTATGATCGTCTTTATAAGCACTTAATCACCGCACTTATTGTACCCCTGCTATATCAAATGTCAACTGTAAAGTGCCAAGTACACTGGTTTGCGCTGTATAAATAAAATATACAATACAAAATGCTTATCGGTAAAACAGCCGGTAAGGCAAAAAAAAAAAAAGAAAACACAGAGCGAGAAACCCACATGTGTAACGCAGCTATTCTATAGCAGGACCGGTACAAGGACCAACAAGCGGTAGCGGCCAAAATCTACCTTGTGGCCAAAAGCTTATTGTTGTTTTTTGTTCCCACAACTCGCACTAAATAGTGCGAATTGTGTGAATATCAAAGGAAAAAACTCAACTCTCATTTTCTGACACAGTGTGAAACAACAAGAGTGATCTCAAAACACAGTCACCCTCCCCCCACCACCTGTACACTAACACTACACTATCCGTAACATGACACTAAATAATACTACCCCTAACACTATCCTAACACCCAGAACTATAACACTTACCTCTCATCCACTGTCCATCTTCTTCTTCAATCTTCTCTCGTCGGCCTTCTTGTTTCCTTTAGTAATATCTGTGTTATAAGGATAGTAATGTTTCAAAAAAACAGCAGCTCCAATTAATCTTCATATAGTATTTGGGCCTTGGAGAGTGTTATTTCACTACAGTCAGAGTTGTGGTTCAATAGTAATTGAATGATAAAGTAACCCTCTCCCGCCCCTTTTACCTAGTGTAAGCCATCTCTTCTCAGATGTGGAATCCAGTCCATAGACCAGACAGATAACAGAAGGGGACAAACTTCTTCCTGTGAGAACAATGAAAACCCTGCCCCCCTTAACAAGTTTTTCAGGTTTTTCCCTTATCTTAATTGATGATTGTCCCTCTCTGCAATCTACCTGGGCACCTCCCTTCTGATCTGGCTGAACAGTGTTACATCAGTAAAAGGGGCGGGAGGGGGATACTTTGTCATTGAATTACTCTTGAACTACAACTCTGACAGAACTGAAATAACACTCTCCAATAGTCCAAATACTATGATGATTAATTAGAGCTGCTTTTATTATGAAACATTATTATCCCTTTAAAAAAAAGAATCCAATGAGAGGACATTTCTGTACAATTTGGAACATTTTTTTTTTTATCTTGACCACATAAGAATTACTTTTTTGACAAAGGAATGACCAGATATTACATGGAAGAGAAATGCCACACGTCATTTAACTCTTTGAGCACCTAAGGGGTACCCACCGGCACTCAGAGGATTAACTAGGGCATTACTTGGGGGTATTTTTTTTAATTTCAAATGTACTCTCACTGGATTTTTTTTAACACATATTTTACTGAAGACAGAAGTGAGAAGACTGAAGAAGAAGATGGACAGTTGTTGATCAGGGGGCTGAAGACCCTGCTGGACATGTGGATTACAGGTCAGTTTTTATTTTTCAGGGGATGGTGTTAACTGTAGTGAGATTAATCCTGTGAGTGCCACTGGGGTATGCAATGCTGTACAATGCGTTGCATACCCCGCTGGCATTCACAGGGTTAATCTTCCGTTGTTGTATGCACAAGTGTGTGTGTTGGAAACCACTTATCTAACACACACACCAGTGGTTTTTTAACTCACGTTAGGAACTCTGCGCCTCCATTTCATGATGCAGTTTTGACACCATAAAAAATAGATTCCTTAAACCAGATCTATCATCAAACTTAAACTGAGCCCCAAATCCTTAAAGGGATAGTAATACTTAAAATGTAAAAATAAATATGTTGTAGGGTTTATCCCCCTGAGTAAAACAAGAGTACTCCCACTGCTGAAAGTTGTTTCATTCAAAAGTTATTCATTTTCAAAGTTGAATTTTTTTAGGTGCAATATCACAGTGGCCTGAAATTGTACAGTGGCGCTGTTGCTACATCATCCTATGGAGATTTATGGTCCCGGGACCAGAGCTGTCCATAGGATCGTGTAGCAACAGCACCACTGTACAATTTCAGGCCACTGTGATATTGCACCTAAAAAATTCAACTTTGAAAATTAATAACTTTTGAAAATTAATAACTTTTGAACAAAACACCTTTCAGCAGTGGGAATACTCTTGTTTTACTCAGGGGGATAAACCCTACAACATATATTTTTTTTACATTTTAAGTATTACTATCCCTTTAATACCTTAGCGATATACATTTATATACTTGCATTTTGCTGAATAAGTCCGGCATTAGTGCAAACAGAACTCGTACGGCAGGCAAAAGAGGGGCAACACAGCGGACATCTTGCAGAGAAGGCATCTCTGAGCCTGCGCTGTCCGTCCCTTCTCCTCCACGACTAGGAAGTTGAATGCATTGGTACCATAAGGCACCAGAAGGGACTGACATTGCAGGCGCAGAGAGCGCCTACAGATAGATCCCTGACTGCTGAAAACGTTCTCTTTCTCACTAATTCCTAACTTATGCAGCAAAAAATAAGTATGTATATCGCTATGGTATAAACCCTTTGATTGCCAGAGTGGTACGCAATGCATTGCTTTGCAATGCGTTGTGTACCACTCTGGCGCTCAAAGGGTTAAGGATTTGGGACTTAAAGGAGCAGTAAACTTTTTTATGAAAACACATATTTTACAGAGCATTTCCTGCTGAATAAAACAAGGTCACTCCCATCGCTGTCAGATGTTTTATTCAAAAATTATAACAGTTTAAATAATCAGGAAGTGAATTTACTGTGTTTACTTCCCAATAGTTCTAACTGACAGGAAGTGAATTTACTGTGTTTACCTCCTGATAGTTCTAACTGACAGGAAGTTAATTTACTGTGTTTACTTCCCGATAGTTCTAACTGACAGGAAGTGACTCAGCAGTTTCTATCACATTCTATGGAGAACTGTATGTCTCTGACTTTTCTGACTTTCCTCTCCATTAGAGTCTAACAGGAAATCTTATTAGAATTTGACCACTAGAGGGCACTGCTAATGTAAAAAACATGGATTTAAACTGTAATAACTCTGGAAATATAAATCTCTTGGCAGTGGGAGTACCCTTTTTTTATTCAATAGGAAAATCCCTACAATATATATTTTTTCCATAAAAAAAAGTTTACTGCTCCTTTAAAGGGATAGTAATGTCAGAAAAAAGTATTAACTATGTGGTAGATGCAATTAAAAGAGATTACTTGCGCTTATTCGTATCTCCCCTTTCTGCTTGACGAGCTGTAAAGCTGTCAGAAGCAGATTCAGGTCACTTGACCAGACGCGGCTCTTCAGCAGCGCCGATATAACGATATCTAAAGATAAATACTTAATCGGAATGGTCTACAACATGTGCTTGCAAACCAGGCATACATTGTAGACTGTTCCGATGAAGAATTAATTTCAGCGTTGCTGAAGAGCCGCTGTCTGATCCAGGAACCAGGATCTCATGTCAAGAAACAAACAAACAGGAAGAGTGCAAACCACCAACAACAAGCGCTATTGCTGTCTTCAATAAATATTCATTGAATGTCATCAATACTCACAATCAACGTGCGGGATAGCTGATCCAGCTCATTCATACGGGATGTTTCTTGACTGCCCCGATTCAGTCACTTCTCTCAGGAACAAATAAAAACACACCAGATCCTCCTATAAACTCCTGATGACACGTTTCAATATTAACCCCTTTCTCAAATCTTACAGGCTAATTTTTAGTTAAAACATACAATAATATAAAAGTTTTGTCAAAATGAGGAGAAAAAAGCATCACTCACCTCACACCATAGGCTCCTATATATTCAGCTTACAAGCCTTTAAGATCTGAGAAAGAGGTTAATCCCCGAAACGCATCATCAGGCGTTTATAGCCTATTTTGCATTGACGTTTATATTACTGGCTATATGTCTTTTTACATCTTTATTAAATATTACTGGAGGATCTGGTGTGTTTTTATTTGTTCCTGAGAGGAGTGACTGAATCGGGGCAGTCAAGAAACACCCCGTTTGAATGAGCTGGTTGTTCTCACGATCAGCTACCCTGTAGCTACCCTGTAGCTACCCTGTACGTTGAGTATTGATGACATTCAACGAATATTTATTGAAGACAGCAATAGAGCTTTTTGTTGGTGGTTTGCGCTCTTCCTGTTTGTTTCTCTGTAATTCAATGTTCCCAGCAAGCAATTTGGGCATCTTTAGAAGACGCAGCATTCTTACATCATTTTGAACGACCGAGTGAGGGCAGTCAGATTCCCCCATTTACCTTTGCTGACCACTCTTAGTGTCTGTGAATATTGAGAGTACAGTGGTGTATTGGTGAAGGTCTTCAATCGGCAAGACCTATTGCACTAGGGTACGCCCTTATATTTTTTTCTTGTTTAGGATCTCATGCCGTCAGCTATACAGCTGACGTATGAGAAAGGGGAGGGAGCGGAGAACTTTATTTTCGTATATCTTTCACACCATAAAGGTTTAAGAGATAGGAATAACCTCAATGAATCTCTTTTAGTTGTATCTACCATATAGCTAATCCTTTTTTACTGACATTACTGTCCCTTTAATTTAAGTTTGATGATAGTTCTGCTTTAACGTGAGTTGAAGTCACCGAGTGTAATAGGTTATCAAATTCAACTAGTTTTACTTGGTTTCTATTGGGCGCAAATTTTGCGCCCGTTGAACATTTTTAAGCGGCAGTAGATTTTAACAGCGCAGTTGATAGAATACCAAACTGTGCTTTCAAAACCACCGGCGCCAGTTTTTACTGTGATGTGGGGCATAGTATCCAAGCCCTAGTCTTACATGGGTTCTCTGGAGCTACCATTCCTGCATTTTCCACAGCTCCAGGACAAAGATTAAAGGGTTAATAATGTCACTCTATAAAAAAAAATGTCATATTGCAGCTATTAGAAGAATAAACTAAACGACCCCAGTTCCATCTCTCAAATATTTATGGTTTGAGAGATATAAGAGGCTAAAGTTCCTCCTCCCTCCATTTTCCCTGATGTCAGCTGTAAAGCCGACACCAGGAGATGCGTGTCAGCCAACTCGCGATGGCTCTTCAGCAGAGCCAAAATAGCACACTATAAAAAGAAATATTACATCGGAGTTGTCTACAAAGTGTGACTGGTTTGCAGGTATACTTTGTAGACTGTTCCAATGAAGCATTTCTTTTTCAATTGTGCTATTTAGGCTCTGCTGAAGAGCCGCCTACTTGTCCCAGGATCAGAATCTCCTGCCGTCAGCTTACAGGTGACGTCAGGGAAAGCGGAGGGAGGGGGAACTTTCGCCTCCTATATCTCTCAGACCATAAAGGTTTGAGACATGGGACTGGGGTCCTTTAGTTTATTTTTCTAATAGCTGCAATATGACATTTTTTTATATAGCGACATTACTAACCCTGTAACACAGCAATCATTATACGTGTATGAAAGGTGTTAGAACGTAATTGTCTGTATAAGGGCTGGGATAAGATAACACAACCTTTATGAATACATACAGTATATGATCACTTTAGTACATATTGGCACGCACACTCCGCTAGGCTTGGCATATGTATTAGAGTGTATGATCACACAAGGGATAGGGGTGGCCGTCTCCGAACCCAAGCCACGATCCCAGCTCCGCCCTCTAGCAACAGCTTCATAGTCCTACGGTATCCTTGACACACACACACTCCGCTAGGCTTGGGGTATATATTAGAGTGTATGATCACTTTAGTGCGTACTGGCACACACATTCTATTAGGCTTGGGGTATGTATTAGAGTGTGTGATCACTTTAGTGCATACTGGTGCACACATTCTATTAGACTTGGGGTATGTATTAGAGTGTATGATCACTGATGACCTCGGTGGCCTACCCTCTGCGTCTGCAGTCGTTTAGGGCTATTAAGGGAGTTTGGGGCCTGTGTCTTGCCTCCTGGATGTTCCCAGTTGTAGGGGCTCTGTACCTCTGGTAGCCCAGGTTCATGTGGGTTAGGTTCTGATTGACAGCCATGTCCTCTCTGGAGCCTTTTTCTAGGGTTTTTCACTGGTCTTTAGCCTTCCAGGGTGGTCTCACCTGCTCGCTGTGGTTGCGGTCTTATCCCGCTGAGGGGGTTGTCTAGTATTGGACTTTGATTAGTGGGTTGTTCCCCACCGGACAGATTGGTCTGATATACCCTGGGTCACCTAGGTTGGTGTGGCTTACCCTGCCTCCCTGGAGGGTGTCAGATGTCCTGCCTTGGACTTGCCACGCACTTCTGGGCTCCCTAGGTCCGTACTCTATTTTCCCTATCCTCGTGGGTAATAGTGGAACGTGTGCTGCTGTTGTTGTCTGCTGTCCAGTTGTTCCAGTTGAGGTTTCATCCATGCTGCTATTGTTGCCTGCTATCCAGTTGCCCTATTGGGCTTCATATCATCCTCTGCTATAGGGATTCTCCAGTCCTGTAGGACCTGAAGCATCACAGTTCATCCCTACTCCTATCCTGGCCTGGGTCCCGGTTCAACTGGGATCGGGCATCTGGCTTCACGGCCAGCGCCTTTAACTCAACTTCTGCCGCAGCAAGGGATAGGGGTGGCCGTCTCCGAACCCAAGCCATGATCCCAGCGCCGCCCTCTAGCAACAGCTTCATAGTCCTACGGTATCCTTAACACACACACTCCGCTAGGCTTGGGGTATATATTAGAGTGTATGATCACTTTAGTACATACCGATGCACACATTCTGTTAGACTTGGGGTATGTATTAGAGTGTGTGATCACTTTAGTGCATACTGGTGCACACACTTCGCTGCTTAGTGAGAGGAAGCTACGAACACCTCCCTTACATATTGCACAGAGTAGTGTTACACAGCTTTCCATGGTGCCTCGTTAGTACAAAGTGATAAAACAGGGAGAGAGGAAAGCAACACCCCAGCACATCTATACACTGACTGCCCTCCCTTCTGCACAGGAGGGGTACAAAGGGGAATATTATATGTAAGTTGCTTACAAAATTGTGGTTAGTATTGGGGTTACATTTCATTAAAGCAGAATATAGTTGACTTTGCTTGTTGTTAACCCTTTGAGTGGCTGAGGGGTACGCAAAGCATTGCTTTGCAATGCCTTGGGTACCCTTCTGGCACTCAAATGGTTAAACTTAGCAGGTTCCTCTTCAAATGTTGATATTTTGTAACTTGATTCAGCTACCTTTGAACTGTTGGCTAACAGCCTAGCCTGTGGGTCAGTTACCTGTTGCTGAATCAGCCTTCCAAAAATAACAAGTATGAAGGGACAGTGAGGCGCATGTTCTCCGAAAAAAGTGGTTTCTAGTGCAAACGCCTGATAGAATAGATACAAAAATAACAAACTTTAACATGGAGTTACACAGGCTTACCACTAGAGGGCAAACTTCTACTGGGAGCATAACTTGTGCATCAATAAACAAATGTGAAAAGTGGGGTTGTAATTGTAGCAGGCTGAATAGAGTGGGAATGATGTATTAAACACAAGAGCAAATCGAGTGTACCATAGAGAATTAATATTAAAAAAAAATGATTTAAATGGGACTTTTAACCCATTGAATGCTAGAGAGTTCAAGGCACTGGACACCACAGGTTAAAAGCCCCAGTTCAATAATTAAATTGTGCAGCTGGTTTAAGCCAATATAGGTTCACTCTACCTTAGGGGAAGGTACAGTTCCCCATCTAAACTCATTTATTGCTCTACTAATATATACACTTTCAAATCCAGCACCTATACCTACAAAGGATTTGTGATTATAGTTTCCCAATAAAATGTTATCTGTGTTAACAGAAAGTAAATACGTGTTCAGTAGGTCCAACACACTCAACTCCACCAGCGCGCAGATTTAATGTGATTGACCCACAAACGTCATAGCAGCAACCGTCCCTCTTTATGAGATATTACCTCCCAAGTGTCCCTTTTTAGTAACTCCCACGTGTCCATCTTTAGGAGATATTAGGGATCCGTACCTCCCAAGTGTCCCTCTTTAGGAGATATTAGGGCTCCATACCTCCCAAGTGTCCCTCTTTAGGAGAAATTAGGGGTCCATACCTCCCAATTGTCCCTCTTTAGGAGATATTAGTGGCCCATACCTCCCAAGTGTCCCTCTTTAGAAGATATTAGGGGTCCATACCTCCCAAGTGCCCCTCTTTCGGGGATATTAGGGGTCTATATCTCCCAACTGTCCCTCTTTAGGAGATAATACGGATCCATACTTCCCAAGTGTCTCTCTTTAGGAGGTACTGTCCCTCATTGAGGCCCAAATCCCTCTATCCCTCTTTCCCACCCTGGTGTCCCTGTGTTTAGGAGGTCAGACTGTGTGGTGTGTATATAAGTGTATCACCCTGGTGTCCCTGTGTTTAGGAGATCTGACTGTGTGGTGTGTATATAAGTGTATCACCCTGGTGTCCCTGTGTTTAGGAGATCAGACTGTGTGGTGTGTGTATATAAGTGTATCACCCTGGTGTCCCTGTGTTTAGGAGATCAGACTGTGTGGTGTGTGTATAAGTGTATCACCCTGGTGTCCCTGTATTTAGGAGATCAGACTGTGTGGTGTGTATATAAATGTATCACCCTGATGTCCCTGTGTTTAGGAGATCAGACTGTGTGGTGTGTATATAAGTGTATCACCCTGGTGTCCCTGTGTTTAGGAGATCAGACTGTGTGGTGTGTATATAAGTGTATCACCCTGGTGTCCCTGTGTTTAGGAGATCAGACTGTGAGGTGTGTATATAAGTGTGTCACCCTGGTGTCCCCGTGTTTAGGAGATCAGACTGTGTGGTGTGTATATAAGTGTGTCACCCTGGTGTCCCCGTGTTTAGGAGATCAGACTGTGTGGTGTGTATATAAGTGTGTCACCCTGGTGTCCCCGTGTTTAGGAGATCAGACTGTGTGGTGTGTATAGAAGTGTATCACCCTGGTGTCCCCGTGTTTAGGAGATCAGACTGTGTGGTGTGTATATAAGTGTATCACCCTGGTGTCCCTGTGTTTAGGAGATCAGACTGTGAGGTGTGTATATAAGTGTATCACCCCGGTGTCCCTGTGTTTAGGAGGTCAGACTGTGTGGTGTGTATAGAAGTGTATCACCCCGGTGTCCCTGTGTTTAGGAGATCAGACTGTGTGTATAGAAGTGTATCACCCCGGTGTCCCTGTGTTTAGGAGATCAGACTGTGCGGTGTGTATAGAAGTGTATCACCCTGGTGTCTCTGTGTTTAGGAGATCAGACTGTGCGGTGTGTATAGAAGTGTATCACCCTGGTGTCCCTGTGTTTAGGAGATCAGACTGTGTGGTGTGTATATAAGTGTATCACCCTGGTGTCTCTGTGTTTAGGAGACCAGACTGTGTGGTGTGTATATAAGTGTATCACACTGGTGTCCCTGTGTTTAGGAGATCAGACTGTGTGGTGTGTGTATAGAAGTGTATCACCCTGGTGTTCCTGTGTTTAGGAGATCAGACTGTGTGGTGTGTATACAAGTGTATCACATTGTTCCACAGCAATAAAACTCACAAAATATTATATATATATATATATATATATATATATATATATATATATATATATATATATATATACATGTGTGTGTGTGTTCTTAAATTAGTATGAGTAAATAAAATACTATGCTCTTGTTCTACTTCATTTATTATGTTACACAAAAAGGTGTCAGTAGTTCATGAAGTAAGATAGAAATTGTTAATATCCTGCAGTGAGCACACCCCCAGAAATACCATCTAAAAATAAAGTGTAAATCTCTGGCTACTTGAAATCTTAGGACATATGTAGCAGACAGGAGGAAATGGAAGAATTCTGAGCTGAGTTCCTCCGCTGGCATTTTAGTGCACGGCATTAATGGAGATTTATGGTCCCGGGACCATAAATCTCCTTATGATGGTCTAGCAACAGCGCCACTGTACAATTTCAGGCCACTGTGATATTGCACCTAAAAAAATTCAACTTTGAAAATTAATACATTTTAAATAAAACACCTCTCAGCAGTGGGAGTACCCTTGTTTTACTCAGGGGGATAAACCCTACAACATATTTTTTTTACATTTTAAGTATTACTATCCCTTTAATTATAACTGAATTAGAGGAGCAATAACGTTTTATTTATTATAAAATCTAGATTGTAGGGTTTTTCCTGCCAAGTTAAACAATGGTTTTCTCACTGGGAGATTCATATTTCCAGAGTTATTACAGTTTAAACTCTTGTTTATTACAATAACAGTGCCTTCTGTTGGTCAGATTTCAATTAGTTATTCTGTTGTATTCTATGGTAGAGGCGAGTCACTGACAGTTCTCTATAGGATGTGATATAAACCGTTGAATCGCTTCTGTTAGATTGAACTTTCAGGAAGTAGTCATGCTGTAACTCACTCACTGATAATTTGTGCTGTTTTAATCTATATATATAAAAGAGAAAGGCTCATTGCATAATTTATGTCTCCTCAGGAGACACACACACCCAGGGGTAGCAATAAGGAGGGGTTACTGTTCCCATTGGGTGATTCAATGGGGGTGTGATTTTCACACCAATTGCAGTGGCCGAAGGGAGTTGGCCCACCCCCACTATGCAGCCCGCCCACCACTATCAAAGTCAGAAAAAAACAATATGGCCGCCACTTGCTCCTACACCACAGACAAACACACAAATGCCCCACTCACACAGCACCAAACTCACACACATGCCCCACTCACACAGCACCACACACACACACACAAAAGCCCCACTCACACACACAAAAGCCAGAAAGAAATATGGCTGACACACACTCACCCTGACTCCCAGTGGCCTCAGCAGGACCTGTACTACAGCCACTGAGGAACAAAATGGCACTCAAAGGGTTAAGGCAGGTCCTCATTGCTCAATTATTTCTTCACTGTCATCATTTGCCATACAAGACACAGGACAGACAGCCATCAGATTCACACTTAACCCACTGACTGCCACAGGGTTGTGTATCAAGTTTTACCCCTCACACTGTAAACTTCCATTTCCCTCCCACTTCTCCTCCTTTCCCAGCCTATTACTAAGACTTTTCCATATTTCTCTTAAGCCCTGCCCCCTACTCACAATTAAGCCCCGCCCACTTTTAACCCAAATTGCCCCATTGCTCTCTCCACATCAGCACCACATGAGGGACTCCACAAGTAATCCCAGGTATTACACACACATGCCCCACTCACACAGCACCACACACACACAAAGCCAGAAAGAAATATGGCTGGCACACAGTCACTCACCCTGACTCCCAGTGGCCTCAGCAGGACCTGTAGTACAGCTACTAAAGGCTGCTACAGCATCAGGGGAACAAAATGGCACTCAGAGGGTTAAAATAGGCCCTAATTGCTGAATTACTTCTTCACTGTCATCATTTGCCATGCAAGACACAGGACAGACAGCAATCAGGTACACACTTAACCCACTGACTGCCACAGGGTTGTGTATCAAGTTTTACCCCTCAGAGAGTGTGTTCAAACCCCTCACACTGTAAACTTGCATTTCCCTCCCACTTCTCCTCCTTCCCCTGCCTATTACTAACACTTTTCCACATTTCTCTTAAGCCCCGCCCCTACTCGCGATTAAGCCCTGCCCACTTTTAACCCAGATTGCCCCATTGCTCTCTCCACATCAGCACCACATAACTCCCTTCCAGACACAACATAAATCAAAGTTCCCAGGTATGAATACACTTCCCACTGCTATTTCACTCTGACATGCCTCTCTATACATTAACCATTTGAGTGCCAGAGGGGTGCAAAACTCATGCACGCATGTGTTTCTGCGCATATATGTTGCGTGTGTGTACATCTCTGTTACATATTTGTGTGCATGTGTGCATCTCCGGTATGTGTGTGCATGTCTCTCCCGCTCACTGTGTGTATGTGTCTGCCTGTGTGTTGCATATGTCTGTGTTTATTAGTGTGTCTACATTTCACACACGTGCGCCCAACACCGTCCCACATTGGTAGTGTATATATATAAGAGAGAAAACCTGCGTCCCCTGCCACATACACCCAGGGGCGGCTGTAAGGAACAGTTAGCCTGCCCCCCAACATCAGTCTTAACCTAGGCTGACCAGACCTCACCTTTACCTGGGGACGCATAGGAAAAATGCATACTGCAGGACTGCTTTCATTTCAGTGAAGTACTGCAAAATGGCTATTTCCTAGGTGTCCCCGGTTAAAGGTGAGATCTGGTCAGCCTACCTTAACCCTGTGTCAGAGGGGTACGCATACATTGCAATGCGTTGCGTACCTCTCTGGCAGTCAGAGGGTTAGCCATCTCCTCCACAACTCACCTACTGCTACATCACTTCTCTCGACTTACAACTCCTACGGTAAACAACTCATGGCACAATACTATAACCCACCAACCAGCAGCTCCCATTTTGCTGGGGAGCCACACATTGATCACTTCTTTCAAAGACACACTGGGACACTCAGAGTCAGCTGGGGAATAGGTTACAACACACAGATCTTCAGTTTCCATGCTAAGAACTGGGGCTGATGGACTCACTTTGTTTCAATTTAACCATTTGAGTGCTGTTGCAATGCCTTGGATACCTCTCTGGCACTCAGAGGGTTAAGCCCATTAAACCTTGGAGTACCAGAGATGATATGCAGCACATTGCTCTGCGTACCTATGTCACTCAAAGGGTTAATATATGTTTGGAAAGCTTCCACATTTGTGCAGCCCACTCTTTCCTCACAAGTGGCCCACAGGGTTAAACTGATTTCTTTGAAAATGTCCATTGATTTCAATGAGACTATTATTTCCATGAATGCTACAAACAATGCAAACACATTGCCAAAGCAACGCGTTGGGGACCATTGTAGCATTCAAGGGGTTAAAGCCCCATTTATGTCAACACGATTTTCCTGAATTTTCAATTCAACCCTATGGTGTCAGTTTTTTGGGAGTTGCACCCTTTATCTTGATACATAAGGCCCATACAATTATACTCTTACCCCATTAATTTAAACCCATTTATACTTTTGGCTCTTGCAGCTGACTGTGCACTGTGATCTGTGAGGAACAATTCATCTGTACCATACAGAACAAATACAATGCTTTGCTGACCTCTCTAGCGTTGAAGACGTTAAAACGCCCATTTAAATAAATGGGTATTGTTCCCTGTACTGCTGTTACTTTTCCACAAAATTCCACCACTTTACTTAGTATATGAGCCTTCCTGTTTTGAAGCCTATTAGCTGTTAGGGGTCCCTCTATTGATCCCTTGCCTACGGCCCATGGACAAATAATCCGGTTCTGTCCCAGCTGACCACCACGGCCCACTAATGCAAGGAGCGCCCAATATGTGTCACATATTCCTTTCACTGCCAGAGGACTATACAACTCATTACACAGCAATGTGTTGTGTACCTCTGTCACACTCAGAGTTAAAGTGCTTTACTCCAACCAACTGCTACACTAGGTCTGTATAATGCAGTAACCCTACAGCCCTGTATTTCATGTCTACTTCACTGTCTATGTATAGTCATTTCTCCCCCTCACCTATTACTTTACTGTAACACTTCACTGTCCCTCCTATCCTCAATCTCTCATCTCCTCCTCCCTTGTCACCCCCACTCACCTATCCCCTTGCCATTCATCCATAGTCCCAATCTCACCATTTTACTCCCACATCACTATTACATTATCTATCACTGCATCTGTCACTTAACCCTCTGTCTGCCAACCTATTTCTTCAAATGTACTGCAGTATCCACTGCTGTAATCTAAATGATTCCTTTACTCACAAACATCTTCTCACTGTGACCTACTACAAGTAACACAGCACACTCACTTCAACTGTAAGGATAGAGGGCCTTATTCATCAAGTAACACAGCACACTCACTTCAACTGTAAGGATAGAGGGCCTTATTCATCAAGTAACACAGCACACTCACTTCAACTGTAAGGCTAGAGGGCCTTATTCATCAAGTAACACAGCACACTCACTTCAACTGTAAGGATGCAGGGCCTTATTCATCAAGTAACACAGCACACTCACTTCAACTGTAAGGATACAGGGCCTTATTCATCAAGTAACACAGCACACTCACTTCAGCTGTAAGGATACAGGGCCTTATTCATCAAGTAACACAGCACACTCACTTCAACTGTAAGGATACAGGGCCTTATTCACCAAGTAACACAGCACACTCACTTCAACTGTAAGGATACAGGGCCTTATTCATCAAGTAACACAGCACACTCACTTCAACTGTAAGGATACAGGGCCTTATTCATCAAGCTGAAGAGCTGCAATTAAAACATTTTTACAAATCTTATCAGCATATCTACATCACCACTGCGTCTGTCACACAGTGTCTACATATGTGACATACATCCATGTATGTGTGTGTCTCTCTGTAGGTATGCGTTTCACAGTGTGTGACACGCTCGGTCTCTTTAAGTGCGTGTCTGTAACACTGCATATTTCTGTTTCACACAATGTCCCTCTGTTTAAATAATATGACGGGCAACGCCGTCCCACATTGCTAGTATTTGAATAAAATAAGGGCCAGCAGTAGCAGTGACATTGTTTTACTCAGCAGAGAAATCCCTATAACTTATAGATGCCTCCCTCATTGTTCACAGTAGATTTAAAGTGGAATCACTGTTTTTAATTGCATTATGCAAAATACATGTTCACATATTGTAGAAAGATAGGGACTTGCCTTAAGTTGGGTGCCTTGACGGGGCAGGCAAATTTTCCATGTCTTCTGACAAAAATATAACACTAAACCCCACTGTTTTATTTGCAGTAAGTCACAGTTTGTCTATTTGTAAAAGTCAGGGTTTGATGTGCAACCTTTTTTGTTCACTTACTATTGTAGCCAAAGTATTGTTCTTGCTGCTGCCAGTGACCTGTGGATCCGGATTGAACACTAATTGAACACTACTAATAAAAGCTGTTTTGAGCTTGCCAGGAACCTGTATGTTTCATATTTTTTGTATGTTAAAAAAAAAAGAATGGGTTTCAGAGTTTTGTGACAAGCAAAAGAGGGGAGTGTGAAAAATATACTGTACAGTATACGTTAGATGCCTTTAAAAAGGGTCTGGATACTTATTTAAAAGAGCAGAACATAGAGGTCTATGTATATTAGTATTGGGATTAATATTTATTTAGTGCTTGTTGATCCAAGGAGATATTTGATTGCCACTTGGAATCAAGAAGGAATCCCCCACCCTTCAAGTCATAATTTGAAATTGCTGTATTGAGGGGGTTTTTTGCCTTCTTTTGAATCGACAACTCTACACAGGAATAGGAAAAGGGTTGAACTAGATGGACGCAAGTCTTTTTTCAACTTAAATTACTATGTTACAGGTCATCAAGGGAGCTTCCACTGTTGAGAGGTGTTTTATAAGTAGTAACACTTAATATGCAAAAAAATATATATTGTACATTTCAACGTCCTGAGTTAAAAAAACAATGGTACTCCTCCTACTGCTGAGAGGTGTTTTATTCAAAATGTATTGCAGCTCAAACTTGAATTGTTTAGGTGCAGTATCGTATTGGCCTGAAATTGTACAGTGGCGCTGTTGCTACACCATCCTATGCGGTTTTATGGTCAGCTGACCTGAGCAACAGCACCACTGTACAATTTCAGGCCATTGAGATATTGAACCTAAAAAAAATCAAGTTTGAGCTGCAGTAAGTTTTGAATAAAACCTGCAGATACAAAGGGGAGAAAAAGGAGGCGCCCCTTGTGTTGAATCAGATAAACAAACTTCAAACCTTCACCAATCACCCAAGTGTATTATTTTCACAGGATTTGTGGCTGCTCATACACCTATGTGAAGAGCAGCTATAGCACTTAAAGGGATAGTAATGTGTCACAGTAAAAGCAGCTCTAATTAATCTTCATAGTATTTGGGCCTTGGAGAGTGTTATATCAATACTGTCAGAGTTGTAGTTCAAGACTAATTGAATGACAAATTCTCCCCCTCCCACCCCTTTTACTGATGTAACACTGTTCAGCCAGATCAGAAGGGAGGTGCCAAGGTAGATTGCAGAGAGGGACAATCTTCAATTAAGATAAGGGAAAAACTTGTCAAGGGGGGCAGGGTTTTCATTGTTCTCATAGGGAGAAGATTGTTCCCTTCTGTTATCTGTCTGGTCTATGGACTGCATTCCACATCTGAGAAGCGATGGCTTACACCAGGTAAAAGGGGCAGGAGGGGACACTTTGCTTGTGAATATCTCTCAAACCATAAAGGTTTGAGAGATAAGACTTTTATCGTTCTTCATGTTTTTTAATGCCTACAAAATAAAATAAAGTTAAAATGAAGTATTACTATCCCTTTAATGGGGCTTACTGTAGCTGTCCCAAAACAGCCAATCTGTTGTTCAACAATATGCGGCAGGCTTCTCCTTCCCAAAACATTCTCCCCAGGACGATCAATCACGTAAATATAGAAAAACAGAGAGGGAGTGAGCCCAGTAGTGTGATACCTTCTTGTAATGCAATCAGTATAAAACGATAAAACTGAGTACTCACAATAATAATTGTCAGCTCTAACTTGGCTGACTATTGCACATTTGGAGAATCACTCACATACAGGATACTCGGCATGGCTCCAATGTTTCCAAAAAGATCAATATTTAATTAAAATATATGATAAAAATATGTACAAACATAAACTTAACCCCTTAGTGACAGGCCGTGTATGCACGCGGCCATCACTTATTTCCCGGCTAACATTTGTTTTTTTCCAACAAATGATTCCTGAGTCCCCAAACAGCGTGCAGCCGCGCGGGGACCCGGATTTCCGGGACATACCTGGTACGTCCATTGTCACTAAGTGACAGTTTTTGCAGGTAAGTCCATTGTCGGGAAGGGGTTAAAAAACATTGCATTATAAGAAGGTATCACACTATTGGGCGCTCTCCCTCTCTGTTTTTCTATTTTTACATTTTTGAATAGAATGTCTCTCAGTAGAAGTGCCCTTGTTTTGCTCAGGAGGATGAGCTCTACAATAATTATGTTTTTCACATGTAAAGTGTTACTATCCCTTTAAAATGTTTTGATGTCACTGGTCTGAATTAACCTAATTGGGATACAGTGGCTAATGTACTAAGGATGAGTGGTACAATTCTGGTATTAACTGAGGGCAAAACAGGGAACAAGTAAAATTTAATATTGATTTAAAGGGGAACATTTAACATAGAAACATAGAATTTGACGACAGATCAGAACCATTCAGCCCATCCAGTCTGCCAATTTTCCTACTATAAAAACCTCAAACCTTTTTTGATCCTTGGTCTTTTCTTATGTTCAGGACAGCCTTATGCCTATCCCATGCAGGCTTACATCCCTTCACTGTATTAACCTCTACCACTTCTGCTGGTAGGCTATTCCACTTATCTACTACCCTCTCAGTGAAGTAAAACTTTCTTACATTACATCTAAACCTATGTCCCTCTAGTTTTAGACTATGGCCTCTTGCCCTAACATTTTTACTCCTATGAAATGTACTTCCCTCCTGCACTTTGTTGAATCCCTTCATGTATTTGAACTTTTCTATCATATCCCCTCTCTCTCTTGTCTCCTCCAAGCTATACATGTTCAGATCCTTTACTCTATCCTGACATTTCTTTTCCTGTAAACCAGTCACTATTTTAGGCATGGGCAAAATGTCAGAGAAATTTCCCATCTTCAACTGTATCTAAATAAGAGGAGGATGTTGTAGGGACATACTCTAGATGTACATCATCATTAGGTTGTCCTCAGCATCGCCGCCACTTCTTCCTCACTACTTTTATATTCCTCTGGGCTTTTAGAGGTATCAGACAATTCCTTTTTACTTTTCCCCTTTGAGGGATTTTCACAACGTTCACTACTAATTTCAGGACATGTGTTTTTATGCTTGTTTGTCTCAATACCAGATGCAGCAGTTGGTGGGGCTGCTACACCTTCTTGCACTATGCCGTCAACACTGGAATGTGACTCGTTGCCTTGTTCAGTGCTTTTAGATGGTTTATTAATAGTGCTGGCGGTGGTGGAATGTTTGGTGGGACTTTGACAAACTACATCTTCCTCAGGAGAAGAGGGTTACCCTCATTTATTGCACATGTTGTCGCAACAGTGGCTGCAGTCAGTTTTTGGACTACCACTTTACTCACACGTCTCTGAACTGCCCCTAATCCTTTCACCTTACTCCTACCCCTAGTGCTGGACATTACTCAAATACTGAGTGTGTGTTTTTATTGTAAAGTACACTGTAACGGAAGCTGGAAGGACACTGGATCATCCTCAGCCGCCGTTCTGGGTCTCTGCTTCTCAAAGGCGGATTACACAGCGTTGTTCCTACAGGTCGAGCAATAACCAGCTCGATCGAGCATTCCCAGGGTCATAAACTCCATGTCAGAGGTGGATGAAGCTGGTAGCATCGTAGACTCTGTGTCTGAGTCGGAAGAAGTCGAGGTGATAGTTCCGGGGGTCGACCAGAACTGTTGACTACGAGGTGAACAGGAAAAAGTCAAAAGGACTCAAAGCCGAAGTCGGGTCACAGCCAGGACCACAGGTCGTAGAGAGTGAATTGCTCTACACCTGGTCGAAGGATAACTGGAGGAACAGCGGGGTCCACATCGAAAGACCTGACAGTCTACAAATCCCAAAGTCCCAACTCTGATCCGGATCCGCAGGTAACTGGCAGCAGGCCGTCAACAATACAGGATACATCGCTTGCATGGGCATCAGATAGGACACTTTAAACCACACAAGACACCAGGACTCGTTCTTAGTGCAAAACGACTAACTCTTTATTAAGCGAAACCACAGCATATTTATACACTCCAAACTACATTGACTTGGGCACAGTAGACATGACACAATGGGCAAGTTTACAGAGATAATACAATCATAACAAATAAGACAAAGAACCAACAACAAATGGTTCAGGGTCAACACAATAAGGCAGACATGATTGCATTATTACACAAAAGGTTTGACTGGGATAAACAATAGACAGCAAGACTTGAGATGCAGGAATACACATTCAAGGAACAATGGCCAGGGGTTGAAGCACGTCCTCGACTCGTTTGAATATTCCGTTTGACCTGCTCAGGGATTCAACCAATCCAACGTTGACTCACTGTCCCCGACTCCCCGTGTTCAACTCGGTGTTGACGATTTGAGCACCGAGATGGGAGTTTTCAACTAGTTGTCGTTGAATGTGTAAACGTGTATTTCTCCATGCCCGACAGCCCTGAACATAAGATTCACTGTGACAGTGGCCACTCTGAGCGTCGCTGACGCTCCTAAACAAGTCATAATGTTCTTAAATGTTCTCGACCGACTGTACCAAGGCCTGTACAGATGTATGCCCAGATAATAAGGGTTCCATACCCGACAAAATGTCCATAGTTCCTTGTATAATGGGCTGAGTAGTCGTACGCCCAGATAATGGTTTCAGTAACAGAGTAGTATTGTTACATACACACTATAACTGATTGTGTCTGATGCCTTGCCTTGGATCTCTACAAAATACTGTAGCTCGTATTGTATCAGTCTGCCTCAGTCACAACTCATACTAGGGTCCCTGTTTCTGCCACCTATAAATGAAAAAATATATATATTTACTTATTTATTTTAGTTAACTGCCCCCATCCCTATCTACAAAAAGCAAAAAAAACAAACAAAAAAAAAAAACAACACTCCCTGTTCAATTGCTTCTTTCTCCAGACTCCCCTAGGACAGAGATAACAGTCAGATCAGGAATAAACTTGGATTACGGTTGCCTGTGTCTTCCCAGTCAGTCACACAGAATTTGGGGGTATTTGGGGAAATTCTCCTTTGCTCTCTTCTCACACCCCAAGACTCCACTAGCACAAACATAACAACCAGATCATGAAGGAACTTGGATCACAGTTGCCTGTGTTTACTTGGTCACGCAAAATTATCGGGTATTTGGGGTATACCTCCTTTGCTCCCTTTCACACCAGCAGACTACTGTCGGACAGATTTAACAACGAGAGCGGGAAGACACTTGGATCACCTCTGCCTGTGTGCTCCCAGTCAGTCACACAGAACTGGGTATTTGGGGTAACAATAGGGGTCGCACCTGCGACCGGGCCCGTCACTCTCAGGGGTCCGGCCGCCCCCTGCGACCCCCTCGCCACCCGCCCGCAGCACAGCTGATGTCCCGGCGGCCGGCGCTCGAGTAATGCAGAGCGCTGGGAGATTACATAATCTCCCAGCGCTCTGCATTACTAAGGACCGCGCGGGAGCATGTCACACACACCGCTAGACCACCAGGAGGTAGGAGGACGGGGGTCAGTAGGGGCAATGTGGCGATGGGGGCATTGTGGAGACTGGGGGGAAATGTGGAGAATGAGGGGCATTGTGGAGAATGAGGGGCATTGTGGAGACTGGGGGGAAATGTGGAGCATGAGGGGCATTGTAATGGAGGCATTGTGGAAGGGGCAATGTGAAGGTGGCCAATGTGGTCGGAGGGGGGCCCGTGGCAATTCTTGCACCAGGGCCCCGTGACTTCTAGTTACGCCTCTGTCTCCTTTGCTCCCTTCTCCCACCCCCATACTCCCCTGACACAGAGATATCAGCCAGGTCAGGAAAGAACTTGGATCACAGCTGCCTATGTCTACTTTGCCACAAAAAATTTTGGGGCATTTGGGGTAAACCTCCTTTGCTGCCTTCTAATACCCCCAGACTACCTTAGGACAGAGATAACAGTCAAATCAGGAAGAACCTTGGAACACGGCGTCACATGGAATTTTGGGGTATTTGGGGTCAAACTCCTCTCTCCCCTTCTGTTCCCCTAGAGTACCCCAGACTCCCCTAATACAAGGAACAGATTTCTTCCCTACAAGATTCCGTAAGCTAACCTTCAACTCTGCTTTATTAGACTGTCCTCTCTAGCTCAAAAATGTGCTGCTTTCTCTTCCTTTCACAAACACATAATAGCATGCTGTGGGAATTCTGTGGGAATGCTGTGGGAATGCTGTGGGAACCTGACACCCTTTTATATGCCTGCGGGGAAAAAAATAAACTTTCCATGTGGTGGGGGGAAACTTTTGTCTTTCCATCGATTCCAACACAATGAGCTTGTTGAAAAAAACTGCATTTTTCTCAAAATATTTCCAGCTTGGAAAAAGGTGCTATTTTTTTTTCCTGTTTCAACACAATGAGCTTGGTGAAAAAAACTGCATTTTTCTCAAAATATTTCCTGCTCGGAAAAAAGTGCTATTTTTTTCCTGTTTCGCTTTTGAGGCGAAAACTTTCACCCATCTCTAGTTGCAATAACATTGAAACTCTTTACTTTTTACTGATACATAAAATTATTTCAAAGTGGAAGCTTGCCACCTAGTGGTAAGTTCACTCCTGTGCATGCATTGTCATCTGATCATAGTTTTCCAAGATGATCAAAGAAGATCTTCGGCCCTCTTCTATAAAAGGCAAAGACTAGCAGAGTAATTGTCTCCTATTAGATCAGGGGTAGTCAATTATTGGACCTTCAGCTGAGGGGGCTACAGTGGCTGTGAGGGATTATGGGAGCTAAGATCGCCAACAGTTGAAGCCCCAACAGTTGACTACGCCTGCATTAAATCAGTATCTGTTGGAGCTCAAGTGAAACTAAAACTGTTTAATGAAAACAAAAAAAAGACCTTGTCTTGGTTTTCCTGATGTGCAAAACAATGGAACTCACATTGCCGGGAGATGTTATGTTATCTCTGGAGCCAATGCACTAAGATCTCTCCCTCTTGAGAGTGCATTGGCTCCATAGAAAAACATAGGAAATGAAGAAGTCATATCACTGGAGAAGTCATCTCCACTTTATCACATCTTAATCACACATTAGTGCAGCGGTTCTCAACCTTTCTTGTGCCGTGACCCTTTGATAAAATTTCCCAAGTTGTGGTGACCCCTAACAGTAAAATTATTTTTGTTGCTCCTTCATCGCTGTAATTTTGCTACTGTTATGAACCGAAATATAAATATCTGAAGGTTTTAGGTGACCCCTGGCAAATCGTCATTCAACCCCCAAAGGGGTCCCTACCCACAGGTTGAGAACCACTGCATTAGTGCATCCCCCACACACACGGCAACCTTTGTGTATCCCCCCCTAGTGTCATAGAAAAAAGACATGAAATGAAAATCTTATATTTTATTGTCTGGTTTTATTTATTTATTTATTTAGAACATTTTTTTACCAGGAAAAATAAACTGAGAGTTTGCTCATTTTCAAGTATGTCCTTGAGAGGATTTTACACTGGGAGAACATCTGATTTATTCAGGTAGGTTATTCCAGGCTTTTGGTGCGCTGAAGAAAGCAGATGGACGAGCTGTAATATCTTTTGAACAACTCATCTCTCAACAGAGGGAAGTCATGCAATGTATATTTTTATTGCAATGTATATTTTTTTCATTAAAGGGATAGTAATACTTAAAATGTAAAAAAAATATGTAGTAGGGTTTATCTCCCTGAGTAAAACAAGAGTACTCCCACTGCTGAAAGGTGTTTCATTCAAAAGTTATTAATTTTCAAGGTTGAATTTTTTAGGTGCAATATCACAGTGGACTGAAATTGTACAGTGGTGCTGTTGCTACACGATCCTATGGACAGCTCTGGTCATAGTATTTGGGCCATGGAGAGTGTTATTTCAGTACTGTCAGAGTTGTAGTAGAAGAGTAATTGAATGATAAAGTATCCCCCTCCCGCCCCTTTTACTGATGTAACACTGCTCACCTCAGAGCAGCAAGACTGTCCGGATGGATCTCAGAGAGGGACAATCTTCAGTGATCGTAAGGACAAACCTGAATAACCTGTCAAGGGGGCAGGGTTTTCCTTATGATCACAGTAAGAAGATTCTCCCTTGCTGTGACCTGTCTGGTCAATAGACCAGATTCCACATCTGAGGGGAGGCGGCTTACACTAGGTAAAAGGGCAGGAGGGGGATACTTTATCATTCAATTACTCTTGTACTACAACTCTGATAGTATTGAAATAACACTCTCCATGGCCCAAATACTATGACAATTAATTGGAGCTGCTGTTTTTGTGAAACATTACTGTCCCTTTAAGTGTAGAATGTATTTGTTATGTTTAGAGCAGTTTTACTGACCGGCACTAGATGTCAGTGTCAGTTATGTCCTATGCATTAGGGTTCCTGTAGCACAGCTAGTAGCGCTCATTTGTATATAGAATGTGATCGCTTGTTTGATGTATTTAACCCTAAACAGTGCATTGTAATAGTGTTTTTGATAAAGGGATAGTCCTAAAACATCAAACCTGGATAACCTTCCCTTAATAAAAAAAAAAAGTTTGTTTCATAAGTTTAACCCTTTGAGTGCCAGACTGTTGTGCAACACATTACTTTTCATTGGTCCCTCCAGAACTACTCCTTCTCCTTCGTGGATATGGTTCTCGATGCTCCAGTAACCACTGATCGTACCCCTGACTGGGTCTCACTAGTCTCTGCTTATTCACTGATCTGAACTGACACAGGAATTCAAGTTCTTGCCCATTCAATTATATGGCGGGTGTTTCCCAGACAAGTTCCAATACGATCCCCTGCAGGAATAAAACTTGTTTTGCAATAACTTGCTCAAAGACAACCGTCTCTTTCCAAAATTTTGGGGTGAATGTACGAATTCGCTAGTGGAGTTTCACTGCTATTAGGCCTCCAATGCCAGCAAGTCCGGTACACCTGCCTCACAGATAGGGTTGCCACCAAGCTGGTATTTTACCGGCAGGCTGGTAATAAATTGGCTTCTGTCCAGTGTTAAAGGGATAGTAATGTTTCATAATAAAAGCAGCTCTAATTAATCATCATAGTATTTGTACTTTGGAGAGTGTTATTTCAATTCTGTCGGAGTTGTAGTACAAGAGTAATTCAATGATAAAGAATCCCCCTCCCACCCCTTTTACTGATGTAACACTGCTCAGCCAGATCAGAAGGGAGGTGCCCAGGTAGACTGCAGAGAGGGACAATCTTCAATTAAGATAAGGGAAAACCCTGAAAAACTTGTCAAGGGGGGCAGGGATTTCATTGTTTTCATAGGAAGAAGATTGTTCCCTTCTATTATCTGTCTGGTCTATGGACTGGATTCCACATCTGAGAAGGGAGGTGGCTTACACTAGGTAAAAGGGGCAGGAGGGGAAACTTTGCTTGTGAATATCTCTCAAACCATAAAGGTATGAGAGATAAGACTTATATCGTTCTTCATGTTTTTTGATGCCTACAAAATAAAATAAAGATAAAATGAAGTATTACTATCCCTTTAAGTCTATGGAGGGAATGCCATGGCTGTTATTTTTTTGAAGAAAAGGTGGCAACCCTACCCACAGAGCTCACAGACAAATGGCGCAAAGTTACACATTTCCTCTGTTTAATAAGTGGTATTAATCAAAGAGTAAAAAACACAACTGAATGCCCATAGACTGCCTGTGATCTTGAATTATCATCTCTGTGAGACCGGACTCTAAACCAGTGTTTCTCAACTCCAGTCCTCAGGACCCACTAACAGGCCAGGATTAGATGATTTCCTTGTTAGAGCATAGGTGAGTTAATCAATGTGAATGAGCCTCTGATCACATGAATTCCTTGTTAGAGCACAGGTGAGTTAATCAATGTGAATGAGCCTCTGATCACATGATTTCCTTGTTAGAACACAGGTGAGTTAATCAATGTGAATGAGCCTCTGATCACATAATTTCCTTGTTAGAACACAGGTGAGTTAATCTATGTGAATGGGCCTCTGATCACATGATTTCCTTGTTAGAACACAGGTGAGTTAATCAATGTGAATGAGCCTCTGATCACCACACCTGTGCTCTAGCACGGGAATTCCTAAGTCCTGGCCTGTTAGTGGGTCCTGAGGACAGGAGTTGAGAACCACTGCTCTAGATCCATTCATGTCATAGTGTGTGGACACTGTCTAGATTTATTTGTATCAGTTTGTGGGCTCTGTCTAGATCAATTCATATCACAGTGTGTGAACTCTTTCTAGATCCATTCATATCACAGAGTGTGGACTCTGTCTAGATCAGTGTTTCTCAACTCCTGTCCTCAGGACCCACTAACAGACCAGGATTTGATGATTTCCTTGTTAGAACACAGGTGAGTTAATCAGTGTGAATGAGCCTCTGATCACATGATTTCCTTGTTAGAACACAGGTGAGTTAATCAATGTGAATGAGCCTCGGATCACATGATTTCCTTGTTAGAACACAGGTGAGTTAATCAGTGTGAATGAGCCTCTGATCACATGATTTCCTTGTTAGAACACAGGTGAGTTAATCAGTGTGAATGGGCCTCTGATCACATGATTTCCTTGTTAGAGCACAGGTGAGTTAATCAATGTGAATGAGCCTCTGATCACATGATTTCCTTGTTAGAGCACAGGTGAGTTAATCAATGTGAATGAGCCTCTGATCACATGATTTCCTTGTTAGAGCACAGGTGAGTTAATCAATGTGAATGAGCCTCTGATCACCACACCTGTGCTCTAGCGGAGAAATCCCTAAGTCCTGGCCTGTTAGTGGGTCCTGAGGACAGGAGTTGAGAAACACTGCTCTAAGCGCTCTAAGCACAGCTCATCTACCCACTATGACGTTTATTAGGTGTGTAATTTATTAACCTTGGAAACAAGGAAACCCACTGTATATCATGACAGGAGCAACTTTGATACAGTAGCTCCCAAAAACCCTTAAAACACCCCAAATTCCCATACCCTACCCCAATTACTGTCAAATACATGACATGGACAACAAAGGCCACATCATTTCATAATCTGAACCTGTTTAGAGATAATTATACAGTGATACAATACAGTAGTAACAACCTTACAATAATAGTTTATATTACTTACATTCCTAAACATTCCATCAGTAACATTACAAACAGAATACTGCACTTATCTACCTTAGCTTACTAAGCCTTGACCTTAAAGGGATAGTAATACTTTGTTTTATCTTTATTTTATTTTGTAGGCATTAAAAAAACATGAAGAACGATATAAATCTCATCTCTCAAACCTTTATGGTTTGAGAGACATTCACAAGCAAAGTTTCCCCTCCCGCCCCTTTTACCTAGTGTAAGCCATCTCTTCTCAGATGTGGAATCCAGTCCATAGACCAGACAGATAACAGCAGGGGACAATCTTCTTCCTATGAGAACAATGAAAGCCTACCCCCCTTGACAAGATTTTCAGGTTTTTCCCTTATCTTAACTGAAGATTGTCCCTCTCTGCAGTCTACTTGGGCACCCCCTTTCTGATCTGGCTGAGCAGTGTTACATCAGTAAAAGGGGCGGGAGGGGGATACTTTGTCATTGAATTACTCTTTTTTTTTTTTTTTAATCTTTTATTGATATCAAAAGAAACGTACAATGTAAAAATAGCAATCTCAACATACGTGTTACGATTAAACAACATGTTACAATACAATGTATCAGTTAGAAGTATTCGTAGAGCTACATTTGTCGTTCCAGTTGTATAAATAGTTGTGAAAGTACAACATAACAGAAAACCAAGCTATCAGTCCTATATAAATAACATAGGCAGAAGTTGGCTACGATCTGGTAGCCGGGTCAGTCCCACACGCTCTGACGTGTCTTGGACAGGGGGTCAAGACGAGACCCTTGATACCTTCTCCAAATCACCAGGCGGGACACACTTTAGGAGTCCAAGGACTAACACTTTATTTTTGCTGAACTCAGCTCTTTTATGCGAGGTTAATAACATTACAGTAACTTAATCATCTGGACTGTACAAAGCATGTAAACAACAGTACAATGGGGCAACCATGATTACATTAAGAGAACAACAAAGGGCTGACATTCACATACAATGGGTCAGCATACATATTGGAACAATGTGGCCGTAGACTTGGCAGCGCCTTTGAGTTGGTCGCTTCTTCTCAGCCAATGGGTTGTCGAGCTGCCGGCTCTTGGCAGCCAATTCCATACCCACCGACATTTCCCCATGTTACATGAATGAGGTCCCTTTAAACCTGTCCCGGCGTCGGCGGCCAATAACATCCGACATCCCCGTTGTATTTCAATGGGACCTGTAAATGCGCAGCCAATGGGAAGGGGGCCTACTTTCTTTCATGTTATGCCAATAGCGGCCCTTTAAACACTATTGGCCAATGGAAATCCTGCCAGCCATAGAAGTCCAGGCGGCTGTTTTGTCCCTTTTTCCACCCAGTGAACATCAGTCCTTTTTAAGGTGTATGGTAGTGGGCTGGTATAATTCCGTAGGAACGGCCTACGGTCCAGTACAAAGGGGCTGATGGCAAATTCCCACCACACTGTGCAGTAGGCCATAAAGGGAATGATCCCTAAAGACAAGGGTCCTTGCTCCCCCCCTTCATACCCAGGCCCAACCCTTCATACATAAGCTGCTCCTAACCCACCTCATGCTCCCTCTTCACCCACCCTCTGGCTACAGCTGTGAGGAGCACTTGATGCACAGTCCTGGAACTCTGACATACTGGGGAAGAGTACTGCGAGTTGCCTAATCAGGACTGGGACGTTTTAGCCTCAGTGTGTCTTCAGCAGTGCTGTGTGGTGGAGCTGAGTGCCGCAGCATCACCTACACCAGGGATGGGCAATGGGAGGCCCTCCAGCTGCTTCCAGACTACAATTCCCATCATTCTCTGCCAGCCATTGGCCATTATATTCCGGCACCAACTGGAAGGCCTCACGTTGCCCACCTCCACCCTACAAATTTCCCTAGACCCTTAACTTCTTCCTGCCCACACCACTTAGTACAGCCCAATAACTTCTTCCTTCCATCCTTAATCACTTCAATTTTTTCCCCTTTCACCCTTCTCTCGATCCATCTCTTTGCTATCCCACTTCCCCTGTGCTTCGCCCTCTTACATTACTCTATATCATCGTACACATCTACCCCATTCATTAAACTCTCAATACCAAGAGTGTTAAACTCAAACAGGATCGCAAGAAGCATATTCAATGATTCCCTTTAAAGAGAGCCACATACTACGCAGCTAAGGAGAACCACAGCCATGACTGTCGATGTTTTTGCTATTATATTATTGGGGAAGCCTGGAGAGAGGGATGAAATGTAAATTGGTTTCTGCTCTGCGGTGGCTACACTAATAATGAGCCTATAGGTTTCCGCTTTAGGAGATATTAGGCATCCATATCTCCCAGGTGTCCCTCTTTAGGAGATATTAGGGTCCGTACCTCCCAAGTGTCCCTCTTTAGGAGATATTAGGGGTCCGTACCTCCCAAGTGTCCCTCTTTAGGAGATATTAGGGGTCCATACCTCCCAAGTGTCCCTCTATAGGAGGTATTGGGGGTCCGGACCTCCCAAGTGTCCCTCTTTAGGAGATATTAGGGGTCCATACCTCCCAAGTGTCCCTCTTTAGGAGATATTAGGGGTCCGTACTTCCCAAGTGTCCCTCTTTAGGAGATATTAGGGGTCCATTCCTCCCAAGTGTCCCTCTTTAGGAGATATTAGGGGTCCATAACTCCCAAGTGTCCCTCTTTAGGAGATATTAGGGGTCCATTCTTCTCATGTGTCCCTCATTGGGAAGTATGGACCCCTAATATCTCGCAAGTGTCCCTCTTTAGGAGATATTAAGGTTCTGTACCTGGCAAGTGTCCTTCTTTAGGAGATATTAGGGGTCCATTTTTCTCAAGTGTCCCTCTTTAGGATGTATTAGGGTCCATACCTCCCAAGTGTCCCTCTTTAATCAGGACAGTCCCTCTTTGAAACTCAGATCCCTCTGTCCCTCTTTCCCACCCTGGTGTCCATGTGTTCAGGAGATCAGACTGTGTGTTGTTTATATAAGTGTATTTCATTGCTCCACAGCAATAAAACTCATATTAATGTTTGTTTCAACTTCAGTATTTGTGTGTTTATACATCAGTCTGTGTAATAAAATCCTTTGGTCTTATTCTGAATCATTTATTCATTTACACAAAGAGGTGGCAATAGGTCGTGAAATAAACAAAACATTTTTAGTAATGTCCCACCCACCAGCCACTCCCCCAGCAGCACCCCCTAAAACAGGTGTGTCCCTCTTTGGCCAACTGAAATGTTGGGACATTACTAAAACAGGGGTACGCAACTTTTGGCTCTCAATCAGTAGGAGTCAGAAATAAACAACTGGGGGAGATGCACTAAGTGTCAATGCTATGGTGATGTGTGTCTGTCATTTAACAGAGATACACATTGTCTTATGCACTAAGGTTTAGGTATGCAAGGGGAAGGGCAGATACTGTGATTATTAGCATATAATGCTGGCGTAATGGTGTCTATGCGTTGGGGAGGGCAGGGGAGAGTAGAGAGGATACAGGGAGTCTTCAGCACCAAGAACAGCAGCAGCCCCCTCTAGAGTGGGGTAAGCAACACGTTGCAGAGCAATGTATTTGCTACCTCTCTCTGGTAATCAAAGGGTTAATATAATGATGGAACAAAAGAAGGATCTATTGAAACCTCTATATGTGATTAAAGAAATGATTTAGAACAAGACCAAAGTAATTTATTTACATAGACTAATTAATAAACAAATGTACCGATGTTGAAACAAACATTAATGTGAGTTTTACTGCTGCAGATAAATGTGATACTCTTATACACAGTACTGTGCAAAAGTCTTAGGCAGGTGTGGGAAAAAAGCTGTAAAGTGAGAATGCTTTAGAAAATAGACATGTTAATAGTTTATATTTATCAGTTAGCGACATGATAGTTAAAGGGATAGTAATACCTAAAATGTAAAAAAAATATGTTGTAGGATTTATCCCCCTGAGTAAAACAAGAGTACTCCCACTGCTGAAAGGTGTTTCATTTAAAAGTTATTAATTTTCAAAGTTGAATTTTTTAGGTGCAATATCACAGTGGCCTGAAATTTTACTGTGGCGCTGTTGCTACACCATCCTATGGAGATTTATGGTCCTGAGACCAGAGCTGTCCATAGGATCGTGTAGCAATAGCGCCACTGTACAATTTCAGGCCACTGTGATATTGCACCTAAAAAATTCAACTTTGAAAATTAGTAACTTTTGAATTAAACACCTTTCAGCAGTGGGAGTACTCTTGTTTTACTCAGGGGGATAAACCCTACAACATATTTTTTTTTACATTTTAGGCATTACTATCCCTTTAATGAACAGAAGAAAAATCTAAATCAAATTAGGGTGACCACATTTCGATTCTGCCATTCAGGGACACTGTGGAGAGAAAAGCGCACCACGGAGTTCTATACATAAAAGGAGAAAACTGTCCATTGACTGTTCTGATACTCTGACAGTGGTGGACTACAAGAAAATGTACGGCAAGCCCACATTCTTGGAGTAGCATTACAGTACAACACAAGATGCACTGCAGCTCCTGATGGATGTCAGGATCAAGGCTCATTTCTTGTGTTTTGAGCTCTGTCTGGAAGGCATTTTCTTGTAGCCCAACAGAGACATCACTTCCTGTTATAGTAGGCAATGGGCAGTTCTCTTACTGTTTAGAACTCTGTGCTCTGGAGTTTTCATTCAGGGACTTTGTATTGTCCAAGAAGGGGGATGCCGGGGACAAGGGACAGACACTTAAAATTCGGGACTGATGCTGGGGACAAGGGACAGACATTTACAATCCGGGACTGTCCTGGGCAATCCGGGACATGTGGTCACCCTAAATCAAATCAAATCAATATTTGGTGTGACCACCCTTTGCCTTCAAAATAGCATAGATTCTTCTAAGTACACTTGCACAAATTCAGGGATTTTGTAGGCGTATAGGGCTGGATTCAACTGCAGGAGATAAATGCTACCTCCTGTTTTATCCAAAATTTTCCTATTGATGTCTATGGGGAAACCTGGAGATAAAAGCAGGGATAAAATTAGAATCTGCAATTGAATCCATCCCATAGTCAGGTGTATGATTAAACAATTATATCAAACAGGAGCTAATGATCATCAATTTAATATGTGGGTTGAAACACAAACATTAACTGAAACATAAACAGCTGTGTAGGAGGAATAAAACTGGGTGAGGAACAGCTAAACTCAGCTAACAAGGTGAGGTTGCTGAAGACAGTTTAATGTCAAAAGTTATACACCATGGCAAGACTGAGCACAGCAACAAGACACAAGGTAGTTATACTGCATCAGCAAGGTATCTCCCGGGCAGAAATTTCAAGGCAGACAGGGGGTTACCAGATGTGCTATCCAAGCTCTTTCAAAGAAGCACAAAGAAACAGGCAATACTGAGGATCATAGATGCCGTGGCTTGCCAAGGAAACTTAGTGCAGCAGATGGAAGACACATCATGCTTACTTCCCTTCTCAATCATCTCCCAGCGCTCTGCATGAAGAGAAGACCGCGCGGGAGCTCTGGCAGCTACAGGTCTGTGCCAAAGGAGGGACATACAGACCTGTCCTGCTGCTGGACCACCAGGGAAGAGGTAGGAAATGAACACTGGGGGGCAATATGGATCTGATGGGGGGCAAGATGGAGATGATGGCAATGTAGAGATGATGGGGCAATGTATGTGAGGGTAAGTTGGAGCTGATGGTAATATGGAACTGATGGGGGGCAATATGGTGATGAATGGGGCAATGTGAGGGTAAGTTGGAGCTGGTGGGGCAATATGGAGATGAGGGGGCAAGATGGAGATGATGGGGCAATGTGAGGGTAAGTTGGAGCTGATGGGGCAATATGGAGCTGATGGGGGCAATGTGACGGTAAGCTGGAGCTGATGAGGCAATATGGAGCTGATGAGGCAATATGGAGATAATGGGAGCAATATGGAGATGATGGGGCAATGTGAGGGTAAGTTGGAGCTGATGGGGCAATATGGAGATGATGGGGGCAATGTGGAGCTGATGGGGGCAATATGGAGCTGACAGGGGACAATGTAAGGGCAATATGGAGATGATAGGGGGCAATGTGGAGATTAGGAGCATTGTGGAGGTGTCCAGTGGAGATGGCCAATGGGGGGGGGGGGGCCGCTTCAGATTTCTCAGCCTACAGGCTCCTGAGATGTAAATTCTTTTCTTTTTTTAAATATATATTTTGAATAAATAATTATGAGAAGTGCCCTTTTTTCATTTGAGCCTCTGCCCCCCCAAAATGTCTGTGCACGTCTCTGCATGCCTCCAACGTAGAAACAAGGCCAAGCAACTCAATTATGTATGAAAACACAGGAACTGGGGTGCAGAAAAATGGCAGCAGGTGCTCTGGACTGACGAGTCAAAATGTGAAATAGTTGGCTGTAGCAGAAGGCAATTTGTTCTCCGAAAGCTTGAAATCGGTACAAGAATGAGTGTCTGCAGGCTACAGTGAAGCATGTTATTATTTTATCAATATAATATTATTATTTGTATCCACACTCCTCTCCTCCTGCCTCCTCTCTCCTTCTTGAAGCTATCTCACAGTTTGCCCATCTCCTGTGCTCCATGTTGACCTGCATAGAAAGATACAGCGAGATTCCAACATCGCCAACCTAAGGTAGGTAATGTTGGGACTATGAACTCTGACAGCAGTGGCTGCTATTTGAGCTTAGTGCATGTAATGAACAGTCACATGAGCTCTCCAACATGAATATGATAATGGCTTATTAAACTGCATTTCTGTTTATGCAAATAAGCCATTATCATTGTGTGTGTTGTGTGTTAGGTGCAACATCATAAACCTGTTGAAGCCATGGTGGGTTCATGGTGATGACGGCAGATTGGAGGAAGACTGATGGGGATATGATAGTGAAGACATCTTTATGCATATTGGTGATGTACCTTTGACACAGACCCAACACAACATTATCATCATCTTAAGCCTTTATCAAACTTTAGTGCATCTCACCTCCTAGAGAGCTAAATGTTGCGTTCCCCTGCACTAGAAGTTGCCGAACACCAGCCATTTCTGCAACACTACACAGGAGCACTGGGATCATACTGCTTCTATACAACCACTAGAGTCACAAATGCTCTAGTTCAATGGACACCTGTTACAATGACAGTGCCTGGACATCAGTGAAGTCTGTATAATGTAGTGACCAGGCAAATGTCATGTGACAGGATCACACTCTTGGTTTTGGAGTCCAGTGGCACAGATAAAAATAGGAGTATAAAGATGTAACTAACCACTTACCACCAGTATTAAAGCTCCCAGCTTTGTGTGGATACAGTCAGCTCATCCAAGTCTGAATGTGGGTTGGTAGCTCATGATAAGAATATGTGTTTGAAGCAGACTGAAGTACAACACAGGACTGAACTATAATCCACACACACGTATACCAGACTCAAGTTTACCAAGTTGTGATAAAGCAGTGATAAAGAGGATATAATGGGGGATGATGCACAAAGGTGTGATGAAGAAGAGATAAAGAGGATATTTCGGGGTGTTATGCACTAAGGTGCAAAAAAAGCAATGATAAAAAGAGATGACAGGGGAGATGCACAAAGGTGTGAAAAAGAGGAGATTTCAGGGGTTATGAGGAACGAGTAGACAAACTTGGTTTATTCACTCTAGAGAAAAGATGAGTAAGAGGAGACCTTATCACATTGTACAAATATATAAGAGGTCAATACAAGGATCTCTGCTGTGAGCTATTTATTCCAAGGCCTGATCAGTTGACCAGGGGACACCCCTTGAGATTAGAGGAAAGGAGGTTTAGACTTCAGCATAGGAAGGGGTTTTTTACAGTAAGGTCTGTTAAGTTGTTGAATTCTTTGCCCAAAGAGGTGCAAATACAATGGATACATTTAAGAGAAGATCAGATACATTTCTTTCAAAATGGAACATACAGAGTTATACTGTTTATTAGTAGACAGATCAGGAAGGTCTGATAAAGACTAACTTAATTGGTAACAGGAAAGCTATAAAATGACTGGGGTATGAGGAGAAGGTTGAACTTGATGGACTTGTGTTTTTATTCAACCAAATTTACTATGTTACTGTGCCAAAGGTGTGATAAAGCAGTGATATAGAGGAGATAACAGGAGAGATGCACAAAGATGGGATAAAGAGGAGATAATGGGGGAGATACACAAAGGTGTGATAAAGAGGAGATAAAATCTCCAGTGAGATCACTATGGAGCCTATTCACTAAGGTCTGTTCAGCTTGAGAGATCTTGGAGTGTTTCTCACCCATGGTGCTGTGGCATTTGGTGTGCCACAAACATCCACTTAGAGCGCCCATTTTATCTATGAAGACTTTAAGGAAAATGTTACAGTTGAGTTGTAACTGTATATTTATGGAAATTGTTATGCAGATTATGTTTATTTTAGCTATTCTGATTGTGAGAGCAAAGAATAACTACAGACGTATCTATTTGTAACCTTCATTACACACTTGACAAATTATCTAAAATTATAGGTGTTCCCAATTCCAGACTGTGTGTTAGGGGTGCTTTGGGCAAAAAAAAAAGATTGAGAACCATAATCTCCCATAGAATAACATAGTAAATGGAAAACTGATCTCACTGGAGGTTACCTCCTCTTTATCACACGATAGTGCCTCCTCACACCCCATACCCAGGTTTGAGTGCAGGCAGGGCCAGCGCTGCCATTAAGGCAGAACAGGCAGCTGCCTTAGGGCGCCGCAATGGAGGGGCGCCGAAAAGAGGGAAGTTGTGGGGGTTTTTTTTCCTGCAGTGTGTCACATAGACGCCGCGAGGGAGCGCTTGGTAGTGTAAATCAGCGCTCCCTCGTAGCGTCTATGTTACACACCGCAGAGAGACCCAGGCTCTGTAGTAATACAGAGCGCTGAGAGATGACATCATCTCCCAGCGCTCTGCATTACTGAGAGCAGCGCGCAGGAGCCTCAGCTCTGTGCCGAAGGAGGCACAGAGCTCTAAGCTGTGGCACGCCGCTAGACCACCAGGGACTCAAGGTGGGGAGATGAAGGGGAATTATGGAGATGAAGAGGCATTGTGGAAGGGGAATTATGGAGTTGAGGGGGCATTGTGGAAGGGGAATTATGGAGATGAAGGGGCATTGTGGAAGGGGAATTATGGAGTTGAGGGGGCATTGTGGAAGGGGAATTATGGAGATGAAGGGGCATTGTGGAAGGGGAATTATGGAGATGAAGAGGCATTGTGGAAGGGGAATTATGGAGTTGAGGGGGCATTGTGGAAGGGGAATTATGGAGTTGAGGGGGCATTGTGGAAGGGGAATTATGGAGTTGAGGGGGCATTGTGGAAGGGGCAATGTGGAGTTGAGGGGGCATTGTGGAAGGGGAATTATGGAGTTGAGGGGGCATTGTGGAGGGGGCAATGTGGAGTTGAGGGGGCATTGTGGAAGGGGCATTGTGGAGATGAAGGGAGCATTGTGGAAGGGGCATTGTGGAGATGAAGGGAGCATTGTGGAGATGAATGGGCAATGTGGAAGGGGCATTGTGGAGATGAAGGGAGCATTGTGGAAGGGGCATTGTGGAGGTGGGGAGAGTGTGGAGGTAAATATGTGGGCGGGGGCAGGGGATTGTGGCAAGGTCGGGGGGGGCATCAAAATGCACCTTCGCCTGTGTATACAAAAATCCTTGCACCGGCCCTGAGTGCAGGACAGGTAGTGCACATTGCCCCTCTTCCTTCTCCCAAGGGCCCTCGCCAGTGACTTGACATTACTCAAAATATCTTTATTAGTAGTGTTAAATTAGTTATGTGTGTGTGTAGTCAGGAGAGCAGCAAGTACAATATTTTTGCTACTATAGTAAGTGCACACAGTAGAGGTAAGTCGGAATCACTGTTTTTAACTGCATTATGCAAAATACATGTTCACATATTAGAGTCAGATAGGGACTTGCCTTAAGCTGGGGTGCCTCGACGGGGCAGGCAAGCTTTCCATATCCTTAGTCAAAAAATATGACACTAAACCCCACTGTTTTATTTGTACAAGTCATAGGTTATTTATTTGTAAAACTCAGGGTTTGATGCGCAGACAACCTCTTTTTGTTCACTTACTATAGTAGCCAAAAGTATTGTTCTTGCTGCTGTTATGACTATACACATATGTAACTGTAACGGAAGCCCAAGACGCCGCGTTGTCCTGGGTCATTGTTCTGGAGTTCTCTCTCCTGAAGGCGGATATAGATGGGTAGCCGGGTCGGTGAATCTGGAACACAGCATCCGTGAATGGGGGTCAAAGACGACCCTTTAAAGCATTCATAATAATGACACAGGACTCCTTGTAGTTCAATACAACTAACACACTTTATTGGAGGTGACAGGGATCTTTTATACAAAAACCACATACAATACACAATAGACCAAGTGTAATACAGTATAATGGGGAACAATGGTGGTGGGGCACAATATATAATGGGCACAATGGGAACATAAACAAAAGGACAAAGAGACAGTACACAGTGAGGGGAACCTTCCATAATTCAATCTTGCTGCTCCGATTCCCAGCCAATAGGAATTGGAGCGATAAGATACAGCGACCAATCCGGACCCGGGCCATTGACTTCTATGAGAAGATTAAATTACCCAGGTCTGACACATAAACCAATTATGTTGTTCCGGCTCCCCAGCCAATGGGAGCTGAAGCAACGAAAGTGCTGGACAGGGCAACCAATGAACGGGGTGCCTACCTGTCCAATACAGCAGATACACAGTACAACATACAGTCCACGTCACAATGGTACGGCAGCCAATCAGATGCATGCCTACTTTTCAAAAGTGAGGTGCCAGCCCCCTTGAATTCTGGCCTTGTGATGCTGGCCCAGTGTATGAATCACAGTCTTTTAAATAACCAGTTCCATAGGCCTGAAAAGGCCTTCCAGTAATGGCCTACGGCCCATTACAGTAACTAATTGAACACTACTAATAAAAGCTATTATGAGCTCACCGGGGACCTGTATGTTTCATATTTTTTGTATGTATTTTGGGAGGTTTTGGTTCCTCCTCTCTTGGTTGGTAGCTCCCCAAACAGGGTGATAGCTGTGTTGTGCACAAGCACACTTTGTAGACCGTTCCGATGAAGTATTTATTTCTAAATAGCGTGAATTCAGCTCTGCTGAAGAGCCTCTGTCTGGTCAAATGACTGGAATCTGCAGCTGTCAGCTAGATGGCAGACTTGAGTAAAACAGCCAGGAAAAGGTAACTTTAGCAAGTTATATCTCTCAAACCATAAAGGTTTGAGAGATAAGACTTACATTGATGTAAATCTTTTTTTTTTAATGTCTACAATATTAAATCAACTTAAAGGGATAGTAATGTCAGAAAAAAAGTATTAACTATATGGTATATACAATTAAAAGCGAGTACTTGCACTTATTCATATCTTTCAAACCGTTATGGTTTGAAAGATATAGGAAAATTAAGTTCTCTGGTCCCTCCCCTTTCTGCTTGACAAGCTGTAAAGCTGTCAGAAGTAGATTCTGGTCGCTTGACCAGATGTGGCTCTTCAGCAGCGCCGATATAACAATATCTAAAGATAAATGCTTAATTTGGAACGGTCTACAAAGTGTGCCTGGCTTGTAAGCTCACTTTGTAGACCGTTCCAATGAAGTGTTTATTTCTGAATAGCATGATTTCAGCTCTGCTGAAGAGCCTCTGTCTGGTCAAATGACTGTAATCTGCAGCTGTCAGCTAGATGGCAGACTTGAGTAAAACAGACAGGAAAAGGTAACTTTAGCAAGTTATATCTCTCAAACCATAAAGGTTTGAGAGATAAAACTTACATTGATGTTATTCTTTTTTTAATGTGTACAATAATAAATCAACTTAAAATTAACCAATACTATCCCTTTAATCTAGAGTGCCTTGACGGGGCAGGCAAACTTTCCATATCCTTTGGCAAAAATATGACACTAAACCCCACTGTTTTATTTGTAGCAAGTCATAGGTTGCTTGTTTGTAAAATGCAGGGTTTGATGCACAGAAAACCTTTATTGTTCACCTGACAGTACTTGGGCTCTGACAGGCCCCATATGGTTTTTATACATGCATCAGCTCAATGGACCAAGGACCTGTGATGTACTGTAATCCTTATCGATGCCAAAAATCATAGAGACTGCCAAGGTGGCTTTCATACAGGAATGTAAATTAGTAAGGTAATCTAATTTTCAGAGGCACTGCATGATGAAGCCTGGTAAGTTGTTATACAGATCTGCTTGAATATTACCAGGTGTGTGTGTCAGCCTTATACACTGTAACTGTATTCTGTGTAGATACCCAGATTATGAATGAAAAAGATATCTCACTGACTGATGACACCCAGTGGTGGGTGGAGAGTACATGAATCTGTGTGCATGTTGTTGTTTGCGACTGTATGTTTGTGCCTGTATATGAACCAGAGTGTGCTGTAGTGTGTGACTGTATGTTTGTGTCAGTATATGAATCTGTGTGTATGCTGTAGTGTGTGACTGTCAGTACATGAATTTGTGTGTATGTGTGCTATGGTGTGTGACTTTATGTGTCAGTATATGAATCTGTGTGTATGCTGTAGTGTGTGACTGTCAGTACATGAATTTGTGTGTATGTGTGCTATGGTGTGTGACTTTATGTGTCAGTATATGAATCTGTGTGTATGTGTGTGTGCTGTAGTGTGTGACTTTATGTTTGTGTCAGTATATATATATGTGTGTGTGTGTGTGTATGCTGTAGTGTGTCACTGTATGTTTGTGTCAGTATATATATATATGTGTGTGTATGTATGCTGTAGTGTGTGACTGTGTGTTTGTGTCAGTATATATATATATGTGCGTGTGTGTGTATGCTGTAGTGTGTGACTGTGTGTTTGTGTCAGTATATATATACATACCTGGGAACTCTCCGGTTTTGCCCCGGAGACTCCAGATTTTAGATTGAATTACCGGGTCTCCGGGGCAGTGTGTGGATCACCGGGTGGGCAGAGTTTAAGTAGAAACTCTGCCCACTTGTGCTCTGTCCCGCCTGGTTCCTCCCACTCCCTGCCCTCTTAGATACATTTTGCAGGGTTTTTTTTGTTTTGTTTTTTTGTCCCGCCCTCCCTCCGCGCCTAAGCCCCACCCCTTTTATGACGCAAATCGCGTCATTTTCTTCACAGGTCGGCACTGACAGGGTTACCCTCCAGGTAGCCCTGTCTCAAAAGTTCCCAGGTATGGGTATATATATATATGTGTGTGTGTGTGTGTGAGTGTATGTATGCTGTAGTGTGTGACTATATGTTTGTGTCAATACATATATGTGTGTGTGTGTGTGTGTGTGTGTGGGTGTATGTATGCTGTAGTGTGTGACTATATGTTTGTGTCAGTATATATATGTGTGTGTGTGTGTGTGTGGGTGTATGTATGCTGTAGTGTGTGACTATATGTTTGTGTCAGTATATATATATGTGTGTATGTATGCTGTAGTGTGTGACTGTATGTTTGTGGCAGTATGTATATGTGTGTGTATGTATGTATGCTGTAGTGTGTGACTGTATGTTTGTGTCAGTATATATATATGTGTGTATGTATGGTGTAGTGTGTTGCCAAAGAGGGACACCTTTGTTTTAGAGGGTGTTGTTGGGTGCGTGGCTGGTGGGTGGGGCATTCCCAGGGATTTTTAGGCTGTTTCATAACCTATTCACACCTCTTTGTGTAACCTAATAAATGACTTATAACAAGACCAAAGTATTTTATTTACACACACTAATTTATAAACACATATACTGATGTTTAAACAAACAACAATGCAAGTTATATTGCTGTAGAACAATATGATACACTTATATATACACCACTCAGACTGATCTCCTAAAAAGAGGGACATCAGAGTGGGAAAGAGGGACAGAGGGATTTGGGTCTAAAAGAGGGACTGTCCCTCCTAAAGAGGGACACTTGGGAGGTCTGTTTATGTGTGTATGTATGCTGTAGTGTGTGACTGTATGTTTGTGACAGTATATATATATGTGTGTTTGTATGCTGTAGTGTGTTACTATATGTTTGTGGCAGTATGTATATGTGTGTGTATGTATGCTGTAGTGTGTGACTGTATGTTTGTGACAGTATATATATGTGTGTGTATGTGTGCTGCAGTATGTGACTATATGTTTTTGACAGTATATATATGTGTGTGTTTGTATGTATGCTGTAGTGTGTGACTGTATGTTTGTGACAGTATATATATATGTGTGTGTATGTGTGCTGCAGTATGTGACTATGTTTGTGACAGTATATATATGTGTGTGTTTGTATGTATGCTGTAGTGTGTGACTGTATGTTTGTGTCAGTATATATATATATATATATATATATATATGTGTGTATGTATGCTGTAGTGTGTGACTATATGTTTGTGACAGTATATGAATCTGTTTATAGAGTTTTGTGCATTTATTTAGAGCAAGATCAAAGGATTTTATTTACCCAGTTTAGTTTATAAGCACATATACTGACGTTTAATCTAAGACTAATGGAATACACGTATACACACCACACAGGTTAATCTACAGAAAAAATGGGAAACTAGGGAGGGAAAGAGGGCCATGGGGATTTTTGTCCCAGAGGGGCAGTGCCCCCTACGACTGGACACTGTGGAGATATAAACCACTGTTCATACCTTTTATCCCCATTTTTTTTAATAATTTCTTCTCATTTTAATAAAATTATTGGTGGGTTATCCATATAAATGTGGTATCAATAGAAAGTCCTATTTGCACTTAAAAAAAACAGTGTATAATATGTGTGGGCGTACTAAAAGAATAAGAGGGCAAAGTCTGTTGAACAAAGACATACTCAAAAAAAGGTCAAAATTGCTCCGGTCCTTAACCCTTTTAGTGTCAGGATCACAATGCATTGCAAAGCAAAGTGTTGTGTACCCCTCTGGCACTGAAAGGGTTAAATGCAAACCACCCCTGATTTGCCCGATCCTTAAGGGGTTAAAGGGTTAACGGGGCAGGGGGTGGGCAACCAAAAATGTTACCCCCATGCCTAGAAGTGTCTAGTTACACCCATGACCACAATCAATGAGAGATAACCGGTTTGTGTTTCCTGTCTCCACAGTGCAGCACGGCTCAGCCAATCAGTGCAATGCTGCAGAGGGATAGCGGTGGGTTAGCATTCCACTCTACTAGCAGTAAGGAGAAGAGACACGACATGGATCATGTGTAAGGGACCAATGAGAGAGACCCATGTGTGACAGAGCAGTTTAACAACTTCCCTGCCTTGCCCTTGTCTGGGGCTGGATTTTCATTTTAGGCCTCCCTGGGCAAAGGTATTCTGGCCGTCCTTAGCACCTCCAATGACCCTCACCCACAGACTCAGCCACTGTTGCCACCCACAAAAGAAAAAGAACATATTATAACATAGAAAAGGGGCAATTAACCCCTTGGATACTAGAGAGAGGTCTCCATCGAATTGCTTTGCAATGCGTTGGAGACCTATCTATCATCCATGGGGTTAAATAATGGCCAGTAAAGGGGTATAGAAACGGCAGGGCTGGCAACTTTTGACCTGTGGGGGCAAGTGCAATCAAGTGGCCCATTTATACTATCGCTGACTGACCCACCCCCTTTAATTTTATAACTAACATTAATGTGAAGTAAGACAGGTGATACCACAGAACCAGAGCTAGAAGCCACCGGGTCCTGGTGCAAGAATTGCCATGGGCCCCCCCCGACCACATTGGCCCCCCTCAACCATAACGGCCACCACCACATTGCCCCTTCTACAATGTCCCTCATTCTCCACATTGCCCCTTCTACAATGCCCCCATCACAATGCCCCTCCAACAATGCCCCCATCACAATGCCCCTTCTACATTGCCCCTCCAACAATATCCCCATCACAATGCCCCTTCCAAGTTGCCCCTCAATCTCCACATTGCCACTTCCTGCCCACTCCTCCTCCTTCCCACCCTGTTCCTCCCACTTCCTTCCCACCCTGTCCCGCCCACTTCATTTCCCACTCACTTCATGGGACAATGCTGGTAAGCCCGCCCACACAATTAAGCCACACCCCTTTGTGGCGCATATCACGTCACTGGCATATGCCTGGTCGCCACACATGAGCCGTCTCCAGGGGATCAAGTGGATGAAGTTCCTAGGTGTGTTGATACTGAGCCACGCTTTATTAAGGGTTAATATCTCAAGGGTCTCAAGGTCAGCTTGTTTTGAATGTTCCCAAAGCTCATTTCCTCCCCCCACCACTCTTTACCTCTTCTTCTACCTGTGTCTAGAGCGGGTCATGCATCTGGCATGTTTGAATGTGCTGCCCTCTTTGTTGCTTGTATCTCCATGGCCTTTCAGGACCTTCCAGTCCTGTCTTCCTATGCTCAGATCCACATTATACAACCAGATGTCCAGCTGTGCCATTGGAAGATAGGGCCAGACAGGTCCTTAAAGGTAGAGTAATGAAGTGGGCAGCAAATTCAAACATGCCACTGGATTGATATTCTATTGGTCTGGCCAGATGGGCACCCTGATTAAGTGCTGGGTCAGCCCCCTGCACTCACACCTCCGGCTAGCAGGAGATGGAGTGAGGCAATGGCCAACCAGCCCAGGCTGGAAAGGGGGGGATTGCCCCCCCAGGGGTACTGGTATTGCTCTGGCCACATCTACACTTTAGAATGTGGGCATGGTCAGCAGAACTGAGGCCCTCCTCTCAAAATGTGAGGATAATGGAAGTTACCCACTCTGCCTCATGGGGATATTTGGCCCTGATCAAAGCCTTAGTGTCACAATGTACAATGTAGTACTTCAATGCTTTGATCCATGTTATATAATGATAAGGCACTAACCTGACAAGTCAGAAGCCAAGGGTAGAAGAATGATGGGGGGGGAGGCAAAACCCCCCACCACCAGCATCTGGCTCCTTTGTTCCCATGTTGTCAAATAAAATATATGTAATTATTTCTGAAAGCACGTGAGCCCTTTCGGTGTCAGAGGGGTACCCAGCAAATTGATGGGAAATGCTTTGGATGCCCTACTGTTATACAAGGGGTTAGGATGAGGTGGGTTTTAACACGGTACCATAGTAACATAGTAAATTAGGTTGAATAAAGACACAAGTCCATCAAGTTCAACCTTTACCTCATAATCCAGTGACATGAGAATTATAAAGCTTTCCTGCTACCAAATAAATTAGTCTTTATCACACCTTCCTAATTTGCCTACTAATAAACAGTATAACTGTGTATGTTCCCTTTGGAAAGAAATGTATCTAATCTTCTCTTGAATGTATCCATTGTATCTGCCATAACCACGTCCTTGGGCAAGGAATTCCACAATTTAACAGACCTTACTGTAAAAAAACCCCTTCCTCTGCTGAAGTCTAAACCTCCTTTTCTCTAATCTCAAGGGGTGTCCCCTGGTCACCTGATCAAGCCTTGGAATAAATAGCTCACCGCAGAGATCCTTGTATTGACCTCTCATATACTTGTACAATGTGATAAGGTCTTTTCTCTAGAGCAAATAAGCCAAGTTTGTCTAGTCATTCCTCATATGTCAAGTCCTCCATTCCCTTAATTCATTTTGTTGCTCTTCGCTGTACCCTCTCTAGTTCTAGTAAATCCTTTTTCAGAACTGGTGCCCAAAACTGTGCTGCATACTCAAGGTGAGGTCTTAAAGGTACCAAGTAACAAGTAAGCTTGAACCCATGGGTGTCCAGGGGAACATCTACCCTATACTTGCCCCCTCCATAGAAACATAGGGGCTGAGAAGACTGGCCTAGGTGTTATAAATGGCTTTGTCCCACTCCCCCTGAAAAATTTCTGTGAATGCCCCTGCTTGCACAGTCCTGAGAATATATCTAATAATAACATATGTTCAGCCTTCATCTCGGTTGAGAATTTAAGGGAACTATAATGTGATATTGTCCTCTCCGTCTTCTGTGAGCAGACCTGCAGAGGACACTAGGGCTGCACTGTGAGCCCCGATGGATTAGCAGAAGTATCGAATAGTGGTCAGAAAAGTGACCCGCTTTGGTCTTCTGCAGACCCTGAGATGATGTTTAAACTGAGAGACTTTGAAGTCAAGATAAGCCAGACAGCAGCTTCCCCTGACTCCTAGGGTCCATGCCTGGGAAGTTTCTGAAATTTTACTGTCAATTACAAAGTCTCCAAAGACAGAGTTCCTCAGAAACCCTGCCATTCCCTGCCTACTTTAGGGACATCCAATGCATTCTCTCCTTCCTAGTCCCTGCACATACAGTTCAGGCCTGCCCGTATTCTGCCATGAATCACATCATTTGGACACCTGCACCTCATTCACTTTTAGCACTTTGGAGCCTGGTGTCAAGGATGTTCCCTGATATTCAAGGGATGGAATTTCCAATTCCAATCCAACCCTAACAGTCTATGGGGCTGCTCTTGCAGTCAGTGAAGTCTGTGACTTTTTAACAACAGGCCTTTTGTTTGCGTCCAACCCCTCTGCCAGATCAGGGGGACATTTATCTAACCCCCCAAATGGCTTACTCTATCCTTTACTAAATCTTCTTAGAATGGAACACAGGTAGCAAAACACAATAGATTCCCTTTAAGACATCACAGTGTGGCACTGTCGACAGTGGAGGAGGACGATTTTACTAAAAAGTCATTGCAGTACCTTCATCCCCTGACACAGAGATATTTGCATACCTGGGAACTTTCAAAATGAGCTGACCCGGAGACCTTGAAATATTAACCCTTAATATTCACCCTAGAGTAAATGCCACTGTACTGAGTTCTGCGGATCATTCTCTGCCTCCAGCCCTCCATTCACTGCACTGACGCTCCTCGTGTGGCTGCCCTGAGAGCCTGTGATGCCAATGTCATCACGTTGGCCTCGCTCTTCCTCAGCAATGCCAGCAGCATCAACTGGCTGACTGGTGTCATTAGTGTGGGGCCAGGGGTGACAGTGGGGGGTCACATGGCAAGCGGAGGTGGATGGTGGGATGGATCATGCACTGGGCAAAGTGTGAGGCAAGCTGCAAGGACATCCAGCAGAAATACTATACACATTAATTATTGCACTCGCAAAATGCCTGGTTGAGTCAGCGTGACCCGGAGATTTGAAGGTTTCATTTGGAGACCTGGAGACAGATATCTAAATCCAGAGTCTTCGGTTAAACCGGCAAGTTCCCAGGTATGGATATTTGAAATACATAAGCTCCCAAGATTATAGATTCTTTGAAATATATCTGCTTGCTGTAACCCAGATGTGGTTGAGTCAGTCATCAGGAACTTTTCACATGCTACAGCTTAGAGATATCAGTACGTAAACACACAATGCATTATGTAAAACCAAGAGATATCACCACTTGTACACAAACACACAAATAGGACTTCTCGCACTGCCTTTCTGTACAACTAAGACATCTAGGGTGACCACGTGTCCCGGAATGCCCGGGACTGTCCCTTAATTTTTGTCTGTGTCCCGTGTCCTGAATGATACCCCTCCAGGACAATAAAGAGTCCCGGAATCACTCACTGCCAGGTCAGCCCTGTTCTTCTGTGAGCAGGGAGCCCTCTTCTGCTTCTGCGCGGTGCTGCAGGCCAGCTCAATCACAGCGGCAGCCTAATAACAACAACATAACATACACGCACCACACCACCAGCCAATGAAGAGAGTATTTGCACAGTGTTCCTCTCCTCATTGGCTGGCTGGTCTGTGTGTGCGCAGTGTGTGAATTGATATGCTGAAGGCGACGCAGCTGCGCAGCATGTCATGTCATGATGTGAGTGAGCGCTGAGCAGAGTGAGCAGTGTGTGACTTACTGACTACAGAAAGTTATGGAGACTTGGAGAGGAGAGAGGAGGTCCGCGCCAGCTAGGTACAGGGCTGTACAGCTTTTGTGTAGTGTGTAGTTTTTGGTAACTAAGCACCGTGATCCTGACTAACTTGAGTAAGTGAGACCTCAACAGTTGCTATTGTCCTAGTATCAAAAGGTAAACAGCGTTAGATTTGCTTTTCACTGCTCTAGGCTTCTAGTTACCATGATATGAATTTTTTGAAGGAACGGATGTCTATGCCTCACCCTTCAATGGACCAGTGGGACGTAGCCCTTAAAGAGTTAATATAAATTGGTGTATGGGACACACTGCACCGTATGGGACGAACATAATGGCCACATATTCATATTTAGTTTTTAACAGAAGTGTTCATTTTGTCTGTTACGGTGCAGTTGCTTTGTCAGTAGGGTGACCCCATGTCCCGGAATGGCAGAACGGAAATGTGGTCACCCTAAAGACATCACAGCTTGTGCACAAACACAAAACAGGACTTCTCCCTGTGTCATTCTGTACTCCTTTGACACAGCACTGCTTGTGCACACAGATAAGCAGAACTTCTTCCTCTCTCCACAACTTAGAGAACTTGCTGCTTGTATTCACACAGACAAGCAGAACTTTTCCATTTGTCTTTCTATACAAATGTAATATACCGCTACTTGTACACACAGAAACAAGTAGGACTTCTTTTGCATTTCTGGTATGAACTGCACCAATTTACAGAGCAAAGAAGCAGTAATGGCTGCAGATCGGGTTGGATGTAACACTGAACTCACACCTGATTTAGTCTTTTAACCTGTGACCCTGATATATGGGTCAAGAACACCCTGTGCGTATTCCCAAATACTTATATCCTCATCAGGGGAGGGCTGGCCTGGGAGGCAATTGCCCCCTGGGCCAGTCATATGTCTGGGCCACTGCTTCACTCACTCAGTCTCCCACTTGCTGTTTTTAATGGATCTACACTAGTGATACTACAGAGCTTACAAAAGAAATGGAGCTACACAAAAAATACCACAGAGCTACAATCCAAACGGATCTACACTAGTAGAATAACCCATTTTCCTTGTAAGCTCTATGTTATCACTAATGTAGCTTTACTTAAATTGTAAGCTCTGTAGAATCACTAGTGTAGCTCCATTTCAACTGTAAGCTCTGTGTTATCACTAGTGTTGCTCCATTTCCATTGTTAGCTCTGTGGTATTGCTTACCTTACTTCACAACATAAATGCCAACTGTAATATTAACAAAAGGGAGTGGGCTGGAACAATAGTACAAATTGGTCATTTGATTGTATTTGCCCCCTAGGTTACAAGTTGCCAGTCCTCCCCTGATTCCTCATCAATGTTATTGCAAAGCAATATATAAGAGTCATCTCTAGTATTTCAGGGTTAATGAGAATTGTAATGTGTTCAACATGGTGCACCTGGATTTCCCCAGAATTGGTACAATTGTTCTTAGTACATCATCGGCCATCAGCGAGTGTACATAGAGGCTTACTGGAATACAATGTCGCTCAAGGACGCTGATCACGAGGGGCCAAGATAGAAAAAGTAAGAGATAGGAGATGATTAAAACATGCAGAGCTCATCAGTAACGCAGTGCTCCTAGGACATAGACTGGTTACGACACAGACCGGCATCATATTGTGTGTTACAGTAACACTATTCCAGCCGAACAGCACGTGGGAACAAACACAAAATAATCTAAAATTACTATGTGTCGTGCCAAGGGAAAAGAATGCTAGTTCTATATATTTAACTCTTTGAGGACCATAAAACTATGCCATACATTGCTAAGCAATGCGTTACACACCCCTCTGGTCCCCAAAGGGTTAAACGCCATTCGCTAATGTTCGCAGTGAATAAGTTAGGATTCATGGGAGTAAAGTCAAAAGGAGAAAGCAATTGTGAGAACAATATAAAATGTATTCTTTATTAATATGTTTTAGGGCCATTTTCAATAAGCTAAAGAGTTAACATTTTGGACAGAGGTGTAACTAGACGTCACCGGGCCCTGGAGCAAAAATTGCCACGGCCCCCCCAACCACATTGCCCTCATTGGGTATCTCCATATTGCCCCCAATGTCCACCTCGCCACATTGCCCCCAACTCTCCACATTGCCCCCAATGTCCTCCTCTCCTCATTGCCCCCAATGTCTACCTCTCCACATTGCCCCCAACTCTACACATTGCCCCCCATTGTCCACCTCTCCACATTGCCCCCAATGTCCACCTCTCCACATTGCCCCCCAACTCTCAATGTTGCCCCCAATGTCCTCCTCTCCACATTGCCCCCGACTCTACACATTGCCCCCCAATGTCCACCTCTCCACAGTGCCCCCAATATCCACCTCTACACATTGCCCCCAATGTCCTCCTCTTCACATTGCCCCCAATGTCCACCTCTCCACATTGCCCCCAATGTCCTCCTCTTCACATTGCCCCCAATGTCCACCTCTCCACATTGCCCCCAGTGTCCTCCTCTTCACATTGCCCCCAACTCTCCACATTGCCCCCAATGTCCATCTCTCCACATTGCCCCCAACTCTCCACATTGTCCCCAATGTCCTCCTCTCCACATTGCCCCAACTCTCCACATTGCCCCCAATGTCCTCCTCTTCACATTGGCCCCAATTCTCCACATTGCCCCCAATGTCCTCCTCTCCACATTGTCCCCAATATCCTTCGCTCCACATTGCCCCCGATATCCACCTGTCCATATTGTCCCCAATGTCCACCTCTCCACATTGACCCCTACTCTCCACATTATCCCCAGTGTCCACCTCTCCACATTGCCCCCAATATCCACATCTCACATTGCCCCCAATGTCCACCTCTCCACATTGCCCCCAACTCTTCACATTGCCCCTCAATGTCCTCCTCCCCACATTGCTACCAACTCTTCACATTGCCCCCCAATGTCCTCCTCTCCACATTGCCCCCGATATCCACCTCTCCACATTGCCCCAACTCTCCACATTGTCCCCAATGTCCTCCTCTCCATATTGCCCCCAATATCCACCTCTCCACATCGCCCCCAGCTCTCCCCATTGCCCCCAATGTCCATCTCTCCACATTGTCCCCAACTCTCCACATTGCCCCCAATATCCACTCTCCACATTGCCCCCAACTCTCCACATTGCACCCAATGTCCTACTCTCCATATTGCCCCCAAACTCTTCACATTGCCCCCAATGTCCTCCTTTCCATATTGCCCCCAAAGCTACACATTGCCCCCAGTGTCCATTTCCTACTTCCTTGGTGGTCCAGCGGCGTGTCAGTAGAGGTCTGTGCATCCGTCAACTCAGACCTCTATGAAGACCTGGTGCTCCCGCGCAGACCTCTCCAGTAATGCAGAGAGCTGGGAGATGATGTCATCTCCCAGCGCTTTGCATTCCAAGAGTGCCGAGCGCAGCTAATTTATGTCAGTGGTGCCAGACAGGGGGGTCACAAGGGGCGGCAGGGCCCGTCACTCCAGGAATGACGGGCCCGGTCACAGGTCCTCCTATTGTTATGCCACTGATTTTGCAGAAACCGAATTACACTGTAAGGGACACATTTAAATGGGGCTTTTAGCCCCTTCAATGATGGACTCCAATTATCTTTCTTCATTTGTTTACTGGAGGAGGATCATGGGAGTTCCAGTCCAAAATGCAGATGCCCTTACCCGGAAATGCTCCAGATTTGCCCCGGAGACTCCTGTTTTCAGAATAAATTATTGGGTCTAGATACTTCAGATCTGGGTAGAATAAAACTGCTACAGTCTGATATACACGGCACTGACTTTGTATAACTCAGGCTCTTTTTAAATTATTTACTTTATCTCCCCTATCCTAACCAGAACTCTGGCACTGTATTCAGCACTTGACCCTTATGTACTCTGTATGTATCCCATTACCACTGTAGATTGTAAGCTTTCGGGCAGGGACCTAATTTCCAGTGTTTCACTTTGCCACCCTGTATTGTCTAAAGCCTTATGTAAAGCGCTGTTTACACTTATGGTGTTATATAAATAAACATATTCATTCATCCCTATCCCAGCTTTGTTCCACTTTCCTCTTATAGACATAGAACCACACACACACATACATACTGTCAGCTTTCTCAGCCGTGCCCCACTGGTAGTCACAAAACCACACCATAACCTTATTCTACTGTCCTCTGGTAGACATAAAATTACTCATACACTATCTGCTTCCCCAACATTGTTCCACTGTCCACTGTTAGTCACAGAACCCCACATCCACTTCCTGACATCCCAGCCTTGTCCCATTTTCCTCTGGTAGACATAGAACCACAGATACACTGTCTGTTTTCCCAGCTGTGTCCCACTGGTAGTAACAAAACCACACATTCACTGTCTAACACCTCAGCCTTTTTCCATTGTCCACTGATAGTCACAAAACCACACAGACACTACTTCCCTAGGCTTGTTCCACTGTCCAGTGATAGGCATTGAACTACACATAGGTAGACAAAACAATTGTGAGGAGCACCCATTAAGCACAAACAAGGTAAAGTGCCTTATTCTAGGCATGGTAGCCTCTCAATGGTGCTACAACCCATGTTTTTCACTCCCATGTGCCATTGCAAATAGGAAATTTCCATATTCATATCAGACTGGTCTCGTCCACAGACAGTCCAGCTCCGAAATGTCAGGCAAATCCTCTCTGCATGAGAGAATCAGCAAAACCAGAGACAAACAATTGTTTGTCTCCCAAAGTATAAGGGCATCCCAGGCATGGGACCTTGCGTCCATGTGCCTAGAGGGAGTCAGCTGCACCACACCAACAAGGCCCACATAGAGTGAAATGTACATCTGTGGTTATGCTGTACTGTCCACTGATAACTACAGAATCATAAATACATTATCTGCTTCCCCAGCCTTGTTTCACTGGTAGTTCTGGAATTACATATTCACTGCCTGACACTCCAGCCTTGTTCCACTGTTCCAAGATAGTGACATAAACATACATATACTGTGCTTCCCCAGCCTTGTTCAGCTGACAGCTTCCCAGTGATAGTCACAGACTCAAACATACACTGTCTTTTTCCCCAGCATTGTGTCACTGGTTGCCTCAGAACCATGCATACAGTGTCTGACACCTCAGTATTGTTCCACTGTCTACTGGTAGGCACATGAGCCCATTTCCACTGTCTACTTCCCTGGCCTTTTCCACTAGCAATCACAGAATCATACATACACTGTCTAACATCCCAGCATTGTTCAGCTTTCCAATGAAACACACAGAGCCACACATACACTGCCTGCTTTCCCAGCAGTGTTTCAGTGGTAATCACAGAGCCACGTATTCACTGAGTGACACCTCATCCTTGTTCCACTGTCCACTGGTAGCCACAAAATCACACCTACACTGTCAGGTTCCCCAGCCTTGTTCCACTTTCCATTCGGTAGACACTGAACCACACATACACTTTCTACTTCCCCAGCATTGTGCTACTGGAAACCACAGAATGAAACATGCACTTTCTGATACCCTAGACTTGTTCCACTGTTAGCCTTAGTACCACCACACATACAGAGTCTGCTTCCTAAGCCTAGTTCCACTGGTAACAACAGACCCACACATATACAGTTTGCCTTCCCTGCCTTCTTCTACTGTCCACTGGTGGTCACAGAGCCACAACTACACAGTCTGCTTCCCCAAATTTGTGACTAGGTAGTAACTGAACAACATCTACACTGTTCCACTGGTAGCTATAGAACCATACATACACTGCCTGCTACCCATAGCTGGGAACTCCCCGGTTTTGCCCCGGAGACCCGGTAATACAGGGGCAAATCTGGAGTCTCCGGGGGAAAACCGGAGAGTTCCCAGCTATGGGTAGCAGGAGACTCTGGATTTGCCCCTGTATTACCGGGTCTCCGGGGCAGAGGCTGATTCTGCCGATGTGGGGATATTCTTCTGAAACTCTACCCACATCTGCTCCTTCCCCGTCTGTTTCTTCCATTTCTCCTCCTTCTCTCCCATTTCTTCTCCTTCCCCAGTGTATTCCTTGCAGGTCCGTGAAGCCCCACCACGTCTTCTGATTAAGCCCTGTACCCTTTTTGACGCGAATCTCGTCATATATCTCCCACAGCGGCACCAAAGGAGTCCCCCTCCGTGGCGATCAAAATGAAAAGTTCCCAGGTATGCTGCTACCCACCCCCATGCTGCTGGTAGTCACAGAACTACATATATCCTGCCTGATAACCCTTTCCTTATTTTTGTTTCTGTAGATCAGTGGTTCTCAATCTTTTTTAGCTCGGGGCACCCCTAACACATAATCTACAACATTCGGGCACCCCTAACATATTTAATATACTTTATTAAGGGCATAAGACATGTACAATACATAAATATACCATTATTATTATGTTTTATAATCATAATAACAAAACTAAATATATTTTGCATAACAATTTCTATAAATCTTTATTTAAAAGTCCATTTTTGTTAGTCTTCATAGAAAACTTGGGGCACCCTAAGTTGATGTCCGTGGCACACCAAAGTGCCACTGCACACTGGTTGAGAATCACTGCTGTAGATAATGGTGGTAGTATCCTGTGCCCTGCAATGTCTTGCATCATAGACAGTGTGGAGTGATCCAGTGTGACTCCACATTTCCTCCTAGACATACAAATTAATAAGTATATAGCTGCAGACTGGCTCCAAGCTACATGTAATGTGTGTGGTACAGAAATGCTGATTCAGATCAAGGATGTGGATTGACGTGGGGTACTATTTAAAGAACAATTAACACCTTCTATTAATAATCCCCAGCTTATCCCGCTATGAATTTTGTTTTGCTTCTTTGTTCAAGAGATAACGTCTTCAGTTAGACCTGGATGTTCTGTCTATGGAGGCGCACATTACAGCTGGTGTCGGTTTTTCAAACTGAAGCAAGTAGCGCGCATGAGCTTACTTTTCAGGAACAGAGGGCTGGGCAAGGTATTGCAAAGCAATGACTTGTCCATCCCTCTTCTCCTTAAAGGGTTAAGATTACCATGTACAGTGGGTGGAGTTTGTGCTCTGCAGTCCTGCTAGCAGATGTCATGTCCACCTCCAACAGCATGACATGCAGGACAGATGGAAGGCATTGTACAGCATTGCTGGAAGAAGTTACGATTTTCTGTCCATTGTAAGGTAAGTGTGTGTGTGTGTGTGTGGGGGGTTATTAGGTTATGCTTTTCCTTTAAAGGGATAGTAATGTTTCAAAATACATGCAGCTCCAATTATTCTTTATTGTTTTTGGGTCATGTAGAGCAGTATTGTCATTTTCTACGATATGTAGTTCCAGATTAAACTGAATTATAAAGTATCCCCCTCCTGTCCCTTTTACCTATTGTAAGTCTCCTCCCCTCAGATGTGGAATCTGGTCTCTTGACCGGACAGGTCACAGCAAGGGACAATCTTCTAACTGTGATCATAATGAAAACCCTGTCCTCATGAAGAGGTTTTTTCTTAAGCTAACAGAAGGTTGTCCCTTGCTGCGATCTATCCGGACAATATTGCTGTGCAGCTTTACACAGGTAAAAGGGGCAGGAGGGGGACACTTTATGATTCAATTACTCTGGAACTAAACGTCGTAGAGAATGACAATAACGCTCTACATGGCCCAAATACTATAAAGAATAATCAGAGTTGCGTTTATTTTGAAACATTGCTATCACTTTAATGTCATAGTTTCCTGCACTATATGGGATGTCTGGTCACTTTAGGCATAGGGTTGCCAACGGTTAGTAAATAGGGTTGCCACCTTTTCTTCAAAAAAATAACGGCCATGGCATTCCCTCCATAGACTTAACATTGGACAGAAGCCAATTTTTTACTGGCCTGTCGGTAAAATACCGGCTGGGTGGCATCTAGGGTTGCCACCCGGCCGGTATTTAGCACTGTTGAGCCGGTGCCGGTATAACCGCTATACCGGCAATACAAAAGCCGGTATTACTACTGTACATTAAATCCTTTGCCCCGCTTGCAGCTTCTGAGTATGCCCAGGCACTTCGGCAGCATATGATGTCACTCTGCTCACTGGCTTACTGTCTCTAAGCCCTCCCTCACTTACTCAGCTATGTCTTGAGTGGAGGCGAGATGTTCAACTGAACTGCGCGTGCGCGTCACGGATTCGCCCAGGCTTTATGCGCACCACGCACGCATGTGTATCTACTACTCACAGTCCGTTGCCTGGTAATGAAAAAACTTAGTACCGCTGTCTGCTGCCTTCTGACTGTCCAGTTGTGAGTGTTGTGTAGCGTGCAGTCCTGAGGTGCCTGCGTGTGGGTGCACTAGATGACGCTGTGCGAGCTGAGCGTGGAGTGCCTCCAGTAACAGACAGTCCAGATCTATCCAGAGTCACTGACTCACTGTCAGACCCGTTGTGAGAGAGACTTGTCCTGAGTAAGTGGCAATGCTTTGTGCTTAGCTTTAGCTCTTAGCTGCCTTTGTCTAATTGCCTTATGTGATGTTTCTTTTAGTTTCTGAACAAGCTATGTCTCTCACTGGACAGACTGATCTCTCTCTCTCAGGGTAACTGATGTCTCTGGATTGTGGCATCTGAGTGCATGAGCATCAACCAGCAGCAGTTGACCTGACCATAGCCCTCCTAGCATATAAATTGCTTATGCTTTATATAGCAATATCATGGCTTTAAAATCCTTATCCTGAGCACACAAATTCTTGTTAAAAATAAAATGTGTTTATTGTATGCAGTATAAAACTGTTTTTGAAGTGATAATTTGAGCACTCTGAATGTTTTTCCCTTTCACTACCCCTTTGGATATGAGTCAAGTGTGGCTTTGGAAATAGAGCTCATCCATTTTCCAGATGCCTAAGTCCTGCATAGTAAGTCTGATAACAATGTGACCCGTTGTTGTCTTCTTCTTGCTGATAGATTTTAGCCATCAACGGTGATTTTTGGATACCGAGGCTTGGGCCTCACTACTCCATCTTCTCGGGTTGGGTTTGAAATCGCAGGTTTGGATTCTTCTTGGTCTGTGTTGACTTGTCACAGTTGGGTTGGTTTCACAGGGTCTTCGCTGTGATGGGCCGCGGGTAGCAGTCGAAGAGGTTTGCAGCGGTGGTAGTGAGTTTTCTGATCAGAGGGTTCGGGTTCTGATCCAGTCCTTGGCAGAAGTTCTTACTCAGCTTCATTAGGTGTTCGTCCAACATCTCGATGTCCAGCTCCCTGTGAAGGTCAGCTGTCCTTACGAATCTTGGAGCTCCAGACGATATCCGCAGGGCCTTGTTCTGGACTACAGGGGTGTTATTGGCATGGGCTGGACGTGATGAACGCATGTCTTTTTTCAGCCTTATCTACTATGTTACTATGACTCTTCTGGTGTCGCTCATGGCAAGTGATCCATGCTGGGGAGGCATACGTCAGGGTGATAACAATGTGACTTTCTAATCTCCTCTAGTTATAGTTGCTCCTCCCCTTTGTGGCTCCCCCCCTTTGTGGCTCCGCTTTCACCAAACCAAAACGATGGCCGGTATTTTTTTGAGGAAAAGGTGGCAACCCTATTAGTAAATTATCTGAGAGTCAGTTAAAAAGTACCAACATTTGAGATGTCTGTTCAAGTACTGATAAGACACCAAAGACTTGAATGTATTTTGCCTTATTTGTCATTTTTATTGTTTTCTTTAATATAGATTAGTTGAATGCAATGCTATTTCAGCATTTAAAATGATTCTCCAGGAGTAATATTGTGGTCTGCACAAATGTGTTATTAAAAGTGTGATACTCAGCATAAACTATTAATCCTTTCAGTGCCAGAAGGGTAAGCAATGCATTGCAGAGCAATGCGTTAAGTACCCCTCTGGCACCGAAAGGGTTAACAAGGCATGGTAACATAGCCAACACATTGCTTCATGTGTAGGAGAACCACCTATTAAGGAGATAAAATCCACATTAAAGGGCTATAGCAAGTGGGCTTTGTATGTATATTCTATTACACGGTTTGTTTGCTCCAAAATTTAAAGGGATAGTAATACTTAAAATGTAAAAAAAATATGTTGTAGGGCTTATCCCCCTGAGTAAAACAAGGGTACTCCCACTGCTGAAAGGTGTTTCATTCAAAAGTTATTAATTTTCAAAGTTGAATTTTTTAGGTGCAATATCACAGTGGCCTGAAATTGTACAGTGGCGCTGTTGCTACACCATCCTATGGAGATTTATGGTCAACTGACCAGAGCTGTCCATAGGATCGTGTAGCAACAGCGCCACTGTACAATTTCAGGCAATTGTGATATTGAACCTAAAAAATTCAACTTTGAAAATTAATAACTTTTGAATGAAACACCTTTCAGCAGTGGGAGTACTCTTGTTTTACTCAGGGGGATAAACTCTACAACATATTTTTTTACATTTTAAGTATTACTATCCCTTTAAACTTTTTTTTCTTATTATGTTAACCCTTTGAGTGTCAAAGGGGTATCTAACCTATGGGAACTTACATTAAGTTAACCTATTTGAAAGTCATCAGGGTACCCAATGCACTCACATTAAGATAACCCTTTGAGTGCCAGAGGGGTAACCAACGCATTGGCACTCAAAGGGTTAAATCAACATTTTGACCCCCTTATGTCAGGGATGTGTAACATGGGGTCCTGCATCTGATACAGTAATACAGCTCTTACAATTATCTGCCATTCACAGTTAGAGGGAAATTGTAATCTAGCAACAGCCAGACAGGTACAGGTGGCCCATCCCTGCTCTAGGTGACTTATGGTCCTCCTGAGGTCCTCTAGCTGTTCTATCGTATACCCCTATCCCTCCATCTCTACCTGATGGCAGCAGCTGAGGGGAATCTCATACCTCCCAATATTTCGAACGGCCAAATGGGGACATTTTTGTCATATTGTGTTGCTGGGGAGGGCGTGATTAGAGGGTGGGGAATCCCGAATAATTTTAAGTTATTTCATGACCTATTAACATCTCTTTGGGTAACTGAACACTTGGTTTAGAACAAGACCACCTTATTTTATTTACACGAATATATAAACACATTTTATAAAGGAGTTTAAACAAACATAAAAGTGAGTGGCATTGTCGGGGAGCAACGTGAAACATTTATTTCCACACCACACAGTCTAATTTCCTTTAAATAAGGACACCAGAGTGTGAAAAATGGGACAGCGATTTGCATTTCAAAGAGGACTCTTGAGAGATATGGAATAGTAATACTGAAGGACCACAGATTGCACATTCATGATTTAGGTTGTTATGGTAACTGATACTTCCGGGAGCACTTTGCGTCTCATAATACTATGCGGAAATGCTAACACTTGCCTGATGCTGGCTATTTCCGGGTGTACGTTGCGTCGGTACGTCGCTTATCTAGACGCAGTGTGCACCCGGAAGTTACCAGTGCTAGACAAGTGTCAGTGCTTACGTTTGGGTGATTGATCGGTGCTGTCTTGTGGTTTGGCCTCAGGGGATGAGGTCCAGAAGAAGAGGCGCCAGAGCGCTTTCTCCGCTGCCAGTATGGCCTTCTCCCCTGCCAACCGGCCTCAGCTTATCCGCAGTAGTCAGAAGGATGAGCTCTTCCAGGGCAGTCTGAAGGGCCAGGCTCATGAGGCCTGTCAAGCTTTTGCAGGTTGGTCTTGTTTATTGCACCAGTGGTGTACAAAGTCCACTGCATTGTTAACTCTTTAAAGGCCAAAGACTTGTTGCATACCTCCCAACATTTCAAATGGCCAAAGAGGGACACTTTTGTTTTAGGGTGTGTTACTGGAGGTGTGGCTGCTGGGCAGGGGCATTACCAGGAATTTGTAGGTCATTTCATGACCTACTGACACCCCTTTGTGTAATGTAATAAATGATCTAGAGCAACATCAAAGTATTTTATTTACAAAGACTAATTTATAAACACATATAATGACATTTAAACAAACAATGTGAGTTTTATGGTTGTGAAGCAACGTGATACACTTATATACACACCACACAGTCTGATCTCCTAAAAAGAGGGACACTAGGGTGGAAAAGAGGGACAGAGGGATTTGGGTCTCAAAGAGGGACTGTCCTTCCTAAAGAGGGACACTTGGGAGGTATGTTGTTGCTTCACTTCTGATCTTTGAAGGGGTAGTATGCACAAAGCCAATTCTAGACATTCTGAGGCAAATCCATCTGCATCATAGTGATGTAATAACAGTCCCAACAGGTTTTCCATGCGTTCGTTATGGCTATGACATTAAAGGTTTAAAAGCCCCATTAAACTCTTTGGCAGTATTTATATGTTTTATATACTAGCAATGTTGGATATTCATACCTGGGAACTCTCAGGGTTTTGACCCATATCTCAGGATGAAGGAACACATTCTCATGTGAGAGAGTCTGGTGCTATTAGCGAATCTAATCCAATTAACTGCTTCTTTAGACTCTTAAATTGATGCCACAAATGGAAGGCAGAGGGAGAAGTCCTGCTTATCTTGTATGTGTTCTTGTAGTGCTCTATTTAATTTGATGCATGTTACTGGTGCCTTAAGAACACACCTGAACACCTCTCAATTACAGCAAGTAGGGACATAGTGCAAGAATCTATATTATGAGACCTTTTTGGGTCAAGATTTAAAAGATCTCGGGGTCAGCTCATTCTGAAAGTCCCAGGTATGGTGGATAGTATATGTTTATTTAATCTGTAATAGAAAAGCAGTAAAGCAAAATATTCCTACTAAAGTACAAAGTTATATGTCTAGTGTTAGTTACTGGCGAAGTTTCAGCAAGTCATACTGGTATTTGACCGAGTTACTGAGAGCTGTAGAGCATCAATTGCAGCAGGTGATTGAACCTTGTGTGCAATCTTTTTCAGATAAATGTGTTTTGTAAAAACCTCAAGGTCCTGTAGGCTGCATTTGGCCAACCAGCCACATGGAATGTGTTAAATATTAACCATGTTACATTATGCATATTAATATATGAATATTACTATCTATAATATATTAGGTCTCTATTATTTATTTGGAATACATTTTATTAGACATGCTGGACAATTTTGCATTTGACTCTTTACTTGTTCCTCTTTCACATCAGCAGAGCAATGAGTTGCATACTCTTGTGGCACTCGGTGTTAATGAGACTGCTTTGGGAAAGTAGGCATGACTTTGTAAGCGCAGCCCCGAGCGTGAGAATGTGAGAGCGAGCAGCAGTGCTTTGTGGCATTTGCTCAAAAAGTAAAAACGTCGTCCTGAAGAAATGTTGGAAAATATAGACCATGATGGAAACATGGGAGTCAGCTGTTCTGTGCTGCAGAGTTGCTATTTGCACCAGCTAGGCTTTGATCTGTGGCACACGAGAGGTTATACTTTTTAATGTGTTTTATGTCTCCAGTGTGATACTCTCTCCATATTGTACATTATTCTGTTGAGCCATTCATTGAGATTTCTCAGATGGAGAGTTATCGGTGCATAAAACACAGGAGATGGAGACATTATCTCAGTAGAGAAGTTACTCGTCTTTATCACACTTTAGTGCGTATCCTGCCTGGAGTCCATCAACTGATTTATAATGGCATCCACATATGTGCCATAGGAATCCGTGAGCATCCTTTTCACATTGCAACTCTTAATACAGTATTCATTCCTGCACACTTGTGACTAAAGTGGATACATTGTATTTTCCATTCATCATGGGAGACTGAAATTATACAGAGCTTGCCGTTACACTTTACCTGCTGCACGTCACTATGAAGGGAAGCGTGAATGCGCTTCCAGGGAGAGCTGGGAGGGAGGTGGGAGGAGAATTTGAGGACTGGTAAGTCCAGCACTGCTTTTGTGTATGGGACCTCTCCAAGCCATGGGACTCTACAGATACAAAAGACAGTTTGCATGGAATAACTTGGTCATTCTGTCGCACTCACTGATTGGGTAGACATGGGATGGTCAGATGTGCTGACTCCTGGTCCATGCTGAGTGCATACGCGCATATATATTTATGGGATGTACAGCATCAATTGCTTTTTTTAATAATCTTTTTAGTGCTTTTTATTTTTAGTGCTCATTACATTACCTTTCCTTTCTCAGGTGCCAAGAAGTGGCTTCAGTGGAGGAAAGAAATTGAGCTGTTGTGTGACGTTGCCTATTACAGTCTAACAACATTTTCAGGTAAGTCAGTGTCATGTATGTGATGAGTGCACCAGTGTCACCATGGAGACAAAATAAAAAGTCCAAGGCTTTAAAAAAACAAAACAAAAAAACAACACAAGTTTTAGCTGAAATAACTTTTGAATGAAACAACTTTCAGCAATGACCGTATCCTTACTCAGGAGGATAGTGTGTTGGAGACCTCTGTGGCAATCAAGAGTTTAAAATCTACATTTTAAATCAGTTGGCGTTTTCATTTGTCTCCAGTGGTGCTATAGATGTGCTTCAGTATTGTCCCTCTATAGCTTTGTGAATATGGTGCTTAGAGAGTATTTGGATGTCCTAAGTAAGGGTAAACTGCATTCCAACAAAACATGCACCAAGCAGTGCTTCCTCTCTAGACTGGGTGTAGACATGGAAATGAGCACTCAGTCAGTAACACAGGCATCTTTAGCACAGAAGCGGGGTTATGCTAAAGTGGTGATGACAAAAATTGGGGAATCTTTGTTTGCTCTCTGTGGCATGGATGGAAAAATCTTGCAGCCCAGGCTCCTAAAATGTTATTTCTGCCTTAAATTCTGGGGATTTTTTTGTATATATCTAAATAGGTGAATTCACTAGCATAAATAATGAACTAGCTCCTAAAATTAATTATTGTTAGAAAATGTATTATATTTGTGTTCAACCTTTCCATGTGATGCAGTTGGTTTGCATCTCTCTCCTTGCCTCTCGATCTCTCTCCTTGCCTCTCGATCTCTCTCCTTGCCTCTCGATCTCTCTCCTTGCCTCTCGATCTCTCTCCTTGCCTCTCGATCTCTCTCCTTGCCTCTCGATCTCTCTCCTTCCTTGTGTGTTGACCATATAATGGCATTATAATTGCACTGTTCTCTTTTTGCAGGGTACCAGACTCTTGGAGAAGAATATGTTAATATTGTCCAGGTCGACTCATCAAAGCGGAAGGTGCCATCCTGGTTTCAGAGGGCGTTGCTCATCTGCTGTCATACGCTGTTACCTTACCTGTTGGACAGGGAGTTGGTACTCCTAGAACATGAGCTCCAAATTGACACTGACGGAGTTCGAATACCACACAGCGGCTTGTCTTCTGGATCACGTTACCGGACGTGGATGCGGAAGTGGCTGCATAGAAAGATATCTGCCTTAAACGAACAGCAAAAAAAGACTTTGATAAAGACGGTCTATGTTTTCCGACAGAGTATTGTCTTCCTCAGTAGACTGCACCTGGCCGTATTCTATATCAAAGGAGTATTTTACCACATTGCCAAACGCTTCACAGGGATCACATATGTGAGTAGAGCCGAATAGACCAGTGTAATCAGACTGCATCCAGGTGCCTCATATGTGGCCCTCTAGAAACATAGAATTTGACAGCAGATAAGAACCATTTCGGCCCATCTAGTCTGCCCATTTTTCTACTGTAAAAACCTCAAACCTTTTTTGATCCTTGGCCTTTTCTTATGTTAAGGGCAGCCTTATGCCTATCCCATGCATGCTTAAATTCTGTCACTGTATTAACTTCTACAACTTCTGCTGGTAGGCTATTCCACTTATCTACTACCCTCTCAGTGAAGTAAAACTTTTACATTATGTCTAAAACCGTGTCCCTCTAGTTTTAGACTATGGCCTCTTGTACTAACATTTTTACGCCTTTGAAATGTGCTTCCCTCCTGCACTTTGTTGAATCCATTCATGTATATGAATGCGTCTATCATATCCCCTCTCTCTCTTCTCTCCTCCAAGCTATACATGTTCAGATCCTTTAGTCTATCCTGATATTTCTTTTCCTGTAAACCAGTCACCACTTTAGTAGCCCTTCTCTGAATTTTCTCTAGAGTATCTATATCCTTCTGGAGATGGGGTCTCCAGTACTGTCGAAGATAATATCCAAGATTAACCTCTAACAGGAGAATAGATTAGGTTGGATATCTTCACATAAATAGATAAAATTAAATCTGAGAACTTTACACTATACTAGGTATTGACACTCTGCTTCACAGTAACGAATTTATTAAAATAATTCTGCATATATGTGCAAAAATATATATAATTTATTTAAGTAAAATATACTATATATAAAGTGTAAACAACAATGATATAAATGGGTGACCAGCAGTTTCAATAGATATACAGTAACTCAAACAACAATTATCACAATTAGCCTTACCAGCAATTAAAGGGTTAACCACACATAGGTATATTCAGAGGTATTAAATAACAATAATTGAACCCAGCAGCATAGAAAAGGATAATTGATCCTTACAATTAATTAAAATACAGTTGGCAGCAACATATAACTACCTCTGCCCCAGAAACTGTATAATCTATGCTAATTGAGGTTTAAGGTAGGTTGTCGGGTGAATAAGCTTTAATTTTAAGCCAGGTCCTCTGACAATTCTCCTTGTACAATATGCAGTATCAAAATTTAGAGAAACTAACTGGAAGAAAATCCCAGATTTAGATCACTATAATTTAATTATCTACCGATTTTCAAATATTGCATACCTTCTGAATAAAACATATAAATTGCAATTAATATAGTCAATAGTAGATTATACCAAGAATATACTTAAAATCTAATCCAATAATATATGTCCAGACAGTATACCAAACTTCATGCAACATATATCATAAACATGACCATAGCAATCCTATGTAAAACCTATAGGGTACTCCAAGGGTTAATCACTTATTACTATAATATGCCACACCCAAGATGGTGGCTTCTTTTGTCTAGTGAGAGGTTTAAATAAACTTCCCACTGTACAAACTTTTAGACCCAAAAACATACACAAAGAAATCCAAAGAAACACCTCAAAGTAGATAGACAAATAGCAGTTGAAGGATTAATAAATTAATTCAAAGAATTCCCCAGATCACATATTAGCTATAATAACCTTTCTAGAAACACAATTTATTCTAGAAATATCAACGATTATTTTAACTAATATATATATATAAACAAGGATATATAGCTCTCACTGCTATCAACTATTTTACACTTATCAGGCAAAATATGACAATGTACCAATTAATCAATTCTGCGTAATTCCAGAATCACTACAGCCAATATGGCTTATTATAATTTCTGAAAATGGGTGGCCGGTCCACTAAGAAAAATTATAAGAACATTATATTTCTTCAAATATACAAGAATTATGTTTTTGATTCTGAAATTGTGTAGAGTTAAAATAAAGAAAGATATAGTTACCAGTCAATGAGTGTTTCTTAGGATCTCTTTAGCAGCCAGCCAAGAATACTTTGATGATCATAATCAGGAAACCGAGAGAGCCCCTTTCTGTCTCAAAACTTACATATTTATAATGTAAATTCCTGTTATCAAAAATACCCAGCCCATCTTCTCTGATTGGGTAAAGAGCCATCTCATTATGCAGTGACATCATCAGTATCACTTGACTGGACACTCTAGATTTCAGAATATATTATCTGCATTCTTGGGAATTCCTCAGAACACTAGTAATAGTGATATATACCCTGGAAATGGTGCTCTTATTCCACATAAAAAAATTCCCTATGATCTGTGTGATCTGTAGTGATATGTCAGGAGGTCATCACATTTCATGTACCTGTCATTCCTGGAATCTGTACTCCCAGTCTTTTATACAAGTTATGACCCAAAATCTCAGACGTTGTTATCTTACCCCTAGTATATTTGTCTGGATTTTAGCCATAACTTACCATAATGTCAGTCAACCATTTTCACTCCCATTGATGGAAAGAGGCACCCTTTGTCTGGAAGAATGAGCTAATTTAAACACATTTAAACAGAGTTTCAAACAATCCTGCTTTTTAAAATTAACTCTCTACTATCCACCAGGACAAAGTCTCTGACAGTACTGTACACAACACTCTAGGTGAGGTCTAACTCGAGATCTGTAGAGTGGCATGACCACTTCCCATTTTCTGCGACTAATGCTCCTAGCTGTACAACCCAGCACCTTGCTTGCATTCCCCGCTGCTTTATTACATCGCCTGCCTACCTTTAAGTCATTAGAAATAATTACTCCCAAATCTCTTTCCTCTGTTGTCTCTGACAGCACAGTACCCATAACAGTATATTTTTCCTTTGGATTTTTATGTCCCAAGTGCATTAATTACATTTATCAACCTTAAAATGCAGCTTGACACACTCTTGTCCATTCTTCTAATTTACCTAAATCATTTGGCTTATTCCTCCTGGAATGTCTACCCTATTGCAGATCTTTGTATCATCTGCAAAAAGGCATACCTTTCTTTGAAGACCTTGTGCAATATCACTAATAAAAATATTAAAAAGAATGGGCACCAGTACAGATCCCTGAGGTACCCCACTAGTAACACTCCTTTCGTCTGAATATTCTCCATTCACTTCCACCCTCTGTCTCCTGTCACTCAGCCATTGCCTTATCCATTTAAACGGATAGTAATACTTACGATGAAAAAAAAATATGTTGTAGGGTTTATCCCCCTAAGTAAAACTCTCACTGCTGAAAGGTGTTTTATTAAAAAGTTATTACAGCTCAAAGTTGAATTTTTTAGGTGCAATATCACAGTGGCCTGAAATTGTAAGTGGTGCTGTTGCTACACCATCCTATTGACAGCTCTGGCCCCCTTGTTTTACTTAGGGGGCTAAACCCTACAACATATTTTTTTTTTAGATTTTAAGTATTACTGTCCCTTTAACTGTTTTTGCATCCAGACTCATACACTGCAATTTATTAATGAGTCTTCTATGAGGGACAGTGTCAAATGCTTTACTGAAATCCAGATAAGCTATATCAATTGCTGCATTGAAGGGCCACATAGATTTTTATATTATAGTTTTTTTTCTTTTGTTTTTTTTAAATCTCATAATGACGCACACACTCTTTTAACTTGTTATGGCCATAAAATGCTTACAACCACTATGAATTTTGTCCTCCAAACAGTCCTAGATTTCCTATCCATAGAAATGGAAAATGAGGGTTGCTATCAGGGTTGCAGGCACGCGGAGGTCACTAAAGGACCATGGAGCTTTTTTCTTTTTTTTTTTTATTTCCCAGATTCCGGACTCCCCGAACGGCGTGCAGCCGCGGGGGGAGCCCGGAATTCCATGACGGTCATAGTATGTCATGGGTCATTAACTCAGATCAACCCATGATGTACTATGACCGTCAAGTGTCGTTAAGGGGTTAATCTTTTGAAGTGACAGGCAGCCTACTTTTTGACCGCAGGTGCATAATTTAGAAAATCAGATTGTGAGTATGTGTATATATATATATGTGTGTGTGTGTGTGTGTGTGTATGTATGTATATATATATATATATATATATATATATATATATTTCTTCCTTTGTTGTTGTATTTTTCAAGGGAACTACCACCCCACATAAAGTTAAACCCCACGAATTACCCATCTGGCGACTAGCTGAACAATAGTACTAGTCACCAGAATAATTACCTCCTTATAGATAAATCCTATTGTTCCCGAGACTTGACGGCCAGGCAACCGCGCTATAAAAGATTCTGCGCACCTGCCTCGTCAGTCCTTTCCAGTATCTTAAGGTACCAAGCAACGCCTCCTAGAGGAGACCGGGACTGACAGCACAGGCGTCACTATGGAAAGTTGTCTGCGCTGTTTCCTGGCCGTCAGTCTCGGGAGCAGTAGAATTTATCTATAAGGAGGTAATTATTCTGGTGACTAGTATTATTGTTCAGCTAGTCGCCAGATTGGTAATTCTTGGGGGGAACTTTATGTGGGGTGATAGTTCTACTCTGGGAGTGCACTTCCTTCTTACATATTTTAATACTAGTTGAAGAGCCCGTGTACACAGGCCACAGTGCTACCCAGCAGAGACTGCCCGCTCCACAGCTGATAAGGAGCGGGGCGCTCCAAATTCAGACCATAGTCCTCTCTGCGCACCTTCTGGTGCACAGAAAGGACTCCGGTCTGAATTTGGATCACCCCTCTCCGTATCTCTGCTGTGCATGACTGCAGCGCGTGCAGCCGTCTACTTCGCATGACGGCTTCTGACAAACTTAGTTAGCGAATTATAATATAGGATATTTATTAAATAGGCCGCTCTGTATATTTGATTGAGCTGTTCATCTCTCAGTACTCTACTAAGCAGCTTACATGTCTAGTGGATGTAAATGCCTGAGTTGGGCACGTCGCTGATGTGCTGCTGGTGAGGGGTCACATCGTCTGATGATGCATTATGTGACTCTCAGATAGGAGACTGAACCAGGAGACATAAAAACAAACTGCAGTGCTAGTAATTTAACCTACCCTGCCACCTCCAGATGACTGTGTGTATGGCTCCATGACCTTATTTCTGTACAGGGCTTTTGTGTCATTATTGCAAGATTCTCGCGGTTATGATGCCAATTTCAGACCCTGTGATGAGACACCTGTTAAAGTTCAGCAGGCTGTTGATGATGTAGTTGAACCTAAATAAAAGGGTAAAGTCAGAAGGAAGAGGTTTTTCATTGGAGATTGTTGTTAGAGGTGTTGATCTGAGAGAGGAGGATGGAAATGGAGAGGTTATGTACCTTACTGGAGTTCTGCTTAGAGGGATAGACAGTGCAATGTAAAAATACTCAAAGAAGTAACATATGGAAAGGAGATGATTCTCATCTGGGGACTAATGATCCTATATAATAATACACTAGGATGTTTGTCAGAAGCCGTCATGCGCAGTAGAGACTGCTCGAATGCTCAGAATGCTGGGAGTTCTGTGTTGGGAGCATTCTGTGCAGGATGCTGGAAGCAGTCTGTGCGGAATGCTGGGAGTTCTGTGCTGGGAGCATTCTGTGCGGAATGCTGGGAGTTCTGTGCTGGGAGCATTCTGTGCGGAATGCTGGGAGTTCTGTGCTGGGAGCATTCTGTGCGGAATGCTGGGAGTTCTGTGCTGGGAGCATTCTGTGCGGAATGCTGGGAGTTCTGTGCTGGGAGCATTCTGTGCGGAATGCTGGGAGTTCTGTGCTGGGAGCATTCTGTGCGGAATGCTGGGAGTTCTGTGCTGGGAGCAGTCTGTGCGGAATGCTGGGAGTTCTGTGCTGGGAGCAGTCTGTGTGGAATGCTGGGAGTTCTGTGCGTTTGGGCAGTCTCTACAGCGCATCACATGAGTGGTGGCAGTAAGCAGATCAGGACCGGCCTTTTAACCCTTTGAGTGCCTGAGGGGTACGCAACGCATTGCGCATTGCAAAAGCAGTGCGTTGTGTACCCCTCCAGCGCTCAAAGGTTTAACATCTCACAGACCTTGGCCCATGTACACGGGTTTTTACACTAGTTTAGCAATAAATGAGGTCTTGATAAAACTTTTACTGAACTGCACTGAGTTGTATCAAGAATTGATCTTGTACAGGTGGTCTCATCTGTGTCTTTCTGTAGTAAATTGCTGATCTGTATGTTGACCCTCTGCACAGCTTCGTGTCCGCCGATCCCTTGGAGATGACCAGATAGTGAACAGAAGTTATACCCTTCTAGGGGCCGTGTCGCTGCTCCATCTCCTGCTCCTGCTCTACATTCAACTGAATAACTTCCAACAGAGGCAGGAGGCCCAACAGAAATGGAAACTGCACCGCCGTATGTCCCACCAGAGGTAATTGCATCTGGAAACCGGGCAAGAACCATACAGTGATGCTGACGTATGAAGACAAAGTGGTACAATTCTGGGGCCAACCAACTGCACAGTATGGAATGAATCCAAAAAATTCTATTGATTTAAAGGGGAACTTCTATCCCACATAAAGTTTCCCCTGAAGAATTACCCATCTGGCGATTAGCTGCTCAATAGTACTAGTCGCCAGAATAATTATCGCCTTATTGAGAATTCCTACTGCTCCTGGGACTGACAGCCAGGAAAGAGCGCAGACACCTTTGTATAGAGATGTCTGCGCATCTGTGCTGTCAGTCCCAGTCTCCTCTAGGAGGCGTTGCTTGGTACCTTAAGGTACCGGATGGGACTGACAGTGTAGGCGCGCAGATTCTTCTAAAGCGCTGTTGCTGTTGTCAGTCTCGGGAACAGTATGATTTCTCTATAGTGAGGTAATTATTCTGGCGACTAGTACTATTGACCAGCTAGTCGCCAGATGTGTAATTCTTCGGGGAAACTTTATGGGGCATGGTAGTTCCCTCGTTAATTGATGCTTTTAACCCCATGAATGCTAGAGAGGTCTCCAAACACATTGAAAAACATCACAATGGAAAATTCTACCATTCACAGGATTGAAAACCGCATGTTAATGAGAATATTTATTTGCTGCCTATGGAAGCGTTGGTTTGCCACACAATTGCACGACTTTACTACATTGACCCCATATCTCCTTAAAAAGTGCGTCTCACAGTCCTTGGGGAGTGTGGCAGCATTTCATGTTTTCAAGATATCCCTGCTTTATCACAGGTTGGAAATCAGAAGCTCAGTGTTTATTAATCCATCCATGCTTAATAATGGATATCCTAAAAATCGAACCATAGGTGTGCCCCGGGGACTAAAGTTGAGATTCACTGTAATCCTTTGAGCCCCATAACCCTTTGAGTGCCAGAGGGGTACAAAATGCATTGCTCTGCAATGCATTGTGTACCCCTCTGGCACCCAAAGGGTTAAGGGTGCATGAAACAATACTTTTCAATGTGATACATTCCCCTGGCATTCAGAGGATCATTTTTTTGTTTTTGTTCCTTCATTATTATTTTATTTATTATTATTATCTATCTTCTATATATATAAAAGAAGACTTTGTGCCTGCCAAAACACACCCAGGGGAGGCAGAAAGCAGGAGTTACTACTCCTATTGGGTGATTCAATCATGCAGGGAGTTGGCCCGCCCCCACTATGCAGCCCGCCCACCACTATCAAAGTCAGAAACAAACAATATGGCCGCCACTTGCTCCTACACCACAGACAAACACACATGCCCCACTCACACAGCACCACACAAACACACAAAGACCACCACACACACACATGCCCCACTCACACAGCACCAAACACACATGCCCCCACTCACACACACAGCACCACATACACACGCAAAGCCAGAAATAAATATGGCTGACACACACACACAGTCACTCACCATGACTCCCAGTGGCCTCAGCAGGACCTGTAGTGCAGCACCAGGAGAACAAAATGGCACTCAAAGGGTTAAGGTAGGCCCTCATTGCTCAATTATTTCTTCACTGTCATCATTTCCCATGCAAGACACAGGACAGACAGCAATCAGGTACACACTTAACCCACTGACTGCCACAGGGTCCTGTATCAACTTTTACCCTTCAGGGAGTGTGTTCAAACCCCTCACACTGTAAACTTGCATTTCCCTCCCACTTCTCCTCCTTCCCCAGCCTATTACTAACACTTTTCCATATTTATGTTAAGCTCCGCCCCCACTCGCAATTAAGCCACGCCCCCTTTAACCCAAATTGCCCCATTGCTCTCTCCACATCAGCACCACATGAGGGACTCCACAAGTTACAGTTCACAGGTGTTACACACACATGCCCCACTCACACAGCACCAAACACCCATACACACACACACAAAGCCAGAAAGAAATATGGCTGACACACAGTCACTCACCCTGACTCCCAGTGGCCTCAGCAGGGCCTGTACTACAGCCACTGAGGAACAAAATGGCACTCAAAGGGTTAAGGTAGGTCCTCTTTACTGAATTATTTCTTCACTGTCATCATTTGCCATGCAAGACACAGGACAGACGGCCATCAGGTACACACTTAACCCACTGACTGCCACAGGGTTCTGTATGAAGTTTTACCCCTCAGGGAGTGTGTTCAAACCCCTCACACTGTAAACTTGCATTTCCCTCCCACTTTTCCTCCTTCCCAAGCCTATTACTAACACTTTGCCACATTTATGTTAAGCACCACCCCTTACTCGCGATTAAGCCCCGCCCACTTTTAACCCAGATTGCCCCATTGCTCTCTCCACATCAGCACCACATCAGTCCCCTCTAGGGACTATACAAGTCAATGTTCACAGGTATGAATACACTTCCCACTGCTATTTAACTCTCACATGCCTCTCTATACCTTAACCATTTGAGTGCCAGAGGGGTGCACAACTCATGAGCGCATGTGTTTCTGCTCATATATGTTGCGTGTGTGTTTGTGTACATCTCTGTTACATATGTGTGTCCATGTGTGCATCTCCGGTGTGTCTGTGTGTATGTCTTTTGCATGTTTCTGCCGCTCACTGTGTGTATGTGCATACCTCCCAACATTTCACATGGCCAAAGAGGGACACTGTAGTTTTAGGTGATATTGTTGGGGGCGTGGCTGGTGGACAGGGCATTAGTAAGAATTTTTCGGTTATTTCATGACCTATTACTGGTTATTTATGTAAGTGAATAAATGATTTCGTGCAAGACCAAAGTATTTTATTTACACAGACTAATGTATAAACACATATACTGAAGTTTATTGCTTTATTGCTGTAGAGCAAAGTTATACACACCACACAGTCAGGGCTGGTGCAAGGATTTTTGCCACCCTAGGCAAAACCTAATTTTCCCGCCCATTTCGCTCCGCCCCTTGTGTCCCACCCCTTTATTCCCTGCCTACTTATACTCAACCTCTTTTCATGATTGTCCTCTCTCTGCCCCCTGAGCCACTCTGCCCCTGGTCTGGAGATGCCTGTAAGAGATGCCCCCCACCAGCTCCAACTTGCCCCTTATCAGCTTCACTTTGGCCCACCAGCTCCACTTTGTCCCCCATCAACTCCAACTTGCCCCCCATCAGCTCCACTATGCCCCCCATCAGCTCCACCTTGCCCCCCATCAGCTCCACCTTGCCCCCCATCAGCTCCACCTTGCCCCCCATCCGCTCCAACTTGCCCCCATCAGCTCCACTTTGCCCCCCCATCTGCTCTAATGTGCCCCCACCAGCTCCATTTTGCCCCCTATTCAGCTCCATTTTGCCCCCCATCCTCTCCAACTTACCCCCATCCTCTCCAACTTACCCCCATCTGCTCCACCTTGCCCCCCATCCACTCCAACTTGCCCCCACCAGCTCCACTATGTCCTCTCAGCTCCACTATGCCCTCTCAGCTCCACTATGCCCTCTCAGCTCCACTATGCCCCCATCAGCTCCAACTTCCCACCATCAGCTCCACCTTGCCCCCCATCCGCTCCAACTTGCCCCCATCAGCTCCACTTTGTCCCCCATCTGCTCTAACGTGCCCCCACCAGCTTCACTTTGCCCTCTCTTCAGCTTCACTTTGCCCCCTCAGCTCCAACTTGCCCCCATCAGCTCCACTTTGACCCCCATCCTCTCCAACTTACCCCCATCAGCTCCACCTTGCCTCCCATCCGCTCCACCTTGCCCCCCATCTGCTCCAACTTGCCCCCACCAGCTCCACTATGCCCTCTCAGCTCCAACTTTCCCCTATCAGCTCCACTATGCCCCACAGCAGCTCCAACTTGCCACCATCCGCTCCAACTTGCCCCCCCAGCTCCACTTTGCCCCCCTCAGCTCCAACTTGCCCCCCCTCAGCTCTACTTTGACCCTCATCCACTCCAACTTGCCCCCATCATCTCCACTTTGCCCCACATCCGCTCCAACTTGCCCCCTCAGCTCCAACTTGCCCCCCATCACATACCTGTAGCTCCCGCGCAGTCTTCTCTTCAGTAATGCAGAGCGCGGCGGGAGATCATGAATCCCAGCGTGCTCTGCATTACTAAAGATCCAACCCAATAAGGGAGCGCTGTAGCAACACAGACCTGTGTTGTGGTTCCCGGCATGGTGTGTGAGGGCGCAGCTCTTCTCCGCTGCATGCCCGCGCCCCCAGTACGTGTGCGCCCTAGGCTGGCGCCTACCTCGCCTATAGGTGGAGCCGGCCCTGCACACAGTCTGACCTCCTAAAAAGAGGGACAACAGGGTGGGAAAGAGGGACAGAGGGATTTGGCCTTCAAAGAGGGACACTTGGGATGTATGGTATGTGTCTGCCTGTATGTTGCATATGTCTGTGTTTATCAGTGTGTCTGCATTTCACACACGTGCGCCCAATGGTCATAACATGACGGGCAATGCCGTCACACGTTGCTAGTTATTAATAAAAATGAATAAAATAATTTGTAAGACTTTTCCTACTGAGTAAAACAAGGGTATTTCTACTGCTGGGAGAAAACAATTATAGTACAAACTCATAGTGTTGGAGCTTTTACGGACACATTCCTTGGAGCTCTGTAGTCTTAGAGGTTTTTAGAAAACTGGTTGAGGCTGAAAAAAGACATGTCAGCCCCATGCCATATCACCCCTGTAGATCCAGAAGAAGGCAAAAAAGACAACTGAAGCCATTTCCATTTAAAGGGATAATAATGTTTCACAATAAAAGCAGCTCCAATTAATCATCATAGTATTTGGGCCATGGAGAGTGTTATTTCAATACTGTCAGAGCTTGTAGTACAAGAGTAATTGAATGATAAAGTATCCTCCTCCTGCCCCTTTTACCTAGTGTAACCACCTCCCCTCAGATGTGGAATGCAGTCCATAGACCAGACAGATAACAGAAGGGGACAATCTTCTTCCTATGAGAACAATGAAAGTCCTGCCCCCCTTGACAGGTTTTTCAGCTTTTTCCTTATCTTAATTGAAGATTGTCCCTCTCTGCAGTCTACCTGGGCACCTCCCTTCTGCTCTGGCTGAGCAGTGTTACATCAGTAAAAGGGGCGGGAGGGGGATACTTTATCATTCAATTACTCTTGAACTACAACTCTGACAGAATTGAAATAATACTCTCCAAAGTCCAAATATTATGATGATTAATTAGAGCTGCTTTTATTATGAAACATTACTATCCCTTTAAGCCCCAAGTAGTTAAAGGGATAGTATTGGAATGTTTTAACAAACATGAATCTTGTATTCGGGACCAAAGTTCCCCTCTCCCTCCCCTTTCCATGACATCAGCGCTCTAGCCGACTGCAGGGGAATCCGATCCCAGGACCGTCGGAGGCTCTTCGGCAGAGCCGAGATCACGTTATTGAAGAAGAAAATCCTTCCACTGGAACGGTCTTCTAATTGTGCCTAGTTTGCTCTTGGTTTGTGCTTGGTTTTCAAGCACACTTAGAAGACCGTTCCAGAGAAGGATTTCTTCTTCAATAATGTGATCTCGGCTCTGCTGAAGAGCCTTCGCTTGTCCCGGGACCGGATTCCCCTGCAGTCAGCTAATTGTGGTACTTGGGTGGCACCAGTGACTATTCATATGCTAATTAAGCATTTCAGTGACATGTCATATGCTAATTAAGGTTTGGACGACCTTTCACATGCTAACTTTAGTTAAGGTGAACGTTCCACTTTAATATTGTCTGTTTTATTACACTCTCACATGATTTCTCTCTCACCTCCACCATTTTTTAGTCACAGGGCACCTCATCATGAGAAGACTTATCAGCGCACGTCAAAGTGCACCCTGTGCTTGGAGCAGCGCAGACACAGCACAGCCACTCCGTGCGGCCATCTCTTCTGCTGGCAATGTATCACTGAATGGTGCAACACCAAGGTGAGGCCAGTGCAACATTTTGTTTTGGTGCTATGTGAACGAATGTATTCATTTATATAGTACCTCAAGTGCACGCAATACTTTACAATTTAGGGGTTCAGACAATACAAGGTAACACAAGTGCTTGGCAGAGGAGAAATAATGGTGGTGGGATCCCTGTTCTAGAGCTTACACACTGAAATGAATAAGGGAGACCTACTGATTACAGGCCGTTGGGTTAGAGAGAGGTCTCCCAACTCTTTGCTCCTTGTGAGTTCCTGTTTTGTAGTTGTCTGCATTTCAGTTGGTTTAGTTTGGAGTTGCACTTATCCAGTTTTCGGATTATGGCCATTTATTGCCTTGTTGCACCTCAAGTCAGTAGGAAAGGTTATTCACTGTTAATGCTTTTGGTTTGATAAACAGTGGGCCATACTTCTAAAGCCAGGAGGAGCAATTGCACCACAGGAGGATGATGATGATGATGATGATGATATAAATGGGAATTCTAACTGTTTGAGTGCCAGAGGGGGTTTGGAACCTGTTCTGTAGCAATGTGTTGCTTGACTCTCTGACACTTAAATAGTTAACCCCCTGAATGCTAGAGGGGGTTTGGAACATGTTACGAACCTTAATATTAAAGAAAAATTGGAGAAATTCTGTGGCAAACCAATTGCACCGTATAGATGACAAAATCCTATTAATCTCACTGGGGCATTTTAACCCCGTTTGTTAGGTCAGGAACACACAGAGAAACAATGCTTTGGAGATGTCTTATATTCAAGGGGTTAAAATCCCCATTTAACTCAATATAATATACTAGTTGAAGAGCCAGTGCACACGAGCCACAGTGCCACCCAGCAACGGCCGCGGTGTAGTCATGCACAGTAGAGGCTGCCAGCACCACGGATGATACGGAGTGGGGTGCTCTGAATTCAGACCGTAGTCATCTCTGCGCACCAAAGGTCTGAATTCGGAGCCCCACTCAATTATCAGACGCGGTGTGGGCAGTCTGTAGTGCGTATGACTGCAGCGCGCGCAGCTGTCTCTACTGCGCATGATGGCTTCTGACAAACACACATTTAGCGAATTATTATATAGGATTTATCACTTGTGACACGGCTGATTTGCTGCAGAATTTAGCTCGGTATGTTATTCTGTGTAGTCTGATGGAGAAAGTGGAATCTTTAACCCTTTGAGCGCCAGAGGGGTATGCTACGCATTGCATTGCATTCCCCTCTGGCACTCAAAGGGTTAAGGTCTAAACCAACAGCACCACAAGGTGGAAATTAAATTTCTCATTAATTTAATTGGGGGTTTTTAACCTCTTCAGTGTGAGAGGTCTCCAGTGAATTGCTTACTTCACTACCATTCAAGGGTTAAAAAGCCCCATTTAAATGTGAATTTTGCACCCCCGCTCCAAGTGGTACAGTTGGTCTGCTGCAGAATTGCACCACTTGTTGTTAGTAAGCGAGTGATCTTGTACTGTCCTGTGATCATATTAAAATAATTTTTTTGTTATTTTTTTTATTTTAGGCTGAATGCCCATTATGCCGAGAGAAATTTCAACCACAAAAACTCGTCTACTTACGGCACTACCGATGACCGTCCCGAATGTCTCCATAAAAGAGCAGTAAACTTTTTTTTTTGATGAGGGGAAAAAAAAACAAAAACCTGTGTGTGTTCATTAGTTACGGCTTTTCCTGCCGAGTAATAAGAGTTCACCCACTACCGGGAGTCGTTGCAGCTCAGTTTTTGTTTTTTTTTTAATTTAATTAAACTAGTTTTCAGGTTTGGTCCTCGGCTGAAGCTGCTCCTTTCACTTCCTATGGGTAGCTGCCTTAATCAGTGGGGTTGAGAAAAAGGGAGCCTACCAGCTGTACAACAGGGAAAAATAATATTTCTAAAGTTCCAATTGATTTAGGGGGGAATACAATTTCCTATTTTATTTTCCCCCTTGAATGCTAGAGATGTCTGCAACACATTGGACACCTCTCTAGTATTCAGGGGGTTGAATGCCCCTTTTCAGTCAATCGGAATGTGCATCTTTTCCCTATAGTGCAGCTACTTTGTCCAGAAAATGCTCCACTTCCTAATACATGAGTCTGGTGACTCCTTTTCCTATACAACTCATTATAATAAAAAGATTGTGTTTTGGACATTAATTGGGGCTGTTGATTAAAAATAATTTAGATATAATGAAAGATTCTGGCTCTCGGGGTACCTTTTATTTTACTTTGCAGGAAAAACCCAATAACTTTTTTTTTTTCTCTCATAATAAAAGCTTACTGTTCCTTTAAACCCAATAATTTCCAGCAGAAGAGTTATCTTATGCAGCTGCTTTGCTTCTCAGTTTATGGATAAAGTGTAAATTGTAAGCGTTTCCTTTACAACTACGTTAGGCCAAATTAACATTTCTTTGTTTACAAGGTAGTAGATCTGTATGTTTGGAAATGAGAACTGGTGAATGACGTATGTGAATACCTTCCTGAACCTAATTCTGTACGTTGAATACTATTGCCTTAAAGGAACACCAACAGCAAAAATGAAAATATGGATAGAAAATATATATATAATACTAGTATGAAAGCCGGTATACACGGGCTAAAGTGCACCCAGCGGGAGCAGAGACAGGCGGTGAGCCGTCCGGAGCTCCTCGCTCCGGATCAGTGCGTTTGGCGAGTCTCTGCTGTGCATGACTGCAGTCATGCGCAGTAGAGACTTGCGGAACGCACTGATCCTTAGCAGGGAGCTCCAGATGGCTCACAGCGAAGATCCCTATGTGCAAAACCACACATGCACAGTAGAGACTGCTGGAACAGCAGTCTCTAGGTTCCAGCAGTCTCTACTGCGCATGTGCGGTTATGCTCACAGGGAGAGATGCATTCTACCACTTTGTTATAGGATTATCTATATAAAAAAATTTTTTTTTTTAATTTCATGTGTTTCATCCCTTAAATATAACCCAAAACTTGTGTAAATTATCCTGACCAGAAAGCATTTCTTGAAAGTTGTTTGTATTGAGAGACATAAAAGCATTTCTTGAAAGTTGTTTGTATTGAGAGATATAACATCAATTAATCGATTGTGATTGTACTAGCTGCTCTTGTATTATCTCCTCAGCTCGTTCATACATAATCCTTGACAATCAATGGGAGCGCTGGAAAAGTCAGGAATATATGCACCCTCACAGTCTACATAAGCTTCGATTTTAGGCCTAAGAAAACAGACTTTTTAGATAATAGCATGAATAACAGGGTATTTAAGTTAATTGTTTTTTAGATGTTGGTATTCCTTTAAACCTACCCCTCTAGCACTGAAAGGGTTAACCACTTGAATGTTATAGAGGGCTCCAGTGCATTGCAGTGTGTTGGAGACCTCTAGCATTCATAGTGTTAAAGGGACACTAATGTCCTATAAAATTGTTTTGTTTTGTAGCTTAAAGAAAAATCAGTTATGTGAAGCAAATCCTATCTCTCAAATCGCTATGGTTTGAGAGATATCCTCCTCTAAAGTTGCCATCTCCGTCCCCTTCTCCTGACGTCAGCTGTAAAGATGACATCAGGAGATCTGTGTCGGCTGACACGAGGAGGCTCTTCAGCAGAGCCACAATAGCGCGATTTTAAAATAAATACTTAATTGGAATGGTCTACAAAGTGTGCTTGCAAATCAAGCACACTTTGTAGACCGTTCCAGTGAAGTATTTTTTAAAATTGTGCTATTGCTGCTCTGCTGAAGAGCCTCCTGTCGGTCCCCAGACCCGGGATCTCCTGCTGTCATCATACAGCTGACGTCAGGAGAAGGGGAGGGAGATGGCAACTTTAGAGGAGGATATCTCTCAAACCGTAAAGGTCTGAGAGATAGGATTTGTTGCACAGATTTTTTTTTTAGTCTAGAAAACAAAAAAAATGTTTATGGGACATTAGTGTCCCTTTAAAAGCCCTTTTTTAATCAATGGGAATTTCCATTGTCTCACATGGTGAAGTTGGGATTGCCGCACTTTCCTTTGTGCATACAACCGTGTGAGCCTTCTTCAGAGAACGTTCTGTCATTGTAGCTGGCTACACAGTCATTTTTCTCCACTACACACCCTTTAGTAAATGCAACAGTTCCGCACAGTCCTTTTTGGATTAAATAGTTGTAAAATTAGCCAGGCTGACTATTACAAGACTTCGTAAATTCCAGCCATAATATAATCTAACAACCATTCCTGACCCGAGAACACTAATATTTTTGATGGAATCCTCTGCTAATATGTTTCACTTGTATTGGATTTAGCTGGCTGCTGTTGCTGCAGCAGAATGTATCAGCGTTCACATATCATCTACAAGTCAATACTGTCTAGGCACCTTTCACACAGACAATATCCATACAGCAATCTTGCTTTGATGTTCTGTGTACTGAAAGGTAAGCTTCTGGGCTACATTGCCTTTCACATGGACATTTATCTCCTTCTATCATCGCACCAGAGCCCAACAAGCTGCAACTTCATTGAACTCATGCAGAAACAAAGTAAAGTTGCAGCAGGGATGATGTGTACTGCCAGCAGATGCAGATCTTCCACATCACTGATGTTGGACGTTGTGATTCTTATTGCATCTTCCTGTGAATACCAACCAACGTTGGCATCGGTCATTAATATTTGGCCGACGCTCACGTGGGCTGCCTGTCAGTCACTATTACCCTGTAGTGAGGGAGAGCAGGGTAAAGTGAATGTGAGTTGGGGGGACAACAACAACGGATATGTAGTAGTCTTATAATGGAATTTAAGTAGTACAACAAGGCTCCCAGGACAGTTCTCAAACTTGCTTTCAATTTTTTCTAAGGGGTCAGAATTGATTTCCCTGCTGGAGCAGGGCACCTGTACCCATGCAGGGAAACTCTAAAGGCCTAGGGCTCATTTAGTAAATGAAGAGGAGCAATTCAGGAGCAGACCAAATGCACAATAGAAGACAGATGAAAATTTCTAAATGTCACTTAATCAAGGGGTTTAAAGCCCCAATTTAATGTTTGTGAGATTACCAATGCATTCAAGGCATTAAAGGGACAGTAATGGATCTTTTACATTTACTTTATTTTTTTTAATAGCTACATTATTAAATTAAATGAGGCCAGACTTATCTCTCAAACCTTTATAGTTTGTGATATACGATTACAAAGGTGTCCCCCCCTCCCCTTGCACTGACATCAGCTGTCTCTTACAGCAGGTGATCCTGGTCCTCAGACCAACCGGTGGCTCTTCAGCAGAGCTGAAATAGTGCAGTCTAAAAACAAATACTTAATTGGAACGGTCAACAAAGTGTACTTGCAAACCAGGCACACTTAGTAGATCGTTACATTGAAGTATTTGTTTTAGATTGCACTATTTCGGCTCTGCTGAAAAGCCACCGGCTGGTCTGCGGACCAGGATCGCATGGTCTAAGACAGAGAGCTGACGTCAATGCAAGGGGAGGGGGACGTTGTAATCGTGTACCTCTCAAACTATAAAGGTTTGAGAGATAAGACCGACGTCAATTTATTTTTTGAATAGCTACACTTAAATGAACTTAAAAAGATCCATTACCATCCCTTTTAAAAGTTACATCATTGCAAATTTTCTGCCTAAAAGTGCAGTTGATTTGCTGCAAAATTGCAAGTTTTTAGCTTCTTAAATCTGGCCTATAGGAGAGATACATAAACAATAAATCCTATTTGTTAACAGTCCAGTTGAAGGTGTTAAACAGAACTTTTATGTCAATGGGAATTTTTAATTTCGCCCATCTTGTTGAAATGGTTTCCATCAGAATTGTTCCACTTGTGCTTGTAAACTTAAGGCCCTGAGGCCTGTTAGTGGTACTGGAGGGCAGGTTTTGGATCCACTTCAAGCACATTACAGGAACTTTTTTTTTTTTTTTTTTTTGCTTATAATTGGTTAACTCCTGAAGGATTATGGGTGCACCCCTCTAGTCCGTTAGGGGGTTAAGTGAATGTTGATTGAAAATCAACAGACTCCTTTGATGGCAGATCTGTAGCTTTGATTTGCTGGTAGAGGTTTGTCATTTACACTGGTGGGTGCGTTTGGTAACTGACATTTAATTTTGCTGTCATTTTTATATAAATAGAAATTCTAAGGGCCCTATGCTCAGAAACAGCTGTTTGGAAACTAAATTCAGTTGGTTTAGGGGCCGTATGGTCAGAAGAAAAGGGAGAAATCAAATGACCAATGATTTAACCACTTGAATGCTAGATGCCTCCAATGCATTGCTTCACAATGCGTTGACCTCCTTCACAAGTGGTTAAAATCGCCATTTAAATCCATGAGAATTTGGGTTATTTGTCCCCTGTGCTGCAGTTGGTATACCCCCAAGTTTTCCACTTTTCTTTTTAACTTTTTGGTCCCAATTAGCGTGACTAATTAAAGCGACTGGTTTTCGTTCACGAAGCATAGCATCATATTTGAAAATAGACAGTATCGGCATCATTTTGTTGGAAAATGACACAAAGAAACCTTTGACACAATAGAACAGTGGTTCTCAAATTTTTTTTCCGCTTAACACTTTGAATGCCAGATGAGTCCGCAATGCATTGAAAAACCATTAATTGCAGACCCCTCTGGCACTGAGTTAAAGCACCCCTAACACAATCTGGAATTTTTCAGGGAAACCCTGACATTTGTCATGAATATAATGAGGGGTACAAATGAAAAATATATAGTTATCTTTATGTTTCCCCATAATAATGACAAAAACAAGTATATTGGGCATAACCATTTCCGTAATTATACATCTGAAACTCCAGTGTTCACATTTTTGCAAATCTTAATAGAGATGCGCGTCACCCTAAACTGATACCCCAGTCACATTGGTGCCAAGACACTATGGTACAGAATAAACGCAGCTTGTATACAAGTAACTGGTATTTATGTATACAATTTAACTCTGTGAGGGTGTGCAGCATCTTTTGACTTTAATTTTGACCACTCCCTATACATTTTAAGATCATTTTTCATACATTGTTTTTAATTTCTTTAATTAGTAAGAAAAGGGGAAGGGGGAAAAAAAGCCGCTTTGATTATGGACATTTAATAATGAAATTTTAAGACTCTCTTCTTGTGACCATATGGACCTTGGTGTACTTGAATTTCTAATAAGCTTGCTGCATTTTTGCAATAAAGTTTGGAATCTTAATTCATTAATTCACTAGTGTTCAAGCAGCAGTGGATTTGTAAACGTAAGCACAGTAATGCTTAACACTTTGAATCCTGGACATTATGAAATGTTGGACTTTTACTGCAGTGGAAAACTGGTACGTGGGAGATTTTTCATTTAGAAGATACTACAGCTCAAACTTATATTTGTGTGTGTGTGTGTGTGTGTAATATATATATATTTCAAAGCGGGTTAGACAGCACTCACAGGGAAGCTTTTCATTAATGAAGAAATGTTGTTTATTAATTCAATGTTTCAGCCAAAGACTATGGCCTTTATCGAAACGTTGAATTAATAAACAACATTTCTTCATTAATGAAAAGCTTCCCTGTGAGTGCTGTCTAACCCGCTTTGAAATTTATGCATCATTACTATTTATCGGCATGCACCCGCGGCATTCTTCATCACGGACATTAGAAGGTTATCAATAAACTAAATTTATTGGTAGAATTATGCAACTTCCAATCCTCTGTCAGGGACCTTTATCAAGCAAACATCATGTTTGCTTGATAAAGGTCCCTGACAGAGGACCAAAACGTTGCATAATTCTACCAATAATTTTGGTTTATTGATAACCTTCTAAAGTCCGTGAGTGCACAGCCTTGACGATTATATCAATTTTACTGTGCCGGACATGACTTATATGTGCGTCCTGGAATTCAGGGGTCCCTGCATGGCTGCATGCCGTTCGGGACCTCCTGATTCCAATAGCTAAAAAAAAAAAAAAAAAAAAAAAAATGCTACATGGTTCTTAAATGTCGGCACACCTGATCCTTAAGGGGATAAATATGAGAGAGATCAAACGAACAGTACTCACAGGACTCTTTAAAGGGATAGTAAACACATCTAAAAAGTACTAGCTGTAGCGTAGATATAATAAAGAGTTTACTTGCAGTTATTCCTATATCTCAAACGTTTATGGTTCGAGAGATATACGAAAATAAAGTCCTCCGCTCCCTCCCCTTTCTCACTGCTGACTGCATGAAATCCTGGTCCCGGGACCAGACAGTGGCTCTTCAGCAGAGCCAACACAGCGATATGTAAAAATAAATACTTAATTGGAATGGTCTACAACGTGTGCCTGGTTTGCAAGCACACTTTGTAGACCATTCCAGTGAAGTATTTATTTTTAGATATCGCTGTGTCAGCTCTGCTGAGGAGCCTCCGTCTGGTCACGCAACCAGAATCTGCTTCTGACAGTTTTACAGCTCATCAAACAAAGGGGAGGGAGCGGAGAACTTTATTTTCCTGTATCTCTCAAACCATAAAGGTTTGAGAGATAGGAATAACCTTAGGTAATCTCTTTTTATTATATACAGCTAGTACTTTTTAGATGGGTTTACTATCCCTTTAACAGTTCAGATCAGTACATCTTAGATTTATTCAGCTCAACGTTTCGGTGCTACATCATGCACCTTTATCAAGACCAAAAAAAAAAAAAAAAAAAAAAAAATATATATATATATATATATATATATAAATATATCCCTTTTGGACACCAGTTGGAGCTTTTCCTAAGCTCTATTTGTACTATATTTGAGCGGCAGTAACTTTTGAATGGAAAACTGGTGATATCCTTGTTTTACTCAGCAGGAAAAAACTTGTAGTGATGCTATTGTCTAGCATCCAAGGGGTTAAATGGATACTTAACTTTCCAAGACTAGTACCCCATTTAGGGATTGGATTTGGTATTTTTTGTAGGGGTAGCATATCAGCATCATGCATGTGTCATAATGCTGCCTACCCCCCTCCCAGGCATGTGTGCTTAAGTGTAATTAACTTGGGAGCCACATGGGGGCTTGTTTGACCTTGCTCCATCTATAGAATGTCCCAAAGATCTCAGTAGAATGTGTGGAACCGCCATTCTGTTCATTCTCTCTAGATCAGAGGGGAAGTCTGTTAGCCCCAAATGGCTCTCAAGAGGAATCCCTGGCACTTTTACACACAGCCACCGTGGTTAGCGCTTTGACATCCATATGTATCTTCCAGTGACCTTTTATTCGTCAAGCTGAAGAGGGGCAATTCTGGATCAAGCCATCTTCACCACAGGGGAAAAATTTATTTTCCCGCAAATGGGGCCTCTTAACCCTTTGAGTGCCAGAGGGGCACGCAAAGGGTTAACCCCCACCTATAGCATTTGAGACGCATTTTAATTTCCGTCCTGTAGTGCAATTGGTTTGCTCCAAAATTGCACTTCTTCAAGCTGAGTAATAAGGCCACTGTCTTAGGACTTGCTGCCCCTATGAATCCTGTGTGACCTTGTGTATAAGAAATGAACCATTCTAAGGTCAACCAACTGCACCACAGGGGACAAATAAACATTGCCATTTATATCAGAGATTTTTAACTCCTCGAATGCTGGAGATGTCGCCTACATTCAGTGGGTTAAAATTCCCATTTAAATCAGATGAGAATTTGGGAATCTTTATTTGTTCCCCTACATTGCAGTTGGGTTGCCGCAGAATTACCGCACTTTGTCTTTCTACATGAGGCCCAATTGTTAACCCTTTGAGTGCCAAAGAAGTATTCAACGCATTGCTTGGATACCTCTCTGGTGCTCAGAGGGTTAATCAGTTTCAGAGGTGGCTTGTTCTACCCAATGAAGAATCGTACGTAAGAGAACATGTGGTAACTTGTATGAAAGCAGAACTGGAACAATTCAGGGATAAGCCAAGAAGGATAAATACAATTCCCTATCGATTTAATTGGGTTTTAATCCCTTACTGGTAATTAGCGTTAGAGGCCTCCCTACCATTCATGGAATTAAGACCCTTTTAAAATCAACAGGAACTTTTGTTCTGCGTGGAACAGTTGGCTTGCCTCAGAATTTCTCCGCATTGACTTGATACATATCCCGATCTGTTCTACACTGTCTTCCCAAGGGTAGACTACTTGGAATATTTAAAGACCTACTAATGTTTTTTTGTGTTTTGGCTCATTGCATTGTAAGGTATTATATATTGACTAGTTGAAAAGTCAGTGTACACTGGCCACAGTGACACCCAGCAATGGACTCGGTGCAGTCATGCACAGTAGAGACTGCCCACGTCTGATATGGAGCGGAGCACTCCGAATTCAGAAAGTAGTCCTCTCTGCGCACCGACTGCGGTCTGAATTCGGAGCCCCGCTCCTTTATCAGCAGCGGCGTGGGCAGTCTGTACTGCGCATGACTGCAGCGTGCTCAGCCGTCTCTACTGCGCATGATGGCTTCTGACAAACACACATTTAGCAAATTATTATATATATTATAATATTGTTGATTTCCCCCTTCCTTTCTTTCTTTTCCCTTATGGCAACCTTTGCCACTAGTTAGAGGACCTGCTGATGTGATCAGGCAATTGCCATGGCAGCCTGCCCAGCACCACACCTATGTGTGAATATTTGAATGCCTCCTGTGCATTGTTAGTGCACAGGAGACACTGGAACTACTCCTAAAGAGACAAGTGTCTCTGTGAGTGATCTCATAGGAGGGGTGCCATGACAGCCAGTAGGCTGACCATTGAGCTGATTCTCAAGAGAACTGGCCAATGTCGGGGAAGATGGAGCGGGTAAAAAAAAACAAAAACCTAAATGTCTTTTAAATAAGTCAAAGGTGGCTGACATCAATCATCCTCTGTCTAATAAGTTACAGTGCAATGAGAGAAAAAAAAAATTCAAGCATTACTGTTCCTTTAACTCTGAAGGATAACATTACTAATGTATTATTGTGTGAATGCTAATATGGAAACATGTTTTCAATAAAGTTTTTAATTTGAATACACCAAAATTGTAATTTTTGTGTGCGCGCGAGCGCATGTGCCTGTACTGCTCCTTTTTATAAGCAAGGGGTCTAGGTGAAAAGCATTTTAATAATATTATTGTATACACTATCCACCTAATAATCCATACTTACTGTAACCCAGGGCTAGTCATATGTCAAGCCTCCACTATAATTCCCATCATCCCTCATCAGATGCATAAAAAGAGGGGTATTGGAGCAAAGGTGGATAATTTTGACACTGTACAAACTGTGGGCAAGACCTCACCTAGGATATACAGGGCAGATTTGGACACCATTTCTTAACCCTTTCAGTGCCAGAGGGGTACGCAACGCATTGTTTTGCCAGGTAGGCATCTAGTGCATTGCAGCTCAAAGCATTGGATGCCATTCCTGCACTCAAAGGGTTAAAAATATTCTAGAATTGATGAGTGTACAGTGAAGGGCAACAACATTTAATTAAGGGAATGAAAGAGAGAGAGAACAGAATCCTAAGATATTAGATCTTGTTATACTGTGTAAGTATATGTGATGTCAATACAGGATATCTCCAGTAAGCTTCACCCCCCACGCACATAGGTCTGATCAAGTAACTAGCAGAAGATGGGGTTATTTACAGTAATGAATGTTACATTTTGGAATTCTTTGCCAAGAATGTGGTAAAGTCAGATGAAATTAATAGAGGGTTAGATAACGTTCTGTCACAAGGGAACATAATAGATTATACTGTGTATTAGTAGGTTAATTCTGGTAAACAGGCAAATGCCCACCTTGGAGTCGAGAAATATGTAATTCTCATATTCTGGTTTATACTGTGGGAGATGGTGAACCTGTTGGAGTTTTGTGGGGGGGTTTTTTGTTTGTTTTTTCCCCCAGCCTAATTTACTATGTAGCAGTACCAAAACATCCAGACACAAAACCAAAAGCAATGTTGTTTAAAGGGATAGTAATACTTCGTTTTATCTTTATTTTATTTTGTAGGCATTAAAAAAACATGAAGAACGATATAAGTCTTATCTCTCAAACCTTTATGTTTTAAGAGATATTCACAAGCAAAGTATCCCCCCCCCCCTGTTCAGTCAGATCAGAAGGGAGGTGCCCAGGTAGACTGCAGAGAGGGACAATCTTCAATTAAGATAATGGAAAAAGCTGAAAAACTTGTCAAGGGGGGAAGGGCTTGCATTGTTTTCATACAAAGAAGATTGTCCCCTGCTGTTATCTGTCTGTCACATCTGAGAAGAGATGACTTACACTAGGAAAAAGGGGCAGGAGGGGGAAACTTTTCTTGTGAATCTCTCTTAAACCATAAAGGTTTGAGAGATAAGACTTATATCATTCTTCATGTTTTTTGAATGCCTGCAAAATAAAATAAAGTTAAAACGAAGTATTACTATCCCTTTAAAGGGACAGTTTTGGTCCCGGGACCATAAATCTCCATAGGATGGTGTAGCAACAGCGCCACTGTACAATTTCAGGCCACTGTGATATTGCACCTAAAAAATTCAATTTTGAAAATGAATAACTTTTGAATGAAACACCTTTCAGCAGTGGGAGTACTCTTGTTTTACTCAGGGGGATAAACCCTACAACATATTTTTTTTTTTTTTTAATTTTAAGTATTACTATCCCTTTAAACTACTGGCCAGAGTAGATACAACAATCTAAAGCAGAGGTTCTCAGCCCATGCCCTCAGTGGCCAAACAGGCCAGGACTTAGGAATTTCACTGCTAGAACACAAGTGTGTTGCTCAGAGGCTTAGTCATATTGATTAACTCACCTGTGCTCTTAACCCCTTAAGGGCTACGTGACGTACTATGACCGTTACGGTCCTTAAATACTTAAGGACCGATGACGGTCATAGTACGTCACGTACCTTTTACTTACAGCGCTCCACCGGGAGCGCTGTAAGTAAAAATGGGTCCTAAAATTGACCGCTCCAAGACTGAAGCAATCTCTTTTAGGCCCCAAAGCGGCGTGCTGATACATGCAAGAGGTCACGTGTACCAGCACGTCGGCAAAGATCAAATCGGTCCTTATGGAACGGAAACGTCCCAGGACCGCTGTTCCTTAAGAGGTTAAAAGGAAATTCTCAAATTCTAGCCTGTTAGTAGCCACTGAGGGCATGGGTTGAGAACCACTGATCTAAAGTAATAGTAACTAAGTGCAGGGTACACCTAGTTGGTGTCCAAAACTGTTCCACACTATAGCAACTGAAAAGTTGTTGGCAGCATAATAATGTGTAAGTTAATGCTAGTCCTAATATAAATGATGATGTACAAGCTGCAGTATGAATGGGCGTAGCTACTAGTATAGCTTCAAGGAATAACAAATACATGGGTTGCAGGCAGACAGCTGGTTATATCTCATGAAACAACTTGTCCCACTCCACAATCTAGGTCCATCTGTATTTGCTTCTTCTGATTGCTACACTGACTGAAGTTTGTCTGGTACAACTGACTTGTCAAGAATAGTTCAGTGTTTAAACCCTCTGTGCTGCTGGCCATTATGACACACTGGTTCCACAGAGGCCAGGTGCTTCCATCTCAGGATAAACTTTTCATAGAAAACTTGCTTTTCTCACTCTAGCCTGTAGGTGGTATCACAACCTATATGTTCTGCCCATGGCTTATTTAGGGTTCAGCAAGGAATACCCTTTTCTCTTTCATCCTATATGGAACACAGGAACCATGGAGTAAAGCTCCCATCCTCCAGAGGGAAGGGCACTTCAAAAAAGACAGTGGGTTTGAGGAGGAGATGCCCATCTCTTCCTCCAGCTTTACTCTCTGCCACCAGATTCATGTGACATCTTATGAGATGAGGTGCAAGCTGGCACTTCCCTTACATTTTTAGACTTTTACTCATTTATATTTTTACTTCGATATGGGGCTGTATAATCCCCAGTTAGGTAGGTATCGATTAACTGGCTCAGCTGGAGTAGGCTTGCCCAGTTCACAGGTATATTTCTGGACCATTTCCCTGTAGAGGGAAACACCTTAGATCATTTTTTTTCTGGAGGAATGGAAGATACAAACAAGAGGTGCTTCCTTAATAAACTTATTTCCAAATTATATCCTTTTTCTGCTGAGGCTTTAGCAAAGTGGGCTTCCCCACCTGCAGTTGACCACCTTTCATCTTGCCAAGACACAGCTCTGCAATTGGCAGATGCTGCAGTCCTTAAGGACCAGGCAGACAAATGCCTTCATTCCTTATTAAAGGCAAACTATGCAGCCACTGGGGCCTCCCTGTGACCCATCTTTGTTATGGTCTGGATCACCAAAACGATAGACATCTGGGGTGACAAACTCCTGTGGGGATGTTCCTAAGGAGGAACTTGTTATGCTTGCCAACATTTTGGACACCAATGCATATCTTACTGACGTGGCCTCTGATGCCACCAGATTCTCTAGTAAGTCCTTAACTTTACCTGTTCTGTGTGTGTCACACTTTGTGGCTCAAGATTTGGTCAGCTGATCAATCTTCAAAGAGATCCTTGGTGTCCCTTCCATTTTTGGGTAAGCATTGCTTTGGACCTGAGCTAGGTAAGGTCATCAGTGATGCCACTGGAGCCAAGAGCACGCTCCTGCCTCAGATGTCTTAGAAAATTTCACTTTCTTTCCAAGGAAGATGGGTGAATTTTGTTCCCACACCCATCTGAGGTGAACAGAGTTCAACCCACTCAGGCCTCCCAGGCCCACCCTGCCCCCAAAGCCTATGCAGGTTTGGCAGTACAAGAAGTCTGTTCAGAAGCTGAAGTCCATCCTTGCATGATTCGTGGGTAATCACCATCTTTTTCAAGAACCCTGGGAGTCTTCTGTGATGGACAAGTGAGTTTTGCGGGTCATTTTGGAAGGGTACTGCCTAAAGTTCAAGTTCCTTCCACTTCACAGTTTCTTTTTGTCCAAAGTTCCACAGGATACAGACAGCTCTGGTCAGTTGCCCATAAATCTCCATAGGATGGTGCAGCAACAGCTCCACTGTACAATTTCAGGCCATTGAGATACTGCACCTTAAAAAAAATCAAGTTTGAGCTGTAATAACTTTTGAATAAACACCTTTCAGCAGTGGGAGTACCCTTGTTTTACTCAGGGGGGATAAACCCTGCAACTGTTTTTTTCAAGGGATAGCAATGCTTAAAGGGATAGTAATACTTAAAATGTAAAAAAAATATGTTGTAGGGTTTATCCCCCTGAGTAAAACAAGAGTACTCCCACTGCTGAAAGGTGTTTCACTCAAAAGTTATTAATTTTCAAAGTTGAATTTTTTATGTGCAATATCACAGTGGCCTGAAATTGTACAGTGGCGCTGTTGCTACACGATCCTATGGACAGCTCTGGTCCCGGGACCATAAATCTCCATAGGATGGTGTAGCAACAGCGCCACTGTACAATTTCAGGCCACTGTGATATTGCACCTAAAAAATTCAACTTTGAAAATTAATAACTTTTGAATGAAACACCTTTCAGCAGTGGGAGTACTCTTGTTTTACTCAGGGGGATAAACCCTACAACATATATATTTTTTACATTTTAAGTATTACTATCCCTTTAAAATGACATGTCTGTCTCCATGAACACGACATCCAGATCCAGGACCACTTGATGTTTTCTACTGAACAAGGCAATAAAATATTTCCCTGGATGAACATCCTATCTGCATTTAATCCATCTATCATAATTCTCCGTATTGTTATGTGCTAGACAGGCATCCATTGCTTTCTTGAAAGCAGTTACAGTATCTTCAAGCACAACATTCAGAGACAAAGAATTCCATAGCTTTACAACCCTTACTGTAAAAAGTCCCTGCCTTTGTCTTAGTCCAAAGCGCTTTTCCTCTAGTCTTAATGGAAGACCTCTGGTTCTTAGCTCAGCCCTTTGTGTAAATAATTCATTGGAGAGTTCTTTGTATTAACCTTGAATATATATGTAAATGGTAATCATATCACCCCTTAGACATCTCTTTTCTAATGTAAACAAACCCAGTTTGGCTAGTTTCTCTTTATAACTCAGATCCTCCAATCCCTTTATCAGTTTTGTTGCATGTATCTGCACTTTTTCCAGGTCAACAATGTCTTTAAAGGGGAAACTACCACCCCGCAAAAACTTTATACTAATTAAGTCTTCATCTGGCGACTAGCTGCTTAGTAGCGCTAGTCGCCAGAAATATTACCTGGTTTAAAAGATTTTCGACTTATTCGGAGGCTGACAGTAGCAGGAAGCACGGACATCTTGCCATAGTGACGTCCATGCGCCTGCGCTGTCAGTCCCTTTTGGAGCCGGCCGGCTCCTAAAGGGACCGACAGCGCAGGTGCACGGACGTCACTATTGCAAGATGTCCATGCTTCCTGCTACTGTCAGCCTCCGAATAAGTCGAAAATCTTTTAAACCAGGTAATATTTCTGGTGACTAGCGCTACTAAGCAGCTAGTCGCCAGATGAAGACTTAATATAACGTTTTTGCAGGGTGGTAGTTCCCCTTTAAGAAGTGGTGCACAAAACTGTACTACATATTCTAGATGAGGCCTAACCAAGGATTTATACAGAGGTAGGGTAATATTAGCATCCTGTGCATCTACACCTCTTTTTATGCAGACTAGTACCCTATTTTCCTCTTGTACCAGCTGAGTGACTCTGCACACTGCTGTGAAGTCTATTGTCTATCAGTACTCCTAAATCTTTCTCTAATGAGGATTCCCCAAGTTGTTTCCCATTTAGAGTATTTGTAGCAAGTTTGTTTCTACAGCCCAAATGCATAACCTTATATTTATCTACATTAAATGTCATCTGTCACTTTCCTGCCCATTCACTCAGTTTATCTAAATCCTTCTGCAGAGAAAAAACATCCAGCTCTGTATGTATTTCCCTGCATAGCTTAGTGTCATCAGCACTGCAGAAAATCCTAACAGCCCCATGTGTCAATACTGTGTGGATTGCTTCTCCCAAGACAATTTGAAGTTTGTTCTGGATATCATATCTGCAGAGATACATATGATTCTGGTTGTAGGACACCAAACTCCTCCCACTCAAGACTTCATTTGGAAGGAGGCATTTCAATTGATGAAGCCCAGTAACAAACAATCATTTGCACATCCGTGGACACGTATCCACAACTTGGATATCCCTATACACAACACTATAGCCATCTTGGCCACTCTCCCATTGCATATGTCACCCTGCATTTACCCCATCCACTGTTGTCTCGCATAGGAAATGCACACAGCCTATAACAGACCGCATAGAAAAGAGAGGTCTCTAACACATCGCTTTGCAATTTTTTGGGGACCGCTCTAAAATCCAATGGGTTAAATAATGGCCACCGGAGGGGTAACTATTAAATAAACCATCCGCTAAAGTCCAGAAGCCGGTGGTTAGTGTCTGGTGTAACAGAATTGGGATTGGGAATGGGTGTTTGGGGTAACAGAACTGGGACTGACCACACCCAGAACTCGGAATGTTGGTGTGGAATGAAGAGCTGAGGATACCCTCAACATTTTGAAGAAATGAAAATAAGACCCTAATCAGTACCATTGCAAAATGACAATGTATTTATTATAGCCTAATACACCATAAACATGAAGTCATAAGTGGAGGTCAAAACATTATTATACAGATAATCAAACACAACATAAATGGGGAAAAAAAGAAACTTGAACTAGTGTAAAAGGTAAGGAGGTGAGTATGTGATGATAATATGAATGAAATAATTAACAAACCCAATGTCCAGCCTCAAATCTCTGTAAAATATGCTTAATATAAGCAAGTCCAGTGGAATTGAGATGGTCAACAGAATAAGAAAAAACTCTCTCTAATTTGTTATACAGATCTACAGTCTAATGGCAGAGATGAACATGGCCTGCAGAAGGCGATGCTCATCTATAGCCTACTCACGCCTGCTTGACTTCCTCAATGCATACAACCTGCTCGACCCTTTACAATCTGGATTTCGTAATGCTCACTCCACTGAAACTGCTCTTACAAGAGTTGTCAATGATCTTCACATTGCCAAATCTCAAGGTCACTATTCAATTCTTATCCTGCTTGATCTCTTAGCAGCTTTTGATACTGTTGATCATACACTCCTCCTCCACATTCTTCACTCGTTAGGAATCCGCAACACAGCACTGGACTGGCTCTCCTCTTATCTATCTAACAGATCCTTCAGTGTCTCCTCTGCCACCTCTTCATCCTCCCCCGTCCAGCTCTCTGTTGGGGTTCCACAAGATTCTGTTCTAGGACCGCTTCTGTTTTCTCTTTACACAATAACACTTGGTGATCTTATTAACTCATTTGGTCTCAAATATCACCTCTATGCAGATGACACCCAGATTTACTTATCTGTACCTCAACTCACTTCTGATATCCAGGCTAAAGTCCAGATTGCCTCTCAGCTATCTCAGACTGGATGGCTCATAGGCACCTCAAACTCAATATGTCTAAAACTGAGCTGCTCCTCATCCCACCTAGACCTGGCCCTGTAGCGCCCTTCCAAGTGACTGTAAATGGCACTACCATAAATCCAGTATCAGAAGCGCGGTGTCTAGGGGTGATAATTGGCAACTCTCTCTCATTTTCCTCTCATATTGCCATTACTAAATCCTGTTGCTTTTTTTTGCGTAACATTGCAAAAATCCGTCTCTTCCTCTGTTTCTCCACAGCTAAAATTCTTACACACGCAATCATCCTCTCCCGCATGGACTATTGCAACATTCTTCTGTCTGGCATTCCTGCTTCTCATCTCCATCCACTTCAGTCTATACAGAATGCTGCAGCACGAATTACTCTTCTGTCACCTAGGTTTCTCCCTGCCCCACTCCTCCTCAAAACTCTCCAATGGCTGCCTATCAAACTCCGGATATCTTACAAAATCTTACTTCTCTCTTTCAAGACACTTCTCTCCTCTACTCCTTCTTACATCTCCACTCTGATCTCCCGTTATACCTCATCCCGCCACTTATGTTCAGCCAATGACTGTCTTCTCTCAGCTCCTTTTGTCTCTATAGCTCTGTCACGTATCAAACCTTTTTCTCTTATTGCTGCGTATCTATGGAATGCTCTACCATCCAACCTGCGCCACTGCACCTCTCTGATAACCTTCAAATCTCAATTGAAAATACACCTCTTGGATAAAATCTCAACATGCTAGAAGGCACTGATGTTGTACAATGAACGCTCTTATAAATTATTTACGTTACTGATGTCCTCTATCATCATCAGAACTAGCACTGTATTTAGCACTTGACCCTAATGTACTCTGTATGTCTCCCATTACCACTTTAGATTGTAAGCTTTCGGGCAGGCACCTCGCACCCAATGTTTCACTCTACAAAGCACCTGTAACCCTGTATTGTTTAAACCCTGAAATTATAAAGCGCTGCGTACACTTGTGGCGCTATATAAATAAACATATTCATTCATCTATAGGAGCTAATAATCTAGCTATATACATCGGAGGTCAGTATACCTAGTAAGGCAGAAGAGTTCCTGCAGAATCCAAATAACAAGCCTAGGTCACAGCAGGCACCTGACAAGGGTAGAGTTTTGAAATAGGCCAAAGTCAATCATAGGAACAGGTGGGATAAAGCAAAGAACAAGCCGAGGTTAATACCAGACAGGAACAATGCAGAAACACTAATTCATAACTGTGGGGATAGACGAGTCTATCGGAAAAAGTGCTTGAAGAGATGACAAGCATCCTTTTGCTACAACGTGGCTTGGCTTACGCACGTTCATGAGAATAGAGCATAAGAATCCACTGGACTGAGACTATTTGAGCGCAACCGTTGTACTCAAGGAGATGCTAAACTGTGATGAATCCCATTCACATGCCAGATGTCTGGTGAGACATTACTTACACTCACACAAACACCTCAAGGAGCAGTATGTGACCATGATTAGCTGCTGGTCAATGAAGGTGTGACTAATGGAAGTGCTTCACTTGGATTGGTGCATGTACATGGAAATTTCTCATGGAACAAACCCCTTCCATTTGAGTGAGTACTGCAGTTGAAAAGTCTTCTATATCATTGACATTAACTGGCTCCAGTACTGTAGTTTACCATGTCTGTTACGTGTCCAAGTCTTCAGTAGGGATATGTGGAAAACTGGGTGAACCTTGTTGGAGGCAGGCAATTACAGTCAGAACGCAACTGGATTGATGCGGGATAAAATAGTGAATGGTCCAATAAATCTCTCCATAGATTTTTAATGGACAGTGCAGTAGTAGATTGCTGGTAAGTATCCACACCTTTTTGCCAGTTTCGAAGTTGGGAGGGGGAGACAATGTCTTACATCTTCTAGGTGCCTGGCTGTAGAGGTTGGCTTGTTTTATAACTTTGAAATTCTGGGTTACACGTTGTAGGCATCTATTGACCTCAAACTGTTGAATCTGTTATGACAGTATGGATGTAGACTGGGTTGTAGCCAAAGTTTGCAGAGAAAGGTGTTTGTCCGTAGTGTTTGAAGTTATTATATAGGAATTCAGCAGGAGGTAGTAGATCTACCCAGCTGTCTTGAAGACAGGCCGAGTAACAGCATATTTATGTTACAATGTTTGGTTTGTGCGTTCTGTTTCTCCACTACTTTGTAGGTAATATGAGGAAGAAAATTACAAAAGGACTTGTAAAGGTTTGTAGAATGCCTTCCAAAAGTTTGATATAAACTGTTCTCCTCAATCTGACATGACTTATTTGAAATACCATATAAGTGAACTATTCCTCGAATTAAGAGATTGACTGTTTTAGAAGCAGAGGGTTAGTGTTGTTCTAGAATAAAATGTTCCATTTTAGTAGATTGATCAGTGACCACCAGAATGGTATTGTGACCTTTACAACTAGGAAGATCTAATACGAAGTACATGGAAACAGAAGATCATGGTCTGCTGGAAAATGGCAGAGGTGAGAGAAGACCCAAAGGATGGCTGTGGGAACATTTGGTTCAGACGCAGATGTCTCAGGAGTTTACATATTTCTTTAGTGGTTCTCAATCTTTTTTTGCTTGAGGCACCCCTAATGCACAATCTAGAGTTTTCGGAGAACCTTTATCAGGGGAATAATGAAGAGTACAATATAAAGATATACAGATATGACTAGATCTTACAATCAAAACAATAAAAAGAAACACTTTGTGCATAACAATTTCCACAAATCTACATTTAAAAGTCAATATTCACATTTTTTAGTAAAGTCTTCATAGAAAACATGGGGCACCCTAAATTGACGGCCATTGCACACTGAAGTGCCCTGGATGAGAATCACTGCTTTAATGAATGGGGCGTATTAGAACACAAAGTTCTCTTGCTCCAGGGATAGTGTTTTCTCGAACTCCCATATGACCAACAAGGGGAACCCAATGTGTGAGCAGGACACATGAGAGTGAAAGTGTCTGCTTTGTCATTTATTCAACCAGGATGGTAGGTAATATTACATGGGAATCTGGGAAAGAACAGGGCCCATCACGGTTGTTGAGGACACAGTCTTTTGGCTGACTGAAGATATTCCGGATTCTTGTGGCTTGTGATAAAGGTAATAGGACGGTTGGCATCCTGCAAACAATTTCTCCAGTCCTTAATCTCAGCTTTAAAGGGATAGTAATGTTTCATAATAAAAGCAGCTCTAATTAATCATCATAGTATTTGGACTTTGGAGAGTGTTATTTCAATTCTGTCAGAGTTGTAGTTCCAGAGTAATTCAATGACAAAGTGTCCCCCTCCCGCCCCTTTTACCGATGTAACACCGTTCAGCAAGATCAGAAGGGAGGTGCCCAGTTAGACTGCAGAGAGGGACAATCTTCAATTAAGGTAAGGGAAAAACCTGAAAAGCTTGTCAAGGGGGGCAGGGATTTCATTGTTTTCATAGGAAGAAGATTGTCCCCTTTTGTTATCTGTCTGGTCTATGGACTGCATTTCACATCTGAGAAGAGATGGCTTACACTAGGTAAAAGGGGCGGGAGGGGAAACTTTGCTTGTGAATATTTCTCAAACCATAAAGGTTTGAGAGATAAGACTTATATCATTCTTCATGTTTTTTTAATGCCTACAAAATTAAAGTTAAAACGAAGTATTACTATCGCTTTAATAGCCAGTTTCTTTATCTCTTACATCATAGTTAATTTCAGCTGGATATTTTATGGGGAGAAGAAATAAGGGAGGTGTGGAGAAGATCCATCGAACTACTTCTCTGGTATAAAATATCTTCAACAGCATGCAAGGAAACATCCAATTCTACAATAAATTGAGCTGCAGGATTAGGGTGTTTGAGCACAGGTGCAGAGGTAACTTGATGCTTGAGTTTAGTGAATGTGGCTTGGGCTTGTTCAGTCCCGATGAATCGTGACTTCCTCTTGGCGAGTGAGGTGATAGGTAGAATTATTTTGGAAAAGTCTTATTATTCTCCTGTAAAAACTGCAGAAATCAGTGAATCATTGGGTTTCTTTGAGGTAGGTATGGTTGAGTTAGTTCAGAATAACAGATACTTTGTGTGAATACATATTAAATCAATGATGTCTGTATAAAGTAGATATTTTGCAGCTTTAGTCAGGGGGTTCTGAGGCAGGAAAGTACTTCCTTGAGATGGTTCCTGCGTTCTTCCAATGAAGTAGAAAATACCAGTATGTTGTCTAAGTAGACTACAACGTATCAGTTTGTTTATCTCTGAAGATGTCATGGAAGAAAGCTTGAAAGGGTGTGAGAGAGTTATATAACCCAAAGGCCATAACTAATTATTAAAAATGCCCGTATGGGGTATGGAGCACTGTTCTCCATCCATCCCCCTTTCTGATATGGATCCTTCTGAGATACAACTTTTTGAAGACCACTGGGGTAGCATTTTTTATCTTATTGAGCTTCCTATAATCCACACAAGGAGGTAATGACAGATTTTTCTTTTCTGCTAAGAAGGTCCCAGCATCTGCAGGTGAAGTATATGGTCATATACAGCATTTTCCAAGATTTTCCTGAATATATCTGTGAAGGATCTTGAATTTAGATTAAAAAAGTGGAAGATGCAACCATATGGCATGTTTTTGTGGGAGATAGGTTAGACATTACAAATGATGGTGGATGACAGGACATAAGAGAAAATCTAAGAGCAAACTGTGTACAAATCTGTATATGTGAAATAGAAAGTCACATGATGTGATCCTGCATCCCTGTCGAAAGCATCCAGGAGTGGCAGTAAGAAGGAGTTATGTAAATTCCTTTCTTGAACTACCTGCAGTAACTTGACACCAGCTTCAATCTTTCTAAGTAAAGTCCCAGCCCAGTCCAAATCACTGCTCACCCTCCCAAAAAAAAAACACACATTTCATATCGATACAATCCAGACACATACACAATTCACACACAGAAGTCTCCCCCCAAATAAGCACCCCACACATACAGACACACAATCCCTACAAACTCCACACACAAACACACATAATCCTCACACACATATACTTACATACATGGAAACACAAACACGCAAAGTCACATACACAAATACAGAAAAATACAGAGGGAGAGACAAACACACACATACTTTGTATTGTATATTTAATTTATTTAGCACCAACCAGTGTACTTGGCACTTTACATTTGATATAGAAGGGGTACAATAAGTGCAGGGATTAAGTGCTTCTAAAGACAATCATAAGGCGATGTAATGGTTTTGTAAGACACTCAGACCAGTGGGTAGAATAAAACACAGTTTTATTAAAAGACACGAAAGACTGCCTCCTACAGGCAATTAGTATGACAGGAAAATGACAATCATGTACAGATGCCCTCTCAGGCCCAGTATACAGGGAAATTAATATATACTGTCACAGGACAGGCATAATCAGGCATTACAAGTATAACATGGATTAAAGTTCATGGAAAGCAATCAGTCTCTGTTGTGATGTGTTTGACAACTCCCATAAGATGGTAAAGGAGTGAGACTGTGGTGCAAGATGTAAGAGCACCAGTCAATAAGGCAGAACTGAGACTACTGCTTGTGCTGAGCAGGGAACGGAGGCCACAATACTCTGCAAGAGCTAGCACACGTGGAGCCGTGAGCACCCGACCGGTGTGGTAAATGGAGACCACGTACACTGCAAGAGCTGAGGAGTTACAGCCAGTAGCACCCAACCGGTGCGGTCACGGAGACACTGACACTGCAAGAGCTGAGGTGTTTAGAGCCAATGGCACCCAACCGGTGTGGTAAACGGAGACAATGTACACTGCAAGAGCTGAGGTGTTTAGAGCCAATAGCACCCGACCGGTGCACTAACGGGAGGCTGTACACTGCAAGAGCTGATGGAATCGGCCAATAGCACCTGACGGTGCGGTAAAGAGATCACTGCAAGTGTAAACGGAAGGATCAGGGTTAACGGAGGCAACAGTGCTCTGCAAGTGTTAACGGAAGTCTCAGTGTAACGGAGGCAACAGTGCTCTGCAAGTGTTAACGGAGGGCTCAGTGTAACGGAAGCAACAGTGCTGTGCAAGAGATAATGGGAAGGCCCAGTGAATCGGAGACAACAACTCAGTCTGCCCAGTATCAGCACAGCAGAAGTCAGAATGTCGCCCAAGCGACACAGGATCAGGATCACGGCTGGAAAACAAGCAGGGTCGTCTGGATAGCCAGGTCAGGTCACGGAGCAGGAACGTCAGCCAGGCCGGGTCGAATCACGGAGCAGGAACGTCAGACAAGCCGGGTCAGATCACGGAGCAGGAACGTCAGCCAGTCCAAATCACGGAGCAGGAACCAAAGAGAGTAGTCAGACGGGCCAAGTCGGTACAAAGGAACGCAGGAACACAGCAACACCACGAAAGGGCACCTGACAGGTGCCAGTGGCCCAGTATATGAAGGCCATACTGGGCGGGCCAAACAAAGCTCAGCCAATGGGAGCGCACCACAGCAAAGAGTGACAGACAGATCATGGGAACCATGATAGGGGAACAACAGGTGAGTATACTTGAGGATGAAAGGTCCCTGCCCCGTAGAGCTTACAATCTAAGTATAGGATGTGTGACATACAGATATGATCTGGTAGAGGAGGAAGTGCAGTTTTTGACATGTGAGATACTGTTTTCATATTACACTGTTGCTACAGATAAAAGGTGCTCTTTTAGTTTGGATTTAAAGTCTTTGAGGGTTGATGCTTGGCGAATACTGGGTGGTAGGGGGTTCTAGAGGTAGGGAGCAGCAAGGGAGAAAGCCTTCAGTCGTGAAATAGCGATAGTGGTTAAAGGGGCAGAGAGTTGTCCACCATGTGTGGTGCGTAGTGGAAACGACAATGTCAGTCCATTTCTGCCAAGTTTAGCTACCTGAGTCATATATATCGCAACTTCGCAATGATCAATGTGGAGTGATCTATTGAAAGGTACTACACATCATGTACATAATCCAGCTCATTATTGATGAAAAAAGTGCATAAATTAATCCATTTGATATTGGCCACACTCACCAGATGATGAGGCAAGTCTGGCCTCATAGTATTCAATGTGTTCACACTCATCGCTTCACACTCATCACTTCTCTAACAGCACTCCCCTCTGCCAAGCCCTACTCTGGCTCTCATTAGCATATGGAATTAAATTCAAAATCCTGGTGCTATCTTATAGAGCCCTCACTTACACCGCACCCCCCCCCCATATTTCCAAATACACTCCTACCTGCCATCTTTGCTCTGCACATGACCTTCTCCTCTCTACAGCTCTTATTATATCCTCCCACTCCCAACTACAGGACTTCTACTGTACTGCACCTCAGCTCTGGAATTCCCTCCCCCACCCCATCAGACTCTCCCCCAGCCTTCAGACGCTCCCTGAAGACTCACCTCTTCAGGGAAGCCCATCAACTATATCCATAAACATTATCACCAAGAACCACCCCTTTCCTGGACCACTGCACTCAACAGCACTTCTCTCTCACACCTACTGACCGGCAGTTCATGTGGCAGGAGACACTTACACCCAATAGCACTTACTCCTTCTGTGTCACACCTACCTTCCTCTAGACTGTAAGCTCTCACCAGCAGGGCCCTCTGATCCTTCTGTTCTCCACATTTGATTTGTACTATTTAATATCTCTGTATGTCTATTCCCTATTGTACAGCGCTGCTGAATTAGTCGGCACTATATAAATAAAGAATAAGAATAATAATTTGTTTGCCATGGAGATCTGAATGCACCAAAGACTTTCACCAAGATCAAGAACTGGCTAGTCAGGAACCAATCTTCTAATGCATCTGCTTATGGAATCAAAATATTAAGCTCTAGGCAGGAAATCTGGCACCATCAGCCATATTTCTTTGTCAGATGTCCACATGGGTTGGCTTTTCATTGCACATCACAACATTCAGATTCCTCGAGTGAACAAACTAAACTGTGATCACTTTGTTTGACTCCACTGTGCCCAATACATGAACGCAGTGGAGATGCAGGATGTGTGGTGGTACTGCCAGTGTGAACAGCCAAATAGGAAATAATGTTTTGTTAAGGACTCTAGATTAGAGAAGTGTTCAAAATGCTGCACTAACATTGCAAGTGGGAACAAGATCTCAATGTTTAGTTCTGGGAACCCAGTCCACACAGTGGCCATTATAATTTTGTACCCGAATAAAGGCTAGAATTGTATGGGAACCCATGTATAGGGAACGGCCATGCAGAGGGGTCCACCTCCTCTATCAGACACGGAGGCCCCCATAAGGGAGACCCTTTGTTAAAAGTAGCCCTGGGTGACCAGACTGGCCCACAGGATTCCGGAGGATCTCCTGGTAAGCCCTCTTTTTAAATATATTCTGTTGGTAGGGTACCAGAAAACTGGAGCGTACCTCTGTTGTGCTGTTCTCCGTTTCATATCATACCGTATGGTGGCGTAGTTCCATGGGTTCTGTCTTTTCGTATACTTCTGGGTTTCAATGCAAATGCATGGGGTGGGTGACACCATGGCTTCATGTTTGTGCCTGGCCCAAGCAGGCCTGCCCTCAGGAACTCAAAGGGTTAAGGACATCCCTAATTAAGCTCAGGTAGTGCAATCAGAATAACTGATTCACTGATTACCCGCCTATGCACACACATAGACGTATCAAAAACGTCACTTGTTGGTGCGTCCCATAGAATAACACTGAGATTCACTGCTTTAACCCTTACAGTGCCAGAGGGGTACACAACACATTGCAAAGCAATGCGTTGTGTGCCCCTCTGGCACTCAAAGGGTTAACATTTTTTAAACAAGAGATCAGCTCTATAAATTAAATTCCCTTATGTGTTCCATGTATCTTCATACGATCCAAAAACTGATCTGTAAATAAGATGTAAACAAAGTAAACATAAATTAACCTCTTCAATACTAAGGACATCTACAACCCAGCGTTGTCAAAGGGGGTTATGTTTTTTCTTTATTTCTTTTTACATTTTTGAGCTTTACAAAGTATGTCAGCTGTAACTAGAAAGAAAAGGGACTGAGTGGATCAGGAATGTGTTCTAAATAGGGGTGTTTTTATAAAGATATGCGCTCCAGCCAACCGTATGTAATCTGCTGGCCCTGTCTCTCTGCATCACCATCAAAGTGCTTATTGGTTCACAGGAAGGACAAATTGTTAGTGCGGCTTCAGCGTCGCACATTCATCAGTTCTGGGTTCATGTGTGTGATATTTTACACATACAGAATTACCTTACTATGCTCAGAAAATCCGGTCCGACCCCTGCGAAATGTGCTCCTTGATTCAAGAGATAACCCTTTGAGTGCCAGATGAATACCTCTCTGGCACTCAAATGGTTAATCAGTCCTGGATGTCATGCTGAGTATGGAGACATGATAACATAACACATAGGCAGTTTTTAACCCCTTAAGGACCCATGATGGTCCAGGACCATCGTGGCTTGTTTTCAGTTAAGGGCCGATGACGGTCCTGGACCGTCATGGAATTCCGGGCTCCCCGTGTGGCTGCACGCTGTTCGGGGAGTCCGAAATTGGATATTTAAATTTAAAAAAAAAAAAAAAAAAAAAAAAAGGTCCCTGGTCCTTAAGTGACCACATCGTGCGTGCACGGCCGGTCCTTAAGGGGTTAAAGCAGTTTTCAAATATGCAATCTTGAATTAAAAGGATAGTAATATGTCATATATTTAAGCTTTAAAGGGATAGTAATACTTAAAATGTAAAAAAATATATGTTGTAGGGTTTATCCCCCTGAGTAAAACAAGGGTACTCCCACTGCTGAAAGGTGTTTCATTCAAAAGTTATTAATTTTCAAAGTTGAATTTTTTAGGTGCAATATCACAGTGGCCTGAAATTGTACAGTGGCGCTGTTGCTACACGATCCTATGGACAGCTCTGGTCAATTGACCATAAATCTCCATAGGATGGTGTAGCAACAGCGCCACTGTACAATTTCAGGCCACTGTGATATTGCACCTAAAAAATTCAACTTTGAAAATTAATAACTTTTGAATGAAACACCTTTCAGCAGTGGGAGTGCCCTTGTTTTACTCAGGGGGATAAACTCTACAACATATTTTTTTTTACATTTTAAGTATTACTATCCCTTTAATATTGAAGGTATTAAATAAAAAAAACTAAAGCATCCATGTCATTTTTTTGTATAACTTATATAGTTTAAAGGGGAACATTCACATCCCAAAAAAATGTGAGCATTGTTTCTAATCACTAAAACAATATTAGCGCTGTTTTTTTTTTTTTTTTTTTACCTACCTACAAGAGGAAGTAGTGGTTTGAGAGATGGGAATGAGGGCAGTAAGTATGTTTTAATTGGACCTATAAATTCGCCTGTCCTTTTTTTTTTTGAGTTTACTATCGCTTTAAGGCTAACAGCCATCCTGTGTCACGACTTTATACTGGTAGGGTGAATACATTTATATTTTAACTAGTTGAACAGTCCGTTACACAGGCCACAGTGCCTCAGGCAGCCGGTCGCGGGGCAGTCACACAGTGGAGACTGCCCGCGCCTCGGCTGATACAGAGCCTCTGGGAGCCGGTCGCGGGGCAGTCACACGCGGTGGAGACTGCCCGCGCCTCGGCTGATACAGAGCTGGACGCTCCTTCGGAGCACCCAGCTCTGTATCAGCCGCGGCGCGAGCAGTCTCCACTGCGTGTGACTGCCGCACGCGCAGCAGTATCTACTGCGCATGTCGGGCGTTACACACAACTTGGCGAATTATTATATAGGATATTCCCCTCTTCTTTTATATGCCCCTTGTGCCCCCTCACTCATTTGGCCAATGAACAATGCTAATTGTGACCCATTGATGCCCTGAAAAAGCACATAAGTAGCCCCGTGCCCCTCTAATGCCCCAGAAGTGTACATTGCAGTGCACAAATATACTCACCCATCTTACCCTTTTCTGGAGGGTGGTCAGAGAACATGTTTTGTACACTAGAGTGGTTCATCTGATGCCCATTTGTACACTATGGGGCATCTGTGGCACATTATAGAGTCAGTGGGTTACCAATGTGCCATTCATGGACATCAGTGAGGTACAGCTGGTCCCATATGTTGCCCTTAATGTACAATGTGGAGTTATGACATTTAGTAAAAAATAAATCAATAAATAACTATGAACTGTTCACCACTGTCAGTGTCCAGCTCTCTGTCTCACTTGTTAGCTGACAAGTAAAACTGGTGAAATGCTGGGGCAAACCAACTGAACCATTGGGGGCAAATATAAATTCCCCAAATTTAACATTGATTTAGGTGGGCTTTTAACCCCTTGAATACTAGAGGGGTTTCCAGAACAATGCTTTTCAATGTTTTGGAGATCTGTTTAGCATTCAAGCGGTAAAAAGCCCAGTTTAAGTCAATGGGAGTTATTATGTTTTATTGTCCCCAATGTTGCAGTTGATTTGTCCCAGGACTTCTCTAGTTTACAGTACATCAGCATCCTATCCCTTTCTCTCCATCTATCTCTGTGGGCCATATGTTCAAAGGGATAACGACAAAAAATTGTCGTATGAAAAACAAAGATAAGTCATTGAATGCATGAACGACATGCATATACACCAAAAAGCTAGTAATGTCAGTTGTGTACGACACAACTCCAGAATTGATGGGCAAAGGGGTGTGGCTAGGGCATGGATAATCTATTCTCCAGTGTCGTATAGAGCAAAAGAAAATTTGTCGTAACTAACGACAAAAAATGTCTTTCAAAAGACAAAATTTGTACATTAAGAAAAAAGTGGAGGGAATGTGTTCTGAACGTGAGAATTTTTGTCTTTAGTTAAGACATTTTTGTCGTTAGTTAAAACATTTTTAAAGTCATATTTGTTGTTAAGAAATTTTTTAAGACTTTTTGTCGTTAGTTAAGACATTTTTTTGTTCCATACGACAATTTCAGTCAGGACAAACGACATATTTCCAATCACAACCGACACTCTCTGAAAATATTAATGATCCCAACGACATTGTACTTTGAAAAGTCGTTACAAACGACAAAAGCTATTTAGCTACTTCTTCGATCATATGGCCCTGTGAATCTTGTTGTGTGCCTCTGTAGGTCTCCCTCTGTGTCTATCTGTCCTTCTCTGTCAGTCTGTCTTCTGTCTCTGCTTCTGTCCATCCCTGTCTTGCTCTATTTCCATCTCCCCCCCCACCCTCACATTTACTCAAAATCAGTTTTATGGTAACGGACTTTAATTTGAATAAATTAACTATTGTATATAGTTACTGTATCACATTGTAATGATTGCTGAGGGAGAGGGTAATATGGACATCTGGGGATAAAGAACTAGTCTAATTTTTGGTCTGATAAATTACGTTATACTGATTTTGAGAGGTAAAAGTAACTACTCGTATATATGTCCTCTTCATTACACACTGTTATAGGACTTTTGAGAAGTTAGGGGTGCCCCGGGAATTCCGGACAGTATGTAGGGGTGCCTTGAATGAAAATAGGTTGAGAACCACTGCTTTAGGTGCTTAGAGTTTTATTAAAGGGATAGTAATGTTTCATTAAAAAGCAGCTCCAATTAGTCTTCATAGTATTTGGGCCATGGAGAGTGTTATTTCAATACTGTCAGAGTTGTAGTTCAAGAGTAATTGAATGATAAAGTATTCCCCTCCCGCCCCTTTTACCTAGTATAACCCCCCTCCCCTCATATGTGGAATCTGGTCTCTTCATCTTCAACACAAATTAACTATTTTTATCTATGAATATTCATGGTATCTTAGCTCTGTGAGTTTTTCCTTTTTCTAAGTATATATATTTTCTCCCAAGGACGATTGTAATTTGGACAACTGAAAATCCTCTTTGATTTAACTACTCGTTTTAACCCCTTGAATGCTAGAAATGTCTCCAGTGAGACATCTCCGTCATTGAAGGAGTTAAAATGAGCAGATAAATCAATAGGAATTTGGAGAATTTTAATTTGCCCTTTATGGTGCAGTTGTTTTGACCCAGAATTGCACTTCTTTAGCTTGCTGAATATGGCCCACTATAACCTATAGTTATTTTGCAAAAATGCATTGTATATTATACTTTTATTTTTTCTGATATCTTCCATTGTAATTGTGTATTCTTTCTGGTAATGTGTACCTTTGATTAACCAAACAAATATGCCCTGTATCTATCTCATTTTACCATACAAGCCAATTAACCCCTTAACAACCGGCCGCACAGGCGTGTTGCGGTCACTAAAGGACCACGGAGCATTTATTTTTAACTAGTTGAACAGCCCGTTACACGGGCCACAGTGCCTCAGGCAGCCGGTCGCGGTGCAGTCACACAGTGGAGACTGCCCGCGCCTCGGCTGATACAGAGCCTCTGGCAGCCGGTCGCGGGGCAGTCACACATGGTGGAGACTGCCCGCACCTCGGCTGATACAGAGCTGGACGCTCCTTCGGAGCGCCCAGCTCTGTATCAGCCTCGGCGCGAGCAGTCTCCACTGCGTGTGACTGCCGCACGCGCAGCAGTATCTACTGCGCATGTCGGGCGTTACACACAACTTGGCGAATTATTATATAGGATTTTTTTAATTCGGATTCTGGACTCCCCAAATGGTGTGCACGTCATGGGTCGTTAACTCAGATCTACCCATGACATACTATGACCATCAAGGGTCGTTAAGGGGTTAAAAATATTAAGATTTTATTTATACCTCATTCAATTACGGGGGCATTTGTAGTTCACATCCCTCAATTGGTTTCACATCATTGTCAGAAGTCACGCAGTGTCCTCCAGAATGACCTTGATGCTGGGATTCCAAAATCACCTGTGCTCACTGATGATCTCCATAAATCACTTGAAGCAGCTGAGCAATTCTGGAGTATACCAACTGTACCAAAGGGGACAAATAACAATTAGCATTGACTTAAATGTGAATTGTAACCCCTTGAATGCTAGGAAAGTCTCCTATGCATTGCTTTACAATGTTTTGGAGACCTCTAGCATTCAAGGGGTTAAAAGCCCAATTTACATCTGTGGGAATTTTTATTTGTCCTCTACATTTAATGTGAACAGATTGATATTTTAATGCACAACGCTATTGAAATTCACACACTGCAGGATTGCATTGGTTCCCGTGCAGCATGCAAATTTATCTAGCGTCCCCACACATGGAGAGCTGCAGTGGTGTAACTAGTCTTGGCGGGCCCAGGAGCAAACTGTTTTTAGGCCCTTAACACAATGCTATTTTCACAGACACATAACTGGACCCTATTGGACCATGGGATAGATAGATGACCCCCCCCCATCTCCCTTAGATGCTAGACCGTGGCATAACTGCACCATTTGCAACCCCTGTAGTTACACCCAGGTGTAGGCTGACCAGATCTCACCTTTAACCGGGGACACATAGTAAATAGCCATTTTCCATTGCTTCACTTAAATCAAAGCAGTCCTGCTGTATGCATTTTTCCTATGCATCCCCGGGTTAAAGGAGAGGTCTGGTCAGCGTACCCAGGTGCTCCGGTCACATCACCTAACAACTAGAGTAAATCAGTCTCATTATCATAAATTGGAACTTTCAAAATGTACCCTGAGATTGCTGAAATATCAACTCTTATAGTTCCTGTATGCCGCTCTGGGCCTCGGAATCCATTTCAACAGCAAAATAAAATAAATGACCTGTGGTCCTTAACTGCTGGAAGCGTCGGCCGATCGTTAAGGGGATGACATACATCAACATCAATATTTCACTGCCTGGACACACACAAGACAAACAGGACTCCTGCCTTTTCTGTCTTGGTACAAATGGCACCAATTTATAAACAAGCAGGTAACTGTTTCTATTCATATATTAGAAAACACTGGACTCTCGCACCCTGAGAATTTGGACCTTCACCCTGAGATTTAGCTCAAAACTCTGTGTCTCGGGGTCAAACCCTGAGATTTCCCTGTATGCTCATTATGTCACTAATATTACCATTTTAATGTGGGCCTTAAATAAAATCTACACAAACCAGCTTCACGTTGGTTCCTGAGCAGTCCTGCAAAATAAAACTTTCTGAAAGCATCCCGCATTAAAATGGCAGTCTGGTCACATTAGTCTTCCCTGTCAACAATTAACCCTTTGGGTGAACAGTACATTACAATGTGTTGTGTACCCCTCTGGCACTTAAAGGTTTAAGACCAGACAAAGAAATGTGGAGCAATCCTATGGAAAACCAACTAAACCACATTGGTCAAATAAGAAATGTTCAAAATCCAATTCATTTAAATTGGGATTTTTTTCTCTTGAATGCTTCACAATGTAATGTGTAACTGTCCAGCATTCAATGTGTTGAAGGGTAAAGTATATGGAAAGTGAACAATTTAAAACAAACCCCATTGGTTTATTGGAAGCGCCTGAGCGCCAGAAAGTTAGGCAATGCGTTGGCTACCTATCTGGCACTCAAAGAGTTAACGGGGCTTTTAACTATTTTAATGCTATAGAATAAGGTTAATGCTTAATACTCCAAAGATATCAGGGTTAACTAATTTTGATAGGTATGACTGTGTTTACTCCTAATTCTCTGGCTGATCCCCAAAGAAAACCGTTTTGACACCCCTTGATTCAAGTTTAACCATTTAAGTGCCAGGGAGTTACTCTTCACTGACAAAGGGTTAAACGATTAAATAATATATTTAATGGCATCCATTAGGGACATAGCGGCCCAAGTCCTCTATTCCACCCAATGTCCCCGAACCCCATTATTGTCTTCGTGTCCCACATATCCCCCTCAGCAACCCCCACGCCAGGCAGCCATATTGCATAAAACTGAGCCTTGGTGAGTCACTCAGCTCCCGGCTGTCCAGGCAACGTCGCACGAGCATCTGCCAACCAATCACCGCTAGGCAGGGGGAATCCAGGGGGTGAGGGACGGCCAATGAGGGGGCGGAACCTTGCAAGCTTCCCTGCTATATAAAGGCAGAAAGCTGCGGCGCTCGCTTCTCCTGTCTGCCAGCCGGAAGAGAAGGTCTACACCTGAGAGGTAAGGAATGGCCTGTCTGAGGTGGCTTTCCAGCTTCTCACAGCTATAGAATCCATCAGTCTCACCGGCTGGCTGAGGCTGATGGGAATTGTAGTCTTGAGCAGCTGGAGGGTCTCAGGTTGACTACCAAAGGTAGAGATACTGAGGCACAAGTGGAGGAAGCTAGCTGAGCCTTAATGTATAGTAAAAATAACTTATTTAAATGGGAATCTATATGTAGACGTCTCCAATAAATTGCTTATCTAGCATTCAGGGGTTTAAAAAAAACAAACAAATTTCCATTCATTAATTTTTGTGACCTATGGATTTTCACCTAGAATTCTGATAGCTATGGGGTGCCCACACCCACACAGCAGGCCTTGGGGACCAGGTAAAACAAACTATGAAAAACCCCATCACCTTGAATACTGGGGAGGTGTGTAAACTGACATCTCTAAATCACCCCCCCATGGTGCAGCTGTCTTGTGCATATTTTTGTATGTATGATAGAGATACATAATGTGTCATATATATATATATATATATATATATATATATATATATATATATATATATATATATATATATATATATATATATACACACACACACACACACTATTGGTGGGCTTTCTGGAGCTGTAGTAACTAGTAAATGGGGGACCTCTTTGCAGCAACTTCTTGTACCAAATATTTAATCTCTAGTTATCCCTTCCTGCTTGTATATTTCCATCTATGATGATGGAAATGTAGAACACACACTGCATGGTAAGGTGGTAAGAACAAAATGCGGTTTGCTCTTGACAAGAGGCCAAATCTGTAGTTAAGGAGGTAACTCCCACTTTCCAGTCTCCCATCAGATAAACGGAGTCCCATCCTGGATGTGTACACTGTGCTCTAGTTTTGAGACAAAATGCAGGAAAATCTGTTTTGGTGTCACCTGATTGCAATACACTTAATAATCAATTGCCTTAACTGTGGCTTTTTAAAAACTTAACTGCTAGTTCTCCAGCTTGGATGCTTTAAGCGATTACACCCAAATTACATGGACTGGACTTAAACTTATTTCCATTTTGGTGTGCTTGGTATTTTGGCCACTATTTCATTTGTGCATATGGTCCCTTGTATGTAGCAGGAATGTGTAGCCCTAGGAAGAGGCACTGGATCTGTTTCAGCTGTTGCCTGCCACAAATAGAAAGCTACATTAATGGTATAGGATCTGAGGTTCTAAGGATTGGCCTTAACTGTCTGTCACAGGAGTCTGCAGCCTTGCAAAGCCTTCCCTAACATCAGTGTCTTGACTTGCTGTCATGTAAGTGGGCGTTCAGAGCTGTGCTGTATATGTTAGAGGCATTGTGAGCCAAACTGGCTGTGCTATAGTGGACTAATATCAAAGTGCAGATATTAAATTGGCCCTTTAACAGCTGAATTCTAGGTCTCAACACCTTGCATCCCTCTGTCCCTAATTGTGTACTGGATAATACGCTGATAAAAAAACTGTGCAGCTGTAGACAGATATTGATTGTCTGTAGAGGGTACACTAACTTTGAGTGCCATGTTTGCCATTCATTGCATACTTCTGTGCTTGGTGTTAAACCATTACATGCAACAGTGCTGCAGTGCAGTTAATGCTGACTTGGTGATTAAAGGGTCAAGGTTGCTTTGCTTAGTACTGTGCAAGCTTAATAGTTGGCACACGGTTGTTGGGCTCCAAGCAAAATCCTCCCCAACCACATATAATTGCTATAGTCCCAAACGGCTAAAGGGCAAACAATATGGATTAATGTGACCGCATCCTTTTAAGTCAGACGCTTGAGCCTTTCATTTTGCCGAACTGCAAGAAGCTGCAGTGCTTTGTATAGAATGTAAATCCTGACTAAGTGCCGGAGGGATGTCCATTTTACTTTGCAAAGCATTGAACATTATCTGGCGCTCAGGTGAAGGGTGTAGTTACCTTGTCTAGGATAACGGCATCACAGTGCCGAGAAATAGTGCCAATCCCCACGTTAAATGGCAATCTTAATGCCTTTTGAATGCTAGGCCTCAACACTGCAATGTGTTGGAGGCCTCTAGCACACAGGGTGTTAACAGCCATTTAAACTGGGAGGTTTTTATTTGCCATGGTGTAGCTGGCATTCTCCAGAATTGGGGTATAATATTTTTTAATTGGAAAATGTTTTCTGCTCCTGTTGATAGGAATATTCCTTAATGACAGTAATGTGTGATTTCATGTATTAAATTGGCATTTAACACTGAGTGCAACAGTGCAATTAAACACACTGCAAAGCTTTGTATACCTCTGGCACACAATAGGTTAACACTTAAAGGACCAGATGGGTACACAATGCGATGTGGCTCTCACCCTCCCAGTTCTTGGTGGTTTCTGTTAAATTGTTTGCATCTGGACTGTATACTATTCCCATCTTCTGTACCACCATGACCACCTCAGCCTCTTGTATTCTAACCAGCAAACGTAAAATGGCTTCTGCCAGTTTGTAGAGAAAGGTGTGGCATAGTCCCTGATGACTAAACTTAATGTTGCTATAGTAATTGTAATACAATCTATTAACAGTGCTATATTTTTCCCTGATAGGCATTATCTGTCTCATTGGGAGCCTCTCATGAGACTGGCAGGCTTTTTAAATGTTGCTTACGCCATGGGCAAGGCAGTTGTGAAATGCTTCTGACCCAGTTGCAACAGGGCAAATTTCACACTGAACTGTTGCACAAGGGGTTGGTTTATTAATAAAGAAGCAAACTAGCATAACGTAGCCTTGTCTGCTGGATTAAGGATTCTGCATGACGCTGGCAGGATTGACTGTACAAAAACTGCATGACTGAGAAACTGCACGTTCACAGACCTGGCAATGAGCAATGCAGCTCCTTGAATGACTGGGTTTTCCCATCTTATGCTGCTATGGCCTGCAGGAAGGAAATACGCGTATGACTAATTCCCCCGCACACCCCAACCTGCACGGAAATGAGGACACAGTAGTGTAACTGTCTTTGTGAGATGGTATTTTTCCACAACTGTTGCACAGCATGTCATAAGAATCTGCTTGCATTGTACGTCTCTGGCCCTTCAAAGGTTAACAGTAACATAAAGGATGTTTGCTACTGGGTGAGGCAAAAGCCCCAGGTCTCATGCATAAAGCACTGGTTCTTGCCTGCTTCAGGGCATATAATGTTGCCAATCTCTACTGGTGCTAGTGTGCTGCATGGCATCCTGTTACTTAAAGGGATAGTAACACTATTTTATATAGTATGGCTTATCCTCCTGACTAAAACAAGGGTGCTCCCACTGCTCAGAGGTGTTTTTATTCAAGTTATTGCAGCTCAAAATTGGATTTTTCTATTTATTTGGTACAATCAGTGGCCTGAAATGTCAGTGGAGCTGTTGCTACACCATCCTATGGACAGTTCAGGTCAGTTGACAATAAACCTCTATAGCATGATGCAGCGATAGTGCCACTGTAACATTTCAGGTCATTGAGATGGTGCACCTCCAAAAAAAATGCAGTTTGAACTGCAATGTTTGAAAACACCTTAGCAGTGAGGGTAGTCTCTCTTCCTCAGGAGGATAAACCCTACGAGATGTCGTGTTTTTTTTTTTTTTTTTTTTTTTACATTGTGTTGCTGTCACTTTAAGCTGGCTTGAGACTCTGGTAACACAGCTTCTGGCACACCAGCAAGCTTGGAAGCCAATAAGCTGGCCAGGCTCAGCAATGTGCTTTCTGGCAGTAAGTCAGGGGGTGTTAAATCGTATTAACGGAGTACTGAGGGATTTGCAGTGTTGCATACCCCTCTCGTACTCAAATGGTTAAGATTATTTGTGCTTAATTTTCATGTTGTGAAGCTGTGCACACTGTACTATTGCTGAAATAGTCCACATAATGTGACAAACCAGGCAGCTGAAACAAATGTTTACTCGCATGGAGCATATTTTTTAATGTGGCATAAGCAGTTTACCCGTGTGCCAAATACAGTTCCCAAAGGTTACACCTTGAATGTTTCTCAATCTCTAGTGTTCATGGGGTTAAACTATATTTAACTTAATAGGATATATATTTTTTTCCCTTTCATAACTATTTGCCTACCATTAAATGGCTCCCCTCTCTGTATACATATGCCCTCTCGTTGATTTTCTAAGGATGTAATACAAAATCTAGTTGGGTAGGAGATGGGTTTAACATCTGCAGTTACAGCTTGGTTTAAGAGCACACGTGCATATGAAAGCAATGTTGTAAACCAGTGGTTCTCAATCTTGTTGCTCACAGCACCCTGAAAAAGCAATCTGAATTTTTAAATTTTTTTTTTTAATTGGTCCCTTATGGGTATGAGTGATACAGATGTATGTGTAATTTACACTGACAAAAGTGTACTGGGCTTGACTATATTTCAAAGAAAATATACATGCAAAACTTAAATTGGCACTTTGCCGTCTTCATGGACAAGTTGGTACCCTAAACTGGTGCCCAGGCCACACCAAAGTGCCACAGCACCCTGGTTGAGCACCCCTGTCTATAAACAATGTGTGCCCACTCCAGCAGAGCAGTTTTTCAGGATCTCCTCATACTGGTGATTCAGAAGATCTGAGTTAATGAGATGCCTATATTTTAACTGAGTTAAGTGCTTGCCCACAATCATTTGTCTGTGGTTCTCTTGCCTACATAAATAGAAACAGCGGAACAAAACGCTGGTGTTAAACTGATGGCTAAAGCTCTGTTGTAATTCCGTATTCTAGGAAGTCTACATGTCACTCCCTCTCCCCTGTCTTGTGTAGATGCTACGTGACCACTTGTGCATTGGTAAATGGAGGATTAATTACTGGGGCATGGGGTTTTGTTTTTTAAGCTATTCCAGAGCAAACAAACTGCACTACAGGGAACACATTCACATTCCTTTCATTTTTAAAGTGGACTCTTAACCACTTGAATGCTAGGTCCCCAATGCATCGCAATGCATGGCTAAGAGTGCAGTTCTAAATGAATGGGGGTTTTGCTTGCCCCCAAACTGTGTATATTATAGTCACTTGTCTGCCAGAGGGGTGCACAATACACTGTGCTCCCATCTGGTTCTTAAAGGGTTTGCTAGCTGTCGAGTAACGGCTATATTCAGTCCCTCTCCCTGAGCTATCTGCTTATTGGCAAATGAACGTGCTCTTTCACGTTTGAAGTGACAATGGGTTAACTGTTCTGTGAAATGCTGCAGTGACGTGCAGTAGTAGGTGGGGCACTGAGGAATACACAGGAAGGTCGCTCGCCAAGGACGTCTGGTATTACAGCAATGTATAGCTTGTGGTTTGAATGATCTAGATTTGGATGGGACGGGATAATGGACCAGTGGCTTCCCCCTCTGATCACTTGGATTCCTTTAATCTCAAGAGGCAGAAATTTAGACATCTGTCCTACAGCTTGTGACCTTGAAAATATATAAAGGCCTCCATATGCATTAAAGGGATAGTAATGTCAGAAAAAAATGTTAACTATATGGTAGATACAGTTAAGCATACTTGTACTTATTGGTTTGAGAGAGAGGGGAGGGACCAGAACTTTATTTTCCTTTCTGCTTGATGAGCTGTAAAGCTGTCAGAAGCAGATTCTGGTTGCTTGACCAGATGCGGCTCTTCAGCAGCACTGATATAACAATATCTAAAGACCTAATTCATTTAGAACAGTCTACAAAGTGTGCCTGGCTTGCAAGCACTCTTTGTAGACCATTCCAATGAAGTATTTATCTCTAAATAGCATGATTTCAGCTCTGCTGAAGAGCCTCTTCCTGGTCAAATGACTGGAATCTGCAGCTGTCAGCTAGATGGCAGACTTGAGTGAAACAGCCAGGAACACTTAATATTAGCAAGTTATCTCTCAAACCATAAAGATTTTAGATGAGACTTACATAGATGTCAACTTTTTTTAATGTCTACAATATTAAATCAACTTAAAATTAACAATTACTATCCCTTTATTGCAGCAGCTAGATAACCTGATTGCTATTTTGATGGCAATGTCAAATTCTTCAGAGGGCCCTTAATCAATCTAGGGTTTAAATCTTTCAGGGCCATATTGAGTAAGCTAAACAGCTCTTTTGGAGCAAACTGTATGGGGGGGGGATTTTAATGTGAAGATCTCTCCACACTGCTTTACACTAATAAAAGCATATTTAGATTTCTCCCTCCTTCTCTATGGTGCAGCAGCCTGCTCCAAAATTGCTCCTACCGGTATCTTTCTGCATAAGGCCTTTGTGTAAACTCAAACACTGAATATTTCCTGCATTTGGGTATGACACCGCTATAAGCAATGTACAGCAAAGTCTCTACAACTGTTAATACTCTGCTGTTCAAAGGGGTAACATTTCATCATCAGCATGCCTCTGGGTGATTTGAGGTGTCCTGCATGGTAAGTACAGTACCATCAGTGTAACTACTGGATTTCTCCAAATCACTTTAGTAGAGATGCAGTATTACTGAGAAATGCCTAATGCGGCAGTGGTCCTATTCAAAGTCTGGACTAGCTCAATCTGTTTTTATTGCACCAAAATTAGGACCATGGTATGCTGCAGTAGTTCCCTATTGTAATGTTAAACACTTAAGTACCAGTGACTTTATTTCCAGTGTGGTCCAGAGGTCTGCACAACAGTGATTTGCAATGTTACGTGCCCCACCAGTCCTTAAAATGAAGCGTTAAAGTGTCAAATTAATTTAAGTTTGCATGTTGTAAAGTTGGCCAAAAGACTAGCAAACTTTCTGTTAAGGAGATTCATACTTGCCATATGATTACAGTACCAGTGACATGTATCAATTACTTTTTCAATTACTTTTTTGAAATCTGCTGGTTTATCTGAAAACACAACATCCCAAGGCTCTAATGTTCTTAAATACAGCTCATGAAAGCAGTTCTCTTGTCATTTTTCAATGCAAGGAATTGCAATGGGACATCTCTTCTCGTCGTCTTTCCTTCCAGACACAGAATATCTGGCTACCTATGTAGTTCCATCTGACATGGTCATCCATTTGGTTGCCACAGATGCTGGGATGGGGTGCTACCCTTGGCCACTTTCATAGGCCTCTGCTTGGGAGAGGGCATTCTAGACATCAGTATGTTGGAATTACAAGTGATTCACCTACTGCTATACCACTTGTCTCTCCCCTTCTGGGCTTCCCAGTACAGATTCATTCCAGCAGTTGCTTGTCTTCCAGAGTAGGAGCCAGAAGTGTCTGCTTGGGCCAAGGTCTTATAGTCTGAGTGATGCCACATGCTGGCTCACATTTCAGGGGTAGAAAACAGTGGCAGAATCTATCACAACACATGGATCCCAGAACTTGATAGCTCAGTCTGAGCATCTTCAATGCAGTTGTCAACCATTGGACTCCTAACAGTGAATCTCATGGCATATCTCCTGAATGCAAGTTCAGTTCTGTGCCAGGTCCTCTACATGTTGGATGCAATAACCATCCTGTGGGTTTTTCCTTTGTAGGTTTCCTCCATCTCTCCTGATCACCCCCCCCCCAGGGTGCAGATGAAAATCTGCATGGAGTAAACTTGCACCTTCCTGACTCCCATGTTCTTGCCTCATCGTGTTTTGGTTTTAGACTTGTCAATGACAGAACACTTGCCTTCCCTTACATCGGGACCCAACTCTGGGGTCAGCATACCACAGATGGAGAAGCAGGCTCTTGAGGCCCAGGGGCTCAAACTGGTTTCTTCCAGGTCCCATCTTAGGGTCTGGTACCTCTTTGGCAAGTGGATTGACAGCTGAGGATTGTGCTCACAACACTCTGCTTCCAGTTTTTTTACTTTTCTCCATGTTCAGAAAGGAATTTGCCTTGGTTCCATCCAGGCTAAGACCCAAACTCTGTTTTGGCTATGGTGTACGTGTGTTTTGGTGTACTTGATTTATGTATGTTTCCCCTTTACAGACAAATACTGGAAATGAAAGATGGCTTGTGAATGTAGGAAACTTCAAAAGTGACTGGTATAAACTTGTTTGCTAGCTTAGGAATATGTATACAAAAGGAAAGGCTGCCAAGATGATGCTCAAATGCAAAATATATGTTGCTCTATTACATTGGTTGACTGTACATCACTATTCAAGAAAATCAGCATGCAGCGATTAACATGCACTAAAACTAGTGGTACTATAAGTTAATGACCAATCCTTTAGCTTACAAATCCAAACTAGTATTGAAACTGTCCATGTATTCCATTAGAATGCTAGTTCAGGATGATCAATCCTTGATGCAGAGGATGAGTAATGCCCCATTTCTGTCTGATGAAACCTCCACGAAACAGCACTTCCACGAGATGTAATCCAGTACATGTTAAAATAGTGTATTAAAACCATATTTAAAAAGCAATTCTAGGGATAGAGAGCCCCTTGTTGCAATGGGGGCTTCCTTTCCAAAGTGGCATTTTATTACAGGAAAGGAATTTGAAGTGTAATAAACATATTTGTAAGGGTACCTTGGTTTCTGGCTCTCACCAAATCCCACCTTGGATACTGATGTATACAGCAGAAAAATCTATTCCATATCTTTCAGACTTCAGCTTGTTAAAATTAGCCCCATCTTCTGGTAACCTATGCTCCCCTCCTAGGAGATGAAAGCAAGTGACCACTCTACTAATTCAGTGGGTGGCTTTTCCAAAACTCAAATTTTTTTTATAATTTTTTTTTTTTGGGGGGGAGGTGGGAGAGAAATGTATAATTGCCTTGATTTTTGCAATTTGTTCTGGGTAAAATATATTGGTTATTAAAGTATATTGGTAAGCCAATACAGGATCTGCTGGAAAAATGGGCGTGGGTTCAAAAAAGCAACACAAGTTATCACTTTACTGTAAACTGCAAGTGTGAAAACATGCCTGACACTGGAATGAAGATGCTTGGCAGCAAAGTGGTAATACTGCTTCTGGCAGTGGGTATGCTTAGTTTTTGATTGAAAAGGCATTTGGTCTTAAACTACTACCCCTCTACTTGTGTGTAGAGTACCAATTAAGACATGCCATGCAGGCATTCCTGTCTTAAACGCTGCATTACAAATAACCCTAATCGACAACATAGCTGAGTGGGGGAGGCAGTATAGGGCTAAGACGGGAAGTGCCTGAATTGCATGCCTTAACACTTTGGGTGCCAGAGGTATCCTGCACACTGCAACAATGCATTGGATATGTCTCTGGCACTCAGGCTTAACAAGTATTTTGGGTTTCAAAATCCTTTGTAACAGGTTTTTCTTAATCTTAAGTGGCTGAGATGATACAGTAAGGGTAGACTAAAGCTGTCTTTGAAAGTTGTGGGGTGGGTGAAATTGTGCACGTTGGTTTGCTTTTGTAGGCAACTTAAGATCTAGCATTCACAATTTTTTTTCCTCTCCCTCCCCTTCTGTAGAACATCACCATGTCTATCTTGAAGGTCCATGCCCGTGAAATCTTCGACTCCCGTGGGAACCCAACAGTGGAGGTTGATCTGTATACATGTAAAGGTTTGTATTCGCCTGACAGTGGTAAAATACTTTCTCTTGTCCAATACAGGTTACTGGTAACTCTGTGTAGGCAATCTGCTGCTTTAAGTAGGCAGGAACAATTCTAGAATTGATTGCAGGGGGTGGAGCCTACCTTCCTTCCTTGGCTGCAGCTAGCCAACCAGCTCCAGAAAGATTTGTTCCTTTGTGAAGATAACACAGGCAAGAGAACAGTTCTGCTATAGCTTTAGAAGTTTATTTTTCGGTTAAAAATGGAATACCACCATTAGGTGGATTACCATAATTGACAATGCCCTTAGATGTGGCTAGCTCAGTGACCAGGTGCTTTTTGTGGACCTTAAGCCCTGGAGGGGGAAATTTTGGCTACAAGTTTTCCTCAGGAGCTGCCCACCGAGGCTTCTTAATACATGGTAGTCTGAAGACAGAAGATCTGCAGGAAAGGTGAGCAACCCTTTGAGTGCTGCAGGTCCACTTGTACCACATTTCCCCTCCGCACAGGGGTTTACATTTGGAGTTCCTATTGCACACTCCTGCATTTATGGGTCTATCTGTATGTCGGGTGTTTGGAGCAGGTTTATGGGGTAATTAACCCTTTAGCTGCTGGTTTGGCATAATTTTTTTAGGGGGGGGTTCTGACACTTTTCCTACTGGCTCAGTGTTTTTGGGTATCCTAACATGTTCTAGTGGTGGTTCATGCATTATTTCCTCTGTGTCCGTTACACGGCATAGTGGGCAATTGGCTCCGCCTCCCAGCTGGTAGGACCAATCAAGATTTTTATAAATTCTAGCGCAACCTCCCTTTGGTAGTTTTTTGGTCCTACCCAAGCTGGGGGACGGAGGCATTGCCTCTTCCTCTCTCCTACCTCTCAACATCCGGATAATGTGGCTTGCCTCATCGCGGCCGCATTTTCTTCTTCCTCTGCCCCGCATCATGCAGGGGCAAGAAGACTGCATCCGGAGACCTCGTGGGGACTGGAAAGCGGCGACGCGCCGGCTGAACCCCCCTCCCTAATAGCTGTTCTGCCCGGCGGGAACCGGAAGCGCCACCAGCAGGAAGGAAGAGAGCTGGCGTGCGTTCCAGCAGTGGAACGCAGGAAGTAACCGGCCGCCCATCCTACACATGGAACAGAAGAAGCATTTAAAGGAAGGTGCAGACAGAGGTCTCCAGGATGTAAGTAACATATTATATTATATATATTATACTTATATATATGTTGCAATATTGCTGCAGGATTATCTCTATGCTAGATAGCTTATTTGCCTACATACTACATATAGATTGTTGTGCATTCTATGATGTCTGAAACCAAGGATAAAACAGAAAAGAAAAAACCTGTGGAATCATCTAAAGATGAGAAAGCTGCCACAAAGTTTAAAACATGTGCTGCATGTGATCAGAAACTACCTACCTCTGAAGTTTCCAAGTTATGCCCTGATTGTTTAAAAAAGGCCTCTGGTTCTGAAGTCCCTGCACAATTTCAGGAATTTTTAAGCTGGATGAAGGCCTCCATGCCTGTCCATACCTCTATACAAGAGATTATACAGAAAGAATGGAAACAAGGTGACAAAAGAAGTTCTACCTCCAAACGTTTCCAAAGAATGTATCCCTTTGCAGAAGAAGATACAGCCAAGTGGACTACGCCACCTAAAGCTGATGCAGCTATCGCACAGACATCAAGACGAACAACATTGCTCCTAGAGGACGGCACAACATTGAAGGACTCCATGGATAAAAGAGCGGATACAGCTCTACGCAAGCAATTTACATCTATAGGAGAAAACCTAAAAACTGCTACCGCCATGGCATCTATTTTTCGCTCTATGCGAATATGGCTATCAGAGATAGAAGAAAAAAATTGAATCTTCAGTGTCAAGATCCAGAATCCTGAAGGAATTGGGTATGATAAAAGAAGCTGTAAATTACTCCTGTGACGCATCTCTTGATAATATTAGACTCCTAGCAAAATCATCCGCCTTATCAGTTACGGCCAGGAGAGCCCTATGGATTAGATCTTGGGACGCGGATCCGGCTTCAAAGAATCGTTTAATTTCATTACCTTTCGAGGGCTCAAGATTATTTGGAGAACAACTAGAAGAGATTATCAAGAAATCCTCAGCAGGAAAGTCCTTTTTTGCCTCAAGATAAGAGAAACAGAGGATCACCAGCAAGAACCAGCTCTTCTCGGCGGCAGTCCTTTCGAGACGCAAAAAGATATAGACCTGGTAGAGGATATGAGCAACGAAAAAGAGGTGGCTCTCAGCCTTCTAGAGGAAGTAATAGGAAAGACTTCCAAAGGAAGGCCCAATTCCAGCAATGATGCCAGAGGTCCCCTTCCCTCACCTCCAGTAGGGGGCAGACTGGGGGAATTCCATCAGTCCTGGGAGTCACTCCATCCAGGCACTTGGACAATGGAAATGGTGAGGGAAGGATATGTCCTCGAATTTCAAACTGCTCCTCCAAATCCAAGATTCAAGACATCTCAAATCAGGAACAAGGGCAAGATCCTCCAGATGAGACAGGTCCTCCAGTCCCTTCTCCTCAACAAAGTTATAGAAGAAGTACCTGTGAGTCAGAAGTTCCAGGGCTTTTATTCAATTCTTTTCTCTGTTTTAAAGCCTTCTGGGGAACTTCGTCTTATCCTGGACTTAAAGGATCTCAATCAGTTTCTTCGTGTTCAACACTTCAAGATGGAGTCAGTGCTGTCAGCAATAAAGTTGACTCAACCACAAAACTTTCTTTCACGCATAGACCTGAAGGATGCCTTCTACCATGTATTGATCAGACCATCACACCGCAAGTACCTCAGGTTTCACATCCTGAAGACTCATTATCAGTTTCGTGCTCTTCCATTCGGGTTAGCCACTGCTCCACGAATCTTTACCAAACTTCTGGCAGTAGCAATGGCCGAACTAAGAAGCCAGCATCAGCTCAAAGTTGTCCCATACTTAGACGACATTCTGCTGATAAGTCCTTCACTTCAGACATCGGTTCAAAACAGTCATCTGCAAACGAAGGCTTCAAGAATTAGGTTGGTTGATCAACGAAAAAAAGAGCATGCTATACCCATCAAAACAACTTCAGTTCCTGGGTGTTATAATAGACACAGCCCTAAACAAAGTGACCTTATCCTTGGACCGACAGGATCGCATCCTACAGCGGGTAACTACATTCCTCTCCAGACGGCTCCAGACTGTAAAACTCTTCAAGATCCTTGGTCACCTATCCTCAGCACAACAGATAATACCGTGGGCCAGATCACACACACGTCAGATGCAGTACAACTTCCTTCAGTTTTACCGAAAGGATCCTGCAAACTGGTACAGACGAATCCCAATATTGACTGCCACCAGAAAAGAATTGGCCTGGTGGATTCAGGGAAAGAATCTGACACAAGGTTGTCCGTTAACAGAACCACCCAAACAGATTCTCACCACAGACGCCAGTCGTCAAGGCTGGGGAGGGGTCTGGAACCAGAAGTCAGTTCAGGGTGTTTGGTCAGACCAAGAACAAAAACTTCACATAAACAGCCTGGAACTATTAGCCATCTGGAAATCACTGCTACACTTCCAAAAAGAATTAGCAGGTCAGGCAGTTCTCATAAGGTCAGACAATGTCTCGGCAGTACAATATCTGCAGAATCAAGGAGGAACCAGGAGCATTCAGCTCAATCGCCTAGCAGTGAGGATATTAAGCTGGGCAGAAAAACATCTATTAGCCTTAACAGCCTCACACCTATCAGGTCACCTGAACATCCAAGCCGACTTCCTCAGCAGGAAAAAATTGCATCCGGGAGAATGGAGCCTGAACAGAAAGGTATTCTTATCCCTGATTCAAACATTAGGATCTCCAACAGTGGATCTCATGGCCACAGCTCAGAACAGACAGTGTCCAAAATACCTTTCCAGGTGGGCAGAAAGGCAATCAGCAGGCCAGGACGCTCTGACCATCCCTTGGACACTTCCACTGGCTTACATTTTTCCACCAATTCCTCTCCTAACAGAGGTAATAAGGAAAGTAAGAATGGACAAAGCAAATGTCATTCTAATAGCTCCAAACTGGCCAAGAAAAATATGGTATGCAGACCTCATACAGATGTCAGTCTGCCCTCCAATTCCTCTGCCGGACATTCCGGATCTACTATGTCAAGGGCCAATAGTACACCCCAATCCGTCCTTCTTCCAACTCGGGGCCTGGAGGCTGAACGGGAATCTTTAGCCCTTCAGGGTCTTTCTGAATCAGTCATCAATACTATACTTCAAGGAGCACGTCCTTCTACTACCAAAATCTATTATAGAGTTTGGACCACCTTCCATCGCTGGTGCATATCCAAAAATCTGAAAAGGCAATCCATAGCTGCTCCTCAGATCCTGGAATTTTTACAAACAGGTTTTCAGAAGGGCCTGAAACCTGCATCATTGAAAGTCCAGCTCTCAGCCCTTTCAGCCATCCTAGCCACTCCATTTGCTGACAACTTTTTAATTAAGAAATATATGACAGCAATATGTAAAATCAAGCCTACCATTCGTGACACGGTCCCCTCATGGGACCTAAACCTGGTTCTACAACAGCTCTCTTCACACCCATACTTTGAGCCATTGGAGTCTATTTCCATCAAGCATCTCACCTTAAAGACAGTGCTACTTACAGCGGTTACTTCTGCCCGCAGGGTTAGTGAACTTCAGGCCCTTATGGCCACCTCTCCCTGTCTAATATTCCATCAGGATAAAGTAGTTTTAAAACCGAATCCTGCATTCCGCTCAAAAGTTATATCACATTTCCACTTAAACCAGGAGATAGTGCTCCCATCTTTCTGTCCAGATCCAAAGGGAGATCTAGAGAAACGTCTCCATAACCTGGACTTAGTACGCTGTCTTCAGATCTACATCAAGCGTACCCAGCTCATAAGAAAAACAGATTCCCTGTTTGTCCATTTTGGAAAATTTAAAGGTTGCGCAGCATCCAAATCTTCAATTTCCAGATGGATAAAGAACTGCATTATTCTATCCTATGAATCAGCAGATAAAGAGCCGCCTTTAAAGATTAAAGCCCATTCGACCAGAGCCATATCCACCTCTTGGGCTCAGAAAGCAGAAGCCTCACCTGAAGAGATTTGTAAAGCTGCAACCTGGTCATCTGTTTCTACATTTGTAAAGCATTACAGATTAGACATCCAAGCATCTGCAGATGCCAGATTCGGCAGGAAGGTGCTGGAAGCAGCTTTAACTACCTAATTACATCTCTTCAAGAACCCTCCCTATGTTGGGGCACTGCTCTGGTAAGTCCCCACTCTGCCGTGTAACGGACACAGAGGAAAAGGAAATTTTACTTACCGATAATTATATTTCCTCTGTGTCCTTCCACGGCAACCCTCCCAAGTTATTTATGGTATATTGGTACTAGTATCGTTCCTACCATGTGTATTACATAATTACCTAAAATAAATATTACCTAAGACTAACCATGTTCTCGTTACAGCTTGGACAAAAGTAAAACTACCAAAGGGAGGTTGCGCTAGAATTTATAAAAAATCTTGATTGGTCCTACCAGCTGGGAGGCGGAGCCAATTGCCCACTATGCCGTGGAAGGACACAGAGGAAATATAATTATCGGTAAGTAAAATTTCCTTTTTACAGTTTCAATTCTGTAAAACTTGAGTTTCAGGCACACTTTTCTGCATAGGCGCCTTTGCTCCATTCACTCCTATGGGACTGTACAGTTTGGGACATATCTCTGCAACCACTTAACCTAGCCATTTCAGAGATGGCTCATCTTTCTTGTCCGCCCTTGCTCTATCAATCCAGTTCATGTATCTAGTGTGTGTTGGGTTGCTCAGGGGGCCTTCAAGCACTTCGTAGGTACTTTTCTGGGAAAACTACATTTCCCATGAGCGCTTGCTTTGCGCACTTGTTTGATTGGCTCCTGCCGAAGCAGCCATTTTGTGCTATTTCCAGAGAGTATGCTACACAGGGCTTGGACTCCTTCTCTCCTCTGCTGATGAGTTTATTTTAGCAATTTCTGGGGTGAAACTTTAATCCTACACACTAATTGGGTGATTTCTTACACAGGTCATTTGACACTGAGAATGTCTATACCACTGGAGCTTGGGGCCAGACCTAAAACTGAGAATGTTGGGGGGGGGGGGTCTCTGTATCCCCCCCATTGTCCCCAGGGGAATTCCTTGCATCTCTGGTTCTCCAGGACGCGTACTTTTACACATTGCCATTCATCCAGAGAGCCGGCAGTGCCTCCGATTTGCCTGCAACCATGGACGTTTTCAGCGCTTCCATTTGGTCTGACAGCTCCTCAAGTCTTCAACCATGTCCTGGGAGCCTTAGTGTCTGTCCTCCACCGGAATGGCATCAGTTACTCCATACATGGGGCTTTCAGAAGGTCGTCCTTCTGTGGAACTTCATCAGCAGGTTCAGCAATGCATTCATGCCCTCGCCAGTCAAGAGTGGATAATCAACTTGGACAATTCGGATCTTGTCCCATCCCAGCTCTGGTCTTCCTGAGCCTTCTCTTTGACACTCAAGAGCATAGTGTTTCTCACGGACGAGGTAGCTTACCAGATCGCCCGCAGGGTTTCTGTGGTTCTGGCTCAAGATCAGTTCCAGTCATGAAGCTGTCCTCTCTAGTGGGGAAATTCATCTCCACCATAGAAGCAGTCCCATTTGCCATGGCGCACACCAGGGAGCTCCAGAGGTTTGTGATCCAGGTGTGCAGGGGTCAGCTGGACCTTCTGAAGATGTCAGTGTCCCTCTTCATGTGTAACAGTTTGTCATGGTGGCTCGGCCTCTCCAATCTGTTGAAAGGAAAGTCCTTCCTGGTATCTGTCTGGACCACGGTGACTACTGATGCCAGCCTCTCCAGCTGGGGAGTGGTCCTGGGTTGCCTGAGCATTCAGTGTCAGGAAGGAGAGATTCCTCCGATCAACATTGGAGCTTCGGACAATATTTCTTGCCCTTTGTCATTGGACCTCTCAGCTGGAAGACTGTCCAGTCTGAGTGGAGTCCAACATCACCACAGCCGTGGCTTACATAAACAAGCAGGGCGGAACAAGAAGTCTCACCGCTTGGTTAGAGGTCAAGGTTATTTTGTCTTGGGCAGAAGAACATGTTCCTGCCATATCTGCAGTGCACATTCCTGGCGTAGACAACGTCATGGCAGACTTCCTCAGTTGACACACAGTGGACAGCAGAGAGTGGGAACTGCACCCAGAGGTGTTAACCCTCATTGTTCAGAAATGGGGTCTTCCTTAAATCAACCTGATGGTGACTACACAACAGGAAGGTTCTGAGGTTCTGCTCTGAGGGACCCTCTGGCTCTGAATCCTCAATATTGAAGAGAAGTTTTTCTTCTGGGGTGGTGGTGGCTACTAAGCTCAGTGCCCGCAAACATGTTTCTTCAAAGATCTACCATAGTGTCTGGTCAACCTATCTTTGTGTGCTGACAAGGACCTGTCTCGGATTTGATCTGCCTACAGTCCTGGCCTTTTTGCAGGACTGTGTGGATAAGGGAACTCAAACTGAGGCCCTTAAGGTTCAGACTTGTGCTCTGTTTTCTTTGAGGCACATTGCCATCCTTCCTGATGTCAAGGTTTTGTTCCATTGCGTTGCTGCTACTCGTGCTGCCTTCAAGAATACTGCTTCTCCGTGGGATCTTAATTTGGCTTTTGGTGTTCTTCAGTGCCCTCCCTTTGAGTCCTTGGCTACTATACCTTTACACCTGACGTGGAAAATGGCCTTTCGCCTGGCGATCGTGTCCATTTGCTGTTTCGCAGAGTTACATGCTCTGTCCTGTAAACCTCCTTTTTTTTGGGTGTTTCACAAGGACAAGGCAGTGCTTCCCACACCTAAGGAGTTTCTCCTGAAGGTGGCTTTGGAGTTCCACCTCAATCAGGTGCCCTGCCCTGACCCCCACCTCTGACAAGGAGAGGGATCTCCACTTAGACGTGGTGTGATCTCGGCTTTTATGTGCATCTCACTGAGTATCAGGCAGTCTGTGTTCGTCATCCCTGAGGATCCTAGGGCAGGAAGACCTGTATCCAAGGTGCCTATTGCTTCTTGGATCAAGTCCACTATTCGTAAGGCTTGTGAGCTTAGAAAGAAGCCTGTCCCTTTCAGGGTCACTGCTCAATCTACACTATCTTTTGGGGCCTCCTGGGCTTACACGAATCAGGTTCTGATTGGCTAGCTGCAGCCAAGGAGGGAAGGAGGTAGGCTCCACCCTCTATCAATTCTAGAATTGTTCCTGCCTACTTAAGGGGTGGGTCGCCTACCCAGAGTTACCAGTAACGTGTATGGACCAAGCAAAGGATTTAACAGATAAGACTAAAATCCCCTTATCTTGATCTCTTTGAGATCTTGGATAAAGTGTATAGTTGCAATAGGTAACTACTACAGCAAGGTCATTAAACACTTAAGTACCAGTGACTTGATTTCCAGTGTGGTCCAGAGGTCTACACAACAGTGATTTGCAATGTTACGTGCCCCACTGGTCCTTTAAAATGAAGCTTTCACTGTCAAGTTAATTTAAGTTTGCCTATTGTAAAGTTGGCCAGCAGACTAGCAAATTTTCAGTTAAGGAGATTCATACTTGTCATATGCTAATTACAGTACCAGTGACATGTCATATGCTAATTAAGACTTTATGTGAGTTGTAATATGCTAATGAGGGCTTCAATTACCTTTTAATATGCCAATGCAGATATGTGCAGTAGGTTGTGTTCACTTTCATTCCCTAGAAATAGGACTATCTCCTGAACTAGACATCTGCTATAATTCTGGCTAGTGATGCATTGGCAGTTTTAATGCAGCTTTCCAATGTGCAAACGTAATTTAAGGAGAGTTGCACATTAAGGGGTTAGAGTGGGGATAGTCAGTTGTCTAAACTCCTGCTGTGGACTAACTGCTCTCATCATAACAAACTGTAACCTTCGCCTCTTAACCCTTTAACAACCAGTGATGACAGTTCTGGCACATTGCAGGAGCTTCACATCGCGGTTGCACACAGCGCTGTGATCAGATCACTTTTTCTGTATAAAAAGTGCCATGGTCAAGGGGTTAACCCTTTGATTGCCAGAGGGGTGCACAATGTATTGCTTTGCCCTCTGGCACTCAAAGGGTTAAGGACCATGGGTACATAACACATTGCAGAGAGGTGCACAAACCCATACGTGAGCTGGGTTTATATATTAAAACACCTACACCATGTTGGCATCTGCAAAAACTTTGAGACCTAATAGTATTGCATAAGCAATGGAAGTGTAGACACCTTTTCGTTCAAGGCTAATAGTACCATAGAAATCTTGGTGACTGTCCAGGAGGTCTAAATAGACTGGTACCTTTTTCAGCCCTTCTGAATAAAGAGCAGAGGGTACCAGTATCAATAAATATATATTGGCACTGGTGTAAAAAGCCTGTGTACATGGTCCAGTTGCTGGGTAATGTTAAGAGGCCGGTTCTGCTCTGCTTACTGACGCTACCTCACTGCTCCACGCGATGCAGTTATGCTCCACCTCACTCATGCGATGCAATCATGCACAGTAGACTGCCTGGGTAGTCTCTACTGCGCATGACTGCATCTGACAAACATACTAGCATTTTATCATATAGGATGCTATGCTAGCTGCAAATATCCCAACAACTTTCTTGTGTCCCCTGTCCACAGCATTGCGTATGGGTATTGTCTCAGCTGCGTAGGACCAGTTAATTTTCAGTATTTAAATGGTTTCCTGCCAGGCAAGTCTCTGTCCTACACAGCTGTGAGGATTGAGAGGTGGGACAGTGGACTCGCCTCAGAAAATGCATCAAATGGATAACTAGCATGTTCATGGCTGCCGGAGTGCTTCCCATCCAGGTATGCCTGAAGCCCTTCTGTCCTGCACCACATGCTGGCAAGGGAACAGTCCCTCTATCTACTCACCATGCGTCAGCAGAGGGCCTGAGAGGCAGATCAGAATGAGCTTCCTCCCAGGTCATCATACCAGAAGTGCATGCATTCCAGGCCGTAACGCGTGGCAAAGATTGCAGTTTAACACCTTTATTAATGATCCCCCTATTTAGACAACTTTTTGCATTGATTTGTTGGAGGGGTTGGGCCATGCGTTCCTTATTGGGTGTGTATGTATATTGTGTGTATTTTACTATGGGCTTACCATGTATTGAGTTAGGCTAGGATAACTTACAATTTTATTCAATTAACATTAAAAGGAAGTTTTAATAATTGACTGTCTGCTACTCCCATGCAGACTTCTGCTAAGGAGAAGCCTATTTTAGACCAGATATGTTTCTAAAGGTCAAATCTGGTTTAGGATGTGAGGCAACTATTTCTGCTGCTGATTCTGCAATGCCTTAAAAAGCATTAAAGCTGCTGGTCCAGAAATGCCTGTTCAATTACAGGATTTTTTTTGACCTGAATGAAGTAATCCATGCAGGATACATTGTGTCAATGCAGGAGAGTGCTACTGCTAGGAAAAGACAGTGGCAGGCCCATATGTAGGGACTTCCCTCAAATATGAAGAAATTGAAGAATCTCTAATTCCTGTCTGAATACGCTTCTGGAGAGGAAGGAGATAGTAGATGATACAGGAGCATTTAATATAGATAAAATGGATATCCTGTTAAGGGCTATGTGTAAGTCCTCTAGGGTAAGCGGTTAGATGTTAGATATGGCTTTTCTAGGAAACAAAAGTTCAGTATCTGGGATCAAAAATAAATGGGGGGTGGGGGGGAGGAGATAAGTGTCTGACAGATTTTTAAAGTCTTCCTTTTAACAAAGAGGAAGTTCAGGATTTGGTTAATCCTCCAAAAATTGATGCGGCCGTAGCACAATTGGCCGAACTCGCAACTATTCCTATGAAAGGTGGATCTTCCATAAGAAACAGCATGGAACGGAAAATGGAGGAAGCCTTAAAGAAACAATTCTCGATATTAGGCCAGAATCTCAAAGCAGCTACAGCAATGGCATGTATTTCCAGAACCATCAGGATTTGGTTAAATGAATTGGAAGAAAAGGTGGAGTCAGCCGTTTCAAGGTCTAAACTTCTAAAAGAAATTGCGGTTATCAGGGAAGCAGTGAGCTTTGCATGCAGTGCCTCACTGGATGTCATTAAGTTAACATCTCGCTCATCAGCCCTTTCCATCACTTCTAGGAGGGCCTTGCGGCTGAAATCCTGGGGAGCGGATCCCTCTTCAAAAAATAAGTTGGTCACTGTCTTTTGATGGTTCTCTTCTTATTCGGCCACCATCTGGAAGAATTGATTAAAACATGACAGGAGGAAAGTACCTTCCTACCTCAGATGGCTGCGGCCAGCACTGGAAGAGCACATTCTTATAAATTTAAGACACAATTTCAGAGAAGCAAAGTATCAACAGGTAATTTGAGCAAAGAAGGGCTGCCTTTGTCCCAAGCCAAAGAGGCACTTTCAGAAAGGAAAATTCTGGAAGGGGTCACTTAAAAAGGGAGTGTCTGAAGGTCAGCTGGCCTTGCCATTCACTCCTGTCAGGGGTCTGTTGTGGGAGTTTCTGCAGGAGTGGGAGATTTGTGACAGGACACTGGGTATTACGGGTGTTAAAGGCAGGGTACCTGCTGGGATTCAACAGAATACTGCAAGAAGACTTATTCAGAAGCTAAAAGATTCCAAAGGATCCTCTAAAGGCAGAACTCAAAAGCATCATAAGAATCTTGAAGGAAAAGCAGGTAGCAGAGTTCTAGAGATCTAAAGAGGAACGGGTATTCAGTTCTGTTCATAGTCCCGAAGAAATCAGTGGGATACAGGCCCATACTGGATTTGAAACTTCTGAATGGCTTTCTCCAATACAAAGCCTTCAAGATGGAAACAGTATTGTCACTAAGCCAATACCTATGAGAGCCTATCTCACCACAGTGGATTGAATGGATGCATAACATTCCTCTAAAGAGTATCAGAAATTTCTAAGATTTGCAGTAGGAAAAGACAATTGTCAATTCACTGCAGCACCACGGGTTTTTACAAAAATCCTGGCAGCAGGATTAGAACATCTAAGAATAGGAATAACCATAATCTCCTATTTGGACAACCTTGTTTCAGAAATGGATCAACAAGCCAGAAGGCATATGGACTACACTAAGTCATCTCCAAAAAATAGGTTGGCTTTATAAACTTTCAAGTCAAGTAATTCCATCTCAGAACCTGGTGTTTCTAGGAACCCATACGATAAGAGGAAGAGCATCCTGTACAGAGGAGGGTTCTGTGCAGTGTTTCAAAATTCAATTCCCAGAGCATTCATACAACAGAGGATTTCATGCAGCTCTTGGGAGTCTTGGCTTCTACAGTCAAATTATTGCCATGGGGGAGATTCCACATGCAGAACATTCAGATTCACTTCCTGAACAAATGGAACAAGACTCACAAAGATACATCTCAGAATTGTAGTCCCAGCCAGGATAAGGAAAAAGCTAGTATGGTGGAAGAAAAGATTGAACCGGTCAAGGGGAATTTCACAGAAGTCGGTGATCTGGAAAGATCTAGTAACGGACTCCAGCCAGCAGGGCTGGGGGGGGGGGGGGTCTGGAGCAGCCAGCTGGTACAAGACAAGTGGTCCGCAAAAGAGAATCTGCACATAAATGTTAGAACTCAGCAGTAAAGAAAACACTGAAAAACCTAAACATCTGCAGGGGAGACCAGTGAGGGTCTACTCGGACAATATGACAACAGTTGTGTATTTAAAGAACCACTGCAGGACCAGAAGCAGGAAGTTATTTCTGGAAGCAGAAAAGATCTTGAGCTGGGCAGAAGCAAATCTAAACTCATGGCTGTTCATCTACTGGGAGTTCACAACATCCAAGCAGATTTTCAGTCGACATCACTTAGACCAAGGGGAATGGGCCCTCAACCCAGTAATTTTCCATCAAATAACTCTGATATGGGAAACTGCAGAGGCAGACCTCATGGCATAAAGACAAAACACAAAGTGCAGGACTTCCACCTGGAAAAGGAAGGAGCAGACTGCAAAGCGACAGGATGCCCTGAGGTTCTTGTGGAACCAATGGTTGGCTTACATATTTCCTCCAATTCCATTAATTCCAGAAGTCTTAGACATGTCAAAGATAATGCTTGCCCCAGAATGGCCAAGAAGGGTTTTGTATGCAGATCTAGTAAAGATGTTAATAGAGGAACCTTGGATGCTACCAAATCAGTAGGATCTGTTTCTGCAAGGACCCTTGCATCATCCGAATCAGTTTCTTGAAATTGGAGGCTTGGCAGCTGAGGAGATCACTGTCACTCAGAAGACTTTCAGTGCAACTGTATCAATCTGTTTCAGGGAGGATAGCATTCGCCACAAAAATCTACAAGGTTTGGAAAACGTTCAGCATTTGGTGCAAAGAACACAATTTATAGATCTTCAGTTTCGAGCCCAGTTGCATTAGTTTCTCCAAAGGAATATGATAAAGGTCTCAGACCTACTGCCATCTCAGCAGTCCTGGCAATTCATTTTGCAGAAAGGGGTTTAATAAAGATTCATGAAATCTATTAAGACCCCATATAAAGGACCTCATTCCTCCTTGGGACCTCAACATTGTTCTCAATCAGCCAGTTATATCTGCAAAATTTGGACCCATTCAGGAGAAATCCTTAACTCTTAACACTTGTGTTCTTGGTAGCAATTGCCTCCACTATGAGTTAATGAGAAGCCTTATCAATTACTTCACCATATATGATGCATAAAGAACCAAACCATCCTTTAGGCCAAAGGTAATATCTTCACTTCATATCCACTACGAAATCAAATTGCCCTCTGCAAATCCCTCCAATGACAGGGAGAGATCTCTCAGGATGTTGTAAGGTGCATAAAGTGTCAAACTCAAGTTCAGGGATTCAGACAGCCGTTTTGTGGTGTGTGTGGTTTTTTTTTTTTTTTTTTTTTTTGGGGGGGGGGGGCAGATTTGAAGGCTTCCACCTCAAGATGGATTGCAGAATGTATCAGAATAGCATATGCAGAATCAGGAGCAGAACCTCCCAAAACTGTTAAAGCTCACTCTACCAGAGCTATTTCTGCCTCTTGGGTGGCCAAGGCAGAAGCATCTGTAGAGGATATATGCAAGGCTGCAATTTGGTTGTCCATTTCAACCTTCATCAAACATCTGGATTTTCAAGCATCAGCTCAAGCTAAGTCTGGGAGAGGAGTCCTTCAAGCCGTTACCCCCCCCCCCCCCCAACCCCGTTATGATGGGTAAGATTATTATATATAGATCTTTTTGCCATGTTTATAGTGACCCTCCCTAGGGACACTGCTTTGGTACTTCGCATACATAATGCCATGGACAGGGGACACAAAAGACAAATTTACTTTACTGATTTTCTTTTCTTCTGTGTCCCTTCCACAGCATACCTTACCCTCTATCTCTGGTTATATTTCCCCTTTGACAGTAGTAGACTGGCCTGGCAGGAAACTTAATTTAAATACTGAAATAACTGGTCCTCCACAGCTGTGAGGTGGAGACAATACCCATACATAATGCTGTGGAAGGGACACAGAGGAGAAAACATTGGTAAGTAAATTTTAACACTTCCTGGTGGTTAAAGCACATGGACTACAAGGGTCTTCTGACCAGTGCTGAGACAAACCTCCATTCACTAAGCTGTTCACCTAATTTCTCTAGCAGTACTTGCTGCTAAAATGTTTGTTTCCTTGGATCCGTGTGGGTGATGTATTCCAAAGGGGAGCTATATACATTTTTGAGGTGCACTATCATTTGATCTTGTCAGTCTTCAAGACTGAGCATTTACAATTACTGTAACTACCCAGCAAGAATTGGCTGAAACTGTGCTTCTAAGTAAATGGCATATTTGGTTATTTAGATCCTTAAAGGAGCAGTAAACGTTTTTTATAAAAAAATATATATTGTAGGGATTTTCCTATTGAGTAAAATAAAGGTACTCCCACTGCTGAGAGATTTATATTTCCAGAGTTATTAGTTTAAACCCATGATTTTTTACATTAGCAGTGCCCTCTAGTGGTCAAATTCTAACTAGATTTCTTGTTAGATTCTAATGGAGGGAAGTCAGAGACATACAGTTCTCCATAGAATGTGATAGAAACTGCTGAGTCACTTCCTGTCAGTTAGATCTATCAGGAAGTAATCACAGTAAATTCACGTCCTGGTTATTTAAACTACTATAATTTTTGAATAAAACATCTGACAGCGATGGGAGTGACCTTGTTTTATTCAGAAGGAAATGCTCTATAAAATGTTTTTTCATAAAAAAGTTTACTGCTCCCTTAACAGAAGGGTTTGAGGCAGATGCCATCCATACAGCAGTTGTCTGAGTACCCTTTACTTCCTTGGATGTATAAAATAAAGCTTCTCTGGCTGTAGCCAGCCCATTATTCTAAAGGATTTGAGTTGGCTCAGCTGTAGATAATGTAATGTATACAAGGCCATTTATCACTATATAGTGTGCTGTGAAATAACACCTGCCTAGGTAACATCTGAACAAATTAAAGTGTTGGTAATGTCCCAAACATTTTTAATAGATTTGTAGAGGCTAAAAAAAAATCTCATTTCCACAAACCACTATGGTTTGAGAGATATTGGCAAAGTTCCCCCTTCCCTCCTCTTCTCGATGTCAGCTGTAAAGTGGAGAGATCTGTCGGCAGATACAATAAGGCTCTTCAGCAGAACCGAAATCCTTTTATTGAAAGAGGTACTTCATGGGAACGGTCTACAAAGTGTTCTTGCAAACCTAACCAGGCACACTTTGTAAAACTTTCCAGTGAAGTAATTCTTTTATAATAGGATTTCGGGTCTGCCGCAGAGCTGCCTGCTAGTCCCTGGACTGGGATTTTCCTGCTGTCCGCTAGACTGACATTGGAGGGAGGGGTGAACTTTGACTGCCAATATCTCTCAAACCATAGTGGTTTGAGAGTTGGGGTTTGTGGCAATGCAATTTTATTTTTTTTATTTATATATTTTTCCCTCAATCTATCAAATGTTTTTGGGACATTACTAACACTTTGAGACCCTTATTCCAAGGGTATAGTGGCACTTTAAACAGGTGCCATCTGATCTCTGCCATAGAGCAAAGGTTATAAACTGTATTATAATCTGTAATTATAACGAATTAACACTGAGTACCAGAGGGTTAAGCAGCACATTACTTGGTCTTCTGGCACTCAGAATTAAGTGGAATATTTTAAATTTTTTTTTCTCCACTTTTTGGAAGCCTTTCCTAAAACTAATCGCGTACAAGTTTGTATCCAGATTTTATATTCAATAGTTAATCTCTTGACACTGTAGGTCTGTTCCGTGCTGCAGTTCCTAGCGGCGCCTCCACTGGTATCTATGAAGCATTAGAGCTCCGTGACAATGACAAGACTCGCTACATGGGAAAAGGTAACACTAGTGTGGCTTCTCAACTACCTTGTAATGGTCTGCCCTTTACCACTTGGCATAACTCATAACTAAAGTCCTGACTGTGCATCAGACACAAGAGTCTCATTTGGACAGAACAGTTAATGAGTTCTTAAAACACTCAAAGCTGTTTGGTACAGGGGCAAGTAATCTCTGGCTCTTCAGCTGTTAGATATAGATTTAATCATCCCCCAAACACTGGGTATGGTGGGAAATTGTAGTCCGCTGCAGAGCTAAAGATTGGCTGCCACTGACAGTAGAACTTTTAATTAAAAGGAAATTAAACCCTAAAAACCAACACATTGACACGCTTAGACATCATACATAAATCTGTTGGATGAATCTCTTGCATTGTGTATATCCTGATCTGTAAGCCTGCATCTAAATCACACATTCAAACAGACTTGATTGCCCCTTTACTGTCACTTGTCATATGTTAACCTGAAACCAGCTTTCTCATACAGCTGGAAAGCTGCCTACCCTGGCCTAAACCATTCTAGCAGTATACAGTCCATTCCCTCCCTACAGAGTACAAATGACTATATTGCCATGTACACTGACTTCAGGGTAGCAAACCCCAACTTTCTACAGCTGCCAACCTGCAGGGCTTCCTGCATCTGCTTGAGGACTGGTTAGGCCCATGTCTACCAAGGTCAAGCTTAAGATTAATGTTAAAGCTGCTAACTTGTGATGAGACTTTAGTTGCAATGCTTGGTAAACTGTCTCATAGCAAAGCATATTTTTTTGATTACATTTTAATCCACAATCTCTGTATTGATCAGTTTTTCACAAGTGCCTTTCATATGGTTAAAGCTGCGATTTAACTTTGGGTAAGCGAAAGTACTAGTTGACTTAATCTGCATGCTAAAATGCAAGAATCACATTGGGTAAATGGGTCTGTCAACTGACCTACATGATGAATGAGGGATTTCCATGAAGAGATGCACTAGTAGCAGAGTTCATTATCCTTGGTCTTAACAGTTCCTGTTCTGACATCAACAAATAACTGGTAAATTTGAATCATTTAGACTACAATTACTGTAATTGGCATAATGGGTCATATTCAAAAAGCTTAAACAGGTCAAGCTGCACCAAGGGGAGCACTAAAATTCCATTGATTTGAGGCTCTTAAAGCAGAATTATTTCCCAAATTAAAGTTGCCCCCCAATTATGCACATGACTATAAGCATATCATACTAGTATTATCCACAATAAGTCCAGTGTTGTAGAGAAATCCAGCTTGTTCGGAGACACTGCCAGGCAGCTTGCTGTAGAGGCACCTGTGATGTCAGTCCCTTCCTGTACCTTAAGGTTCAATGCAACATCTCCTAGAGGAGACTGGGATGGACAGCGCTGGCGTGCAGATGTCACTTTGCCAAGATGTTGGTGCTGATGCGTCAGAACAAGTTGGATTTCTCTAACTGTGGATTTGTTCTGGATAATACTAGTATGGATATGCTTATCGTTATGTGCATAATTTGGGGGTAACTTTATTTTGGGTGAACCGCTTTAATCCTTTAAATGCTAGATGTATCAAAATGGCCTTACAATGTACTGAGACCTCTAGCATTCAGCAGGTTATAATCTGCAGTTAAGGTTTTTATTAGCTTTTTTTCCTACCCCAGGGTGCAGTTCTTGTGCTTAGTATGGCTTCCTTAATATGACTCGGTGTGTGAAATGGGTCAGATGTATTCTCACCTATTGTGTTTTGCTCCAAGGTGTGGGCAGAGCTGTGAAATATGTAAATGAGTTCCTGGGACCCGCATTGTGCACCCAGGTAATGGGAGTCTGCCTTGCAGTCTTCCCACTGTGTGCATTTGAGACTAACATTTAGACAGGATTCCTAGGCAGTCTGCATTTATACAAGTCTATGGCTACGGGGGGGGGCGGGGGCAAGAAACATCTCTAACAGCTGAGGACTACAACCCTTATCCCTCATATTGTAGCCCTTAATAAACCGAGTTAAATGACACCAGTGGCATCTCTCAGACCTTTATGGTGTAAGAGAGCCTCTTTCACAGTTTCCTCTCCCCTGCTGTCAGCGTTCTGCTGCCAGCAGGAGAATCCGGTCCCGGGACAGGCGGAGGCTCTTAAACAGAGCCAATATCTCGTTATGGAAGGAAAAATTATTCATTGAAACAGTCTTATACATGTGCTTGGGTACCAAGCACACACAGAAGACTGTTTCAATTAATCATTTTTCCTTCCATAACGAGATATCAGCTCTGCTGAAGAGCCTCCTCTTGATTCAGAGACCAGATTCTCCTGCTGGCAGCAGAACGCTGACAACAGGGGAGAGGAAACTTTGAAAGCGGCTCTCTTACACCATAAAGGTCTGAGATGCCGCTGGTGTCATTTAACTCAGTTTATTAAGGGCTACAATATGAGGGATAGTCATTTTGAAGTAATACTATCCCTTTAAGTAGTAACGCTAGCTACTGGAATAGCATGGTGGTCTGGGTCACATGGCCTTCCAAATAAGGTTAAGGACTTGCTATTCCTTTAAGCAGCGGCCTGGGAAGAAGTCCTCCTATCTGAAGATTGTGCATTAAATAAAGCAGACTTCCTAGAAATTCCTCCAGAGCATGTGAGCATTGCAGTGATTGAATGTGCTTGTCCCTTTTCAGGTGTCAGTAAAGCAGTTGAGCACATCAATAAAACAATTGCACCTGCACTGGTTGGAAAGGTATGGGCTCCTATACTAACTGCACTCCTGTGTATAAAATGTTTGCCTTTCTGCTGTATGGATAACAAAACCTTTACTATGCCCCCCCTATGAATTTCAATTTGTACTACGGTATCTTCAGCCAGTCCTGGATGTGATGTCCAGGGAGAAGGACAGAAGGTGCTGGCAAGGCCACAGGGCACACTCTGCCCACTGTACATGGAAATTTTAACCCTATAAAGGACAGGTATGTGCAATGCATTGCACATCTCAGGTATTGGGTAGGCTCCTTCACTCTGCTTCAGGGGGAAACTCGTGTCCATTGAGGCAAACGTGACCTTTAGGACTGACTGAAGATGATCAGCAAACTCATAAGGGCTGTTGGTATTGTCTGGTCATAGCAAGGTAAATTGGGGGTTATTAGGTTTTCTGTCTTCCAATATAGGTTACTGGTAACTTTGGGTAGGCAACTTGCCCCTTTTTAAGTAAGACAGGAAACTTTCTTGAATAAGTGCTGGGTGGAGCCTGTCTTCCCTCTCGGCCTGCAGTAGCCAATACTCTCCAGTTGGATAGTTTCCTTTGAAGAGGAAATGCAGAGAAGCTGTTCTGCTTTAGTTCTAGTGTTATTTTCTGATAGATATGGAGTACCACCATTAGGCGGATTACCATTTACTGACATTCCCGGTGAATAGCTCAGTTTCCAAGTGCTATGGTGGACCTTTTAGGGGAAAATCTTGCTGGACAAGTTCCTTCCCAGGAGTGGCCCACGGAGGCTTCTTAAATACATGGTAATCTGAAGACAGAAGACCTGCTAAAAACGTGAGTAACCCCTTGAGTGCTGAGGTCCACTTGTCCCACACTTACTCTGCACACAGTTTTCCATTGGAGTTCCTATTACATACTCCTGCACTCATTGGGTTTGTCTGTATGTCTGTTGGGGGGGAGCTTGGAGCAGTGTTTCTGTGGCAACTTAACCCTTTGTATGCTATCTTGACATGTTTTGGGTACTTTTCAACACTCTCGGTTGGGGGCAGTGTTTCACTTTTCTGTTTTCTGGTGTATTTGCTAATTTTTTTTACCTCTGTGTAAATTTTGTAAAATTTGTGTTCAGCCCCTTTAAGATGCATTTTTACCACACACCATGCTCCATTCACCTGAGACTTAACTGTCTGGGACATATCTCTGCGACTGCTTATCGTAGCGACTTCATTTTGTTTGTCTAACCCGGTGATTCTCAACGAAGGTGCCGTGGCACTTTGGTGTGCCATGGGTATCCACTCAAGTTGCCCCATCTTTTCTATAAAGACTTTGATAAAATGTAAATCCTGGGTTTCAGATGTTTGTTTCTGGCACGGTTTCTGCATGAAATGCTTATTTATATTCTGATTGTGGAACCTATAAAGAGCTATATATTTATGCAGTTGTATCAACCATTACGTGCTTGACAAATGACCTATAAAATATTCGGTGTGCCCTGACAGTTCCAGACTGCACATTAGGGGTGCCTTGAACCATAAAAGGTTGAGAACCACTGGTCTAACCTATGACCTGGTTCATGCTGTCAGTGTTTTGGGGGGCTTTGGACACTGTTTGGGGTACTTGTACAGGGAAACTACATTTCACATGAGCACTTTCTTCGCGTGCTTGTTACTGATTGACTCCCATTACATTCGCCATTTTCTTCCCTCCACAGGGCTGGAGCTTTCCTTCTCTACTCAGCTGATTAACCCTTCATCTGCCAGATAAGCGCATTTTAGCGATTTCAGGGGGTGACCTTTTAATCCTAAACACTGTTTAGCATATAACAGATATATTGAGACGTTTGTGACACTGAATGTCTAATCAGTCTGAACTTGGGGCTAGGCCTAAGACTAAGGACCCTGGGATGTCTGTGAGCCCCCCCCATTGCACATTGTTCCTAATGTCAATCGGTTACCTAGAGAATACTCGGGTCACGTATGCCCTACATGCGCTGCTGCCCCTGAGTCGCCTCCAGCCATGTATTAGAGCCAACTTGGTTACAGGAGTTTAAGGCTACTACTAAAGACTTAAGGTCAACCTTACAACTTACCATCTCAATTGAGTGGGGCCTTACAGGCTTGGCAACCCCCTGTATCCATTAGACCATCCCTGCCTAAACAGCAGGGGATACCTGATGTCTTCTCATTTGAAGAGGAACTCTGAATAGATTTAGATGACTAGGGTAATTCTGTGGAGGTGTCTTCCCAGTTTGTGGTTTTTTTTTTTTGTTTTTTTTTGGGACCCATTTGAGGCTGACCCTGACCCCTTTGCTGAGGGCCTGATCAGGGCTGTCCTCACTATGAATATTCCCTTGGCATCTGAAGATCCCAAGGGACCTTTCTGATGCTTTTCAGGAGCCAAAGACAGTATCTGCTTTCCTCCCAATCCCACTCTTGACCATCTGCTCTTGGATGAGTGGAAGCTTCATGACAAGAAGCTTGCTGTGTCTAGAAACTTGCTAAATTGTATCCCTTCTGATGGTACAGCGGGCTCAACCTCCTAAGGTGGATGCCCCACTTTCTAGACTCAGTCCCCTGCTCTGCCAGTGGCTGATGCATCTGTTCTCAAGGATTGGACAGATAGGTAGACTGAGGCCTTTTTGAAGTCTCTTCTGCTGCTGGTACTTCCTTGAGTCCTGATTTTGCGTCTGCTTGGCTGAATAGAGCCATTGAAGTTTGGACTGAGCAGCGAACAGCGGCTGTCAAGGTGCTCCAACTCCTGACTTGTTGCGGCTCTTGGCTAATATTTCTGAAGCCCGTCATTGTCTGCAGGGATTTTTGATTACCTACATTTGGTAGGAAGAGCTTCCACTATGTCTGGTGGCCAGATGTGCTCTTTGGCTTAAGATCTGGTCTGCTGACACTACCTCCAAGAAGGCGCTTCTTTCATTTCTTGGGAACCTCTGGGCCTGAGCTGAAAGACTATTGGGGGGAATAGCACCCTGTTGCCTTTCCCCCCCCAAGAAGAAGCCACAGTCCAGACAGAATCTGCTTTTTCATCCCTTTCAGACTGAGGCTCGTACAGTGACCTAGGCGGTTCCCCAGGCACCTCATGCCTCCTCCAAGCCTAGACAGTAGTGGGGACCCAAGCAGTCCTCAAAGTCCAAGACTGCCAAACCTTCAGCATGACTTTAAGTCTGGTTCCCACGAATCAGTGTGTGGCCGCCTGTGCTTTTACCAATGTCTGGACAGACTCCATGGCAGATCTGTGGGTTCTTCAAGTCGTGACAGAGGGTACAGGATCCCCTTTACCTCTTCCTCCGCCCAGGTTTTGTCTTTCACACACTCAGGCAGAAGAAAAGCTTTGGCTTTTCACCAGGGCAGTTCAGACCCTTTTGGGCAGAGGTTTTGGAGCCGGTTCCCAAACCAGAACAGGGTTTCGGTTTCTATTCCAACCTGTTTATGGTCCACAAACTGCAGATGTCCTATCCTGGACCTCAATCTCTATTCCGTTGTGGTCAAGTCTCATCAGGAGTCTCTGCAGACGGTGATAGTCACCATGTCTCCTGGAGTTTCTCGCCTCCCTGGATTTTCTGGATGCATACCTGCACATTGCCATTCATCCAGAGAGCCGGCAATACCTCCGGTTTGCCTGTGACCAAGAACACGGTTTTCTGCTCTTCCCTTTGGTCTGTCTACTGCTCCACAGGTCTTCAATCGGGCCCTAGGTGCCTTGATATTGCTCTTGCACAGGACCGGGGTCCAAGTTGATCATTACATGGACAATCTGTTGCAGAAGCTCTGGAGACGAGGTCTTCATCACCAGGTCCAGGAATGCATTCACGTTCTCTCCCATCATGGGTGGATCTTGAACGTGGACAAGTCAGATCTCGATCCATCTTGGCGTCTCGTTTACCTGGGACGACTTCGACACCATGGAGGGGATGTCGTTCCTCAAGGATGAAGTAGCTCACGAGATTGCCCGTAAAGTATCCACTGTCCTAGAGTTGGATCCGTTGCCAGCCAAGAAGTTGACTTCTCTGGAGAAGCTAATTTCTATCATGGAAGCGGTCCTGTTTGACATGGCTCATGCAAGGGAACTTCAACTGTTTGATATCTTCAAGAGATCCATCTCTTGAGAGTTAGTCTTTCTTCCCCACCGTCCAGATCTTCTACAGGGATACCTGTGGAAGGAAGACTTCAAACGTTTGGGTTTGATGGCTTGGAGTCTGAATCTTCAGTTTTGAAGGGCTTTTCTTCTGAGGTTGTTGCTACTATGATTTGTGCTCAGAAGCCTGTTCTAAGGTATACCATCAGGTTTGGTCTACCTTTCTCTTGGTGTGCTGATGGGGATCTTTCCCATGACTTTGATCTCCCTACAGTCCTTTTTTTTGCAGGATGGGGTTGATGAGGTTCTCCGTTTGAGTTCCTTGAACGCTCAGACTTCTGATGTCTTTCCATTATCCCTGTCAGTTTTCTTCCAGGGTATTGCTAATGCACACCCTGCTTTTAAGGGTCCCACTCCTCAGTGGGATCTCAATTTGGTCTTGGGTGTTCTCCATCATCCACCTTTTGAGTCCTTGGCTACCATTCCTTTACGTCTCCTCACTTGGAAGATGGCTTTTCTCCTGTCTGTTCGCCATGTCAGAGTTACATGCTTTGTCCTGTAAACCCCCCTTTTCCTTTTTCATAAGGACAAGGCAGTTCTTCACGCTTCTCAATTTCAAGGAAAGGTATCTTGTTGGAAGTTGTGCACTGCCTTAAGTTTTATGTGCATTGTACGGAGTCCATCTGCCAGTCTGTGTTCATCATTCCTGAGGATCCTAGGGCTGGTAAGACTGCTTACGAATTGAGGAAGAAGCCTGTGCCCTTACAGGTTACGGCTCATTCTACCAGGTCTATTGGAGCCTCTTGGGCTTACAAGAATCAGGCCTCTGCTGTTCAGTTGTGCAAGGCGGCTGCTTGGTAGTCAGTCACACCTTTTCCAAACACTAGCATGTCCGATGCCGGTTTTGGCAGGAATATCCTAGAGGCTGTGTTGCCTGTCTAAGGTCTTTCTAGGTTCCTTTAGTACTCAACTGTTCCCTGTTGGCTCTAGTTCAGTGTGACGTTAGTTTCTGGTGTGTGTAAACAGGTTTTTGTGTCCATTGACACTTTATTTTTAGAGGCCTGTGTATGATCTGTTGAGCTCATGTGTGCTCTGGTGACTTTGGGGGCATTGCGACTGGTCCTTTCCTTTCCACCTCAGGTAGCTCGTTGGTTGGACATCCCAAAGTTACCAGTAACCTATATTGGACGACAGAAAAGAGTATTAGTCTTACCTGTTAAATCCTTTAGTCCATATAGGTTACTGGTCTCCCACCCTGTCAAGGGACCATGGTTGGCTCACCTGTGGCAGAATGTTGGGGTCCTTTCAGGTTCATGCTCGCAGGAGTCGTATTTTCCCTTTGCTATCTATTGACTAGATGGCCATCAATCTAACTGGAGAGTATTTGCTACTGCAGGCTGAGAGGGAAGGTAGGCTCCACCCAGCACTACTTATTCAAGAGTTTCCTGTCTTAAAGGGGCAGGTCTCCTACCCAAAGTTACCAGTAACCTATACGGCCTAAGAAGGATTTAACAGGTCAGACTAAAATCCTATTTTCTTTAAAGTATAGACGCACAAGATAGGAATGTCTACCTCTAGAAATCCTTGGTATCTTGATCTGTACTGCAGTACAGTTTTGGGCATCAGTTCTTACTCTTGAACTGTAGCACAGATGCAGCGACACTGAAAGGGATTGTATTAGAAACTAGCAAAATTGGATAAATTGGAAAATGATCTAGGGCGATATGGTTACAATTTTTATAAATATCTGAGGTCTATACAAATGGAGTAAATAGCTGAGAGTCTCAACTGAGTCTAGAGGAAAGGTGCCTTCAAGTATGGCAGTTTATTTTTTATATTTTTTTTAATTAAGGGCAGTGAAGTAGAGGAATTTGGTTTCAGGATGCTGTTTGGAGTCGGGAAGGATTTTTACCAACTTTGGGCTTAATTGGAAATGGCTTCAACAGTTTTTGCCTTCCTCCATATCAACAGGGGTGATAGGACATGTGGCCATTCAGCCCATGCAATGTCTCTTCTCCCCCCCCCAATGGTTACTATGTAAAGGCTCTCCCCATCCTGTGACAGCAATGTTAAACTACTACCCTCTAAGGCAAGGGTAGGGATCTTTGGCTTTCCAGCTTCTAGTGAGATGCTTGCATCCTCCCTAACCAGGCTGTTAGCTGGATGATGGAGTTGTAATCACCAATAGCTGGAGCCAATTATAAAGACACTGCCTTTAGCCTCTACCTGTGACTTTGGCAGTACGTCCTAATGGCAGCCATTAATGCTGTGAATTTGTTCACCACAATTAGTCGCACTGGAGGATTTTTTTTTTTTTTTGCCAAGATGTGTCCACCACTTGTCATCGTGGTAAAATGATCCAAAGTGTATATTTCAGCAAACCAGATGTTGTGGTTTGTGGAACCACTTGTTGTACTGTCTGAATACCAAAGCACTAACATCTGTGCCCCCATACTGGCTAGACCAGCAAAGGGAAATGTTTTTGGCTCTTCATTTGCAGACTAACTCTTGCCCCCTTCCCAACCAGCCAATTGCTGGAAACTGATTCTAGACCAGGGACATGCAACTCTGGCTCTCCAGGGAGACAGACTAACATAAGTGGTCCCATCCTCCCAAACTATTTTTGTTTCTAACGGACAGTTGTGTGAGGACTGCATACAATAAGCTATAGGTCCAATTCTGCAGCAAGAAAACTTGCTTTTAAATTCGTATGAACATGTCTCCACAGAATTGCAAAGAAATTCTAGACCTAGCATTCAAAAGGTTAAAGGCACAATTTAATCAGTGGGATATAGGGAATTCTGCATGGTGCATTTGGCTTGCTCTAGAATAACATCTGCTTGAATACAGCCCTAAAAACTGGTCAAGCGACGTAGGGGGTCAGCATTCCGTCAAGGATTGCAAACGTGCAGCGACTGGATTCTGTGCAAGCTGCCATACAGTGTAGCGATTGGCCTTCTAAGGGATAGTGTTTCATAACCTGGAAAATATATTGCAGGATTATCTTGTCCAGAAAAGATGGTGGTGTTAGCCAGTGGAGTAGATAGGATTCAGTGTAGCAAAAACTCAAGTGGCATAAAGGTGATACATTTTAATGGCTAACTGAGGACTTAAAAAGTGCAAGCTTTCAGTACACTAAGGCCCTGTCAGGCATGGGTTAACAGCTAGAATAACACTGCATTCTAGATGTTTGTTAACCCATGCCTGTAGAAGGGGCCTTTGTGTCCTAAAAGCTTGCACTTCATGTCCTCAGCCATTAACCCCTTACAGTCCTGGTACATCACATACTTTTCCTCACCACACTCCTGCAGGAGCACAGTGAGTAATACCGGGGACTGAAGTTGACCGCTCCAAGACCGGAGCGATCTCAGTCCCCCATTCAGCGTGCCGGCACACGTCGGTCACAATGGACGGCACGTTAGTTTCCAATCTGGTCCTTAAAGGACCACACACACACTGGGACTGCTGGTCCTTAAGGGGTTAAAAGGTATCACCTTTATACCACTCTTGTGTTTTGGATTCAGTGTAGCAAAAACAAAACACAATCTACTACTGAGGTCATGTCTTTCCAGCTCTTGTTTTGTGGGTGAAGGACTTCCATGATATGAAACTTTATGGTAGTGCTGTTGCAGCAGACTATAGAGTTGCCTGTAACCATAGCGGTCAATAGACTAGTGTAGCGCAGTACCACCATAATTCTGGGTAATGGAAGCAATTCAAGCCTCAGATGCAGGGAAGAAATAAAACCTATCTTCAGTGAGTAACTCAAACTATATATGAGTAAGGAGACACAGCTAGGTCAGCCTTTGCAGCAGAGGAAGGCAAAGCATACTACTGAAGCGGCTTCCGATTTTATGCCACAAGTGGGTAAATGCCTTACTCGAAGGCAGTCAGCAGTTGTCTTGGGATATAGATAATCACAGCAAGAAATGAGCAGCTGCAGCACTGACTCCTAAAGGAAAAGAGGGGTGTGCAACTCATTACAATGCATTAAACATCTGACTGCAGTGATGTTGGCATGAATAAGCATTGTAATGCTAATATTGATGTACCTGCAATAAATCCACTACAGTAGCAGTTTGTATACTTGTCTCCTGGTGACTTGGCTCTAACTTAATCTCTCCCTTTCAGAATGTAAGTGTTGTGGAACAGGAAAAGATTGACAAGCTCATGCTGGATATGGATGGGACAGAGAACAAGTGTAAGTATCTGTTAGGAACAGCAATTGGCATGAGGTAGTCTGAGTAGCTGCTCCTACTGAGGATTTATTTACTTTGTCCTACGGGTCCCTGAAACAGTAGCTGGGTGTGACAAGTCAATGCCCCAGATGGCTAGGGTACAAAACGGGCATACTGCTGTAACTGTCAGGAAGAGCCTGTGGGCCATATTCAGGTGAATCCAGAAATCCCGGGGCAACGCAGCAACACCATAGAGACAAATGAGAATCCTCTGTTCTCCTTAAATGGTGCTTATACCCCCCCGGGTGCTAGAAAAGTCTACAAAATGACAGCTAACTCGAGGGGTCAAGTCCCACAAAGTATTAGAGCAGTGTACAGAACTGCCTTGTTACGCCTCTGATTCTTAAAGGGTTAAATAAGAAATGTCTGTTCCCTGGTGTCGTAGAGATCACCAAACTTGAGTGTTAATCCCTCGAGTGCCAGAGGGGTACACAACACATTGCTCTTCAAGGCGTTGTGTACCCCTTTGGCACTCAAAGGGTTAACTCCTGAATGCTAGAGATGTCGCCGCTTCCCAATGCGCTGGAGACCCTAGCATACAAAAGGCCCTCTAAGTGTGAATTGGCAGTAGTTTACTAACCTTATGGTGCCAGTTGTTACTAAAGACAAAGTGCCTTCACCCCTTATGTCAGCGTGCTATGGACACCATGTTGGTGTGCCCCACATTTTCCATGAAGACTTTGACAAAACAGTTACAGGGATAGTAATGTTTCCCTTTGAATGCTGCAATCCTTTATAATGCATAGAACTGATCAGTTAGTAATGCTGAGTTTGCTAGACATCGTATGAAATATGAATTATCCCCTTCATGCCCCTTATACTGGCATAATCCATCGAGCCTCTGAGCTGGAAGTGGATGGCAACATCGGACAATCCTTCAGTATACAGAAAAAACCTGCCCTCCTAGTCAAGGGTATTCTTTCAAATGCTCTCCTGCAAGAGCATGCAACCACTTAACACATTAACACCATGTTGCCTGCATAAAAATGGTGACATGATGATCTCACTGCATGACAGAGCGAGATTCTCATGTCGCCTAGTGAATGGCTGCATACAATTATGGAGCCGGTGATTCTCTTCACATCCCAGCCACGCTATTGACTACATGTGCATATGGTCCTCCAATCTTACATCTGCATCCAACGAGCAGCCTTTTAGAAGTAGACATGACGTCTAAGATAATGTAAACGTTAAACCTGATTTATGAACAGGCTATTAAACCAAAACCCCTACACAAAGGCATATGAGCCGCTCCTGCCTTTCTCTACAAGCTAATCTCCTCCCTGTAATTCTGCATGCAGAGAGCGAGAGACATGAGCAGCTCACATATGTATTTGTGTAGGGGCTTTGGTTTAATAGTCTGTTCATAAATCGGGTTTAACTTTCTTATCTTAGACGTCATGTCTTTACTTCTAAAAGGCTGCTCATTGGATGCAGATATAAGATCAGGGGGCAGTATGCACATGTAGTCAATAGTTTGGCTGGGAGGTGTAGCGAATTACCGGTGCTATAATTCTGTGTGCAGCCATTCTCTAGGAGACATGAGAATATCGGTGTCATGCAGTGAGATTCTCGTGTTGCCATTTTTATGCAGGCAACATGGTGAATGTGTTAAGTGGTCGCATGTTCCTTTGCATACGACCTTTTAAGTGAACCCTTCAAGTGGGGTCAGGGTTTTCCATATACTGAATGGAGGCAGATTGTGCCTTGTAGCTCTGTCCAGTCAAGTGACCAGATTGCAGATCTATGGGGAGGTGGCCTGGCCTTGTGAAAAGGGGCATGCAGGGGGGATAATTCGTAGCATTTCACAATATAGGGAATTCAGCACTGATATAACTGATCGGTTGTATGCAGTATAAAGAAGTGTTGCTGCATTGTTCACAGGGAAACCTTACTATCCCTTTTAATGTCCATAAATATACGCTAGAAGCCATGTGTACAATATGCTGGCATTCAGACATGAGACCTAAATTACTGTGCTCCCCTTAAATGGATAGTAATGTTTCAAAACCGCTCCAATTAATCTTCATAGTATTTGGACCATGGAGAGTGTCCTTCCATTACTCTTGAACTACAACTCTGACAGGTATTGAAATAACAGTATCCCCCTCCCGCCCCTTTTACCTAGTGTGTAAGCTGCCTCCCCACAGATGTGGAATCTGGTCTCTTGACCAGACAGCTCACCGCAATGGACAATCTTCTTACTGTGCCCATAAAACCTTGCCCCTCTTGACAGGCTTTTCAGGTTTTTCCTTATACTCACTGAAGATTGTCCAGATGGATTGCAGAGAGGGACAGTCTTACTGCTCTGAGGTGAGCAGTGTTAAATCGGTAAAAGGGGCAGGAGGGGAATACTTTATCATTCAATTACTCTTGTACTACAATTGACAGTATTGAAAGAACACTCTCCATGGAGCAAATGAACATTAATTGGAGGTGCTGTTTTTGTGAAACATTACCATCCCTATAAGTCCTTGATAAACTACCTGACTATATGGTAGGTGGTACCCAGGAGTCTGTTAAGGAGACTACAGCAAAAGGTTGAGCCGTTGCCTTGTGGAGAGAACTAGACATGCTCTTGCCTCGTACCTCACTTCACCTGCTTGTCATGGTGCGCGCCACCCCAATCACTGCTGTCAGAAGCCGTAAGCGTGCACCAAGCTCATGTTATGGTGGTACAGATGACTGTAGCCCAAAATGCATCATTCGTTCTGGGCCCCATCAAACGCCATGGCATAACAAACGATAACAAATGTTTAGGGCCAAATGCACATGGAACATGGGACTGTTCTGGTGCAAACTGCACTACGAGATGTAATTTCTAACTTGAATGCTAGGACTCCAATGCATTGGAAGCAATGTCAGACCTGACTTGAATTCAGTGGATTAACCCTTGGCATGTCTGGTATCCAGCGCATTGTAACACAAAGCGCTGGCACTCAGAATGTTAAGAAATCCTTGTATCAAATGGCAACTTCAGGTGTCCCCTGTTCTGGGCCAGTTGCATGTGACCACTAACACGTCATACACCAGAGGTATGTGCGATGCATTGCTAACACCTTTAAGTGTTAGCTTTGCAATGCGTTCCATACCTCTCTGGCACATAAAGGGTTAACATTAACCTTGCATCTAATAGTAGTGCCTTTACTACTTATCACTAGGATTGTTAACACATGCTTTTGGACTCCCTCTGGCACTGAAGGGTTAATGGTATAAAAACACAAACTAACCTTGCACTAAAGTGATCCATGGCAGATGGATTTCATTCAGGGCAAATGTGAACCTTCCAGAGTGACGTGCAGTGCATGTTAGCCAAAGGTTAACTTGGTTGGTTGTAGTTGTCAGTAAATATATTGGAAAGTTCACTAACAAACATTCTTGACTTCTAGCAAAGTTTGGTGCCAATGCCATCCTGGGCGTGTCTCTGGCAGTGTGCAAAGCTGGTGCTGCTGAAAAAGGGGTCCCTCTGTACCGACACATTGCTGACCTTGCTGGGAACCCAGAGGTCATCCTGCCTGTTCCTGTAAGTTTAAAGCTAGTAACTGTTACATCTTAACACCTCTTAATGACCAGAGGGGTGTGCAACGTATTTGGTAATGTTGTATTGTCTTCTGGTCTTAAACATTAACATTTTGCTATTCTGACAGGCCTTGGACCATATCAAAAGCAGGTAATTGTCAGTTCACTTGGGGAACTCTTAAAGGGATAGTAATACTTAAATATTACTAATCCCTATATTGCAGTCATGTTAAAAAGATATGAATTTCCCCCAGTGTCATCTCTCAAACCTTTAGAAGCAATTATCTCTCAAACCATAAAGTTCATCCCTCCCTCCCCTTTCCCCAGAGTCGGCGTTCTAGCTGACTGAAGGGAAATCCGATCTTACGACCATCAGGCAGCTCTTCAGCAGAGCCAAGATCATGTTAATAAAAATCTTTCACTGAAACAGTCTTCTATGGGTGCTTGCAATCCAAGCACCTGTAGAAGACTGTTTTAGTGAAAGAGTTTGTTTTACACACACAAAAAAAAAAAAAATCTCCGCTCTGCTGCAGAGCCGCCCAATGATCGTAAGACCGAATTTCCCTTCAGTCAGCTAAAACGCAGACTTTGGGGAAAGAGGAGGGAAGGGGGAACTTCATGGTTTGAGAGAGAATCGCTCCTAAATGTTTGAGAGATGACACTGGGGGAAATTTCTTTTTAACATGACTGCAATATAGGAATTAGTAATTTAAGTATTACTATCCCTTTAACTGGTGGGAATCTTACAGATTATGTCCCTTTGCTTATCAGTAAATGCCTTTATATTGAAAATGTGGCCCTTTAAAGTGAAGGTAAAAGCAATACAGATGGGTAATCTTAACGTGTAAGATGTGGTCCTGGTCGCTTGGTATAAGGCAACCTGAGGCCCTCCAGCTTTGAGGACAGTCCAGTTGTATCTGTCCTGGCTGATTATAATTAATTGTAGCCTTCCATATAAAGGATCATGCCTTTTGGTGTACAAGCTCACCAATGTATCAAGCTGCACTAAGATATTGGGATTATCAAGGAGTGTATAAAACTCAATTTACTTGATTTTATTGTAAGAGTCAATCCTTCTGCATGTTCCCTGCTTTAGACAATATGGCCTTTACAGGTACTGGCTAGACTTTAAAGCAGAACTACCACCCAATAAGAACATAGCCCCACGTAATTGCCCATCTGGTGACTAGCTGCTCAGTAACACTAGTCACCAGAGTTACCAGATTAAAGAGAATTCTGTATTCTTCCCGGGCTAACAGCAGAACAGAGTGAGGACACCTTGCCATAGTGATGTCTTCATGCCTGCACTATCAGTCCCAGCTGGGTCTAGGAGGTGTTGCTAGGAGCAGTTTGGCTCCAGAAAGGACTGACAGCACAGGCGCGTGGCTCACTATGGCAACATGTCCATGCTCCATCCTGTCAGTCCTGGAAGAATAGAGACTTCTCTTGAATCTGGTAATTCTGGCAACTAGTGCTACAGAGCAGCTAGTCACCAGATGGGCAATTATGTGGGGTAATGTTCTTATTGGGTGGTAGTTCCGCTTTAAAGAAGGAAAAACAAAAAACCTACTTGTGGACATTGTGACTTTAAACTTTGAGTGCCAGAGGGGTACAGACAGCATTGCAATGCATGTGTACCCCTCCAGCACTCAATGGGTTAATAAGGCTTACAGCTATTATACCATTCTGTCTTTTGTGCAGTCTTTTTGTATATTCTTGCACAGACTTGCGTATGTGCTGTCTAAAGTTGGGACCCCCACCCCATATTTGTATTTTTAAAGGGATAGTAATACTTCGTTTTAACTTTATTTTATTTTGTAGGCATTAAAAAAACATGAAGAATGATATAAGTCTTATCTCTCAAACCTTTATGGTTTGAGAGATATTCACAAGCAAAGTTCTCCTCCCGCCCCTTTTACCTAGTGTAAGCCATCTCTTCTCAGATGTGGAATCCAGTCCATAGACCAGACAGATAACAGAAGGGGACAATTTTCTTTGTATGAAAACAATGAAAGCCCTTCCCCCCCCCCCCCCCCCCCCCTTGACAAGTTTTTCAGCTTTTTCCATTATCTTAATTGAAGATTGTCCTTCTCTGCAGTCTACCTGGGCATCTCCCTTCTGATCTGGTTGAACAGGGGGGGGGGGATACTTTGTTTGTGAATATCTCATAAACCATAAAGGATTGAGAGATAAGACGTATATCATTCTTCATGTTTTTTTAATGCCTACAAAATAAAATAAAGTTAAAATGAAGTATTACTATCCCTTTAACACAATTAAATGGTTCTTGTTCTATGCATTTACATCTTCCAGCCCTCAAAAGGTCGAGGTTCCTATTTTAAATAGCTTTTATCCACTTTCCCAAAACTGTACACTTTGCATTATGGTCCTGTTCTTTCTGCCACAAGCTTTAACTTGTGACAACTTTGCTTTATTCTCAGGCCTTTAATGTGATAAATGGCGGCTCCCACGCTGGGAACAAACTGGCCATGCAGGAGTTCATGATCCTTCCTGTGGGTGCCAGCAGCTTCAAGGAGGCCATGCGCATTGGTGCTGAGGTGTACCACAACCTGAAGAATGTAATCAAGGAGAAGTATGGGAAGGATGCTACCAATGTCGGTGACGAGGGTGGCTTTGCTCCCAACATTCTGGAGAATAAGGAAGGTGAGGCGCTAGTGGTGGTGTAAAACTAAAACCTTAAAGGGTTGGTAATGGCTCAATATAAAAACAGTAGAAAAGTGATTGCTACAGCACTAATAGGCACCTTATAAAATAGCCGATTGCACTCACCCTTTTACGAATGGGTCAGTGGACCCGGCGCTACCCCCATCAATCGAAGCACCGATTTCCACAAACTTGAAGACCACTGTATGGGGGTGCTCACGGGACCACCACGGCATAAACACTCCACCTCTTGTCCGATAAATAGTTTTATTGTCAAAAATATTTAAAATCATCCAACATGCTTCACAAAAAACCCTCACGGGGACACAATATTAGAGGTGTACACGCCTAACGTGTTTCGTGTATACAAAGACACTTAATCATAGGCTAAAGCATACAAAATAAAAGACTGGTATATATAGAGAAAATCACAGTTACCCAAACCAATCACCAACATTGAAACAAAATGAAAGCAGTAGCAGCTGGTTGACACACCTGTGTGTACGCTCACCGACTTCAAAACTACAATCAGCAGCCTTCCCACGTAATCAAACCGGGACAGGTAACATACATCACATAAATATCTACAAAAGCAATGTTACACATCACTAAAAACCATGATCACAAAAAATCATACAATCTAACTAAACATGAAACGAGGAAACCATTTGGAATGAATTCCAATCATGATGTGATGTTTACACGTTGATTTAGCACAGTCATTGCTCGGAACATATGTGTTGCATTTTTAAAGGCATTTGAGTCTTTATTGTATTAGCATTCTTTGTTGTGGTGTTTTTGTTTTTATAAAGAAGTGATTGGAATGATCATGTTTAGTTAGATTGTATGATTTTTTTTGTGATGTGTAACATTGCTTTTGTAGATATTTGTGTGGAGCAGACTTATAGTTGGTTGAATCCTTTTATGGATTAACCAAGGGGTTAATGAAGAGGTGTTGTAGCGGCTTAGGTTGTTTACGTTGACGCATCTGGTGATGTATGTTACCTGTCCCGGTTTGATTACGTGGGAAGGCTGCTGATTGTAGTTTTGAAGTCGGTGAGCGTACACACAGGTGTCAACCAGCTGCTACTGCTTTAATTTTGTTTCAATGTTGGTGATTGGTTTGGGTAACTTTGTGATTTTCTCTATATATACCAGTCTTTTATTTTGTATGCTTTAGCCTATGATTAAGTGTCTTTGTATACACGAAACGCGTTAGGCGTGTACACCTCTAATAATGTGTCCCCGTGAGGGGTTTTTGTGAAGCATGTTGGATGATTTTAAATATTTTTGACAATAAAACTATTTATCGGACAAGAGGTGGAGTGTTTATGCTGTGGTGGTCCTGTGAGCACCCCCATACAGTGGTCTTCAATGGCTCAATATAACAAAGGGTTCGGCCATTCCTTAGTGTGTAGTAAAGCTCTCCACCACTGGCAATGTTCATATAACTCTAGTTTCTATGAAATTATAGTAAAGTTCCCCCTCCAACCCTTTTCAATTTGCTAGGCAGCCTCCTCTCAGATCTGAAATCTGGTAGCTTCACTGGACCGATCACAAGGGACAATGGCTGTCCATCGGCATAATTAAAACCCTGCCCCCTTGATGGGCCAGTTTTCCCTTACACTGATAGAAGATTGTCCCGTTTTTTTTTGTTTTTTTTTAATCCGTCCAGACCAGCTTTCAGCTCTGAAGACAGAAAACCGACGTATTGAAAAGGGGCGGGAGGGGTAAGCTTTATAATATCATTTCATAGAAGCTAGAGGCTTATGAACACTATAGGTGTTATTACAACACAAGGAATGATTGAACCTTGTGTTATATTGAGCTATTACTATTCCCTTTAAACACAGGGCAAGCTTTTTTTTTTTTTTTTTTTTTTTTTTTATATACTAGTAACACTTGTAAAATTTAGCGCACCCATGAACTGAGATATCTATAAATTATATTTCCCCTTCTGACAGATGAGACCAAGCATACAAGCTGTACATAGTTCTAATGTTACACTACGTCATTTTGAGAGCGTACTGTAGTCTGTACCCCCGAATCTAGGACTTACAGTGGAGTATGTCCCCACTATGCTTTGTATGCAGTTTCACAAGAAGGCATCTCGTGAATAAAATTGCTTTGCAATTCACTTCAGACTACCTTGGCTTTGAAGATGTTGCAAACTTGGTTAAATCCAAAGGGGAAATTTAAAGGGATAGTAATGTTTCATAATAAAAGCAGCTCTAATTAATCATCATAATATTTGGCCATGGAGAGTGTTATTTCAATTCTGTCAGAGTTGTAGTACAAGAGTAATTCAATGACAAAGTATCCCCCCCGCCCCTTTTACTGATGTAAAACTGCTCAGCCAGATCAGAAGGGAGGAGGTGCCCAGGTAGACTGCAGAGAGGGACAATCTTCAATTAAGATGAGGGAAAAATCTGAAACTTGTCAAGGGGGGCAGGGTGTTCATTGTTCTCATAGGAAGAAGATTGTCCCCTGCTATTATCTGTCTGGTCTATGGACTGCATGCCACATCTGAGAAGAGATGGCTTACACTAGGTAAAAGGGACGGGAGGGGAGACTTTGCTTGTGAATATCTCTGAAACCATAAAGGTTTGAGAGATAAGACTTATATCATTCATGTTTTTTTAATGCCTACAAAATAAAATAAAGATAAAACGAAGCATTACTATCCCTTTAACATCCCAATCTATTGTGCCATTGGCTCTCTCCAGAACTGCTAACTTGCTTCCTGTATGAGTTTCTTTGCAGTGCTGTGGTACTGATTAACCCTTTGAGTGCCAGAGGTAGCAAATGCATTGCAATGTGTTGGCTTCTGCTGGCACTCGGGTTAAACTACCTGGTCAATATGCAGCTGAAGTGAGTCTTGCCTGGGAGAGGCTGGTAAGCAGATATGTATTCTTTCTGTTACTGTAACTGTATCCTGGCAGGATGATAGGAGAGGTCCGGTCCCTCCCACATTACACTATTAATAGTGTCTGGTTACTGCGGCCTTAAGTGACTGAGCAGCCGTTCTGTGTTCAAAAATAACTACAGCACACTGCTCATTGCATTTAACTCCTTGGCTACCACACTATAGTTGCAGGCTAAAGGAGCTTCACTGGAGGTGCCACATGGGGTAGTGTTTGCACTTCCACTGTCTGTATGTGTAAACTGCAGTTCACTTATTCTAAATGGCATCTCCCTCTGGCACTTTAACACTGAGTGCCAGGCATATCCAGTTCATTGCAGGGGAGTAACTACAGGGAGGCTACAGTTGCATTGGGCCCAGTATACAAGGGGAGCCCCATCTGCCCCAGTGTCAATAGGCTTATTTCTCTATTTGATAGGACCAAAAGAAGCTTACTCCAGGACCCCTCAATGACAAGTCAGACGCCTCTATTGGATATCCCTCTGGCCCCTTTGGGGTTAATCCTTGGGTGGACAGTCTGTGGCCCCCTATTGCTCCCATGCTGGATCTGCCAGCCCTGGATTAAAGCCCCAAAGCACTAGGCAGAGGGCAAATTCTGGAGTATACCATTGCTATAAGGGGGAACAAAACTCTACTTTTTAAATGGGGCTTTAACATATTAAATGCTGGGTCTTGCACATTACTTTACTATGCATTGGAGGTCTCTAGCATTCAAGTGGATAAATCCCCATTTAAATCTGAGCCCCCTCCCATAGCAGCAGACTTTCTCCTCTTGCTTTTTGCCTGTGGCAGCACCTGTTATTAGGTGTTACTTCACCTTTAATTATAACACCCCATTGCCCTACCGGGACTGGAAAATCCAATCCTAATGGTCCCTTGGAGGTGGCTGCCTTCCCAATGCTCTTCATTCGGTCCTGTATTTCCTGTCTGTGGAGGTGGGTGTAACTTGTACAGGTCCTTGGTACACTCCTACTGCACATGAGAATTTTAACTCCTTAGTGTTAGTAATGTCCAATGTTTTTTGCATTTAGAAGAGCTTAAAAAGCTGATCTAAATGCCAACGTATCTCTCAAACCGCTATGGTTTAAGAGATATGGGTGTTTAAAGTTTGATTTCTCCTACTGACAGCTGTAAAGCTGTCAGCAGGAGATTTGTGTCGGGCGACATGGAGGCGCTTGAGAAGTGCCGAGATCTCGTTTACCACAAATCCCTTCATTGGAATGGTCTAAAACGTACCTGGTGTTCAAGCACACATTTTGGACCATTCCAATGAAGGGATTTTTGTGGTAAATAACGAGATCTCAGCACTTCTCAGGCACCTCCGTGTCGACCGACACAAATCTCCTGCTGACGGCTTTACAGCTGTCAGTAGGAGACAGCGAAATGTAAATGCCCGTTACGTTTTTTTTGCATTTAGCTTTGCTTTTTAAGCACTTCTATATGCAAAAAATTTTCTTGGACATTACTAACACTTTAAAGCAGGGAGCTCAAACCTGTCAGGTGCCCAGCACTGCAAGTGTACTGGTTCTCACTGAACACAGGGGACTGTCAGGCAGACCCTTCAGAATGACTTAACCACTGGGTTGGCATTTACACATAACTGAGAAGATCCTGGAAACAAGAATTGCTGGCTGGTGTTTGAGGGCAGGTTTGCTGATATGAAGACCAGAGGGGTGTGCAGGTCTTCAGAATGTGACACACCTGGTCCTTACACTTAAGTAGTCTTACCAGCAACTCTGTAGATGGTAAGTGGCAGATGTATGGTTCTTGGCCACTGGAAATGCTTGGCCTCAACTGAGCCAATGTTATCCATTGAACACAGGGAAGAGGACAAAACTCGTGTGGTCAATCCGTATATTCTGGCCATGCTAAAGGGGGCAGGTGGAGTGGTGCTTGTAAAAGCACAGGCTTCAAACTTTAAAATCCAGTTGGCTATAAAACTGCTTGGCTTGTGCCTTCCATTTTCAGTGTTTCATCTGCATATGACCACAAGAACTGATGCACTTCTATTCAGATGAGGGGTAGGCAATGAGATGCTGATGATGGCTGCCCTATTATGATGGGAGTTGTGGACCACCAGCTGGAGAGTCTCATGCTGTCTATTCCTGGTTCAGATGAACGTCTAGGCCATGCAGGACAGTCCTTTACATGTGGCTTTAGGTGCCTGATAAAGCAGATGGGCAAAAGTTGTTTGGTAGAATACCAAATTTAATTTCTATCATGGAATCCTGAGGGCTCAGACTTCAATGGGGTGCTGGGTAATCCTGGTACTTTAAGGATAAATGCTGGAACTAATCTTGAGTTTCTCGTACAAAACAGATGACTAACTTCTCAAACTAGAATTGTCACCAGCTTGGAACAAGCAGTTTTTTTTTTCTTGGGTCTCCCCTCCATCAGTTGTTCCAGGAATAGTCTTTAGCACTGGAGGATCTGTCCAAACGACAGCCCATAATCACAGGTTGATCGGTGGCAGAGATCCTAAACACACATGGTAGATGACACTACTAGACTCGTCTGGCATGTTGGCTTGTGACTTGCATAGTCCATAAAGGGCTTTTTCCTAGTGCAGTTATAGGAACTGTTCCAGTAGATTCTCATGTTCCCCTTTATTTGCACTGCTGGATAATGTTGGCACTCCTCCAGTGCTACTTCCTCTCATGGATCTTCAGGGCAGAGTGAGCTAAAGCTATAGGAACCTGCTGGTCCTCTAACATGACCCTCTTTAAAGCGGAACTTTCAGATAATAGCCAGTCTCCTTTCATTCCTTAAATTCATGGCGACTAGCTTGAAAATAGATGTCTTGGTGTTTAGACACATGCATTTTTTTTTTTTTTTTTTTTTTTTTTTTTAAGGAATCTTTTTCAGGACTGATGGGCAGGTTAGTGCAGTCTGTGAGCCTGCGTTCAGTCCCTTCCGGTGACCATATGGTGTAAAGCTGTCCACTCTATGGAGACCGGGACTGACTGCGCAGGTGCACAGACAAGATGTCTGCACTCTAGCCTCAGTTCCTGTCTCCAAACAGGATGGATTCCTGTAGGTAGATATATATATCGTATAATATCTATTTTCAAGCAAGTTGCTATGCATTTAATTAATGCATGGCAACTTGCTATTATCTGAAAGTTGCGTGCCAAAGGTGAACACAACGCATTGCTTCGCAGTGCATTGTATACCCATCTAACATTCAAAGGGTTAATATAGACTTGACCTAACACTTTTCCCAACAACTAGCAACTTAAAGCTTTACTCCAATATTGCCAAGCACAAAGAAATGCCTCGTATCTAGGAGATGTGTAGCACAGCATACTAAGATTCATTCCTAGGTTTAAACTTTTTTTTCCTTCCCTCCCCCCCCCCCCCCTCTCTTCCCTAGCTCTGGAACTGTTGAAAAATGCTATTAACAAGGCTGGTTACTCCGATAAGATTGTTATTGGGATGGATGTGGCAGCATCAGAATTCTACCGTGATGGCAAGTACGATCTGGACTTCAAGTCTCCTGATGACCCCAGCCGATACATCTCCTCTGACAAGTTGGCTGACCTGTACAAGAGCTTTGTGAAAGATTACCCAGGTAACACCTTTACTCGCTAATCATTTTGATGCATTTTTTTTTATTGTATTTCAAGCTAAGCATATGCTACTCATTCTTAAATGGGGTGGGGGGCCTGATCTTGTATTAGACAAAGGGGCTATTGCAGGTTTTGGGGATCTCAACTTGCATAGGTATTGTCTGGGGGGGGGGGGGGGTGAAGCCAAAAAAAGCTATTTTAGAATGATTATTAAATATAATGCTGTGGTGGCTTATCTGCCCCGTGGTGCTTCAGACTTCTGTGACTGGTGCAGTGACAAGTCTTTTTAGAATTTTAGTCTTGCCTCTTCCTAAATCCCTCAATCATCTTGGGTGCTAGTCTACAAAGTAATAAAGCTTATGTATTGAAGACCCCTAGCGCCAAAGTGGTTAATCACTGCCTACTATTCAGAAGGGATACAGGTGTGAACAAAACTAAAACAGAAGTGAAATCTGAGGTTTTTTGCCACTATTGGCAGATGTCTTCCCACATGTTATAACTCTGGACATACTTGCCCTAGATACACTTAACCCTTTGAGTTCCAGAGGGGTACAGAAGCCATTGCTTTGCAATGTGTTCCATACCCCTCTGGCACGCAAAGGGTTAAACTGGCTCTTGCACAGTTAAACTAAACATGTATCCACAATCTGTCTTAAAGGGATAGTAATACTTAAAATTAAAAAAAATGTTGTAGGGTTTATCCCCCTGAGTAAAACAAGGGTACTCCCACTGCTGAAAGGTGTTTCATTGAAAAGTTATTAATTTTTCAAAGTTGAATTTTTTTTTAGGTGCAATATTAGTGGCCTGAAATTGTACAGTGGCGCTGTTGCTACACCATCCTATGGAGATGTATGGTCCCGGGACCAGAGCTTGTCCATAGGATGGTGTAGCAACAGCACCACTGTACAGTTTCAGGCCACTGTGATATTGCACCTAAAAAATTCAACTTTGAAAATTAATAACTTTTGAATGAAACACCTTTCAGCAGTGGGAATACTCTTGTTTTACTCAGGGGGATAAACCCTACAACATATTTTATTATTTTTTTATTTTTTTTTACATTTTAAGTATTACTATCCCTTTAAAATCAAATCTGTCTCCTCTTACAATGCGTTAATAGGCCATTACACAGATCAAATTTGTGGAGGCTAGCTCTAAACCACAACCTAAAAATATAATCTGAAGCTTGTGTTGCCAACACATTTGTGATGAAATTCTCTAGTGATCCTGTATACAGGAAGTTACACATCATTCGAGTCCAGGGGCTTTAACACCTTAATCTAAGTCTTCAGTTAGGGGCTTTGCATTATGCTGGAGAACTCTTAACATTCATGGCATTAAAAGTGGTGGTTGACCCTCTGCATGCTAGAGGGGTATGTATTGCTTTGCAATGTGTGCATACCCTTCTATCACTCAAAGGGTTAATCAGTAGGAAGTTTGTCTATGGTGCAGTTGGCTTGCTCCAGAAATACATTTTGTGAATAAGGCCCTTATGTAGGCAATATAGGACAGATTAATGACCTGTGGACCACTGACTGGGCCTGCTGATCCAGTAACATTGGTTTGTAGAGATTAACAAGGGGTCTGAATTGGACACTCTCGTCACTAATTTGTAATCTTAAACCATGCTTCCTGCTTTAATTTGGCGTTTGTTTGGGGTTTTTTTACTTCTCACCAGTGGTGTCCATTGAGGATCCATTTGATCAGGATGACTGGGCAGCCTGGTCAAAGTTCACAGACAGTGTTGGGATCCAGGTTGTAGGTGATGACCTCACTGTGACCAACCCCAAGCGCATTGCCAAGGCTGTGGAAGAGAAGGCCTGCAATTGCCTCCTCCTGAAGGTCAACCAGATTGGATCTGTCACAGAATCTCTGCAGGCGTAAGTAACCAGACAATGTAAAGTACAAATAAATTGGCTGAAAGATGGTGCCAGTCATTTTTCTCATGGAAATGTCAATTGTGTGGTAAAATGACCTAACTGGTGCTGATTTCTTCACATCCTCAGGTGCAAGCTGGCTCAGTCCAATGGCTGGGGGGTGATGGTCAGCCACCGCTCTGGCGAGACAGAGGACACATTCATTGCAGACCTTGTGGTCGGCCTATGCACTGGACAGGTAACTTAATACAAATTCTGTTTATATTCAGGTGCAGTTTGCAGGTTCTTGGAAATGTGTAAATGTCACTAATGAACATTCCATAGAATTATATTTTTTTTTTCTTTGAACTCAATTACCAGAGGAGGTTAATGCATTGCACACCATCACTTTAATGGGTTAACCTGTGAATGTTTGCAGTGTATTTGATGCATAGCTTTCAAGGGGGTTAAAGGCATTAACCCCTATGGCTAAGCTGGCTTTACTCCAGGAGTGAATTGCACTAATTAACCCCTTAATGGCTGCCAGGACAGTCAGTTTTCCCCCTTAACCCTTTCAATGCCAGAATGGTACAGAATGCACTGCAAAACAATGCATTCCTTACCACTCCAGCACTCAAAGGGTTAACCCCTTAAGGACCATGTGACATGTTATGACAATCACATGGCTTATACCCTTAAAGGGATATTAATACTTTGTTTTAACTTTATTTTATTTTGTAGGCATTAAAAAAACATGAACGATATAAGTCTTATCTCTCAAACCTTTATGGTTTAAGAGATATTCACAAGCAAAGTCCCCCCCCCCCTTCAACCAGATCAGAAGGGAGGTGCCCAGGTAGACTGCAGAGAGGGACACTCTTCAATTAAGAGGAAGGAAAAACCTGAAAAACTTGTCAAGGGGGGAAGGGCTTTCATTGTTCTCATAGGAAGAAGATTGTCCCCTTCTGTTATCTGTCTGGTCTATGGACTGGATTCCACATCTGAAGAGATGGCTTACACTAGGTAAAAGGGGCGGGAGGGGAACTTTGCTTGTGAATATCTCTCAAACCATAAAGGTTTGAGAGAAGACTTATATCGTTCATGTTTTTTTAATGACTACAAAATAAAGTTAAAACGAAGTGTTACTATCCCTTTAAGGACCGGTGACTGTCATAGAAAGTCGCATACTTTTTACTTTGCTTCTGTGGGATCGCTATGAGAAGAAAAAAGAAAAAAAAAAATGGGGTCTGAAATTGACGGTTCTCTGCACACCAGTATATGTAACAGGTCAAGTGTACCAGTGTGGAAAGATCAAAGCAGTCCTTAACCTCTTAAGGACTGGCACTTAAGGACCATGGAGCTTTTTGTGATTTCAGTTCAGGGCTCCCCAAGTAGCATGCCCTGAATTCTGTTCCAGGACTCGCTTGTCCTTAAGTGCTAAACAGCCATGACAGTCCTAGCACGGCATTGGATGTTAAGGGGTTAAATGCAGTACCTATCATTGCTTCACTTCAGATTTTTGCTTTTCAGTGCGTTTTTATATTGGAAGAACGAATGGTGGTAATTACATTGATGCAATGCCCTTGTTTTTCTGTAGATCAAGACTGGTGCCCCATGCAGATCTGAGCGTCTTGCGAAGTACAACCAGTTGCTCAGGTAAGGACAATGGATGGTCTTCCTGGGAATGGCTGAGGGAATGTGTTAAAGGGATAGTAATACTTTGTTTTTTAACTTTCTTTTATTTTGTGGGCATTAAAAAAACATGAAGAGTGATATAAGTCTTATCTCTCAAACCTTTATGGTTTAAGAGATATTCACAAACAAAGTATCCCCCCCCCTGTTCAACCAGATCAGAAGGGAGGTGCCCAGGTAGACTGCAGAGAGGGACAATCTTCAATTAAGATAAGGGAAAAAGCTGAAAAACTTGTCAAGGGGGGAAGGGCTTTCATTGTTTTTATACAAAGAAAATTGTCCCCTTCTGTTATCTGTCTGGTCTTACAACCAGACTCACATCTGAGAAGAGATGGCTTATACTAGGTAAAAGGGGCGGGAGGGGAAACCTTGCTTGTGAATATCTCATAAACCATAAAGGATTGAGAGATAAGACTTATATCATTCTTCATGTTTTTTTAATGCCTACAAAATAAAATAAAGATAAAATGAAGTATGACTATCCCTTTGTGTTAACTTGCCTGGCAGGACAGCAATGACCTTTACTGTGGTAGCCGTTCAGGCTCTACAAACATCTGTGGCTTAAAATAACAGGACTGCCTCATCTGGGGGAGTCGGCCAAAACTGCCGTAGCAAAACATTGATCCACAAATTAAAGGCCAATGTCCAGTTAAAGACGCCTGTCCATAAAACACCCAGTGTAACTGAACACATGGCCCTTTGAGAGACAGGTGCACAGCACATTGCAGAGCAATGTTACACTGCTACCTCTCAGAGGGTTAAAGATGATTGTCTGGGAAAAATAATTGACAACTTAAGTTACACAGCCTAATAGCCAATTAAATTTTTTATACGAATTGGCCCTATGCATTTTGCTCTTGTACTTTGTTTGAACACTGTCAGTAGTGACATGATCATGACTAAAGAAAATTTGCTGGCTGTCTTCATTTATTGGCAGCAGACCATGTACATGAGACTACATAACGCTAAGTGCTTGAAATGTCCAACAAATTGCAGAGCAATGTACTGGATTCTCTCTGGGCCTCAGAATGGTAACAAAGGACCAGAGGGTAGTGCACACCCTCTAAAGTGATACTGATTTCTAAGTATTACTATTTCATTCAATAAGTATTAAACTAAGTTACTTGCACAAAGTCCTATTTTGAGAGATAAGCTGTCCAAGTTCCCCTTTCAGTCCCCTTGCATGCACATCAGCTTTCAGAGTTACAGAAGCAGATCCTGGTCAACAGACCATCCTGTGCTCTTCAGCAGCGCTGTGCTCGCTCTAGTTGAGCAGAAATACTTCATTTGAACGGTCTACGTGTGCTTGTAAACCAGGCACACATTGTAGACCGTTCAAATGAAGTATTTCTGCCTAACTAGTGTGATCACAGCTCTGCTGAAGAGCACAGGATGGTCTGTTGACCAGGATCTGCTTCTGTAACTCTGAAAGCTGATGTGCATGCAAGGGGACTGAAAGGGGAACTTGGACCGCTTATCTCCAACTACTGAGATTTGAGAGAGGACTTGGTGAAAGTAATTTAATTTTAGTTTTTTTAATACTTATTGAATGAAATACTTATCACTTTAAAGGTTTAAGATTTCCAAGTCACTAGCATCTCCAACTTAGAAGGCACATCTAATCCACCTTTTGAGGCCAAGGTTCTTGCTACCATCTTGAGCGTGTAGTCATGTAATTGGCCTGTACAGTGAATCTGGGTTGACCCAGGCCTTGAGCCTTTGGAAACCTAGGAATTACATGTGTGCAGTAAGGTCCCTGCCTTCCCAAGTAAAACATCTTCTTTTTCTATACAGGATTGAAGAGGAGCTGGGCAGCAAGGCACTCTTCGCTGGGAAGAACTTCAGAAAGCCAGTCTTCAACTAGGCAGCTACAGTCCCAAATAAAGAGCTAGACATGCTGATGTAATCACCGCGCCTGAAGGAGACAGGAGGTGGCGTGCACCTTTCACTGATGAAGACTTCTTCCCCTTTTCAGGTCCCTTCATCAGTGGTAGTCTGCTACCCTGCAGCCTCTTCCATAGCAATCCTGCTGTCTCGTCTGTCAGTCCCAGAAGTTTTGCCGCTTATTAGGATGATTCCTGTCCCAGTGTCACACTTGGTGCCTGTGTTGTCCTTTTTGTTTTCTATTGTGACTGCATTCCTGATGAAGTCAGCCTTGTTTACCTGTCTGTGTTCCCATCACATTATGTAGCAGTTTCAGGAGACTAGTTAACGGTTCTTGCTCAGCCAGTTGTAGATTTATGGTGAAATAAACCTCTCAAAGGCTGCTTCTTTCCTTTTTTTTTTTTTTGTCCCCACTTGTAACAAGCTAGCTTCTATTTGCTAATGAGGTAGTCTTAAAGGGATAGTAATACTTAAAATGTAAAAACATGTGTTGTAGGGGTTTATCCCCCTGAGTGAAACAAGAGTACTCCCACTGCTGAAAGTTTTCATTCAAAAGTTAATTTTCAAAGTTGAACTTTTAGGTGCAATATCACAGTGGCCTGAAATTGTACAGTGGTGCTGTTGCTACACCATCCTATGGAGATTTATTGTCCCTGGACCAGAACTGTCCGTAGGTTTGTGTAGCAACAGCACCACTGTACAATTTCAGGCCACTGTGATATTGCACCTAAAAAATTCAACTTTGAAAATGAATAACTTTTGAATGAAACACCTTTCAGCAGTGGGAGTACTCTTGTTTTACTCAGGGGGATAAACCCTACAAATCTTTACATTTTAAGTATTACTATCCCTTTAAATCAACATAAATAATGTAACACCAATCAATCTGGGCAGCAAATTCTAATGGGAACGTGACCTTGTGTATCAAAGCAAAGAAAATTACACCATAGGAGACAGACATGCCAGTTTTAAATGGCTCTTAACACCCTTGAATGCTGGAAGTCTCAGATTGCAAAGCAATGAGTTGGAGACATGGTGATCAAGGTTAAACCATTTAAAACTGGCAGCAATTTTGAAAATGTCCTAAAGCATTCAGTGGGTGTAGGTCTGTCCTGGAATCTTTCTAAAATGTCTGCCTCATGAGTTAATACAGAAGGCTCCTTTTTGAGGTGCCAGTATTGGTAGAATTGATGCACAGTAGTGGGTACTGACCTTCTGCTCAAACTAAGATAACTTGGGGGGAATACATAGAGGTTCCTTTAATTCCAAAACATGATCAAACTTGCTGGAGTGTGGGCTCCAGTGTCCTTTTCCATGACCGGCTGAGTTGCATCACACTAAAGTTCTAGGTTTTAGAAAAGTTGAGTTCTAAAATGGAAATGCGCTTAGGGCCATCTCTAACCGCTGGGAGATCTTTTGATGGGTTCCAGGAGAAATGGTGCTAATCTGAAATGTCTTATAAGGCAAAAGCGCTGCATTAGACTTGTCAGTCCTTGTAAAAAGGAATCTCCTGTGGCACTCTGCAGAAGTGCAAATCTAATGGGGTGGAGGAGAGAATATGTAGGAAATATAAGTAGACCCTGAAAGAGGAAGATTGGTATTTGTAAAAGAGGATAAATCTAGCAATAGATGTGCTAAGCCAACTGAAAATTGCCCAGACAATAAAAAAATTCACGTGGGGTGAAAAAGATGAGTAAGTTAGACTGAAGACTGGATTGAAGTTGTGTAAATGAGGAAAAAGGTCTAGCTGACTGTCTCAAATGAATAATTTGGTTTTTTTTAAATGGAAGGGACCTCCTGAAAGAAACATTGGGAAATGAGCTTGTTTAGAGGGCCTTCTGATTCCTTTTTCTAAGTTAAAAACAGATGGATGGTACTAGAAGGAATACACCAAAGTTGCATTTTTCTCCTGTGTTCTTCCGTGGCCAATTGAACATAATGGGTTTGTTTCCTCCTTCATGTTTTAGGATCAATCTGTAAAGCTTATAAGAGAAAGTTACTTACTCTTGTAGTCCTTGGTCCTACAAGCAGCTGGAAGTAGGACACTGGATATCTTACTGGCCTTTATATTTACATAAGAAACATTGTATACCTTGTGTAAATTACTGCATAGATTGCCACTAAAGTCCAAAGGAAGCCCTGACTCCACTTTGTGCCGGTCAGGGAAAACATAAGAGGAAGTGAGCAGATTACGCTGCAAGTAACTCCACTACCACATGGGAGATGTGATGCGTTCCACCGCAGAACAGGCAAAACAATGCTCCAGCTCACTCAGTGCGGGCAGCTTCCAGCACTTCATTTCTTCCTGGCAAACAGATGAAGACAAGGTAAGAGGCTTCTTATCCTCCTCCAAATTAAGTTTCTGGCAGGCCTGTGCGATCCAGGCTGAAACACAAGCCAAAGCACAAAGGAGGGTGTGTGTATCCAGTGTTACTTTGTTCTCAGGCCTGTCTGAATGTAATATTTCTTTTTTTAGCAGTAAAGTATCAAGCATATACAATGTCTACTAATTCCAAAACTGGCTCATCTAAATAGAAAATCCTGCTAAAGCAAGAGGAGAAAATTACCCAAAACCTCAGTGAAATATCCCTGTGTCTGACACTAGCAAACTATGTTCAGAATGTTTGAAGAAAGTAGCTGGTTCTGATGTGCCCAGCCCATTTCAAGAATTTCTATCATGGATTAGATAGTCCATGCAGGAGATTTTTGCATCAATACAAAATCCCAGAAAAAGGCAGAGTATTAGAAGAGGTTGCCTCAACCAGGGTAGAAGAAATGGACTAAAACCGCATCCAGGGTATTCTGTCTGAATATGTGGCAGGTGACAAAATAAAAGGACGGCACCTTCAATACTGAAAATGGATCGCTTCCTGAAAAACATGAGAAACTCTGGGGCTAGTTGAGACAAAAGAACAAGGTATCCTAGACCATGCCTTCCTAGGAAATAAGAAAACTTCTGATTTATTGCCAGTTCATCATGCTGTTTCAGTCTTTATTAAATCAGAATGGATTAAAGGACAAGAGCATTTCTAGGTCTAAAATATTTCAAGATATACCCCCTTTAAGGAAGATCTTAATAAATGGATGTAACATAACTACCTAACATTGATGCATCTATTGCCCAACTTCCAAAGACCATCCCTATGAATGATGCATACTCTCTAAAGGATCCCATGGATCAAAAAATGGAGTGCCCTCAAAACAATAGCCCTTCTGGGACAATGTGAAGACTGCTACAGCCTTTACTTGTATCTCACGAGCTGTTAGAATCTGGCTGTTTTCTGATCTAGTTCTGGGTCCTCTGTTTCAAGATCAAAGCTCTTAAGAGGCTGCTACAATCAAGGCTGCAGTAGGGTTTTCCTGTGATGCAATCAGATTGTCAGCAAGACCATCCATCCTGTCAGTCACTTCCCAAAGAGCCTTTTGCTCAGGCCATGAGTTGCTGCTGCTTCCTCTAAATCTAAGCTAGTGTCTATCATATGAAGGTCCTTTTGTTCAGTAAACAACTTGATAAGATCATCAAGAGTCGGGGGTAAGGAATTCCTTTCTCCCACAAAACAGATCTAGATAATCTCCAGTTCGAATATCTTTTAGGAATGGGTACCAGTCCTTTTGGGATTCAAAAGCCCTCTGAAACCTCAAGAAGAAGCAGTCTTCCCAGGTTCCTGGAGAAACATTTCAAAGGGAAAGTATTTACAGAAACCTGTTGAAAATGGAATTCCAGTGAGTCGGTGGACCCTGCTATCTGTTTTGGTAGGGGGTTGCCTGGAACAATTTGTTCAAAGACAAGAAAAGAGAACAGGACAAATGGGTCATTCAGGTCCTACAAGCAGGGTGCCTGCTAGAATTTGACCTCGCCTCTTTGAAATCTCTTCAGAATCTCAAACTCCAGAAAATTCCATCAAGGCCAAGGAGCTAAAATTCCATTCAATAACTAGTCCTCAACAGGGTAATAAAACATCTTCAGCCAAAGTTTAGGAGAAGAGGATGGTATTTCATAGTATGTCATGCAAACATCCATAAGGGGGGTTTCAGGATTATTCTATATCTGAAGCGTCTGACTCCTTATCTAAAACAAAGGAGTTCCAAAATGGAGACTGTTGGTGATCTAAGCCGTCAGCACAGCCTCCTGCCTAACCACAATAGACTTTTACGAACTACCAAATTCCCATTATGGAGAGTCACAGGAGACTATTCAGATTTTGCTTCATGGGACAGCGCTGGTAATTCTGGGCACTTCTGTTTTGGGTTTGCATTGGCACCAAGAATATTCTCCAAAGTACTGGCAGCAGCCCTAGAACCTCTCAGGTAGCAGGGTATCCCAAGAATAATTGGCAAGATGTCATCCAGGTAATCGCAGATGTGTGAATCTGAGCCTGGTGACTGGATTCTAGGACCTTTTTAAATCATCTTTGAGACTTGGATTGGATCGTGAATACCAGGAAGTCCACTTCATCCTACTTGCTGGCTCATTATTTCCAGGCATGGTATAGACTATCTGTCTCCAGCCAGAATAGAGATTATCATCAAAAGGGTGAGGAACTTAAGGAGAATAGCTGTTCACAAATCCCAGAAATACTTGTTACTCATAGGGACCATGACCACCGTAGTGCCATGGGCAAAGTGCCACCTGAGACCCCTACAATAATGGTGGTGGTCACTGGAACAGGAACTTCAACAACATGACCCAAAGAATTAATCTCAAACTCAGAATATGGAAAGAGTTGTCCTGGTGGAGAACACCAAAGAACCTTCAGAAATGGATCCCTTTGCAAGTCCTATCCTGCCAAAGAATCTCAGAGGCAAGCCTATCGGTAAAGGGAGTTGCTGGAAGAACAAATCTGTTTGGCTTCCCTTGTTGCTCAAGTTCCCCAAACTACACATAAATATTCTAGAGCAAAGGGCAGTAGCCTTTCCTGAAGAGGTTCAAAAAGTTTGTAAGAAATCAGTAAGCATAGCATTGGACAGCATGATCTGATGTATTGTACATTAAAAAAAAAAAAAAAAAGGGGGAACAAGAAGCCAATCTTGGAATGTGGAAGCAGGAATGATCTTAAAGTGGGCAGAGAAGAATCTGCTGGCCCTCCTGTTTGCCAAATAGTGGGCAGCAAGAATCTGCAAGCAGACTCTCAGCTGTAATAGACTGGATCTTGGAGAGTGGTAACTAATCTAATGAATCTTGAACCTCCTACAAACAGCCATGTGTTCTTCCCCATCCTTGGGCATGGATTCTTTGAATCACAAATGTAGCCTCAGCCTAGTACATATTTCCTCTAGTTCCCATGACGCCTAATTCTACTCCTGAATCCAAGATTCCTGCTGGTAGACGATTCCATTCTCACATCTTCAGAGAAGTTAAGCTTGTTACATCTAAGCCTCTGTCCCTCTGGATTTAGACTGACTTGACACCGCTCCTGCTTTTGAAATGTACTTCCCGTCTGTATTTTGAATCCATTTATGTATTTGAATGTTTTCTTCCAAGCTATAAATGTTCTGATCCTTTTAGTATTTACTGTTTTTATCCTGTAAAACATTCACCATTTTAGTAGCCCTTCTCTGCACTCCCACCAGAATATCCATCCATCTGTTGGGGGGGGGGGTCTCTAGTACTGTACACAGTATGCCTAAATGAGGTCTGACAAGAAGTCTGTAGTGGCACAATTGCTTCTGCATGCTACTGCTCCTATGTTACATGACTAACTTTAAGTTGTTAAATTACTCCCAAGTACGTTTGATCTGTTGCTAATAGCATGGTACACTAGATGCATCTCTAATAAAATAAAAAAACACAGAATATAGTATTAAGGTGTGGAGAAAAAAAACTTCTACAGTGAGACTCCAGTTCCTGTTCAGACTGTTATACACTACAGGAGAACATACAATAAGGTGCGATAAAGAGATTGTCTCCACTGAAACACCCCAATTGATACTGCATCCTAGTGCTTGAAGAGTGTTGAGAAGTAATTCCAGTTAATACGGTAAGATTGAAAGAGATGAGTCTTCACTAGCCATTCTGCCAGATAAGGGACAGCTGTGATGCCCTGCTATTGTACATAAGCCACTACCACAACTAGGATTTTTGTAAATCTTCTTGTAGCTAAAAAGAGACTGAAATAGCAGAGCTCGAAACCGTCTGAGCATCCCTTCTACTGGCGTTGAAACTGAGGAATTGCTGAAGGGCTGGATTTATTGGAACGTAAAGATAGGCATGTCAGATCCTATGGTGGCCATAAAATACCAGAGACACAGGAATTCTACTGTGGACTTTGAAGAGTCTGTTCTGAATTATTTTGTCTTCTGATAGACCCGTTGACCAGTCTTGGGTCTATAATGTGATGATAACCTGCTGGAGCTTGTGGGACCAGAAATGATAAATAGGCAACTCCTGTGTATGGTAACTGAAACAAGCATTTAGGAGTCTACCAGATGTAAGACTCTGTGGCCTTGAGAGGTGGGTAAAGAAGTCTGAACATACCTGGGAGGTGGCTGGTAAAGAAACTATCTAGTAACCTTCCCACAGAAGATGGAGTACACAAGCATCTGCAGTTAATTGCTTCCCATGCTGGAAGGAAATAACGTAGCCTGTCACCCGGAGGCACAAGATCCATCAAATGTCTGGTGTCAGGAAGTGGAACTGATGAGGAAGACAGCCTATGGGATGTAACTGCATTCTCTGATTTGATGGCTGACTCGCTTGTTCGAATCCACTTTATACAAGAGCTGTTCTTCTTGTCCAAACAAGACCCCTCCCTGAAATGGCATGGTACATACTTTATATTTCTCTCTCTCGTCCCCCCCCCCCCCAGCATCCGCCATCCTCCTATTTTGGCTAGATCCCCCGCCTAGCCATAACCACTAGGGCTGAAGCTGTTGCGTTTAGAGCTCAGACAACCTTACTCTGAAGAAACAAGCCACAAATTCCTGATCTGAATCCTGAAGAAAGCATTTGAGGCATCTGCCTCAGCTTTTCCTATCCATGGGATCCTCAAAGCTAGCACCAAGTTCAAATGGATCAAACCATGATCTTGTGATGCTTTAGGACATTCCTCAAGTAGACAAGGTGGTCTATCCCTTAAAGGGATAGTATTACTTTAAAGAAATACTAATCCCTATGTTAAAGCCCTTGAATAAAGATGAAAAAATGCCCCCAGCATCATCTCTCAAACCCTTATGGTTTGAGAGAGAACCGCTTTCAAAGTTCACCCCTGCCTGGCGTCAGTGTTCTAGCTGACAGCCTGGGAATCTGGTACCAGGACCATCTGCGGCTCTGCAGCAGAGCTGAGATCGCATTAACAAAAAATAAATCTTTCCTTTTAAGGTCTTCTACATGTGCTTGCAAACCAAGCATGCTTAGAAGACCTTTTGGTAGTGATGGATTTCTTATTTATTAACGCGATCTTGGCTCTGCTGCAGAGCCGCCGGCTGATCTCAGGAGAGGATTCCCCCGCTGTCAGCTAGAATGCTGATGGCAGCCAGGGGCGAACTTTGAAAGTGGCTATCTCTCAAACCATAAGGGTTTGAGAGAAGATGCTGGGGGCATTTTTCATCTTTATTCAAGGGCTTTAACATAGGGATTAGTATTTAAGTAATAATATTCCTTGAATCTGTCAATATTAAAAGTGAAAAATTTTCCATGCACTATTTCCATTCATTCAAAATCCATGAAGCTGGGTCTTCCTTCACAGGGCTTGGCGAGAGAAGTGTCTGAAAAGTTGATCCATTTTGTACTGATTCTTTACAGTATTCCAGGTCCATGACAGACTGTACCAGGTATACCAGTTTATCTACACCTGCTACTGGAAAACAGTATTTATTGTCTGCAAGCTCTCCTCCGTCCGGTGCACTCTAATCGGCAGCCCATCCTCTACCTCTGAGCCTGATCCAGAATCTTTGGCCCAAGCAGCTGAGTCTCTCTGGTGCATGCTGGAGCCTCTAATTTGATCAAAAGTAAGCTTTTTGTGTCAAAGTAGGTTCAGGGTCAGTCATGCTGAAATAAAAATACTATATCTATATGGTACTTAAGCAAATTTTTTTTTTTGGAGGGGGCGGCAACCTAGCCTTAGTAAAATAGCACTTACATGAAAGGCAGATAGCAATGCAGCAGTGCACACTAAGAGGCAACAGCTGGGTCGCAGGATCTTGAAACATCATGCACACTGATAGTGGAGTAAAATATATGAAGTCCTAGTACTTACCTTAAATCTTGAAAGCCCCCTTGTTAAATCCACTGCAAACTCTGACCTGCAGCCCACGTGGTTGGCCTCCGGCCTGTTGGAACGCAGGCTTGTGTATCACAGCTCCATGAACTTCCTGGTTAAGTATAGGTGCACACTCACTGAAGGTGTCGCTCAATGACTGGCTGCTATGGGTGTTGGCCTTCCCCAGGAAGGCATAGAAAGTGGCACCCTCTGGGCAAGAGAGAGCGTGCACAATCACTAGTGTAAAAGCCCGTAGAGACGGGCCATGTAATGTTAACCCCTTTGAGGGCCAGAAGGGTATGCAATTAATTGCTTTGCAATGCATTGTGTACACATCTGGCACTCAAAGGGTTAAACGGCCGCTTCATGCACAGTAGAGACTGCCTGAACGCACACAGTCCCTACTGCGCATGATGGCTTCTGACAAACATACTAGCGAGCTATTATTTAGGAGGAGATATATAAAAAAAAAAGTGTATGTGTGTCGTCTAAGATTACTTGGAAAAAGATCTATGAAGGTCAAATGGGGAAGCTAATCACGATGCTCTAAATTTTAAGCAGAAAAAAAAAAAAAAACCAACAAAACACAAACAAAACATTTTATGTGGAACAAGGAAATATTGGTATAAATTTTTTTTTTTTTTTTTTCTTCTTCTCTTCTCCTCTCCCCCCCTCCCCCCTGAGCTTCGTGGAGAAGGGGCACCACCATCATTAAGAAGAACTGTTAAGGTGGTGCTGATGTTTTCAAAATTGAAAAGGAATAAATCAATTGGTCCAAATGAGATTCATCTAACAGTAGTAAGAGCTTAGACTTGTACTTGCAGCACCTCTAGCTGGGTTTTGTTAACCAGTCTCTTAACGAGTGCTTCCGGATCATGGAAAATTTCCACTGTTGTTCCACTACACAAAAAGGCAGTAGGCAGGACTCTGGCAAATACAGGTCTGTGAGTCTGATGTCAATAGTTGGAAAATTACGTGAACTGCTATGGAGGGGAAAAATTGCTACATATCTTTATTTGCAATGTGTTGCATACCCCACTGGCACTCAAAGAGTTAAGCATCCCACTGATGAGAAAACCAGTCGAATTTTGAGGCCTCCGAAGTTCGGACAACGATAAAATATCAGACGCTAACCAAATTTGTAAGGTTTGCATTGCCCCTTATGGGTAAGGTCCCCAACTCTGTTTCTCTCTCAAAAAAAAATAAATAAATAAATAAAAAAATTCTTTAGTTTATTCCATTTAGACACTAGTGGCTGACACAATGGCCAGATTAAAATTCCACACTGTTGTCCCTGGTGGTCACTGCTAGATTATTTGCATAAACTGACAAATAAAGCTAAATATCGCAAGGGTTTTTTTTTTTGTTTTGTTTTGTTTTGTTTTTTTTTTAAATAAAAATTGTGTAACATAAATATAAGACTTTGCAATATATTCGTCACAAAGTGACATTTCTACTTTAACCCCTTAATGACCCATGATGTGCCAGAACTGTTATGGGTGCACTTCCTATAACTGCTCTGGCATGACATGGGTTAAATGATAGCAGCGCGCCTCCGTACATGCTGCTATCATTCTGCAGAGGCTGAGACTGAGTGCTACGGGAGCGATCACATGTACCGGCATTTTGTTTCAAAAAGGCAGTGTGCTTGACACATTGCATTTGTATCTGCTCTGTGCCTCTCTCTTCCTTACTATTAAAGTAAGGGAGATAGAAGCAGAAAGCAGACACATAGTAAATTAAAATCATGCAGGAGTTGAGGGTATTAACCCCTCCAGTGCTGGGGGCTGGCTGGATGCAGGTCCATTACTGACCTGCTAAAAGCAACATGTTTTTTTTTTCCATTCTAAATGTAAAAAAGAAAAAATATTTTAGTTATAAAATAAAGTTTAAACAGTAAGTTTTCACCCAGGGGGAACAGCTCCCACTTAAAACTGCCCATTTTGTAGGTATGACTGACCAGTCATACCTTTCATGCAGGTTTCAAAAATCTTAAACCCACTGCGCCCAAATGATCCCAAGAGGAAAAATAAAAATGGTGTTTTTTTTACTTTTTTTTTATGGTTTTCTTTAATTTTAATAAAATAAAGGGTGGGCTATCCATGTAAGTGTGGTACCAAAAGAAAGCCCTAATTGAGTGCGAAAAAATGGTGTATAATTTGTATGGGTAAAATAAAGTACTTAGAGGGAAAACACTGTTGAACAAAGACATAGGCAGAAAGGTCAGAATTGCTCTGGTCCTTAAGTGCAATCCACCCCGGATTTTCCCGGTCCTTAAGTGGTTAACCCTTTGAGTGCCAGAGGGGTACGCAACGCATTGCCGAGCAATGTGTTACGTACCCCTCTGGCACTCAAAGGGTTAAGGTGACAGACAACATTTTTATTTGTTTTTACATATCCTGCATGTGCATAATATGTAAAGTCAAGTTGCCTATAATTTTCATTTTTTTTTTTTTTTTTTTTTTTTTTTTTAATTTATTTATTTATTTTCAGTCTTCTTCTTCTAGAGAGCTTTCTGTCAGGGACTGTGAAAGCAGTGAGGGTGATTGAGTGTTGCATTGCCCTGTGCTCTATCACTATCCCTGCTTTCACAGTTCCATAACAGAATGCTTCCTGGAATCAACTTCAGTGTGCATTTCATCAGGGGCATAAATGGCCTTGTGTATCAAAGCCAATTTGGGACAAACCAGCTGCACTGTAGGAGAGAAATAAATAATGCAATCGAAATGGGGCTTTTAAAGTGATAGTAATGTTTCATAATAAAGGCAGCTCTAATTAATCATCATAGTATTTGGACTTTGGAGAGTGTTATTTCAATTCTGTCAGAGTTGTAGTTCAAGAGTAATTCAATGACAAAGTATCCCTCTCCCGCCCCTTTTACTGATGTAACACTGCTCAGCCAGATCAGAAGGGAGGTGCCCAGGTCGATTGCAGAGAGGGACAATCTTCAATCAAGATAAGGGAAAAAACCTGAAAAGCTTGTAAAGGGGGGCAGGGCTTTCATTGTTCTCATAGGAAGAAGATTGTCCCCTACTGTTATCTGTCTGGTCTATGGACTGCATTCCACATCTGAGAAGAGATGGCTTACACTAGGTAAAAGGGGCAGGAGGGGAAACTTTGCTTGTGAATATCTCTCAAACCATAAAGGTTTGAGAGATAAGACTTATATCATTCTTAATGTTTTTTTAATGCCTACAACATAAAATAAAGATAACATTAAATATTACTATCCCTTTAAGCCCTTAGATACTAAAGAGATCTCCAACATATTGTTCTGCAAAACAATGAAAAGTATAGGTAATTTAACTTTCCATATTATACTCTTGCAGACTATCAAGTCAAAAGGGAGGTTGACTGTTCATTTCAATCAGGCTTGGCAATATGATACCCTCCAGCTGCTGCCAGACTACAACTCCCATCATCCTCTGCCAGCTGCTGGCTCACTCCTAGTTTAACTCCAGCCGTTATAAGGTTTCCCTGAAAACTGATTAACATGCCACAGAGTTAGAAGCTGATGTCTAAGTGACTTATAACTCTGTGAATTAACAATTTTAACCTGAAGCAATGTGTTGGAGACATCCAGCATCTAAATACTAGGGGAAAGTAACATTTGAGTAAAACAAAGGCAGGGTTTTTTTTACAGTAAGGGCAGTAAATCTATGGAATTCTTTGCCTCTGGATGCTGTACTTGCAGATACTGTGACTGCTTTCAGACAAGCAATGGATGCCTATCTAGCACAGAGCAATATTGAGAATTATAACAGTTGGCTTCAATGCAGATAGGATGATGATCCAGGGAAATATCCGACTGCCATTTATATCAGAAATAATTTTTTTTTTTTACCCACGTGGGGCTAAATTGGAAATGGCTTCAATGGTTTGTTTTTTTATAATGGGTCTGACTCTGAATCAACAAGAGTGATTTGTCATGGGCTGGACTTGATGGACGCATGACTTTTTACGGAACCCTCCACCACTGTGGCTCTTGGAGGGGGGCTGAGGGCCAGCTTCCTGCCCACAGACTATGGACTTTGCCCTGGAACGGGGTATAGCCTCCCCCTAAGACTAGTCACTGCTCTGTTTGCCGCTTTTCACGGAAGCCTCCGTGCTCTGGGCTCCTGGAGGGGCCTGGGGCCCAGCCCCCGCCCTACAGACTGGCACAGGGACATGGTAGTGTATTTGTTGAGAGAATTATGCTCTGGTCTGATGTTTATCATTTAATGATGTTATTATGTATGATGTAATCATGTTTGCTGTTTACAGTCCTTTGTCCCCTCTGTGGAGGCCCCCACTGTAAAACTCATGTATTATGTGCCCCTCCACCACCGGCCCCATTGCCTTCCCATATGTGGTTTGTAGTCACCTGTATCCTATTGTATTCTAATATGTGTGGAATGGATCACTCGTTATGTGTGTACATAAACCCTGTGTGCCCTACAATATATCAGTTCTTGTGTTCACCCTACACTGGTATTGCCTGGTGCTTGGGGTAAGCTTGCTGTATCCAGAGTGTGCTCACCCTACACTGGTGTTGCCTGGTGCTTGGGGTAAGCTTGCTGTATCCTGATTGTGTTCACCCTTCACTGGTCTTGCCTGGCGCTTGGGGTAAGCTTGCTGTCTCCAGAGTGTGTTCACCCTACACTGGTGTTGCCTGGTGCTTGGGGTAAGCCTGCTGTATCCAGAGTGTGTTCACCCTACACTGGTCTTGCCTGGCGCTTGGGGTAAGCTTGCTGTATCCAGAGTGTGTTCACCCTACACTGGTCTTGCCTGGCGCTTGGGGTAAGCTTGCTGTATCCAGAGTGTGTTCACCCTACACTGGTCTTGCCTGGTGCTTGGGGTAAGCTTGCTGTCTCCAGAGTGTGTTCACCCTACACTGGTATTGCCTGGTGCTTGGGGTAAGCTTGCTGTCTCCAGAGTGTGTTCACCCTACACTGGTCTTGCCTGGTGCTTGGGGTAAGCTTGCTGTCTCCAGAGTGTGTTCACCCTACACTGGTATTGCCTGGTGCTTGGGGTAAGCTTGCTGTATCCTGATTGTGTTCACCCTACACTGGTCTTGCCTGGTGCTTGGGGTAAGCTTGCTGTCTCCAGAGTGTGTTACCCCTACACTGGTGTTGCCTGGCGCTTGGGGTAAGCTTGCTGTCTCCAGAGTGTGTTCACCCTACACTGGTGTTGCCTGGTGCTTGGGGTAAGCTTGCTGTATCCAGAGTGTGTTCACCCTACACTGGTCTTGCCTGGCGCTTGGGGTAAGCTTGCTGTATCCAGAGTGTGTTCACCCTACACTGGTCTTGCCTGGCGCTTGGGGTAAGCTTTCTGTATCCAGAGTGTGTTCACCCTACACTGATGTTGCCTGGTGCTTGGGGTAAGCTTGCTGTATCCAGAGTGTGTTCACCCTACACTGGTCTTGCCTGGTGCTTGGGGTAAGCTTGCTGTCTCCAGAGTGTGTTCACCCTACACTGGTATTGCCTGGTGCTTGGGGTAAGCTTGCTGTATCCTGATTGTGTTCACCCTACACTGGTCTTGCCTGGTGCTTGGGGTAAGCTTGCTGTCTCCAGAGTGTGTTCACCCTACACTGGTATTGCCTGGCGCTTGGGGTAAGCTTGCTGTATCCAGAGTGTGTTCACCCTACACTGGTCTTGCCTGGCGCTTGGGGTAAGCTTGCTGTATCCAGAGTGTGTTCACCCTACACTGATGTTGCCTGGTGCTTGGGGTAAGATTGCTGTATCCAGAGTGTGTTCACCCTACACTGATGTTGCCTGGTGCTTGGGGTAAGCTTGCTGTATCCAGAGTGTGTTCACCCTACTCTGGTGTTGCCTGGTGCTTGGGGTAAGCTTGCTGTATCCAGAGTGTGTTCACCCTACACTGATGTTGCCTGGTGCTTGGGGTAAGCTTGCTGTAGCCAGAGTGTGTTCACCCTACACTGGTGTTGCCTGGTGCTTGGGGTAAGATTGCTGTATCCAGAGTGTGTTCACCCTACACTGATGTTGCCTGGTGCTTGGGGTAAGCTTGCTGTATCCAGAGTGTGTTCACCCTACACTGGTGTTGCCTGGTGCTTGGGGTAAGCTTGCTGTAGCCAGAGTGTGTTCACCCTACACTGGTATTGCCTGGTGCTTGGGGTAAGCTTGCTGTATCCAGAGTGTGTTCACCCTACACTGGTGTTGCCTGGTACTTGGGGTAAGCTTGCTGTATCCAGAGTGTGCTCACCCTACACTGGTGTTGCCTGGTGCTTGGGGTAAGCTTGCTGTATCCAGAGTGTGTTACCCCTACACTGGTGTTGCCTGGTGCTTGGGGTAAGCTTGCTGTATCCAGAGTGTGGTCACCCTACACTGGTGTTGCCTGGTGCTTGGGGTAAGCTTGCTGTATCCAGATTGTGTTCACCCTACACTGGTCTTGCCTGGCGCTTGGGGTAAGCTTGCTGTCTCCAGAGTGTGTTCACCCTACACTGGTGTTGCCTGGCGCTTGGGGTAAGCTTGCTGTCTCCAGAGTGTGTTCACCCTACACTGGTGTTGCCTGGCGCTTGGGGTAAGCTTGCTGTCTCCAGAGTGTGTTACCCCTACACTGGTGTTGCCTGGTGCTTGGGGTAAGCTTGCTGTATCCAGCGTGTGTTACCCCTACACTGGTGTTGCCTGGTGCTTGGGGTAAGCTTGCTGTATCCAGAGTGTGTTCACCCTACACTGGTGTTGCCTGGTGCTTGGGGTAAGCTTGCTGTATCCAGAGTGTGTTACCCCTACACTGGTGTTGCCTGGTGCTTGGGGTAAGCTTGCTGTATCCAGAGTGTGTTCACTCTACACTGAGTCTTGCCTAAGTGACTGGCTGAATGGAGCTATGATCCTGGTTCCTGACTGGTGGAATTCCTGAGTGTTGTCCTGGGCTAAGGAAGTACAGTTGTGGGCGGAGCTACTCAGACTGAGTACGGGTATCCATTACTCGCCTCATCAACTATGTCACTATATGTAAATATCCTAGGATCTATCGTTATTTAAAGTCTCCAGTGCCAGCTGATAAAGCAGGGCATCATTGTGTGAACTGCTGAAATCTTCATCTGTGAATGACACTGGCATTTCCAATAATCTTTCAGTGCTCCCTGGAAATAAACGCATGTATCTGACCTAGGGAGAGACAATATATCAGCAGTTCCATTTATTGATCTACAGCGGCCATAATATTAGGAGGCGGTAACCATGGAAACCCCCACATGGCTCCCTTAAAAACCCTTACTGGACGTGGAGAATTGATCTGTAACGTGGTAGGCAAATGGTCAACGTGTCCCTGGGGGAAATATATTACAGAATTCGAACGATTTTTTTGTTTTAGTTTGGTGCTTGCCCTTGAACAATGTGACCCTTAAGTGAATACATTTTGTCTAAGGCTATATGCACAAAGACAAAAGTGGAGTAATTATGTGGCAAATCAAATGCCCCACGTGGAACCAATCAAAATCCCCATTTAATTAACCCTTTGCTCTGCAATGCATTGCGTACCCCTCTGGCACTCAAAGGGATAAATTAGGCTTTAACGCCTCAAATGTAGAGAGGTTTCCAATGGTTAACCCCTTAAGGACCTGCCACATGCACACGTAGCCAGCACTTAAGGACCACAGACCTTTTTTTTTTTTTTTTTCTTCGGTTCCGGACTACTCGAACGGCATGCATCCGCAGGGGGAGCCCAGAATTCTATGACGGTCATAGTACGTCATTGGTCGTTCAGTCAGATCTACCCATGACGTACTATGACCGTCAAGGGTTGTTAAGGGGTTAAAATCCCCATTTAAATGGATAGTAAACACACTCTCGCTCACTCTCACTATAATATAACAATATACACAGACTAGCAGCCATTTTTTTTTGCACCTGAGGAAGTGGCAAGTTGTGCCACGCAGCGCATGGAGAGGATCAACAGTTTGTAGTATGTGGTTTTATAACTAATTTTATATACTATTTGCAAGTAGTGTGTTTTTATTATCTTTTTTCTCATAATACGATATATTGTATTATGAATGGCACTTTTTAAATAAATCATTGTGTCTTCTACGTAAACTTATGGCGCTCCATGTTTTGTGCTATTATATTTTTCAAAAAAAACATACTCCCAGTATCCATAACTAAGAGTGATTGTTATTGGGTATAAGGAGTTATGGTAACCTACTGTCTGGGGTTGTAATCTCCGTTGAGTGGTTCCCTTTAAAAAAAAAAAAACCTCAGATTATCCTGTATCTTGGTAGCAGTGGATGCAGCCTGGTGGATAAAATAAAGAATATCTGAGGTATGTATCGGGGAAGGGAAATGGACTAATTTCAGATTTTTTTCATATTGCGTGCCCTGATTGGTTCTCACAATTGAGTTCTGCTTAAGCACATACAGTGCATTGTGGGATATTCTCACTGTAATATTCTCTCTCTCACTCCGAAAGTCCTAATCTTTGATTTAAAAGAAACATCAATCCGTCCTGGATGTCAGTCCATGAAAGCGGACATGACACTTAATGGAATCATTTTAGGGGACTTGTTGCTACAGAAAGACATGGGTATCCTTGTCAGCTACAAACACAGTGACCAGTGTCAAACAGCGGTAGCAAAGGCAAACAAAATCCTGTCTTGCATAAAAAGAGGTACTGAAGCAAGAGTGGATAACATTATTTTGCCATTATACAAATCATTGGTAAGACCTCACCTTGAGTATGCAGTGCAGTTTTGGGCACCAGTTCTGAAAAAGGATATACTAGAACTAGAGAGGGTACAGCGAAGAGCAACAAAATTAAGTAAGGGAATGGCGGACTTGACGTATGAGGAACGACTAGACAAACTTGGTTTATTTACTCTAGAGAAAAGACAACTAAGAGGAGATCTTATCACAATGTACAAGTATATGAGAGGTCAATACAAGGATCTCTGTAGGTAGCTATTTATTCCAAGGCCTGATCAGGTGACCAGGGGACACCCCTTGAGATTAGAGGAAAGGAGGTTTAGACTTCAGCAGAGGAAGGGGTGTTTTACAGTAAGGTCTGTTAAATTGTGGAATTCTTTACCCAAGGAGGTAGTTATGGCAGATACAATGGATACATTTAAGAGAAGATTAGATACATTTCTTTCAAAAGGTAACATACAGTTATACTGTTTATTAGTAGGCAGATCAGGAAGGTCTGATAAAGATTAACTTATTTGGTAGCAGGAAAGCTATAAAATTACTGGGGTATGAGGAGAAGGTTGGACTTGATGGACTTGTGTCTTTATTCAACTTAATTTACTATGTTACTATGACTTGCTAGCACTCCTACAGGATGCAAAGTCCTGCCACTGAACATGGTTATTTTAACTTTGCAATGCAATGCACACCTTTCTGGTCCTTAACGGGTTAATCAGGTTCAGGTACTGTGCCTGCTTCAGTTTAAAGGGATAGTAATACTTCGTTTTAACTTTATTTTTTTTTGTAGGCATTAAAAAAACATGAGGAATGATATAAGTCTTATTTCTCAAACCTTTATGGTTTGAGAGATATTCACAAGAAAAGTTTACCCTCCCGCCCCTTTTACCTAGTGTAAGCCATCTCTTCTCAGATGTGGAATGCAGTCCATAGACCAGACAGATAACAGCAGGGGACAATCTTCTTCATATGAGAACAATGAAAGCCCTGCCTACCTTGACAAGTTTTTCAGCTTTTTCCCTTATCTTAATTGAAGATTGTCCCTCTCTGCAATCTACCTGGGCACCTCCCTTCTGATCTGGCTGAAGGGGGGGGGGGATACTTTGCTTGTGAATATCTCTTAAACCATAAAGGTTTGAGAGATAAGACTTATATCGTTCTTCATGTTTTTTTAATGCCTACAAAATAAAATAAAGATAAAATGAAGTATTACTATCCCTTTAAAAGAAAAACTGCCATCAGCTGTCATGTCCGCCTCCATCGACGTGCCCATATGGGTAGCTTTCCAGATCTGCTCTGTAGACTCTGGTTTTCAGACTGAATTGCCAGGTCTCCTGGCACTATAGGTGATTCACCAATTTGGTGAGTTCTGCCATAACTGCACCCGTTCTGCCCATTCTACTCGGCAATCCGTGCATTTTTCCACCCATTTCAATGGACACTGCCACCTACAACTTCCCACCCGATTAAGCTCCACCCACAATACAAAGCAAAATACATCATTTGGACACCCCCATGTTCTGCTTTACAGTGTTTCTCCAGGGACTTGAAAGAAGACGGTTCTCAGGTGCAGACATGACATCCAGGACTGATCAAAGAAGTGATGTCTTGAACAAGGACAACATTCATTGGTACAATTAACATTTTCTGGCCATAATAAGGGACACGGGGGGGGGGGGGTAGTTATCAGAAGTTGTTACTTCCCCTTTAAATAGAAGAGAATCTGGGGATTTTATATGTTCCATGCGGTGTTGTTTGTTTACCAGAGAACCGATTCACTTCTGACTAATAAGACCCAATTTGAAGTTAATGCAGGGAGACAAGATTTCAGCAAAACTGGGCGTTAACATCACCAGGATGAACATTTATCACCAAGACCCCAAAAGTGGTCAATGCCCACCAATTGCTGAAGTGTATCTTTGACACCTGAGGGACTTCACCCCAGCAATAGCCCCCATACTGCCATTCATATCATGTACATACCGGGGAACTCTCCGGATCTGCCCTGTAGACTATGTTTTTTACAGTGAATTACTGGGTCTCCAGGGACAGAGTCTGATTTTCCTGTGGTGGGGAGTTTCTTATGAAACTCTGCCCACTTTTTCTCCTTCTCACCCTGTTCCACCCACTTCTTCTCCTTCCCACCATGTTCCTCCTACTTCCCACCTACTTCTTCTCCTTCTCCCCATGTTCCACCTACTTCCCACCTACTTCTTCTTCTTCCCACCGTGTCCCACCTACTTCTTCTCCTTCTCAACCTGTTCCTCCCACTTCTTCTCTTCCCACCATGTTCCACCTACTTCCCACCTACTTCTTCTCCTTCTCACCATGTTCCACCTACTTCCCACCTACTTCTTCTCCTTCCCACTCTGTTCCTCCAACTTACAACCCACTTCTCCCTCCCACCTTGGTCCTCCCATTTCCCACATACTTCTCTTCCTTCCCACCCTGTTCTTCCCACTTTCCACCCACCCTGTTCCTCCCACTTCCCACCCACTTCTTCTCCTTCCCACCCAATTCTCCACCTTCCCACCCTGTTCCTCCCACTTCCCACCCACTTCTCCTTCCCACCCTGTTCCTCCCACTTATCCTCCTTCCCACCCTGTTCCTCCCACTCCTCCTCCTTCCCACCCTGTTCCTCCCAATTTTCCTCCTCCCACTTCCCATCTACTTTTCCTCCTTCCCACCCTGTTCCTCCCACCCGGTTTCTACCACTTCCCGCACACTTCTTCTCCTTCCCACTTTGTTCCTTCCACTTCTCACCCACTTCTCCTCCTTCCCACTCTGTTCCTTCCACTTCCAACCCACTTCTCCACCTTCCCACCCTGTTCCTCCCGCTTCTTTCCCACCCTGTTCGTCCCACTTCCAACCCACTTCTCCTTCCTCCCACCCTGGTCCTCCCATTTTCCACACACTTCTCTTCTTTCCCACCCTGTTCTTCCCACCCACTTCTCCAGCTTCCCACCCTGTTCCTGCCACTTCCCACCCACTTCTCCTCCTTCCCACCCTGTTCCTCCCACTTCTCCTCCTTCCCACTGTCACATCTTACCCATATCCAGCGCCTCCATTTCAGCTGGTGCTGGAGTTATATAGCCTGAAATGACATCTCATCGTCATCCCACGCATTATTATGGGGACTAGGTCTGGGCACGCTAGGCATCAGTAGCAGCCTCCCGTGTCCTCTGGATAGGCAGTGCGCAGGCTCCAAACGATGCAACTGTGGTTCAGGTGTTTGATGCATCTCTGCGAGATGCGTCAGTTACGTGCGGGAGATCTCTATATGACACAGGCTCCAACTTTATACAGGGTATCCTGTAAGTCTCCTCCTATCTACTTCCTGGCTCTGGGTATTTAAAGATAACTGTATTCCCATCCACTTACCCTTACGTTTTTGTGCTGTGCTGTTGTGCTTTCTGGTTCCTGAGTATCGTGTATGTCCTTTGCTTGTCTGACTATCCATCCTGGTGCTGACCTGGGGCTCTGTCCAGCTAGTCCTTCGTATTGCCTCCTGACAGTGGACATCCTATCTGATTCAGACCTGTGGCTTTGGCTGACTACCCGCTCCGTGTATGACCCTGGCCTGTATGACTATCCGTCCTGGCGCTGACCTGGGACTCTGTCCAGCTAAGTCCTCTGTGTAGCCTTCTGAATAGCGGACATCCTATCTGGTGCAGACCTGTGGCTCTGGTGGACTCTGGCCTTACTGACTGCAGATGTGAGTCAGTAGTCTCCCTGCTGCCATCCATTTCGGGAGACCACCGGTTCTTATCCGAGCCTTTCCCAGGGTGTTGAGACTCCAGTGGGCTCCGGCCTAGTCTCTTGCAGCTGTGGTGGACCTGAGGCGGCTCCTGTTGCTGATAGAGTTCTAGCCTCTTATCACCCTCTGCACACTGTACTTGTTGTGTTATTCTAATAAAGGTGAATTTTTACTATACTGTCTGACTCCTGTCCTGCTTGCCAACACTGACACCCACCCTGTTTCTCCCACTTCCCTCCCACTTCTCCTCCTTCCCACCCTGTGCCTCCCATTTCCTGCCCACTTCTCCTCCTTCCCACCCTGTCCCTCCCACTTCCCGCCCACTTCTCCTCCTTCCCCACCCTGTTCCTCCCACTTCCCACCCACTTCTCCTCCTTCCCACCCTGTTCCTCCCACTTCCTGCCCTCTCCTCCTCCTTCCCACCCTGTTCCTCCCACTTCCTGCCCTCTCCTCCTCCTTCCCACTCTGTTCCTCCCACTTCCTGCCCACTTCTCCTCCTTCCCACCCTGTTCCTTCCAATTCCAACCCACTTTTCCACCTTCCCACCCTGTTCCTCCCATTTCCCACCCACTTCTTCTCCTTCTCACCCTGTTCCTCCCACTTCCAACCATCCTTTTCTTTGGACCATATGGCCCTTGGCCTACAACAAGCAAGAATTAAAAACCTCTTTAACCCCTTCCTTTCTGTAGTGATCGCCAACTCATTGCTTTGCAATGCATTGGAAACCACTCTAACAGTATTTAGAGTCCACTGACCACACCCACTACTCTGAATATAGGTGTGGTCAGCATAACTGAGACACCGCCTCCCCAAAACTTGGAGGTCTAGGTAGTTGTCTACTCTGACTAATGGGCATACTTGGGAACTTTTTGTTCTAGAGTCCCCGGTGGGAGGATATAAATGACACTATTCGTGTCATAAAAGGGGTGGTGCTTAATCACAGGTGGGCAGGGCTTAACAGACTGTGTAATGAAGTGGGCAGAACAGAGTGGGGGAAGAGGAGAAGTGGGCAGAATAGGGTGGGAAGGAGGAGAAGTGGGGAGGAAGTGGGAGGAAAAGGAGGAGAAGTGGGAAGAACAGGGTAAGAAGGAGGAGAAGTGGGTGGGAAGTGGGAAGAACAGGGTAAGAAGGAGGAGAAGTGGGTGGGAAGTGGGAGGAACATGGTGAAAAGGAGGAGAAGTGGGTGGGAAGTGGGAGGAACATGGGGAGAAGGAGGAGAAGTGGTTGGGAAGTTGGAGGAACAGGGTGGGAATGAGGAGAAGTGGACAGGAAGTGGGAGGAATAGAGTGAGAAGGAGGAAAAGTGGGAGAAACAGAGTGGAAAGAAGGAGAAGTTGGAGGGAAGCAGGAAAAACATGGTGAGGAGGAGGAAAAGTGGTTGGGAAGTGGGAGAAACAGGGTGGGAAGGAGGAGAAGTGGGCAGGAACTGGGTGGGAAGGAGGAGAAGTGGGTAGGAAGTGGGAGGAACAGAGTGAGAAGGAGGAAAAGTGGAAGGCACAGAGTGTAAAGGAGGAGAAGTTGGTGGAAGTTGAAGGAATATGGTGAGAAGGAAGAGAAGTGGGAGGAACAGGGTGGGAAGGAGGAGAAGTGGGCAGGAAGTTGGAGGAACATGGTGGGAAGGAGGAGAAGTGGGTGGGAAGTAGGAGAAGTGGGTGGGAAGTGGAAGGTACAGGGTGAAAATGGGGAGAAGAAAGCAGAGTGTCACAGGAAACGCACCACAGGAGAATCAGCCTCTGTCCCCAAGACCCTGTAATTTACTGCAATAACTGGAGTCTCCGGGGCAGATACGGAGAGGTCCCAGGTATCCTAATTGGAAATCTGGCCTTGAGTCTAGACAGAGCCCTCACGGGGGACGTTTATAATACTAGAACAAGCAGTAAGTTTACATAGTAACATAGGTGATGAGGCTGAAAAAAGTCAGGAACCCATCAAGTCCAGCCCATGACAAAACACCCCTGTTGATCCAGATGAAGGCAAAAAAACCTTCTGATACCATTTCCAATTTAGCCCCAAGTGGGTAAAAAAAATTCCTTCCTGACTCCAAATGGCAGTCAGATATTTCCCTGGATCAACATCCTATCTACATTGAAGCCATCTGTCATAATTTTCAATATTGTTCTGTGATAGATAGGCATCCGTTACTGTTTTTGAAAGCAGTTGCTTATCTGCAAGTACAACATCCCGAGGCAAAGAATTCCATAGCTTTACTGCCCTTACTGTAAAGAATCCCTGCCTTTGTTTTAGTCGAAATCACTTTTCCTCTAGTCTTAAAGTTTGGTCTTAAACAGAATTAATTTGCATACTATGGAAAAATTAGCATGAAGTGCCAGTCTGTGCCAAAACATAAAAAGGTTAATTTCTCAAAAACTATTTAGTTTATAGAAAAAACATCTAATACAACATATAAGCAGGTTTTTATTCCCTGTACAAAAACCTAAACTTGCCTTAAGGTGGCAGGCCCACTCCAAGTTTCTGAACACTAGAGGGCGCCAAAGAAGTGTTACCCAGAGGAGTCTGTTTAACCGTTTATTGCCTTGGATGCTAAACATCTCCAATGTAATGGGAAGCAATGCAATGAATATGTTGCCAGCATTCAAGGTCTTAAAGAGATAGTCACTTATTTTTACTGCTTTCATGAGGTTAAAAGTTCCATCCAGTTAAATCAATGTGCTCTTTGTATGTATCCCCTAAGATGCAGTTAGTTTACCCCAGAATTGCACTGATCTGATTTTATGCATAAGGGCCATTGGGTTTTATGTATAAAGATAATCTGGGGCAGTTCTGAAGCAAACCAACAGCACTATGCGGGATAAAATAATTCCCAAATGATTTAAATGGGGATTTTTAACCCCTTGAATGCTAGAGAGGTCTCCAATGCATCACTCCGCTCTGTGGCACAGTTGTGTTTTACAAGATTTTTCCATTTTCCATTTATATATATTGTGCATATTACAGGCAGATCTTTAGAGAAGGATTCAAAGGGGTCTTTAGTAAGATTTTTTTAGCACCTACCATCTGCTGCAATATATCCTCTCTATAGTAGGCGTAATTTAATACCCCGGTTCCCCCTCCCTTGAGAGATGCTCATATAATGATGTCATTATAGACTGACACCATACTTCTAACCACTAGAGGGAGACCTGAACTCTACTTCATGATCCAAGACAGGAGCAGCAGCAGCCATTTTCTTGTAGTGTAAAGACGGTGCATGCTCATTATTGTAATTATCTGTGCTTATAAAATGTATTTATATGCACAGCTATATTACTGTATCTCTCTGCCTATCTGTTTATTGTACGTGGGCATGATGTTCTTTTTGGACCTTGCTGGACATTTTCTGGTAGCCCAGCACATATGTATCTATCTATCTATCTGTTGCAGCACTTAAAGGGCAATGTTTAACTTAGTGATTATCGCCAGGGTGCTGTGGCACTTTGATGTGCCATGGATACCAGCTTCTTCTGTGAAAACTTACAGTAGGCTGACCAGATCTCACCTTTAACCGGGGACACATAGGAAATAGCCATTTTTCAGTACTTCACTGAAATCAGTGCAGTCCTGCAGTATGCATTTCTCCTATGCATCCCAGTTAAAGGTGAGGTCTGGTCAGCCTAACTTACAGAAAATATTAAAGTTGAGATTCTAACGTATATTCATGGAAATTATTAAGCCCAATATGCTCCTTGTGGCTATTCTGTAAGACTTAAAGGATCAGTAAACTACATTAGAGAAGAGACATCTAAGGGGTTATATGTTTAAGGGGTCAATACAAAGAACTAGCCAATTATTTACGCAAAGAGCTGAGCTATGAACAGGAAGTCATCCATTTCGATGAAAACAAAGGCAGAGATTTGTTACAGTAAAGGCGGTAAAACTATGGAATTCTTTTCTTCGGCATGTTGTACTTGCAGAAAATGCAACTGCTTTCAAAAAACAATGGATGCCTATCTAGCACAGAACCATAGGGTTTTTTTGCCTTCCTCTGGATCAACAGGGTTGTTTTTGGCATGGGCTGTACTTGATGGACACATGTCTTTTTTCAGCCTTATCAACTATGTTACTATGGTCGTTCTATGGGAGAGGTAACTCATTTCCTATCAGTCACTTCCTGTTTATTTGAACTCTAATAACTTTTGAATAAAACATCTGACAGCGGTGGGAATGACCTTGTTTTACTCAGCAGGAAAAGCTCTATAACATATATATTTTCATTTGAAATGTTTACTGCTCCTTTAAGCTCAGAACTGCTAGAGTGGTCTCCAACTGATTGTAAAGCAATGCATTGGAGATCTCAAGGGGTTAAAAGCCCCTTTAAAATCAATGGAAAACTTGATTTGTCCCTTATGGTGCTCCTATGTTGCTCTTGGTTTGCTTGGTTTCTAATTAACCCCTTAATGAACAGAAGGGTGTGCAAAGCATTGCTTTACAATGTGGTGCGTACCTCTGGTCCTTAAAGGGTTAATATGTTACTGAACCTAATATGTCTTCTGAATTTATATGTTTTCAATAAGTGGATATATAAGGCCACTCTGGTGAGACATTTTGCATTTGGTACAGCAGCACTAGCAAGTTTTTCTCTATTTCATTCTGAACAGGATATTTGAATAATAACATTGTTTTAATATTGTATTAATTACAAATTTGTGTCTGTTTTTCTCACAAGGCTGCCACCTAGTGGCCTTATTAAATGTATGCTTGGGAGATGTTTATGCTGTTAACAAGTGTAATAGTTGCTCAACACCGCCATCTTGTGGCTACAAAAATACACCAGTTTTCACACATATACATACAGATTGCAACAAAAATACTCATAGCCACACTGTCACATAGTGATAGATACACACACACTAACATTGTTAAAAAAAACTTTTTTGATAGATTGATAGTGTGTATGTTTATCTTAAAATCAGCTAAATGAAATAAGACACTAAAGAAATGAGAGGTGTAGAGTGTGTATATTCTCTCTCACACACACACACACACCTCTCACACACACTGCTCTCACACACACTTATTCACACATCTCACCACCTGTCTCTCTCTCTTTCACACACACATACATCCACACCCACACACCTCTCTCTCAAACACACCTCTCTCACACACATACACACATACACAAACGCCCCTCTCTCTCTCTCTCTCTCTCTCTCTCTCACACACACACACACACATCCCTCTCTCACACACACATCCCTCTCACACACATATCTCTCTCTCACACACACACATCCCTCTCTCTCACACACACATCCCTCTCTCTCACACACACATCCCTCTCTCACACACACACATCCCTCTCACACACATATCTCTCTCTCACACATAGGGCTGCCACCTTTTCTTTAAAAAAAATACCAGTCAAGGCATTCTCTCCATAGACTTAACATCGGAAAGAAGCCAATTTTTTACCGGCCTTCCGGTAAAATACCGGCTGGGTGGCAACCCTACTCACACACATCTCTCTCACACATACACACACACACATACACACACCTCTCTTTCTCTTTGTCACACACACACACCCTCTCACACATACATATAAACATCTCTCTCTCACACACACACTCACACACATACATACAAACACCTCTCTCTCACACACCTCTCTCACACACATACACACACTCTCACACACATATCTCTCTCACACACACACCTCTCTCACACACACACCTCTCTTTCTCTCTGTCACACACACACCCTCTCTCACACATACATACAAACACATCTCTCTCTCACACACACACACACACATACATGCACAAACCTCTTTCTCACACACATACACACACACACACACACACACACACACACACTCATACTGTTTGGAAGTTCTGGTTCTCCACTATGATGCACTTAATCTGCCCCAGACGTCACTTGGCTTTTAGACATCAAGGTCTGTCTTCTTTGCTGAAAACGTAACATGCTGGTATAAGTCTCTCTCAAATATTCATTTATTTTGTGCTTTCCACTTCTGCACACCAAACACCCAGAGGCACAATACTGCATTTCTGCCCAAAAGTAAAGGAAATAACAAATACCATTGATTTCACGGCTTCAGGACCACAGTGGGGATGACAACATGTTGTTAAGCAATGTCCTCTGGTCCTTAGAGGGCTACATTTGGCTTCTAACACTCTGAATACTGCAGATATTCACTTAAGTACAAGATTCTTACCTACACGGCACTGCAAAGCACCTACACTAATCCCAGGGTGGCCACACTCAGAACCTACAGATCCGGGGGACCAGCAAGAGCCGGAACCTCCACACATGGGGAGCCGCTATCACTGTGTCAGTGTCCCCTGTGTGTGTGTGTATGTCTGTTGCGTTTGTGTGTATGTCTGTTGCATGTGTGTCTGTGTATGTTTGTTGTCTGAGTGTGAGCATGTCTGTTGCGCGAGTGTGTGTCTGCGCATGACTTTTGCGTGTGTGTGTACATCTCTGTTACGTGTGTGTATGTACATATGTGCATCTCCTGTGTGTGTGTGTGTGTGTGCATGTCTTTTGCATGTCTGTGCCGCTCACTGTGTGTATGTGTCTGCCTGTGTGTTGCATATGTCTCTGTTTATCAGTGTGTCTACATTTCAGACACGTACACCCAACGGTCATAACATGACGGGCAACATTGTCCCACATTGCTAGTATCAAATATAAGTACACGTAATACCCATAAACATACAGTATTATTATGTATAACAGTATATAACTACATATAACTACAGATCAAGCTGGAAATGTGCAATGTCCTATCACGGTGCCGTGATTCAGTCTGAGCGACATTTTGACTTCCGGGTTGTCTCCGCTACTCTTATTGGCTCAGTGCTGTAGACCCGCCCAGGGCTGACCTTTATATACTTCCTCCTGTCATTTGGTATTTGCCCTTTCGTAGTGTTTCCGACCAGACATCTGTGACTACGCTCCAGTATCCTGCCTGTTCCTGATCTCTGTGTACCGACCCGGCTTGGCTGACTACGATCCAGTATCCTACCTGTTCCTCATTGCTGTGTACCAATTTGGTTCGTCTCACTACGCTCCAGTATCCTGCCTGTTCCTGATCGCTTTGTACCAGCTCGGTTCATCGGACTACGCTCCAGTATCCTGCCTGTTCCTGATCGCTGTGTACCAACTCGGTTTGTCTGACTACGCTCCAGTATCCTGCTTGTTCCTGATCGCTGTGTACAGACTCGGCTTGCCTGACTACGCGCCAGTATCCTGCCTGTTCCTGATTATTGTGTACCGACTCGGCTTGTCTGACTACGCTCCAGTATCCTGCTTGCTCCTGATCGCTGTGTACTGACCCTGCCTCTGGCTGACGACCACTCTCTGTGTACCGACCCAGGCTGTGGCTGACGACCGCTCTCTGTGTAACGACCCAGGCTTTGGCTGACGACCGCTCTCTGTGTACCGACCCAGGCTTTGGCTGACTATCACTCTCTGAGTACCGATTCAGGTTTTGGCTTACTACCACTTCTGTGTACCGATCAGGCTTTGGCTGTCTCCTGCTCCCTGTGTACCGACTCAGGCTTTGGCTGTCTCTGCTCCGAGTGTACCAATCCAGGTTTTGCTGTATTCACTCTCTGTGAGTCTGGACTGGGTAGTGCCGCTCACTGCCAATGTTGCCTCCGGTTTCAGCATAAGTCTCACCACTGTTGCCTCCGGTTACACTATAAGCCTACCATTGTTGCCTCCGGTTACACTTAAGTCGGTCCACGGTTGCCTCCACCTACGCTATCAGCCTAGCCATTGTTGCCTCCGGGACACCAGAGTCTTGCCACTGTTGTCTCAGGTTGCGCTACCCGTGGCTGTCGGTTGCCTTTCGGCAGAACCTTCGATCACTGCTCCAGCTGTCTCTATATTAGGAGCTATCAGGCAAGGCCGGTTGGTTCTTGGTTCTCCTGTCTTCCAGATACGTCGCCCTGTGGTTCTGGGACAGTACTGCTCCACTGTCCAGTTCCTACGATACAGTCTGTTGCCAATTGTACCTATATTTCTCCTGTGTCTGTATTGTTGTTACCTGCCTATATTGCCTGTTCCTATGTCCTGCTAAGTGTACTGAAACCGTGGCATGTCCTAAGAAATCAGTAGTCTGCAGTCTATAAAGAGTTCTTTGGACAAAGCTCTTAATAAGACTGTGTACGCCAACAGTAATGGACCTCTCCTGTCAATGTTGAAAAATGGGACTGTGCTACCTCTCCCGAATGGCGTCATCAACTTGATCGACAATAGACAGCCATCTCGGGTGTTGTTCTGTGGTGAAGAGTTTATAGAGAACTTCGCCCCTCCAATGCACAGTGTAAGTGTGCGCAAATGGCCTTTGGATGTAACAAGGCAAATGGCAACTAAACAAATGTAAAGCTGTCTTCTGCTGTGCTGTCTGTGGCCTGTGACCGATTCTCCGATCTCAGGACAGCGGGCAGAGGTAAAAAGATTCTTTCTCTGGGCTTAGATGTTCCAAGTGGGTAGAGGTACTATATGGTACTATATGTCTGTGATGCTACAGCATAGACAGCTATCTTCAATTAGTATAGGAACTGGCCCCCTCAGACTGGGGTCCCCCTGCAAATGCAAGGGTATAACCATACATTAAAATGCCCCTATTGTATGGAGGCCTATGAGCCTAGTAAGGTGACCACATATACATTTAAATCAGGGTAATTTATGACAGTTTATTTCTACAGAACCCTGTAGTGTGTGTTTTTATGTGTCCCTGATTGAAAGTGATACGTGGTCACCTTATCGGCAAGTAGATTGTTTACATGGGTGACACTGGAGGATGTGATGCTGTTCATATCCTCCAATGACAGGCCAACCCACATGCGCATCGGACAATGATTAGTGACACACCTCTGCTATGCCCCATGAGAGACCATTGCCTAGTGAATGCAGGGATAAGTGAGATCGGGCAACTTGGCATTGAAATGAAACAGAGCGGCCCTTGTGAGCATTCATATCCTTAGTGTTCTGTTAACCTGATGGTTCTCAATCTTTTTTATTTTTCAGGACACCCCTAACATGCAATTTATATTTGCCTGAGAACCACTAAAATGATATATGTCTTTTGTCAAGGGCTTTAGGAAGGTTATAAATAAGTAATATGTATGAATTCTTACATCTCAAAATCAGCACAAGAGAAAGAAACATATTGTGCATATTCACACCACACCAAAGTGCGGTACCACCCCGGTTAAGGTCAGAGCATGTGTTGGAAACCCCTCATCATCGAAGGGGTTAAATGGAGATTGTGCAAAACTCCCCCCACCCCTCTTGGGAATAAACAAGTAGATTCAGTTGGAAAAGAAGAAGAGAGGAACCTAGAGGGGCTCTGAGACAGATATCCTAAATAATAATTCGCTAAAACGTGTGTAACGACACAGTCATGCCCAGTAGAGACTGCTGCGTGTGCTGCTGTCATGCCCAGTAGAGACTGATGTGTGTGCTGCAGTCATGCCCAGTAGAGACTGATGTGTGTGCTGCAGTCATGCCCAGTAGAGACTGATGTGTGTGCTGCAGTCATGCCCAGTAGAGACTGCTGCGTGTGCTGCAGTCATGCCCAGTAGAGACTGCTGCGTGTGCTGCTGTCATGCCCAGTAGAGACTGATGTGTGTGCTGCAGTCATGCCCAGTAGAGACTGCTGCGTGTGCTGCAGTCATGCCCAGTAGAGACTGCTGCGTGTGCTGCAGTCATGCCCAGTAGAGACTGCTGCGTGTGCTGCTGTCATGCCCAGTAGAGACTGATGTGTGTGCTGCAGTCATGCCCAGTAGAGACTGCTGCGTGTGCTGCAGTCATGCCCAGTAGAGACTGCTGTGTGTGCTGCAGTCATGCCCAGTAGAGACTGATGCGTGTGCTGCAGTCATGCCCAGTAGAGACTGCTGCGTGTGCTGCAGTCATGCCCAGTAGAGACTGCTGCGTGTGCTGCTGTCATGCCCAGTAGAGACTGCTGCGTGTGCTGCAGTCATGCCCAGTAGAGACTGATGCGTGTGCTGCAGTCATGCCCAGTAGAGACTGCTGCGTGTGCTGCAGTCATGCCCAGTAGAGACTGATGTGTGTGCTGCTGTCATGCCCAGTAGAGACTGATGTGTGTGCTGCAGTCATGCCCAGTAGAGACTGCTGCGTGTGCTGCAGTCATGCCCAGTAGAGACTGATGCGTGTGCTGCAGTCATGCCCAGTAGAGACTGCTGCGTGTGCTGCAGTCATGCCCAGTAGAGACTGCTGCGTGTGCTGCTGTCATGCCCAGTAGAGACTGATGTGTGTGCTGCAGTCATGCCCAGTAGAGACTGCTGCGTGTGCTGCAGTCATGCCCAGTAGAGACTGATGTGTGTGCTGCAGTCATGCCCAGTAGAGACTGATGCGTGTGCTGCAGTCATGCCCAGTAGAGACTGCTGCGTGTGCTGCAGTCATGCCCAGTAGAGACTGCTGTGTGTGCTGCAGTCATGCCCAGTAGAGACTGCTGCGTGTGCTGCAGTCATGCCCAGTAGAGACTGATGCGTGTGCTGCAGTCATGCCCAGTAGAGACTGATGCGTGTGCTGCAGTCATGCCCAGTAGAGACTGATGCGTGTGCTGCAGTCATGCCCAGTAGAGACTGATGCGTGTGCTGCACACGTCAAGAACTCTCCATCGCGCTGTTCCGCAATCCGCTGGACATCTCTGGAGCATTCTAGGGATTAAAAGCTGCAATGTAAATCAACAGGAATTTGGGGAATTTTATTTCACCTCCACAGGTGGTTTGCTCCAGAATTGCACATATTAATCCTACCTCCTATATCTGTGTGATGTTAAAACCAAAGGAGCTTTCAGCTCTGTATCAACCGCGGCGCGGGCAGTGGCACGGTGGCCCGTGTAACGGGCTCTTCAAGTAGTATTGTATAACTGAGCTGACAAACAATATTGCATAAAACTTTAATTAGTATTGACCTTGATCCCACAGATACTGTTCATTAGAGTCTCACTCCCTTGGCAGATATTTCTGTAATGAGAGTTCTGTCGTGACGGTGAAATGAAGCTTATGAAATAGAACTGGTTTTAACATCACACAGATATAGGAGGTAGGATTAATACGTGCAATTCTGGAGCAAACCACCTGTGGAGGTGAAATAAAATTCCCCAAATTCCTATTGATTTACATTGCAGCTTTTAATCCCTTGAATGCTCCAGAGATGTCCAGCGGATTGCGGAACAACGCGTTGGAGAGTTCTTGAGCATTCAAGGTATTAAAATCTACAATTAACTCTTTGATACATTTTATTTTTACCCTATGGTGCAACTGGTTTGCTCCAGAATTGCATCTTGTTATCTAATTGCATTGCACCTAAAATGTGTCCATCTCAAATACTTTCCTACTGAACGTCACCTTTAAAGGGATAGTAATGTTTCATAATAAAAGCAGCTCTAATTAATCATCATAGTATTTGGACTTTGGAGAGAGTTATTTCAGTTCTGTCAGAGTTGTAGTACAAGAGTAATTCAATGACAATCCCCCTCCCGCCCCTTTTACTGATGTAACACTGCTCAGCCAGATCAGAAGGGAGGTGCCCAGGTAGACTGCAGAGAGGGACAATCTTCTATAAAGATAAGGGAAAAACCTGAAAAGCTTGTCAAGGGGGGCAGGGCTTTCATTGTTCTCATAGGAAGAAGATTGTCCCCTGCTGTTATCTGTCTGGTCTATGGACTGCATTCCACATCTGAGAAGAGATGGCTTACACTAGGTAAAAGGGGCGGGAGGGGAAACTTTGCTTGTGAATATCTCTCAAACCACAAAGGTTTGAGAGATAAGACTTATGTCATTCTTCATATTTTTTTAATGCCTACAAAATAAAATAAAGTTAAAACGAAGTATTACTATCCCTTTAATTATTTTTTACATACTCTACCTCAATCTATACAATTCTATACTATATAACTCTATATAACTTTACTCTATATAAGTCTGCTATATATAACTCCATATAACTCCACTCTATATAAGTCTACTATAGATAATGCTATATAACTCTACTCTATATAACTCTGTATAAATTTACGGCAAGCACAGAGGCTTCATATTATGCTATAATCCTTCTCTACTGCCACCCTCAGCAGCAAAGAAATCTTTATTTTTACAAACAGAACAAAAAGAAACTTGAAACCACTATACTCCTCCCCCAGTTAATCACACACCCAAATACCCTTAAGCAGCACTAAGCTCCGCCTCTTTCTTTGCTTATTCTCTCAGAAAAGCACCACCTACCTTTCTGTCCCATGATATGTTTGTGTAATACACTACATCAATATTGTGCTGATTTCTGTGTTTACATAGCATACTATGCTATATTTGTTTGATACACTACCTCACATATTGTGTTGATTTCTGGTTTGTGCAGCTTATCATGCTTACACTTATTTGTAATACACTACATCGATATTGTTCTGATTTCTGTGTTTCCACAGCATATTATGCTATGTTTGTTGGATACACTACTTCACATATTGTGTTGATTTCTGGTTTGGCAGCATAGCATGTTAAACTTATACTGTGTGGTATCTGGATAGGTTAATTTTGCTGGTTTGCCTTTGTCTGCCTGTCTGATCTGCTATTGGGGTCTTTTCACGCCCTTATTTGATTTCTGCCATTTCTGTTTCCCCTTGCTGCTTTTTTTTCCCTTTGGCTTGCTTCTGCCAGTTTTATACTGGTTTTCTCTGAGGCTCCGCTTCATGTGCTGCCAGGGACGCGCACAGACATTTTGGGGATCAGGGGCTCAAATGAAAAAAAGGGCACTTCTCATAATTATTTATTCAAAATATATATTTAAAAAAAAGAAAAGGATTTACATCTCAGGAGCCTGTAGGCACAGAAATCTGAAGCGCCCCCCCATTGGCCATCTCCACTGGACACCTCCACAATGCTCCTACTCTCCACATTGCCCCCCATCATCTCCATATTGCCCTTACATTGTCCCCTGTCAGCTCCATATTGCCCCCATCAGCTCCAACTTACCCTCACGTTGCCCCATCAGCTCCATATTCCCCCATCAGCTCCAACTTACCCTCACATTGCCCCCATCATCTCCATATTGCCCCCATCAGCTCCATCTTACCCTCACATTGCCCCCTTCATCCCCATATTGCCCCCCCATCAGCTCCATATTGCCATCAGCTCCAACCTACCCTGACATACATTGCCCCATCATCTTTACTTTGCCATCATCTCCATCTTGCCCCCCATCAGATCCATATTGCCTCATCATTTCCACATACCCCCCAGTGTCCGTTTCCTACCTCTTCCCTGGTGGTCCAGCGGCAGGAGAGGTCTGTATGTGCCTCCTTTGACACAGACCTGTAGCTGCTGGAGCTCCTGCGCGGTCTTCTCTTCATGCAGAGACCTGGGAGATGATGTCATCTCCCAGCGCTCTGTAATACTAAAGAGCCAACGAGGGAGCGCAGCATCTACAGGTCTGTCCTGAAGGAGGCACAGACCTGACTGGGCGGTGCAGGGGTTAGTGCGGGCGGAGAAGCAACTTTTTGTTTTTGTTAAAAGAGCACGAGGGCACTTTGGACAAAAAGGGCAGGTGCTCAAGCCCCCCTTGTTGCCTATGTGTGCAAGTGCCTGTGTGCTGTGATCCCTGGTATGTGGGGAGGTTTATTTCCCCTGCTCGATTCGGGACTTCTGCTGGTGACTTCTGGCGGGGATGAGGGGGTTTCTAGCCCTGGAGAACAAATGACCAGCCTGGGCTGGGGATCCCCTCTTCCCTCAGTACACAGGGTGCTCAAATTACTAGCATTTATGGAATAATACCTGCTAATATATGGCATATGATGTCTGCTGTTTTCTTCCATGTCCATGGCTCATCAGACCCCTACAGTGGGAAGTACTGCTCTTGATGCCCCCATCATGCTTGACCAGGCCTTCCCTTGGAACTCCGTTGCAATTAAACAAGAGGAAAACACTCTCCGTTGGACAGACACACGGTACCTTACGTGGTTACTCTACCTCTTCGATCTCTTGACTATGCCAAATATGGGCAGCTTTGATTTGTGCGGCTTAGTACCCACACACAAGAACCTCTCCTCAAAAGGAAGATATATTGAGGATATGTGATAACAGGTTTCTTGACCCTGCCAATGCTGGCAGGCCTTGATTTGTGCAACTTAGTCCCCTACTCATGAGACACTCTCCTCCAGAGGACGACATGTGGAGAACAAGAGATCTCGTGCTGAGGCCAATTTTTCTTGCTAGGCTCATTTGGACAGCTTTGATTTGTGTGAATTAGTTCCACGCGTCACCTTCTCCTCAAAGGGTAGATTTTGTTGCAGAATGGGATCAAACACTTGTTCCTCGAAGTGCGGCTGGTGATATTGCAGTACATGTACCATCCTCTGGTGGTGATCATGGTTTTTCAGGGTGCCAAACTCGTTGATCCTGAGAGTTTAATATCATCTGGGTCATCCGTATGGTCATCTATTGCATGCGTAGCTAGGAACGTGGAGGCCCCAGTTGACGGTGTATTTATTTGGGGACCATCATTGTTGTTTTGGCGTCTGACAGACGCTGAGCTTTTTGGTTCCTAATGGCTTTGTTTTGGCCGGCCTGCCTAACTCAGATTCTAGTCTTTCAGCCCAGGACTGCCAGTTATAGCATTGGGGATGTTTTCTTTTCCTGCTTTGGGGGTTAGCACCCTGTTGTGTAGGTTGGTTGGTTTCAGGGAATCCTTTCTTTCTCTGGAAATTGGGGGGCAGATTCTCCCAGTTTTTCCTGCTGCTGGTCTTTGGTTCCCTTCAGTTCCATGGGTGTTACTTCTAGCCTGTATGTCAGTTTGTTTTCTCTATTTTTTTCCCATCGTCAGTCTTGACTTGCTGGCTGCACGTCAATTGGGCTGGCGGTCTTGGCCCGGGAGTCTTGGCATCCCTGCCGGGTCAGGAATATTTCCCTTTGCAGCTATTTGTTTTCTGGGTCGGTCCCACATGGTGGTCAATTACTTTTTCACCACTCGTCAGTTGTGGTGATCTTACAGTTGGAGGCTGACCCGTGCATGTCTCTGTGGGTTCGATCTGACCTATTTGGTACATTGTGCATTTTTTGGTTCCTATATCCATTGATCCCGTTAACGTCCTGCCTTTTCTGTAGTCTGGATTTGCCTGATGTAGGCCTCTACAGCATCTTCCTGGTATCCCTCTGCTTTTTCGTTGCGTTATGTTAGGTGGATTGGCATTCCTGGATTCCTGGATCTCTCGGCTGTTTGGTTGCTTATGTTTTCTGTGTCTTCTCAGTCTCGATATTTTTACTCATCATGGGTACTCACCATGGATAAGTCTGCATTGCGCTTGTCTTTTTCTTGGTGTTTTTTGCCTAGTCCTGCAGTCTTACCCTGATAGCACTTTTCAGCCTAGTTCTCTGTGCTGTTTGGTCTGTTTGCCTTTCTAAGGGTCTCGGCAGTTAGGTTTTCTCATGCGTTCCTTTCCGCCTTGTGGTTCGGTTTTTGGTTCCTAGTGGACCCTTCCCGTAACTTTCGGGTGGTCTCGGATTGCTATTGTTTGTGACTTTCGATGTTCAGTTTTGCTTTTGTTTGTGGCTTTTTAGCCTACACCGTTTGCCTTGTGGCGATCAGCGTGGACTTGGTGATTTCATTTGCTGCCTCATCTCCCCCTGTCGACAGCGGTGTTGGTTTTCTCTCTTATACACGTGGTAGGAATAGTGATCCCTAGTTGTGAGGCTGGCTTCTGGGGTGCCTTGTTGTATCTGTTTCCTTCTGATCTGTGCAGTTGTTGGTTTTCTTCCGTACTCTTCATCTTCCTGTGTCTTCTGCGATGTTGGCACAGTGGGTGCGTTGGGTGTTGCATTTGGCTGACATTGATGTGATTATTTTTTTGTCTCATTCCTGTCGGGTACATTAGCGTCTATGGACTTGCTGGCTGGTGGTTGTTTGGAGAATGTGCTCCGTGCTGCTGATTGGTCTAGGTCAGTGGTTCTCGAACTTTCTACTGCCGTGACCCTTTGATAAAATTTTTCAAGTTGTGACGACCCCTAACAGTAAAATTATTTTCGTTGCTCCTTCATCGCTGTAATTTTGCTACTGTTATGAACTGAAATATAAATATCCAACGGTTTTAGGCGACCCCTGGCAAATCATCATTCGACCCCTGAAGGGGTCCCGACCCACAGGTTGAGAACCACTGTTCTAGGTAGTCTACATTTAGGGATTTTTATTTTAAACTTTTTATTCATGTTTCTAGTCCACTTGTTTGTTAAGCTTTGAACTAGCAGAATATGAAGCCTCCGTGCTTGCCATAAAATTAGTGGATTTTCCTAACAGTTGTGATGGCAAGTCAGAATTTTATTAAAGACACAGGGGGTGAATATTATCCCTCCCTGTGTTCCTGCCCCTTTCACTGTTTCTCTTCTCATTCAGGTTGATTTTTGCAGTCTTGTTCGCGTGAGCCCGGTCTCACCAAGATCTCTGCTGGTCGCAGGGTGCTGATTCCAGTTCCTGGTTGGGTTGCTGCTTCTGAGTGATGCTGTTACAAGTGGACCAGTTCTTGGGTTGTTTCCATTTTAAAAAGAAGGAGCTTAGTGCCGCATCCCAGTTTTAAGAGAATGTGGGTGTGTGATTAACTGGGTGGAGGAGAATGATGGTTTCAATTTCTTTTTTTCTGTTTGCAACAATAACATTATCTTTGCTGCTGAGGGTGGCAGTAGAGAGGGATTATAGCATAATAGTTGACTCAGGGTCTTTAATCAAATTCCGACTTTCCATCACAATTGTTAGGAAAATCCACAAATTATATACAACTGACTGCTGTATGATGGGCTCCTACCTAGGTAAGTCCTTCTGTTACACACAGTAATTATATAGATACACCTGACTGCTGTATGATGGACTCCTACCTAGGTAAGTGCTTCTGTTACACACAGTAATTATATAGATACACCTGACTGCTGTATGATGGACTCTTACCTAGGTATGTCCTTCTGTTACACACAGTAATTATATAGATACACCTGACTGCTGTATGATGGACTACTACCTAGATAAGTGCTTCTGTTACACACAATAATTATATAGATACACCTGACTGTTGTATAATGGACTCCTACCTAGGTAAGTCCTTCTGTTACACAGTAATTATATAGATATACCTGACTGCTGTGTGATGGACTCCTACCTAGGTAAGTCCTTCTGTTACACACAGTAATTATATAGATATACCTGACTGCTGTATGATGGACTACTACCTAGGTAAGTGCTTCTGTTACACACAGTAATTATATAGATACACCTGACTGCTGTATGATGGACTCCTACCTAGGTAAGTGCTTCTGTTACACACAGTAATTATATAGATACACCTGTCTGCTGTATGATGGACTCCTACCTAGGTAAGTGCTTCTGTTACACACAGTAATTATATAGATACACCTGACTGCTGTATGATGGGCTCCTACCTAGATAAGTCATTTTGTTACAGACAGTAATTATATAGATATACCTGACTGCTGTATGATGGACTACTACCTAGATAAGTGCTTCTGTTACACACAATAATTATATAGATACACCTGACTGTTGTATAATGGATTCCTACCTAGGTAAGTCCTTCTGTTACACAGTAATTATATAGATATACCTGACTGCTGTGTGATGGACTCCTACCTAGGTAAGTCCTTCTGTTACACACAGTAATTATATAGATACACCTGACTGCTGTATGATGGACTCCTACCTAGGTAAGTCCTTCTGTTACATATAGTAATTGTATAGATATGCCTGACTGCTGTATGACCGTCTCCTATCTAGGTAATCCTCCTGTTACACACAGTAATTAGATAGATCCGCCTGACTTCTGTATGATGGACACCTACCTAGGTAAGTCCTCTTGTTGCACACAGTAATTATATAGATACACCTGACTGCTGTGTGATGGACTCCTACCTAGGTAAGTGCTTCTGTTACACACAGTAATTATATATATACACCTGACTGCTGTATGATTAACTCCTACCTAGGTAAGTCCTTCTGTTGCACACAGTAATTATATAGATGTACCTGACTGCTGTATAATGGACTCCTACCTAGGTAAGTCCTCCTGTTACACGCAGTAATTATATAGATACACCTGACAGCTGTATGATGGACTCAGACCTAGGTAAGTGCTTTTGTTACATACAGTAATTATATAGATACACCTGTCTGCTGTATGATGGACTCCTACCTAGGTAAGTGCTTCTGTTACACACAGTAATTATATAGATACACCTGACCGCTGTGTGATGGACTCCTACCTAGGTAAGTCCTTCTGTTACACACAGTAATTATATAGATACACCTGACTGCTGTATGATAGACTCCTACCTAGGTAGGTGCTTTTGTTACACACAGTAATTATAAACAGTAGATACAACTGACTGCTCTATGATGGGCACTTACAGAAGTAAGTGAATAACAAACAATTTGAGACACATATTTATCAGGTATATTTCTCCTTTAATACCCACAGCAGAATACTACATTTCTTGCTTGTCGGCCATTTTGACTCCTCTCCACAAGATTCCTGTAAATTTTATTCCCTTGTGATTTCGTTTTGAGAATTGTGTTATGCTTTTGAGGTGTCAGTGAAATGTGGAACAAAGTGTTTTTTTATGTATGTAGTCAGGCATCAATGCACTTTAAACTGAAATGTCATATGAATCATTAATGTCTTTGGGATATGTCTCCCGCTGAAAAATGTCATTTAGCAATCAAAGCATCAGTCACATCAAAGGGCAAACCGGAGAATTCTCTATCAGCAAATGCAAAGTCACCCATTTGTATAAGGACATAATTATATAAACGTGTATAATGGGACTTTACGAATACACCAACGTCACTCATTTTCTGCCCTTAGACAATGGCATAAAGAACATATGTCTGTACACTGTGATATTTATGAGAGAGTCTGATCTCTTTACTGCAGGGATGGACAATGGCTGGTGGGGGATGATGGGAGTTGCAGTCCAGCAACAGCTGGAGGGCCTCACAATGCCCATTCCTGCTTCAGTTCATACTGGTGGACACACTCTGTCTTTATTAATACTTAAAATGTAAAAAAATATATGTTATAGGGTTTATCCCCCTGTATAAAACAAGGGTACTCCCACCGCTGAGAGATATTTTATTAAAAAAATATAACCGCTCAAACTTGAATTTTTTTAGGTGCAATATCACAGTGGCCTGAAAATTGACAGTGGCACTGTTGCTACACCATCCTATGGACTGCTCTAGTCTGTACATAAATATCCATAGGATGGTGTAGCAACAGCGCCACTGTAAATTTTTAGGCCAATATCCCTCGCTGCAGTCATCGAGTCCCATGACCAGATTTCAGATTTGGTGGAAGGCAGCCAGAAAGGGGCGGGCGGGGGATCTTTATCGCTTTATAACTTTTGAACTACAAACACGTAAGGTATTAGACATAGCTCAATCAGTTATATTTAACATACAGAAGACTCGGTGAGCAACTTTTAAAAAGTATCTCTCAAACCACTATGGTTTAAGAGATACAGGCGTTTAAAGTTTGATCTCTCCTACTGACAGCTGTAAAACTGTCAGCAGGAGATCCGTGTCGGCCAACACGGAGGTGCTTGAGCAGAGCTGCAATCTCGTTATTTACCACAAATCCCTTCATTGGAATGGTCTAAAACGACTGCTTGCAAACCAGGCACACGTTTTAGACCATTCCAATGAAGGGATTCGTGGTAAATAATGAGATCACGTCTCTGCTTAAGCGCCTCCATGTCAGCCGACATGGATCTCCTGCTGACAGCTTTACAGAAGTCAGTAGGAGAGATCAAACTTTAAACGCCCGTATCTCTTAAACCATAGCGGTTTGAGAGATATGTTTTTTTGCATTTAGCTCAGCTTTTAAGCTCTTCTAAATGCAAAAAATGTTTTTGTGGACATTACTAACCCTTTAAGTCAGAAAAACAGAGTCTTGATGGCAGATCTGGAGAGTCCCAGGAATTACAACAAGGCTTCAAATTCATACATGGGCAGTCTCAGGGTATGACCCCAAGACTCAGGATTTTGACTTAAATGTCCAGGTAAAGGGATAGATTCTCATGATGAGTGTCATGCCTACCTTTCCCGTCATTCCCTGGGCGGGTTCTGTGCGCTTCCGGGTTTCGGTCTGCGCGTCACCACGCTAAAAAAAACAGTATTGTAGCTATTGAAAAATGAAACTAATTGACACCAGTCCCATCTCTCAAACCTTTATGGTTTGAGAGATATTCGCTATTAAACTTACCCCTCCCTCCCGTTTCCCTGACATCAGCGCTCTAGCTGACTGCAGGGGAATCCGGTCCTGAGACAAGCGGAGGCTCTTCAGCAGAGCCGAGATTGCGTTATTTCAAAAGTAATCCTGCAATGGAACGGTCTACAAAGAGTGCTTGCAAACCAAGCACGCTTTGTAGACGTTCCAGTGAAGTATTTCTTTTTCAAGATCACAATCTCAGCTCTGCTGAAGAGCCTCTGTTGGTCCAGGGACCGGGTTCCCCTGCAGTCAGCTAGAGCGCTGACGTCAGGGAAAGGGGAGGGAGGAAATTTAACAGAGAATATCTCTCAAACCATAAAGGTTTGAGAGATGGGACTGGTGTCAAAATGGTTTAATTTTTCAATAGCTACAATAGTGATTTATTAAATATTTTGACAATACTATCCCTTTAAAAGACTTATTTAAATCAATAGGGATTTTTAATCCTTTGATTGCCGGAGGGGTATGGAATGCGTTGCTTTGCAATGCATTTCGTACCCCTCTGGCTCTCAAAGGGTTAAATGTCCCTTAGGGTGCCGTTTGTTTGCTCAAGAATTGCGCCAACTCTTTTTAGTACATCTGCCTATATCATTTTATCAAATAACGAACAAAGAAACAAAGAAGACTTTCTTCCCTGGCACCAGAAGAGCGAAGGGAAAAGGTCGCTGGAGACCATCTGATGTGTGGAGCTGGTTAAAGACAAACAAATGGAGGATAATGCACGGGGATCTAGGCCTATTGAGCACATTAAGTGTAGGCTTTTCCCAGGCCTATCAAAGCGCTATTGTTACATACTGCTCCTTTATCACTGTGCAATCTGTCACGGCTTTGCCCTTCTTTCTGTTAAAGAAACACTAACACCTGGTAATTATATCCCTTCCCCAACAAACACACGCACACAATTACAAAGACACATATGTACACATATATAAATTTACATACACATACAAATACATATAATATATACAACCACAAACTCAGTTACACACAAAGACACACACACGTAGATGCATGTAAATATATATACAAACACACAATCACACACACACACACAAACATAAGTATACACACATACACACGCAGATACATACATATACACACATACACACAGACAGACATACACATATACACATATACACACATACACACACACACAATTACATAGACACACACAGACAGACTCACACAGGCTAACATAGAGACACATACACACATACAGTATGTATACATGTATACATACACACACACTCAGATACATATATATATATATACAACATGCCTCCCAAGTGTCCCTCTTTAGGAGATATTAGGGGTCCATGCCTCCCAAGTGTCCCTCTTTAGGAGATATTAGGGGTCCATACCTCCCAAGTGTTCCTCTTTAGGAGATATTAGGGGTCCTTCCCTCCCAACTGTCCCTCTTTAGGAGATATTAGGGGTCTGTACCTCCCAAGTGTCCCTCTTTAGGCGATATTAGGGGTCCGTACCTCCCACGTGTCTCTCTTTAGGAGATATTAGGGGTCCGTACCTCCCAAGTGTCCCTCTTTAGGAGATATTAGGGGTCCATACTTCCCAAGTGTCCCTCTTCAGGATATATTTGGGGTCCATACCTCTCAAGTACCCCTCTTTAGGAGATATTAGGGGTACATACCTCCCAAGTGTCCCTCTTTAGGATATATTAGGGGACCATACCTCTCAAGTACCCCTCTTTAGGAAATATTAGGGGTCCATACATCCCAACTGTCCCTCTTTATGAGATATTAGGGGTCCGTACCTCCCAAGTGTCCCTCTTTATGAGATATTAGGGGTCCGTACCTCCCAAGTGTCCCTCTTTAGGAGATATTAGGGCTTTGTACATCCCAGTGTCCCTCTTTATGAGATATTAGGGGTCCGTACCTCCCAAGTGTCCCTCTTTATGAGATATTAGGGCTCCATACCTCCCAAGTGTTCTTCTTTAGGAGATATTAGGGGTCCCTCTTTAGTCAGGCCAGTCCCTCTTTGAGATCCAAATCACTTTGTCCCTCTGTCCCACACTGATGTCCCTGTGTTTAGGAGATCAGACTGTGTGGTGTGTATATACGTGTATCACCCTGGTGTCCCTGTGTTTAGGAGATCAGACTGTGTGGTGTGTATAGAAGTGTATCATCCTGGTGTCCCTGTGTTTAGGAGATCAGACTGTGTGGTGTGTATAGAAGTGTATCACCCTGGTGTCCCTGTGTTTAGGAGATCAGACTGTGTAGTGTGTATAGAAGTGTATCACCCTGGTGTCCCTGTGTTTAGGAGATCAGACTGTGTGGTGTGTATATAAGTGTATCACCCTGGTGTGCCTGTGTTTAGGAGACCAGACTGTGTGGTGTGTATAGAAGTGTATCACCCTGATGTCCCTGTGTGTAGGAGATCAGACTGTATAGTGTGTGTATATATGTGTATCATGTTGCTCCACAGTAAATAAACTCACATTAAAGTGGAACTCAATAATTAGCCATCTAGCGAAAAGCTTACCAATAGTACTATTATCCAGCCTAATTACCGCGTTAGTCAGAAATCCTACTTCTGCCGAGACTGACGGCCAGGCAACAGCACTTTAGAGGCATCTGTACGCCTCCTCCTTCAGTCCCTTCTGATGCCATGAAACTACACCAAACGGAGACCGGGACTGGCAACCCAGGCGCGCAGATGTCTGTAAGCAAAGATGTCTGCGCTGCTCCGTACACTTGCGGTTACAGTATGCGTGCTGCACATCACTATGAAGGGAAGCTTGAACGCGCGAGTTGGGAGGGAGGCGGAGGAGAATTTGAGGACTGCAGAGCTGAACCGACGTTATTCTGTGCTGCAGAATGCGGAACTGCCGACATCAAGACTAGATTTTAGAGCGAATATCTAATAAAGTATGCACTTATAAGAAAAAAACATCAATCTGCATACCATTTTAGTAGATTAATCAAATGAGACACAGTGTATTAGAGGTGAATGTTCCCCTTTAATGTTTGTTTAAACTTCAGTATAGGTGTTTGTACATTATTCTGTGTAAATAAAATACTTTGGTCTTGTTCTACATTGTTTATTCGGTTACAGAGCGTTGCCAATAGGTCATGGTCGGTAACGCACAACCCACCAGCCACGCTCCCAGCAACACCACCTAAAATAAGTGTCCCTTTGGCCATTTGAAATGCTGGGAGATATTCATACCTGGGAACTTTCAAGATGAGCTGACCCTGAGATATTTGAAATATTAACCCTTAAAGCTTCCCATAATGTAGATTTTAGGCAATATATACCAGCTTGCTCTAACTCAGAGATGATCCAGTTTGTCTGCAAGGACCCTTTAACATGCTACAATTTAACCCCTTAAGGACCCTTGACGTACCAGGACCGTCACGGTCCTTGAAATACTCAAGGACCGATGACGGTCATGGTACGTCACGTACTTTTTACTTACAGCGCTCTACCGGGAGCGCTGTAAGTAAAAATAGGGCATGAAATAGACCGCTCCAAGATCGGAGCGATCTCTATCAGGCCCCATAATGACGCGCCGATACACGCAACAGGTCACGTGTACCGGCGCGTCCAAGTGCGCCTATGCGGTCATTATGGGACGGAAATGTCCAATGACCGCCAGTCCTTAAGGGGTTAAAGATCTCATGGCCTAAACACATACAAGACAAGCAGGACATCTCCCCTTGTATTTCTGGTGCAAATGGCATGAATTTAGTGACTAAAGAAACATTTAATTGGGGCAAATCATATAGTAGGTAACAGAGAACACTCTCACCCTGAGAATTTGGCCCTTCACCCTCAGACCCTGAGATTTGGGTCAAACCCTGAGAGTTCCCAGGTATGAAGATATGATTACAGACAAACACACACAAAAACCACACAAACACAGACACAAAGACACATGTACAAGCACACAAGCATATACACAAACACACACATACGCACACAAACATACATACAAACACAAGCACATATATGTAAAACATGTACAAACACACATGCAAATACACACAAACAGACAATATAAGCACACACAGACACATGCATAGACAGAAACACACAAACACATACACATAGGTACAAACACATGCGCACAACGGCACCCCAAAGCAAGCACACACACAAACATCAACACACACACACACATACCTCCCAAGTGTCCCTTTTTAGGAGGGACAGCCCCTCTTTGAGACCAAAATCCCTCTGTCCCTCTTTTCTACCCTTTTGTCCCTCTTTTTTAGGAGATCAGAATGAGTAGTGTGTATCACATTGCTCTACAGCAATAAAACTCACATAAATGTGTAGTTAATCTTCAGTGTATCTGTTTATAAATGAATCTGCTTAAAAGGACAGTAATGTTCCAGAAAAAATATTTAGCATTTTGTAGTGCTTAAAAAGTTGAACTGAATGTATAAAACCCTATCTCTCAAACTACTATGGTTTGAGAGATATATGCATTCAAAGTTCCCCCCTCCCTCCCCTTTCCCTGATGTCAGAGCTGTGCTGACTGCAGGGGAATCCTGTCCGGGGACCAACTGGCGGCTCTTCAGCAGAGCACAATCGCGTTATTTAAAAATAATTACTTCATTAGAAAGGTCTACAAAGTGTGCCTGGTTTGCCAGCACACTTTGTAGACCATTCCAATGAAGTAATTCATTTTAAATAACGCGATTGCGGCTCTGCTGAAGAGCCTCCTCATGTCGACCGACACGGATCTCCTGCTGACAGAAGGAAATATCAAAATTTGAATGTATATATCTCTCAAACCATAGCGGTTTGAAAGATAGGTTTTTTTTGCATTCAATTCAACTTTTTAAGCACTACAAAATGCAAAATATTTTTTCTGGGACAATACTGTCTCTTTAAATAAAATACTTTGTTCTTGCTCTAAATACTTTATCAGTTATACAAAGAGGTGCCAATAGGTCAAGAAATAATGTAAAAATTCTTCCTAATGCCCCACCCACCAGCCACGCTCCCCCAGATATACCACCTAAAACACAACTGTACCTCTTTGGCCATTTGAAATGTTGGGAGCTATACACACACACACACACATACACACATGCACAAAGACACAAAGTCAAATACACAAACCCACATATACACATGTGTGCGCACACATATATGCATACATAAATATATATATATATATATATATATATATATATAGAGAGAGAGAGAGAGAGAGAGAGAGAGAGATAGATAGATAGATAGATAGATAGATAGATAGATAGATATAGATATATATATAGATATACACACATCAAATACAGATATGTACTTTGTAATGCAGTTCTTCCCTAAAATCAAGTGTTGGAAATTGCAATCGTACATTTGCTGGGGAGCTGCAGTTGCCCATTCCAAACATAGGGAACATAATACAAGGTACCATACCCCTCCCTTTCCCAGGACCCTCAAAAGATCAAAGGGGGTGAGGCAAGACACTATATTACTTATAATACACAATGGTATAATGACTAACATTATCTTCAACCTTCCAGCTTCTGGCTGAGGAGGATGATGGGAGCTGTAGTTTAACACCAGCTGGAACACCACGTTTGGCTTATCACATGATGTAAATGTACCTGGAGGTGAGTCAGACACACACACACGCAATGTATCTTGTAGAGTACCATGTATTTCCACTGTTTCTATCCATAGTCTAAAACTAGAGGGACCAGCAATGTATTAAGGCTCCATAGGGCCCTAAGCTGCCATAATGGATGATCCGGCTCTGAGAGGGACAGTGGTTTAGATGTAATGTAAGAAAGTTTTACTTCACTGATAGGGTAGTAGATAAATGGAATAGCCTACCAGCAGAAGTGGTACATTAGTGGAATTGTCTACCAGCAGAAGTGGTAGAGGTTAATACAGTGAGGGAATGTAAGCAAAAGGTGGCAACCCTAGATAGTCATAAGGTTGTACTGAACATAAGACAAGACCAAAGATCAAATAAGGTTTGAGGTTTTTACAGTAGGAAAAATAGGAAGACTAGATGGGCCGAATGGTTTTTATCTGCCATCAAACTGCATGTTTCTATGTTTCTGTCCACTGACTGCCTCCCGTGCTGTAATTCTCCTGTTTCTCTTTGCTGTCTCTGCTTGTTTGAGAGAGTTATTGGTTGTTTTATAGATGACCAGGCATTTGATTGGAGATTACACTGGCTGTTTTAAGACTGACTGGCTGGTTAATAAAGATGGGAGAAGAGGGAATAGGAAAGCCATTTGGCTGCATCTCCTAGAAAGGCCGATAATGAGCGAGAAAAGAAAAAAACTACTAAAACCGCTACAGGAATGTAAAAACAAGAGCCGAGTGCGAGATTATAGTCTGTATCCACCAGTTCGCCCGGGTAATGGACGGAGTCTTCTGCCAAATGACAAATTGAGTGTTTGGGACATAAAAACAACACTGTATGCTGTAGAAGTTTCTAACGCATTTTGAAGTAATACATTGAAGGGGTTAACCCTTTGAGTGCAAGAGGTGTACGCAACGCATCGTAGAGCAAGGCGTTGCGTACCCCTCTGGCACTCAAAGGGTTAAGGCAGGGCTAGATGATGACCTGTGGTGAAGATAGAGGCTACAATTCAGGGCTGGATTTAAATCCCAGGCTCTCATAGGTAAGGCAACCTAGATGCCCTTAGCTCCGCCCATTGCCACCTTCCCACCCTCACATGACTCCGCCCACAGTCCCACCTACTGTTCCCTGCCACGCAGTGCGTTGCGTACCTCTTTGGCGCTCAAAGGGTTAACTTGATTGCTAGAAAGGCCTCCAACGCATTTATTTGTAATACTTTGTGTGCCAGAGAGATATTCAATGCATTACAACCCAAATGAGTTGGATACCTCTCTGGCGTTCAAAGGGTTAACCCCTTAGTGACAGGCCATAAGTTAACGCCCAGCTAACTTTTTTTTTGGCAAATGATTCTAGAGTTCCTGAACGGCGTGCAGCCAGGCAGGGGCCCAGATTTCCAGGACGTACATGGTACGTCTATTGTCACTAAGTGACAGTTTTTGCGGGACGTACCAGGTAAGTCCATTGTCAGGAAGGGGTTAAAACAAGATTTAAATGATTAGTAAATTTGTTTCTGGAAAAAGAAAACAATTTATAGGGCTTCTCCTGCTGACTAAAGTGAGAGGTCTCCCACTGCTTTAATCCCACTGCCCTCTAGTGGTCAGATTCCACTTAATTATTTTGTTGCAGTCTATGGGAGAGGTGAGTCACTGACAAACAGTCTCCATTTACTGTGATCGAAACTGCTTAGTCACTTCCCGCGAGTTAGATCTTTCAGGAAGTAGTGTCGCTGTCTCTCAGTCCTTGCCAGTATGAACTGTTCTATAATATTTGAATAAAACAACTGAAAGTGGTGCACATCCCCTTGTTTTCCTCAGCAGGAAAAGCTCTAACATATAGGTTTTCATAAAAATGCATTTTAGTTCATTTAAATCAATGGCCATTTTTATTTTCCCCAGAATACCTCCACTTTTGCCCCAAAATAGTTATACCTTTGCTTTTATGCATAAACTCCAATTAAATCAGTTTGAAATATTATTGTCATTATGGTGCAGATATTTTGCTCAAGAATTGGTCCATTTTAACATAGAAACACAGTAACATAGTAAATTTGTTCAAAAATAGACACAAGTCCATCAAGTTCAACCTTTGCCCATAACCCAGAGACATGAGGATTATATAGCTTTCCTGCTGCCAAATAAGTCATTTATCAGACCTTCCTGTTTTGCCTACTAGTACACAGTATAACATTTTAGGCTTAGTTCATATGGACAACTTTATTGCAGCAACTCAAGGTTACCATTGAGAATAAATGGAGCTGGAAAAGTACCCAGTGTGAATTACCCCAAAGAAAACAATCTTATATGCCAGGGCCGGATTTACATCTCAGGAGCCGGTAGGCACAGAAATCTGAAGCGCCCGCCCCCCTCCATTGGCCATCTCCACTGGACACCTCCACAATGCTCCTAATCTCCATATTTGCCCCCATCAGGTCCAACTTGCCATCAATTTCCCCCATCAGCTCCAACTTGCCCTCACATTACCCCTATCAGCTCCAACTTGCCTCCATCAGCTCCAACTTGCCCCATCAACTCCAACTTGCCCTCACATTACCCCCATCAGCTCCAACTTGCCCCATCAGCTCCAACTTGCCCTCACATCACCCCATCAGCTCCAACTTGCCATCACATTACCCCCATCAGCTCCAACTTGCCCCATCAGCTCCAACTTGCCCTCACATTACCCTCATCAGCTCCAACTTGCCCCCATCAGCTCCAACTTGCCCCATCAGCTCCAACTTGCCCTCACATTACCCTCATCAGCTCCAACTTGCCCCCATCAGCTCCAACTTGCTCCATCAACTCCAACTTGCCCTCACATTACCCCCATCATCTCCACATTGCCCCCATCAGCTCCAACTTGCACTCACATTACCCCCATCATCTCCAACTTGCACCATCAGCTCCACATTGCCCGTTTCCTACCTCCCTGGTGGTCCAGTGGCAGGAAAAGTCTGTGCCTGCTTCTGCACAGAACTGTAGCTCCTGTTGCTCCCGCGCGGTCTTCTCTTTAGGAATGCAGAGCGCTGGGAGATGATGTCATCTTCCAGCGCTCTGCATTACTGAAGAGCCACCAAGGGAGCAACAGCAGGATCTCCCCGGGCGGCAGGCAGGCAGCAGGTAGGGTGAATGAAAATATTAAAAAAAAATAAAATAAAAAAAACAATTGATTCCAATGACAGGCGCCCCTCTGTGGGGTGCGCCTGTAGGCAGATGCCTACTCTGCCTAATTGTAAATCTGGCCCTGCTTATATGCAACTTGTTCTGACAAAGTGACTAATAATATTGCTGATGTGAAGCAGGCCATATATATATATATATATATATATATATATATACACCCCAGTGATACAGACGCAGAATATCTGCCTTGTTAACTCTTGGGTATGAAAAAGACATTTCAATACATTGGAAATAAATTTGAATCTCCTTTTCCATAAATCTGTGAATAAGAGATAGAATACATGCCTTTCAAAACCTCGGATTTAAGCATGACATCCCCCCACAATCATTTCTTCTTATACATACAAGCTCATCATTATATTACCACTGTATATTCACACCATTCCGGAACCTTCAGTCCTACAGCTCTGGACAGATACATTTGTGCCTCTGCTCATCTATCACACAAAACCTCCCATCTCTACTAACTCTTCCTTGCTGAAATGTACATTGACAGACGCTCCCATACACCTGGATTGAGACGCTGGAAGGATTTGATCCCGGGGACTATGTTGGAGTCTCTCCTCAGATGTTTTCACCACAGACTGCGGGCCAATTCCTCCCCATCTTTTCATGACACACTTTATAAATTGTATCATTACTCCTATATCTCCCCTGCGAGGGCTGTCTTGATGGGAATTACAGATGACCCCCGATGTATTAAAGCGGAACTACCACCTGCCTAAAGTTGCCCCCAAAGAATTACCCATCTAGCGACTAGCTGCTCAGTAGTGTTAGTCACCAGAATTATTACCTCGTTAGAGAGAATTCCTACTGCTCCTAGGACTGACAGCCAGGAAACATCGCTGACATCTTTGTAAAGTGACGTCTGTGTGCTTGCGCTGTCAGTCCCTGCCAGTACCCTATGGTACCTAGCAATGCCTCCTAGAGCAGAATGGGACTGACAGCGCAGGTGTGCAGATGTCACTGTGCAAAGATGTCTGTGCTGTTTCCTGGCTGTCAGTCCGGGAGCAGTAAGAATTCTCTATAAGGAGGTAATAATTCTGGTGACTAGCAATACTGAGCAGAGGTGTAACTAGAAGCCACGGGGCCCTGGTGCAAGAATTGCCATGGGCCCCCCGACCACATTGGACCCCTCAACCACATTGGCCACCTCCACATTGCCCCCCATCTCCACATTGCCCCTTCCACAATGTCCCTTCACCTCCACATTACCCCTTCCACAATGTCCCTCAGTCTCCACAATGCCCCACAATCTCCACATTGCCCGTTTCACATTGCCCCATCTCCACATTACCCCCCCATCTCCACATTGCCCCTTCCACTTTGCCCCTTTCACATTGCCCCCATCTCCATATTGTCCCCCAATCCCCACATTGCCCCTTTCACAATGCCCCACAATCTCCACATTTCACCTTCCACATTGCCCCCATCTCCACATTGACCACCAATCTCCAATATGACCCTAAATCTCCTACCTCCCTGGTGGTCCAGTGGCAGAGGACAGGTCTTTGCCTCTTTCTGCACAGACCTCTTCTCCCGCGCAGTCCTCTTCAGTAATGCAGTAATGAGATGATGTCATCTCCCAGTGCTCTGCATTACTAGAGTGCTGGTCTACTGGAGGGAATACTGATCTCCCTCTGGCAGACTGGCACTCTCCTAATGCAGATCCCAGCTCTCTGCATCTATTAATTGAGGGCGTCAGACAAGGAGGTCGAAGGGGGCAGCCGGGACCCTGGAGTGACGGGACCGATTGCAGGTGCGACCCCTATAGTTACGCCACTGCTATTGAGCAGCTAGTCACCAGACAGGTAATTCTTTGGGGGCAACTTTAGGCGGGGTGGTAGTTCCGTTTTAAGTGCCATCACACCCGTGCTGACACTTACGACAATTTGTGGGAATGCCTCTCAGTGAGACAGGTCTGGCAGCTTGTGGCAGACATGTCCAGAATATTTGGTAAACATCTAGATCCTGACCCTTCCACTTTTTTCTATGGGAGTACTCCCTCCCGATTAACCCTTTTCCAAGTACCAGAAACGTCTCTTCCACATTTTAATGACAATAGCGATCAAAACTATTTTGGGTCTCTGGCTCTCTGAAAACCCGCTTCCAGGGAGCACTGGCTTCATAAAATAACTTTCATAACCCATGCGGAAAGAATGGCAACCCTACAGGCTAAGGAAACGAAGGACTTTGCTGCCTGGAAGGTTTGGGAACCATTTATCAACACTTTACCATTAAAGTCCCTGACTATGGAACCTGTTCAAACCGCAAGGTTGCAGGTTTGAATCCCAGCAGGGTCAACTCAGCCCTTCATCCTTCCTAGGTCGATAAATGAGTACCATTGATTGGGTATTAATAACATCTATTATTTCAGCTGCCGATTTGGTTAATTCCGAGAGCGTGCGCTGACAGCGCTTTGAGTCCCACTGGGAGAAAGGTGCTATATAAATACTAGTTATTTATTATCTATTTATTTAACCCAGAAATCAAATTTTACTTTGTGTTTTCAGAACATTTCCTGGTTCCTGGAAAAATCACTTATAGACACCCCCGTTGCATAACCACTTCATACTGCAGTTACTTTCCCTACGGTGTCTTCTTATCCATATGACTGACATCTCCACTCCTGGAGGCCCTTTATATTATTTTATCACATGCTAATGATCAACATCTCTTCCCATCCCCTTGCCTAGATAATTCCAAGTGCATCTGGCCAAGTGTTGCATTCTCCATAGTGGCATGATCACCTTGCATCAGCAGACATAATTCACCATTGCGACGAACCTTAGTGCATCTCCCCCTGATCTGCTAAGAGGGCGCTATTTGAGTGATAGTTGCCCTGTGAATGTAAGAAGTGTGTAATGCAGACACGGAAAGGGTTAACCCCTATTCCATCTCTGTTTACATTCACAGTCGCTGAATTACAAAGTGCTGATATAAGTGGCACACTGTGTGCTGTGTTTAATTGGACGCCTGCGCACAATGTGCTTTCCTTAAGCTTCAGAGAGATTAGAAAACAAATGTGTTTCCCAGATGTAATGAAATCTCCAGCATTAGAAGCTTTTTCTCATCGCTAACAGGAGTACGGCGGTTAATCTTACCTTGCTTTTGTGTGCTTTTTAGCTGGCTAGTCTAAATTATTAAAAGCCTAAATGAGTGATGAGGCTACGTGCACAGCGTATAGTCTGTTTTACAGCCATTTATTATACAAATAGTAGCCTGGTTTAACCCTTTGAGTGCCAGAGAGGTACGCAACGCATTGCGTTGGGTACCTCTCTGGCACTCAAGGGGTTAATTCTTTGAGTGCCAGAAAGGTATCCAACAAGATGCGTTGGATACCTTTCTGGCACTCAAAGAATTAACCCCTTGAGTGGCAGAAAGGTATCCAACACGATGCGTTGGATACCTTTCTGGCACTCAAAGAATGAACCCCTTGAGTGCCAGAAAGGTATCCAACGCATCGTGTTGGATACCGCTTTAGCACTCGGTGGGTTAACTTTCTGTGCTTTATGCAGAAAGCAAAAGGTGAACACTCCAGCTGCACCATGGGGGGGGAGTGAGATTTTAAAATTGACAATCAATTTAAATTGATCTGTTAACCATCTGAGTGCCGGATAGGTGTCCAAAGTGTTGGATACCCTTCTGTCATGCAGAGAATTAAAGGGGAACTACCACCCCACCAATCTTTACCTTTACTAAGTCCCCATCTGGCGGCTAGCTGCTTAGTAGCGATAGTCACCAGAATAATTACCTTATTAAATAGATTTCTCCTCTCTTCATTGGGTGACAGGCAGGACGGAGAGCGGACATCTTGCCATTGTGATGTCCCCGCGCCTGCGTTGTCAGTCCCAGCCGGGTCTAGTAGGCATTGATAGGAGCCATTCGGCTCCAGCTGGGACTGACAGCGCAGCCGCGGGGACATCACAATGGCAAGATGTCCGCGTTCCGTCCTGTGTGTCGCCCAATGAAGAGAAGAGAAATCTATTAAATAAGGTAATTATTCTGGCGACTAGCGCTAATAAGCAGCTAGTTGCCAGATGGGGACTTAGTAAAGGTAAAGATTTTGGGGGGTGGTAGTTCCGCTTTAAGTCTTTGCATGCCAAGTGGATCTCCGTCACATTGCTCTGCAATGCGATTGAGATGTCCATAGCACATAAAGGGTTAACGGCCCTGTTTAAATCAAAGCAAATTTTCATTTGTTTCCCATGGTGCAGACAGTATACCCCACAATGGCTTGATTTACACCCTCTGGGCCTTATGCATTATGCAAAACATGAGTAATTTTGGAGCAAACCAGCTGCAACACAGGGGAGAAAACAAGGGTACCACAACTGCTATGAGATGCTCCATTCATAATTCATTGTAGCAGATACTTCGAAGATTTTCGGATTTTAAGTAAATATTTTTTTTGTGAGCAGGCAGACCTGGAAGCTTTATTCTGTAGAGTCCCCAGAGACGACTCATGGGCTGCGATCACCCCTATAAAAGTTAGGCTTATTAGGTAGGGTATATATAGATATTGTTGAAAACGTTATTTATTTAACAAAAAAAAAAAACGTTATTTGGACTAAAAGTATTGCTTATAGAGTGGCCTGCACCCTACTTCTGCATACACTGCTTTTGTGCAGTCCGTCACTCTGCCTCTGCTCCATTCCCACCACCCAGCCTCCTCCGATGACAGAGGCTTTCTGTCTGTAAGCTGGAGTGATCTCATTGGCCAGATATCGATCTCTGCCAATGAGATCGCTCCAGCTTACAGACAGAAGCCTCCGTCATCGGAGGAGGCTGGGTAGTGGGAACGCAGAAGGGGCAGTGCGGCAATCTGCGGCAACAGGATTGTATGTGAAAGTAGGGTGCAGGACACTCTATAAGCAATAATTTTAACCCAAATAGCGTTTTTTAAAAATAAGTAAATAACGTTTCCAACATTATCGATATATCCTCTACCTAATAAGCCTAACTTTTGTAGGGGTGAGAGATCTCCTTTAATGATGCGATTTGCATCATAAAAGGAGTGGGGATTACTCAGGTGGGTGGGTCTTAAAGTCACTGAGTGGGCGGGAAGTGGGTGTGTGGGTGAGGATGAGAAGGAGGAGAAGTGATTGGGAAGTGGGTGGAACAGGGTGGGAAGGAGGAGAGGTGGGTGGGAAGTAATCAGGAAGTGGGCTGAACATGGTGGGAAGGAGGAGTGGGTGGGAAGTGGGCAGAACAGGGTGAGAAGGAGGAGAGGTAAGTGGGAAATAGGCAGGAAGTAGCCCGAACATGGTGGGAAGGAGGAGAAATGGGCAGGAAGTGGGCAGAACAGTGTGGGAAGGAGGAGAGATGGGTGGGAAGTGGACGGAACAGTGTGGGAAGGAGGAGAGGTGGGTGGGAAGTGGACGGAACAGGGTGGGAAGGAGAAGCAGTGGGCAGGAAGTGGGAGGAATAGGGTAGGAAGGAGAAGCACTGGGCGTTAAGTGGGAGGAACAGGGTGGGAAGGAGGAGAGGTGGGTGGGAAATATCCAGGAAGTGGCCCAAACACAGTGGGAAGGAGGGGAAGTGTGCAGAACAGGGTGGGAAGGAGAAGTGGGCGTGAAATAGGCAGGAAGTTGCCTAGACTCGGTGGGAAGGAGGAGATGTGGGCAGGAAGTGGGCAGAACAGAGTGGATATGAGAAGTGGGAGGTAAGTGGGCAGAACAGGGTGGGAAGGAAGAGCAGTGGGCAGGAAGTAGGAGAAATAGGGTGGGAAGGAGGAGCAGTGCGCGGCAATTGGGAGGAACAGGATGGGAAGGAGGAGCAGTGCGCGGCAATTGGGAGGAACAGAGTGGGAAGGAGGAGAGGTGGGTGGGAAGTAGCCAGGAAGTGGCCCAAACATGGTGGGAAGGAAGGGAAGTGGGCAGAACAGGGTGGTAAGTTGGATGCTAGAGAAATCTCCAACACATTGTGAAGAAACATGTGGGAGATCTGTTTAGCAACCAAGCGGTTAAGGCATTTTTTTGTCCATGCTTCTTATAGGCCAAATGTGCCAGGAAACAGTGGATAGGACTGAGGGTGAGAATGAGGGCGTGGATATGGGTGGAGGGAGATAAGTGCACCTAGGGTGCCTTACCTAGATGCGCCTGGGATGTAAATCCAGCCCTGTCTACTCTAATGGGAAATCCAGCCCTGCACCCCCACTAATTAACACATTAAATGCCACTAGGATCTTGACATTGCAGATTTCTCAATGATAACTACGCGGATGGCTAACAGGGAAAAACAAGTGCACTTATCCTGTCCTCCTTGTATTCCTATTTCCTGCTTGCTTAAAGGGATAGTAATGTTTCATAATAAAAGCAGCTCTAATTAGTCATCATAGTATTTGGACTTTGGAGAGTGTTGTATCAATTCTATCAGAGCTGTAGTTCAAGAGTAATTGAATGATAAAGTATCCCCCTCCCGCCCCTTTTACTGATGTAACACTGCTCAGCCAGATCAGAAGGGAGGTGCCCAGGTAGACTGCAGAGAGGGACAATCTTCAATTAAGATAAGGGAAAAAGCTGAAAAACTTGTCAAGGGGGGGAAGGGCTTTCATTGTTCTCATAGGAAGAAGATTGTCCCCTGTCTGTTATCTGTCTGGTCTATGGACTGCATTCCACATCTGAGAAGAGATGGTTTACACTAGGTAAAAGGGGCGGGAGGGGAAACTTTGCTTGTGAATATCTCTCAAACCATAAAGGTTTGAGAGATAAGACTTATATCGTTCCTCATGTTTTTTTTAACGCCTACGAAATAAAATAAAGATAAAACGAAGTATTACTATCCCTTTAACCCTTTGAGTGCCAGGGGGTATTCAACTCATTGCTTTGCAATGCGTTGCGTACTCTTCTGGCGCTCATAGGGTTAACAGCCCTCGTAATGCCATATGCACAGAGAAAGGCGTGGAATAGATCTGGGGACAAATCAACTGCACGGTAAGGGACAAATGATAATAATCCCCATATTGTCATTGATTTAAATGAGACGTTTAACCCCTTGAATGCTAGAGAGGACTGCTTTACAATGTGTTGGGAAATCTCTGGGATTAAAGGGGGTTAAAATACCCATTTAAGTCAATGGGAGTGTTTATTTGCACTTTATGGGGCAGTTAGGAATTGCTCCAGTTCTGACCATTACAACAGCCTCAGTCAGGTTTCACTGATAAATAAACGTATGGTAACATGGTAATATAAGTGAGTTTCCTTGCTTGATTACCAGACCTTTTTAGATTCTTAGATCTCTCCAACCGGGATCCATGCTGGACAGTATCAATGGGTAACAAGACCGGTAATTACTCTGCTTGCTATTGTGTAGCCTGTAAATCGTGGGTGGGCAGTTATTTGGCTGGACGACACATCTGTTTACATTTTTTGGAGGTCTATGGTTGTATTCTAAATAGTTGTCTAAATTGTGTACGCTGACAAACAAATGAAGCTAACATCTCATAAACTATTGTCTTAAAGGGATAGTAACGTTTCGAAATAAATGCAGCTCCAGTTATTCCGTATACCTTTTCTTCATATCTGTATTTGTTACAGCCATTTTAATACAAGTAGGTCATATCTCATGAATGTATGAAAAAACAACGATTTTGGGGGGTTTGTGCTTCTGGCACCCTCAGTGGTATGTCATCTCTTAACAGTGGCATGCTAATTGTCTCAGGAAACAGGCTGCAATATTGCAAATCTTTCACCTCTGAGACTCCTCCCCTCAAAATTTGTTGCTGTAGGTGGTTTCCTACTTTGATTGTTGGGAAATCTCACCCTTACAAACATTTTCCTGCAGGTATGTCATAAAAGAAAGCAAGAACGAGGAACGACTAGACAAACTTGGTTTATTTACTCTAGAGAAAAGACGACTAAGAGGAGACCTTATCACATTGTACAAGTATATGAGAGGTCAATACAAGGATCTCTGCGGTGAGCTATTTATTCCAAGGCCTGATCACATGACCAGGGGACACCCCTTGAGATTAGAGGAAAGGAGGTTTAAACTTCAGCAGAGGAAGGGGTTTTTTTACAGTAAGGTCTGTTAAATTGTGGAATTCTTTGCCCAAGGAGGTGGTTATGGCAGATACAATGGGTACGTTCAAGAGAAGATTAGATACATTTCTTTCCAAAGGGAACATACAGAGTTATACTGTTTATTAGTAGGCAGATCAGGAAGGTCTGATAAAGACTAACTTATTTGGTAGCAGGAAAGCTATAAAATTACTCGGATATGAGGAGAAGGTTGAACTTAATGGACTTGTGTCTTTATTCAACCTAATTTACTATTTTACTATGTAAGAAAACTGATAGATTGCCATCCATGCAGTTGTGTGGTACTGGCACCCTCCCTATAGTTATATAGTAAATAAAATTGAAAAAAGGACAATGGTCCATCAAGGTCAACCTTTTCCACAATATAACCAAGTAAACGAGAATTATATAAGCCTCCCCGACTCCTAAATGTTTACCAGAACTGCCTGTTTTTCCTAGTAATAAACAGTATAACCATGAATGTTCCCTTCTGCTAGAAATGCTTATAATTGTCTCTTAAATATATCCATTGCATCTGCTATTACCACATATTTGAGCAAGGATTTCCACAAGTTAACAGACCTTACTGTAAACACCCCTTCCTCTGCTGAAGTTGAAGCATCCTTTCCTTTAAAGGGATAGTAATGTTTCATAATAAAAGCAGCTCTAATTAATCATCATTGTATTTGGACTTTGGAGAATGTTATTTCAGTACTGTCAGAGTTGTAGTTCAAGACTAATTATTGACAAAGTATTCCCCTCCCTCCCCTTTTACTGATGTAACACTGCTCAGCCAGATCAGAAGGGAGGTGCCCAGGTAGACTGCAGAGAGGGATAATCTTCAATTAAGATAAGGGAAAAACCTGAAAAACTTGTTAAGGGGGGCAGGGATTTCATTGTTCTCATAGGAAGAAGATTGTCCCCTTCTGTTATCTGTATGGTCTATGGACTGCATTCCACATCTGAGAAGAGATGGCTTACACTAGGTAAAAGGGGCGGGAGGGGAACACTTTGCTTGTGAATATCTCTCAAACCATAAAGGTCTGAGAGATAAGACTTATATCGTTCTTCATGTTTTTTTATTGCCTACAAAATAAAATAAAGATAAAACGAAGTATTACTATCCCTTTAACCCTTTGAGTGCCAGGGGGTATTCAACTCATTGCTTTGCAATGCATTGCGTACTCTTCTGGCGCTCATAGGGTTAACAGCCCTCGTAATGCCATATGCACAGAGAAAGGCGTGGAATAGATCTGGGGACAAATCAACTGCACGGTAAGGGACAAATGATAATAATCCCCATATTGTCATTGATTTAAATGAGACGTTTAACCCCTTGAATGCTAGAGAGGACTGCTTTACAATGTGTTGGGAAATCTCTGGGATTAAAGGGGGTTAAAATACCCATTTAAGTCCATGGGAGTGTTTATTTGCACTTTATGGGGCAGTTAGGAATTGCTCCAGTTCTGACCATTACAACAGCCTCAGTCAGGTTTCACTGATAAATATACGAATGGTAACATGGTAATATAAGTGAGTTTCCTTGCTTGATTACCAGACCTTTTTAGATTCTTAGATCTCTCCAACCGGGATCCATGCTGGACAGTATCAATGGGTAACAAGACCGGTAATTACTCTGCTTGCTATTGTGTAGCCTGTAAATCGTGGGTGGGCAGTTATTTGGCTGGACGACACATCTGTTTACATTTTTTGGAGGTCTATGGTTGTATTCTAAATAGTTGTCTAAATTGTGTACGCTGACAAACAAATGAAGCTAACATCTCATAAACTATTGTCTTAAAGGGATAGTAACGTTTCGAAATAAATGCAGCTCCAGTTATTCCGTATACCTTTTCTTCATATCTGTATTTGTTACAGCCATTTTAATACAAGTAGGTCATATCTCATGAATGTATGAAAAAACAACGATTTTGGGGGGTTTGTGCTTCTGGCACCCTCAGTGGTATGTCATCTCTTAACAGTGGCATGCTAATTGTCTCAGGAAACAGGCTGCAATATTGCAAATCTTTCACCTCTGAGACTCCTCTCCTCAAAATTTGTTGCTGTAGGTGGTTTCCTACTTTGATTGTTGGGAAATCTCACCCTTACAAACATTTTCCTGCAGGTATGTCATAAAAGAAAGCAAGAACGAGGAACGACTAGACAAACTTGGTTTATTTACTCTAGAGAAAAGACGACTAAGAGGAGACCTTATCACATTGTACAAGTATATGAGAGGTCAATACAAGGATCTCTGCGGTGAGCTATTTATTCCAAGGCCTGATCACATGACCAGGGGACACCCCTTGAGATTAGAGGAAAGGAGGTTTAAACTTCAGCAGAGGAAGGGGTTTTTTTACAGTAAGGTCTGTTAAATTGTGGAATTCTTTGCCCAAGGAGGTGGTTATGGCAGATACAATGGGTACGTTCAAGAGAAGATTAGATACATTTCTTTCCAAAGGGAACATACAGAGTTATACTGTTTATTAGTAGGCAGATCAGGAAGGTCTGATAAAGACTAACTTATTTGGTAGCAGGAAAGCTATAAAATTACTCGGATATGAGGAGAAGGTTGAACTTAATGGACTTGTGTCTTTATTCAACCTAATTTACTATTTTACTATGTAAGAAAACTGATAGATTGCCATCCATGCAGTTGTGTGGTACTGGCACCCTCCCTATAGTTATATAGTAAATAAAATTGAAAAAAGGACAATGGTCCATCAAGGTCAACCTTTTCCACAATATAACCAAGTAAACGAGAATTATATAAGCCTCCCCGACTCCTAAATGTTTACCAGAACTGCCTGTTTTTCCTAGTAATAAACAGTATAACCATGAATGTTCCCTTCTGCTAGAAATGCTTATAATTGTCTCTTAAATATATCCATTGCATCTGCTATTACCACATATTTGAGCAAGGATTTCCACAAGTTAACAGACCTTACTGTAAACACCCCTTCCTCTGCTGAAGTTGAAGCATCCTTTCCTTTAAAGGGATAGTAATGTTTCATAATAAAAGCAGCTCTAATTAATCATCATTGTATTTGGACTTTGGAGAATGTTATTTCAGTACTGTCAGAGTTGTAGTTCAAGAGTAATTATTGACAAAGTATTCCCCTCCCTCCCCTTTTACTGATGTAACACTGCTCAGCCAGATCAGAAGGGAGGTGCCCAGGTAGACTGCAGAGAGGGATAATCTTCAATTAAGATAAGGGAAAAACCTGAAAAACTTGTTAAGGGGGGCAGGGATTTCATTGTTCTCATAGGAAGAAGATTGTCCCCTTCTGTTATCTGTATGGTCTATGGACTGCATTCCACATCTGAGAAGAGATGGCTTACACTAGGTAAAAGGGGCGGGAGGGGAACACTTTGCTTGTGAATATCTCTCAAACCATAAAGGTTTGAGAGATAAGACTTATATCATTATTCATGTTTTCTTAATGCCTACAAAATAAAATAAAGATAAAACTAAGTATTACTATCCCTTTAATCTTAGTGGGTGGCTCCTTAGTCACCTTCTCTCTACAGTTATATTAACTCATACCAACCGGATACAGTTTTACTCAGGAGGCCTCTAGGTATCCAACATAATATGGTATTCCATAGTTTATATCAATTTCAGTATATATAATATATATATCATGTAGGGGTAATTGGTTTACTACTAGTAATTTCTTACATCTGAAATGCAGAATAGTGCAACATGAAATAAAGAACATTTTACATTTCTTTATGTGTTGATTTTTAAAGGAAGACCTACTCATAAACATATGAATTGTGGTGGTTAAGAAAGGCGAATTAATACTAACCTTAGAGCCATAAACATTTGCTAGTGGAACACACAAGAAATATGCTACTGGACAGTTGTCTGCCATTCACATTATGAGAATTTAATTGAAAAAAATATTTTTTTTTGGGGGGGGGATTCTGGGTAGAATTGTTTGGTCATGTTAGGTGATATTCAGAAACCAATGGTATCTTTTGAAAGTGCAGGGTCTTCTGAAAAAAACTGGTGAATGATTTGTGGGGTTGGAAAAGTACCAAAAGTACCAAAAATCATCATTTCACTGTAAAATGCAAAATAAGTGTGAAAACATGCTTAGCACTGGGGATAAAAAGGTTCAGCAAGTATTCCGTGGAACTCTCCAGATCTCCAGAGACTTGACTTGATTACCGCGTCTCCAAGGACAGAGACTGATTCTGTGGCTTCCGGAATTTTGTTATAACCCCGCCCACTCCCACCTGGTTCTGCCCACTCTTGCCCTCTTCCACATGCTTCCCTACCCACTCTGGTTAAAGGAGCAGTAAACTTTTTTTATGAAAACTCATATTTTATAGAGCTTTTCCTGCTGAATAAAACAAGGTCACTCCCATCGTTGTTGAATGTTTTATTCAAAATTTATAGCAGTTTAAATAATCATAAAGTGAATTTACTGTGCATTACTTCCTGATAGTTCTAACTGACAGGAAGTGAATTTACAGTGTTTACTTCCTGATAGTTCTAACTGACAGGAAGTGACTCAGCAGTTTCTATCACATTCTATGGGGAACTGTATGTCTCTGACTTTTCTGACTTTCCTCTCCATTAGAATTTAACAGGAAATCTAATTAGAATTTGACCACTAGAGGGCACTGCTAATGTAAAAAAACATGGATTTAAATTAAACTGTAATAACTCTGGAAATATAAATCTCTCGGCAGTGGGAGTACCCTTATTTTACTCAACAGGAAAATCCCTACAATATATATTTTTTCATAAAAAAAGTTTACTGCTCCTTTAAGTCCTGCTCACATTATGACTCTAATTGCATCATGTGGATAGTACCATTCCATCTGTCCACGATTCTCCGGGAGGTTTCTTTTCAAAGTTTGGAGGTATGTGAGCAAGCAGTGGTATAACTAGTCACTGGAGTGCTCTAGTGCCAAAATTTTTGGGCCCCTAACACAAAAATATTTTCACAGATTCATATACCTGGGAACTTCTTCTCTTTGAGCCCGTGGAGAGGGCTCATGTGCTACCGGACACAATTTGTGCCATAAAAGGGGTGTGATTTATTGGTGGGTGGGGCTTGCTTATCTGTGTGTCATAAAGTGGATTGTGGTGAGAAGGAGGAGAAGTGAGAGGGAAGGAGAAGAAACTCACCACCGCTGGCAGGCCCGGACTGGGACAAAAAATAGGCCCGGGCATTTAAAGCTGAGCAGCCCATTTTTATTTTCTGAGCAGCCCATGGGGGGGGGGTGTGTGTGTGCGTTCGCTCGTTATTTATTTATTTTTTTAAACGCCCGGACTGGACCCCGGGCCGGTACAAGGATTTATGTATACGCAGGGCGAAGGTGCATTTTGATGCCCCCACCCCCCTCCGACCCGGACACAATCCCCTGCCCCGCCCACATATTCACCCCCACTCTCTGCCCAGCTCCACACTGCCCACCCCATCCTCCTCCCCACCTCCACATTGCCCACACTGTTCACCTCCACAATGCCCTCTTCATCTCCACATTGCCCCTTTCATCCCCACAATGCCCCCTTCATCTCCACATTGCCCCTTCCACAATGCTCCCTTCATCTCCACATTGCCCCTTCCACGTCCACAATGCCCCCTTCCACGATGCCCCCTTCATGTCCACAATGCCCCCTTCATGTCCACAATGCCCCCTTCCACGATGCCCCCTTCATGTCCACAATGCCCCCTTCATGTCCACAATGCCCCTTCCACAATGCCCCCTTCATGTCCACATTGCCCCTTCAACAATTCCCCTTCATCTCCACAATGCCCCCTTCATCTCCACAATGCCGCCTTCAACAATTCCCCTTCATCTCCACATTGCCCCTTCATCAATGCCCCATAAAGCCCCTTCATCTCCACATTGCCCGTTCGTCTCCACAATGCCCCTTGATCCATGCCTGATAAAGCCCATTTGTCTCCACAATGCCCCTTGATCCCCTACCTCATAGCATGCCGCTAGATCACCAGGGACTTAACAGTGCTCTGTGCCTCCTTCGGCACAGAGCTGAATCTCCCGCGCGCAGGTCGCAGTAATGCAGAGCGCTGGGAGATGATGTCATCTCCCAGCGCTCTGTATTACTACAGAGCCTGGGTCGCCGGACCGGCCCACCGGGCAAATGCCCGGTATGCCCGATGGCCAGTCCGGGCCTGACTGCTGGAGAATCAGCCTCAGTCTCCGGATACAGAGATGGATTAAGGCTCCATGGAGCCCTAGACAAGGTAACAATTTGGGTTCCCACATTATTACTATTATTATTATTTATTTATATAGCGCCAACTAATTCAGCAGCGCTGTGCAATAGGGAACGGACATACAGAGATATTAAATAGTACAAACTTTTTCCGGTGCTTCTTGCACACAGTGTCCTGGCATTGCGGCTTCAAAGCAGAACTACCACCCGACACAATCTTTAGCTTCACTAATTCCCCATCTGGCGACTAGCTGCTTAGTAGCGCTAGTCGCCAGAATAATTACCTTATTTAACTCTTTGAGTGCCAGAGTGGTACGGAATGCGTCGCAAAGCAAAGCGATGCACTCCGTACCACTCCGGCACTCAAAGGGTTAACAGATTTCTGCTCATGGCTGACAGTAGCACGGAGTGCGGATATGTTGCCACTGTGACGTCCGAGTGCCTGCGCTGTCAGTCCCAGCCGGAGCCAAATGGCTCCCAGCAACGCCTCCTAGACCCGGCTGGGACTGACAGCGCAGGCACGTGGATGTCACTATGGCAAGATGTCCGCGCTTCGTCCTGCCTGTCACCCATGGAAGAGAGCAGAAATCTATTAAATAAGGTAATCATTCCGATTCAGATGGGGAATTGGTTAAGCTAAACATTTTGTCGGGTGGTAGCTCCGCTTTAACGGAAGTAGGAGCAACTGGATGATGCTGGTCAATCAGCTAAAAGTGTGTCTGACAGGAACAGCAGGGCCTCTGTCTGTGACCAATCACATGCAGCCAAGGCTCCTCATATTGCCACTCGCACTAGGCGGTAGCTTAGGTTGTCATAATGGATGATCCTGGCTCTGTCCTGATCCAGTCTGAAAACCGGAGTCTCTGGCTTAGGTTGAACCTGTTGGACCCTTGGGTAGATGGAGCTCCTGGGATGCTGGGCCCAGTCATAACTGCACACACACATACACAAAAAAATAAAAAAACAAACTAAAGGGACCATATTCAAAAAGATGCTGATGTAGTAAAGAATGTGGAACATTCTGATACACACCAACTGCACTATAGTGAACAAGTAAGATTCCAAACTGATTCAAATGGGGATTTTAACTCCTTAAGGGATATTAATGGATGTGAATAAATGAAGCATTGATTAATATACATATATACTTATAAATCCTCCTCCCGTCCCTTTTACTTTTGGATGCCCGACCTGAGGGCAATCTTCTCGCTGTGAGCATAATGATAACACTTGACGCAGGTGGGCAGAATCTTCATTATGTTCACTGAAGATTGTCCCTCGCTGTACTCTGTCCGGACCACCTGGGAGATCGCTTTACTTCGGTAAAAGGGGCGGGAGGGGGACACATTAAAATCGATTTACTTTTGGTCTTCAAGTCAGACCAAATTTATATCCAGCGTTACATGAACCATAATACATGCTCATTCATCGGAGCTACGTGTATTCGCATCCATTACTATCCCTTCAAATGCTCGCGAGTTCTCCCGTGCAAGACAAATTTAAATCAATGCGAGTTTTGAGAAATTCCATTTGTTCCCTATGGTGCAGCTATTTCATGCCCAGAATTACATCCCTTTTCTTAGTACATAGGCCTCATTGTCAATAATGGCGCACCATTGTACATTGAATGGCAAACTAACTGCACTATAGGGTATATACATACCACAAAGTCTGATCTCCTAAACACAGGGACACCAGGGTGATACACTTATATACACACCACAAAGTCTGATCTCCTAAACACGGGGACACCAGGGTGATACACTTCTATACACACCACACAGTCTGATCTCCTAAACACAGGGACACCAGGGTGATACACTTCTATACACACCACACAGTCAAAAGGTGATACACTTATATACACACCACACAGTCTGATCTCCTAAACACAGGAACACCAGGGTGATACATTTATATACACACCACACAGTCTGATCTCCTAAACACAGGGACACCAGGGTGATACACTTATATACACACCACAAAGTCTGATCTCCTAAACACGGGGACACCAGGGTGATACACTTCTATACACACCACACAGTCTGATCTCCTAAACGCAGGGACACCAGGGTGATACACTTCTATACACACCACACAGTCAAAAGGTGATACATTTATATACACACCACACAGTCTGATCTCCTAAACACAGGGACACCAGGGTGATACACTTATATACACACCACAAAGTCTGATCTCCTAAACACGGGGACACCAGGGTGATACACTTCTATACACACCACACAGTCTGATCTCCTAAACGCAGGGACACCAGGGTGATACACTTCTATACACACCACACAGTCAAAAGGTGATACACTTATATACACACCACACAGTCTGATCTCCTAAACACAGGAACACCAGAGTGATACACTTTTATACACATCACACAGTCTGATCTCCTAAACACAGGGACATCAGGGTGATACACTGCTATGCACACCACACAGTCTGATCTCCTAAACACAGGAATACCAGGGTGATACACTTATATACACACCACACAGTCTGATCTCCTAAACACAGGGACACCAGGGTGATACACTTATATACACACCACACAGTCTGATCTCCTAAACACAGGGACACCAAGTGGGAAAGAGGGGCAGAAAGATTTGGGCCTCAAAGAGGGACTGTCACTCCTAAAGAAGGATACTTAGGAGGTATGGAGCCCTAATATCTCCTAAAAAGGTACACTTGGGAGTTATAGACCTCTAATATCTCCTACAGAGGGACACTTGGGAGCTATATACCTCTAATATCTCCTAAAGAAGAACACTTGGGATGTATGGATCCCTAATATCTCCTAAAGAGGGACACTTGGGAGGAATGAAGCCTTAATATTTCCTAAAGAGAGACACTTGGGAGGTATGGACCCCTGATATCATCTAAAGAGGGACAGATAGGAGGTGTGCTATTAAGTATTTGAAAGATAGAATGCTCCACAGTGATTGAAGGCCTCTGTAGCATACAAGAGGTGAAACCATACTTCCCAAGTGTCCCTCTTTAGGAGGTATTAGTGGTCCATGCCTGCCAAGTGTCCTTCTTTAGGAGATATAAGGTGTACACACCTCCCAAGTGTCCCTCTTTAGGTGACACAGTGCATCTTTGAGTCTCAAATCCCTCTGTTTCTCTTTCTCACCCTGGTGTTACACATAGAGGTGTCAATAGGTCATGAAATAACCTAAAAATTTGCAGTAACGCCCCACCCACCAGACACTCCCAGTGCAACACCAAATAAAACAACCGTGTTCCTTTTTGGCCATTTGAAATGTCGCGAGGTATGGGTTAAATTGGGGTTTCTAGATCATCCTTTCAAAGAGGATACATACGAAAAATACTCGCTGCAGGGCTCCAGTGGTTAATTATTAGGTTACAATGGTCTCCATGTAACAATGCAGCAACAATTTTTCCATATATGTCTTCTTCACAATGCTTTGGTTATTCGCCTGGCACTGAAAGGGTTAAAGAGATGATCTGGCAATCCTGCTTAACCCCTTAGAGTCCGGTGACGTACCCGGACCGTCACGCTGGTCCGGTACTTAAGGACCAGTGACGGTCCTGGTACGTCACGTACTATTACTCACCGCGCTCCTGCAGGAGCGCGGTGAGTAATACCGGGGACTGAATTTGATCGCTCCAAGACCGGAGCGATCTCTTCCAGTCCCTCAGTTCGGCGTGCCGCCCCGCGTGATCAGTCATGTGGGGCGGCACGCCGAAATTCTCTATCTGGTCCTTAAAGGACCACTCACCCCGCGACCACTGGTCGTTAAGGGGTTAAGTAAACGGAAATTTGTCCATGTGGTGCAGTTGATTTGCTCCTGAATTGCTTCATTTTTTTGTCTATGGATTTTATTATAAACTTGAAACATAACTCTCAGGGTCATGGGCGTCCGGGGGGGTGCAAGGGGGGCACTTGCCCCCCCCCCCACACAATTACCCCTCCATATAAACAAAGGGGCTGGATGGGCTGGCCTGGGGGTCATATTATGGCTTTGCCCCACCTGGATAAATTTCTGCAGACACCACTGCTCACGGTGAGGCCGATTTACTAAGAAAGTGGTGTAATTCTGGAACAAACCAACACCACCACAGGGGTGCAAAAACTGCAAATACAAATTCCTGATGACCTAAATTGGGGGTTTTAACCCTTTGGTGTCACAGAAACCTCCCTTAGAAAACTCTCTAGCATTCAAGGGGTTTAAATCCCTATTTAAACCAGATGTGATTTCTGGTCGTTTTCATTGGTCCCCTGTAATGCCTTTATTTGCTCCAGAATTGCACATCCATTTTATTTTGTACATCGGCCTACAGCTCAATTGTATTGCCTTTATATTGTTGTAAACACTTTATCTCCTTGAATGCTAGAAGGCATTCAATGGGTTAATCTGATGGCAATTTTTCCCTGTGGTACAGTTGACTCTCCCCTGAATGACTCCATTTTTGCTCATGGGTTTTACCATAAACTTACTTCTCTGTGAGTTTAACCCCTTGAAGATCAGGATGAGTATTGAGAACAGCAATGCAATGCGTTACACACCTTCTCTGCTCCTCAAGAGGTTTAAATAAGAATCTGAGGTCATCTGTCAAGAACAGAGAGAACTTGTTAGTTGGTGGAACAAAAGCCATTCACAGACACCAAGACCAATAACAACTACAACTCCCAGCATGCAATGCGTTCTACGTCACTAGTATCCCGGATTTTGCACCCTCTCGCCCTTGCCTGCTTCTCTGTCTTTTTTTTTTTTTTTTTTTAAATCACTTTATTTTGCTCTGCGATTGGCTAGAGTCCTCCTTCATGGATTCCGTAGGCGGTGCGACGCGTCATGTTGCCCAATGAGGAGGCGCTTTGCTGGATGGTGGGCGGAGTTGGAGGCGGTTGGGGTGAGGGGAGGAGCCATTTGATAGAGTCTCACACACACAGTCAGTGCTAAGCACCAGGAGAAGCCGGCCCTCCCCCCATCCATCACAGCACCACCCCAGGGCTATGCTGCTGCTGCTGCCCAGCTTACGGTGACACCCCCACAGGCCTCAGGATACTTACCTGCAGGGGACCAGACCCCCACCTGCCTGAAACCACAACCCTGACCGGGCAAGGAGCAGGCCGGGCTGCTTCACACTCTCCGTTCCCCCTCCTGTTCTATGTTGGGCTCATACAAACCTATATTGATGGTGTAGAGCATCGGGGAAGGTAAGTGCCCCAGGCCTGCCGCCCCCCTCTCCAGGCAATGAGGGGTACCTATGATTGAATGGAGGCTTTGATCAGTGGACCCCCACATCCACCAAGAAGGCCTGTGCTGGTCCAGCAGCAGGTCATGAGAGATGGGGGCAGTGTGTTTATGTCATGAATAGTGTATACATTGTGACTGTGTGTATACATGGGGGGCCATATATACAAAAACACAAAAGTGATACAATTCTGGGGCAAACTAATTACACTGTAGGGAATAAATAAACATTACAATAGTCCTAAATGGAGATTTGAATCAGTTGGATGCTAAAGGGGGGCATCACTGTCCTGTTTAACCCTTTGTGTGCCAGACAAGTATACAGTTCAATGCATTGGATGCCTCTCTGGCACTCAAAAACGTAAAGCAATTTGCACTTGTTTCCCCTGTGTTGCAGTTGGTTTGCACCCAACATTGCTGCACTGTTGTCTTTGTCCATAGGACCTATGATCAGGGGATTAACTAGATTTGGAGGTGGGGGAAAACACTTTGTCATCTTAACACATAAATATTCTCCCAGGGAGTATAACTAGGACTTGTTGGGTCCTCTTGGATGTGGGGCCCTGTCAGAACAGCACTTGTAGTTATGCCTCTGATCATGGGCTCTTGTGCACAGTCTCTATTGTGACTTATTTATTGGTTGTTTTGTCTTGTGCCAGAGGTCTCTTGTTCCAGTTCAGGATCAGTTGTTCTTGTTGTTTACTTTGGCTTCCTGGGCCTTGGGGTGAGCTCAGGTGAGCGAGTGTCAGATATTTAGGAAACCTACAAAGGCCTCATCCTTGGCCTTATTACCAGCATGCCACTATTACACTAGTTGTATTCCTCCTTGTGTTTTCCAGATCTTTTAATAAAAAACAAACAAACAAAAAAACCCACACATTTCCAATGCACCTTGTTTATAGAAGCATAGTGGAGCAAATCTAGGGCAAAGCAGTTGCTCCACAGTGGACAGAACTTCTCATTGATTTAAATGGAGCATTTTAACCCCTCAAATGCTAGGGAAGTTTCAAACACATTTCTCTTTAGCATTTGAGAGGTTAAAAAAACAACATTTAAATAATTGTTAATGCTGAAAAGTTGTGTTTGTCTTCTATGGAACAGTTGGTGGCTCCAGAATTGCCCCTCTATAATTCTATACATAAGGCCCATTGTCTGCACATTATTGTGTAGGGCTCCAAGGCTCATCTGCAGGATAAAGTTTCATAATATAATGTGAACTCTGTAGACCTGTTCTGATTGTTCCTTCATTGCCTTGTGTTGAAGGTTAGTGCTAGGGGTTGTTCAGGGTGTGATTTGTTTTGGGTTGTGTTAAGTGAATGTGTAATGTGTATAGAAGGCAGAGACAGGAAGCTGACGCACAAAGCTCAATCAGATCCTCCCTCATTGTTCCTCTATCACACTCCTGTGTGTCTCGCAGACCTCCATCTCCTGTTCAGGGAACTTGCTTTTCACAATATGAACACCACCAAATAGAAGCATTAACCCTTTGAGTGCCAGAGGGGGTACAGAACGCATTGCAAAACAATGCATTCTGTACCCCTCTGGCACTCAAAGGGCTAAAAAACAGTAAGGCATTCTATTTTGTTGTGATTTTACATGCATTAGATGTCTTTGCATTACTGTTTACAAGGTCAAACACCTGTTTAAAAGAAAAGTGGACCGATTTTTGGGGCACATTGACTACGCAATTGGGGCATATAAAATTCCCATTGATTTAAAAGGTACTTTTAAACTCTTGATTGTTGGAGACCTCTTTAGCATTCACTTTTTTTAAAGCCCATATTTAAATCAAAGGGAATTTTAGGAAATTTATTTTTGCGTCCCATGATTTTGTCCCAGAATAACTCCACTTTCTTTTTGATCCAAAAACCCACTGCATACTTTTTTCTCTGCAACATTTGTTATTGCATTCCCCCCCAACAACCCTGAATGTCTATCCATGACCCCAAACAGTATCAGTTTGTCTTTGGTTGATACTTTTGTCCTGTTTCCATAGCTTAATAAAGCTGTCCTGTGTCACTTTTGTGTTCCTTTTTTTCTTTTTTTTTTTTTTCCCCTCTTTCATGCCGGAAAAAAGTTCTTTGTTTTCTGTCCTCATAGCAATAAATAACAGATTGAGCGGTTGTGATTTATTGGCTGGATGTCTTATTGAAGATATGTTCATATTTAATCTCTGTGTAACAGATGTATTGAAGACATTTTCTCTAAAGAGTGTAACAAAAAAAAAAAGTGAAACAATTCTGGGGCAAACTGATTGCGATATTAAGTAATATGTCCTGCTGTTCTGAATGGGGCTTAAAAATACCCCATTTAAATCAGTGGGAATGTTGGAAATTTTTATTCATCCCCCTGTGTTGTGTAGTTGGTGTACCCCCAGAATGGCTTCACTTTGTTTTTATTCACAGGGCCCACTGTGCTTTGTTATATTGCAACAATGTGATTAAGGTGCCTGGAATGTTCATCATTTGAGTTGTGCTAAAGAGCAAAACAAAAATGGCTTTGCACAGAAGTATGTATTGTAACATAGATCATGCCAAAGTAATCTTTTCAGCTTCTATGAGGAATTAAGCAGTAACCTTGACAATGGCAAGGCAGATGTAGTATATCTAGACTTTGCAAAGGCATTTGATACAGTGCCGAACAGAAGACTGATGTATAAAATAAGGAAATTGGGGCTAGGAGATGACCTTTGCAATTGGATACTAAACTGGTTGAAGGATAGGGAACAGTGTGTGGTTTTAAATGAAAAATTCTCCAATACAGTTAAAGTGGAGAGTGGAATACCTCAGGGTTCAGTATTGGGTCCGCTGCTTTTTAACATGTTTATAAATGACCTGAAACTAGACTTAGAAAGCAAAATATCAATATTTGCAGATGATACTAAATTATGCAAAGTCATTTATTCAGAACAGGATCTTTTTCTGTACAGAGGGATTTATATACAATGTCAGATTGGGCAAACAAATGGAATATGAAGTTTAATGTGGGGAAGTGTAAAGTCATGCATTTAGGAGGAAATAATCCCAAGGCTACTTATGAATGTAATGGAATCATTTTAGGGGACTCATTGTTAGAGAAAGACCTGGGAAACCTTGTCAACTACAAACTTGGAAACAATGACCAATGTCAAACAGCAGTAGCAAAGGCAAACAAAGTCCTGTCTTGCATAAAAAGAGATATCGAAGCAAGAGTGGCTAACATTAATTTGCCAAATCGTTGGTAAGACCTCACCTTGAGTATGCAGTTCAATTTTGGGCACCGGTTCTGAAAAAGGATATACTAGAACTAGAGAGGGTACAGCAAAGAGCAACAAAATTAATTAAGGGAATGGAGAACTTGACATATGAGGAACGATTAGACAAACTTGGTTTATTTACTTTAGAAAAAAGACTAAGAGGAGACCTTATCACATTGTACAAGTATATGAGAGGTCAATACAAGGATCTCTGCGGTGAGCTATTTATTCCAAGGCCTGATCAGGTGACCAGGAGACACCCCTTGATATTGGAGGAAAGGAGGTTTAAACTTCAGCAGAGGAAGGGTTTTTTTTTTTTACGGTAAGGTCTGTTAAATTGTGGAATTCTTTGCCCAAGGATGTGGTTATGGCAGATACAATGGATGCATATGTAGATAGATTTCTTTACAAAGGGAACATACAGAGTTATACTGTTTATTAGTAGACAGATCAGGAAGATCTGAAAGACTAATTTAATTGGTAGCAGGAAAGCTATAAATTTACTGGGGTATGAGGAGAAGGTTGAACTTGATGGACTTGTGTCTTTAATCAACATAATTTACCGTGTTACTATGTAATATGAAAATACTTTCATATACTTTTATTAACCCTTTAAGTGCCAGAGAGGTAGCCAACACGTTTGGATACCTCCCTGGCACTCAAAGGGTTAAAGTCAACAATAAATTCTCAAAGAACAAACAAAAAAAAAAAACTGGGAAATTTGGGGTTATAGTTAAAACATGAACTATGTCGGTCTGCTGCACTTTTTGTTTGGGCAGGGTGGTAGAAAGTTGCCTGATAACAATAGGCGGTTGTCTAACCACTATGGAAACAAAGCACTTATAGCTTGTTATACTCAGTCACTCATTGACCTCGTTGTGGATCTCTGTGACCTGCAGGGCTGAGTGATGTCAGCAGCTCACTCGTGGAAATCTACAGGGCGATCAGTGAGTGAAAGAGTTCCCATAGCTTGTAACATCCCCTATTTCCATAGATCCAACCTCCTTTAGTTAGTCCGCTTCTTATTACCTTTTACTGTCCCTTTAACCTTGAATTTCGTAACTTTTGTTCATTTGATTAAGAAAAGAATATTTGATTTAAGGTGTCTTGTTTTTGTTACTTTTAAATCAGCGCTAATTGTACCATATGTAGTACATTTTAATGAGCACAATTAAAAGGGAAGGAACACCTCCTAATAACCCTCACCTAACTTGCTATAAATGGAAAATCCCAGTGGCCTTGCAGAATTTGTTCCTTGCTCCTTCAATCAGTCATAGATATCGGCACCGTGGATGCGGCCATGACTGTTGTCATCAAGACCACAGGACACAAACTACACCCGCTGCACTTTGATATCTTAACTTTTTAAGGGCTGGAGTGGCATGCAACACCTTGTGGAGGGAATGCATTGCACCCCCATGTAGTCCTTAAAGGGTTAAGTATGATTATGTACTCTGCCTGTTCACTTGGTGGTGGTGGGGAAGCCAGCGACTATCATGCCTGCCTCTATGCACATGGCATGCTGGACTGATCTGAAGATATCTCATCAAAAAGGTCACAAGGGTAAAATTCATAGGGGCCATTTGGATTCTATGGCCATAGTAAGTGTGCATATATTATTAGGTGTTTTTTTTTTTTTTTTCCCCCTATTTAACCTTGGTTTACTCAACCCCTAGAGTGCCAGAGGTGTATGCAATGCATTGCAGAGCAATGCATTGCGTACCCATCTGGCACTCAAGGGGTTAACCCTTTGAGTGCCAGAGAGAGAGGAACTCATTACTTTGCAATGCATTATGTACCCCTCTGGCACTCAAAGGGTTAAACCATAAGTGCAAACTGTGCTTGATCGATGTAACTTCTGGTATCATATTTACCCCCCCCCCCCCCAAAAAAAAAAAAATAAAAAAAAAAATAGATCAGACATAGAAGTTTGCAATCATTCAAGTAAATTGGACATTACCAATATCGTGAAAGCCACCACTACAGTAGTAGATCCACTGACCAAATACAGGAGACCCTTGAGCCTACTATATATTTTCCATCAATCAAACATATGAGGCCCTGTTTCCATGTATTAAATACAGGAGACAATTGTCCTTCTATTTCTCTGTTCTCTTGTTGTGTTTGATTAGTAGAACATGTTCCACCTTCTGAAAACAATCGATTGACCCAAACAGAATTGCTGTACTTACTATGTAAGTTTACAAATAAAGGATTTTTTGGGGTGTATTGAACTGGTAATGCAAAAAACTGTAATAATCATAAATACCTTTTGGAATAGGGTTATGGTTTTTGGGTTTCTGAAAGAATCAACTTGTTTGACACCAAACATTCCAGACGGGGTATGACAGTCTGATCAGTGGTATTTGTTTCATGTCTCAGGTGGAGGAGATCTCGAAGGCATCACCTTTAACACAAGAAGGGAAATATAATACATTTTTATCCCTCCCGTAATCTCAGACTACTGATAGGATTTCTATAAAATGTGTGTGGTATGTAGGGAGTGGCTGTGTAAATTGGACTAAAAAATTTCAGGCAGATCATTCCTATGCAGTGTAATGAGCATTTAACATGGATGTTCCGTCGCACGGAGCTGCTGTAATAATGATTTGCTGCAAACTACATTAACACCTGAAGGACCAGGGGTTTTGTTGCAATTTGCTTTACAGTACGTTCAGCACTCCTTTGGTCCTTAAGGGGTTAAAGGGATAGTAATGCTTCGTTTATTTTATTTTGTAGGCATTAAAAAAAACATGAACGATATAAGTCTTATCTCTCAAACCTTTATGGTTTGAGAGATATTCACAAGCAAAGTTTCCCCTCCCACCCCTTTTACCTAGTGTAAGCCATCTCTTCTCAGATGTGGAATGCAGTCCATAGACCAGACAAATAACAGCAGGGGACAATCTTCTTCCTATGAGAACAATGAAAGCCCTGCCCCCCTTGACAAGTTTTTCAGGTTTTTCCCTTATCTTAATTGAAGATTGTCCCTCTCTGCAGTCTACCTAGGCACCTCCCTTCTGATCTGGCTGAGCAGTGTTACATCAGTAAAAGGGGCGGGAGGGGGTTACTTTATCATTGAATTACTCTTGAACTACAGCTCTGACAGAATTGAAATAACACTCTCCATGGCCCAAATATTATGATGATTAATTAGAGCTGATTTTATTATGAAACATTACTATCCCTTTAAAGGATCGCAGTATTGTTACAGTAAGGTCTGTACAGAGGCCTATGGGGCTATATTATTACTGTATTCCCTCATGAACACAGAGTTACAATAAGGTCTGTGGAGCTATATTATTATTGTATTCCCTTAGGAACACAAGAAACTGGTCTATACAGAGGCCTTTGTGACTGTATTGTTGCTGTATTCCCTCAGGAACTCTGGAAAGTTATAATAAGATCTGTACAGAGGCCTATGGGGCTGTATTACTATTTTACAGTAAGGTCTGTACAGAGGCTGTTACTGTATTCCCTCAGGAATGCTGCAAGGTCTGTACAGAGGCCTGTGAAGATGTATTATTACTGTATTCCCTCAAGAACACAGTAAAGTTACAGTAAGTAAGGTCTGTATAGAGGCCTATGGGCTGTATTATTACTATATTCCTTCAGGAACACAGTAAAGTTACAATAAGGTCTCTATAGAGGCCTGTGGGACTATATTATTACTGTATTCCCTCAGGAGTGCAGTAAAGTTACAGTAAGGAAGGTCTGTACAGAGGCCTATGGGGCTGTATTATTACTGTACTAGTGTAAAAGCCCGTGTACGTGGGCCAAGGTTCGGGTAATGTTAACCAACTGAGTACCATAGGGTATGCAGAGCATTGCTTTACAATGCGTTGCGTACCCCTCTGGCACTCAAAGGGTTAAGCGGCCTCTTCATGCACAGTAGAGACTACACGAACGTGCGCAGGCTCTACTGCGCATGACAGCTTCTGACAAACATCCTAGTGAATTATTATATAGGATTCTGTCAGGGACACAAAGTTGCATTATGGAAATTGTAGAGTGGCATATGGGAGCTGCCTGCAGATCTTTCACACCTGCAGAGTTTGAAGTTTTGATACTTATTGCATCCTCCAAATGAATGGCCAACCCACATGTGTGCCAGCTAGTAATACTCACTGGCCCTCACTTGGGCCAGCCAATCACACAGCTCTACTGCTTCGCGATTGGTGGGGGAACCACAGGAGAGAGGTGAGAAAGCACAGGTGACCACTGTTGCAGGTGGCTGCAACTGTTCTGTTTTCCTGTGTAAAGAGAGAGAGGCCTTAGAAATTATTTTATATTCCTTGTTAATTTGTCACTTTATTTATAACACTAATACAAGCAATGTTTATACCCAGAAACCTTGCATCTACTACTATACTGTATATATCAGAGATGGGGGAAATGTAGCCCACAGGCTGCCTTTTGTCTGGCCCTTGAGCTGCTATATTGAGAAAAGATAACTTCAAGCATTCTCTGCAGGATGAATGAAACAGTACATTTTATGAAAAAGAACATCTGATATATTGAGCCACAATTGATACATTGTCAACTGATGCATTGTCTGTACAGCATGATCTGACTCACAAGGAACAGTCAGAATTAACCCTCTGTCATTTTCACTCGGCCACACTTCCATGTCAGGAAGGGGGATTGCTAATAGACTAGGGGTTGAACAGTGATGTGGTCTTCAGGCCAAAATAACTGAATCTCTGTTGCGTGCGTGTCTGCGTGTGCGTGTGCGTGTGCGTCTGCGTGTGCGTGTGCGTCTGCGTGTGCGTGTGTGTGTGTGTGTGTGTGTGTGTGTGTGTGTGTGTGTGTGTGTGTCTTGGGCCTAGCAGTGACTTTGGATTTGGGGTATCCTTTTAAAATATTGCGTTTAAAATAGCGTGTGCCCACACGCCGCATTGAACATGTAGCCGTGTTGAAAAGGGTGACATGAGAATCTTGCTCTGCACAACAGTGTGAGATTCTCATGTCGCCTCTTTAAACGCCACATCCAAGTTATTGATTAAATGCCGCATCTAAGTTATTGACAGCCTTGTGCCCTGGATTTGGAGTGTTGCATGTAACTTTTGTAGTCTGTTTTTTTATTGTAATCATTCTGTGTGCCAAGTAAAGTAAAAGAGGCGAAATTATTCAGAGAACAAACTGCACCACAGAACGACAAATGGAAATTACAGTTGATATAAATTGTACTCTTAACCCTTTGAATGCTAGATAGCTACTGTGTATTTTGGAGTCCCTTTTAGCATCATAGAGGTTAAAAGTGCCAGTTAAATTAAGCAGTAAACCCTTACAATAAAAAATATTTAATTTCTGCCAAGTAAAGCAAAATAAAATATTTACTACTGGGAGGTACTTCTGTCAAATGTTATTGCAGAGAAAACTTGCATTTTTTTTTTTTTTTTTTATATTGAGTTTGAGTTCAGTACTACAACATCGTTTTCCATGTTTAGGGTTTCTTCCCCTTAAATTGATACAACTCTTTACAGTTTTTGTCCGCTATGTTGATGCTGGTTTGCAGAAGAATTGATAATCTCAACTTTAATTTACCGTTCGGTATTTTAGAGACCCTCGTCTTCAGACACTGAATAGTTTCTGTTGGGTAAAGAGGAGTCGGTGATGTTATGGATCTTTTTGTGTTACATCTTAAAGGGATAGTAATAATTTTCACCAATTTTCTTCTTGTAGGTATTTAAAAAAAAAAAAAAAATGCCCCCAGTCCTATGTCTCAAATCTTTAAGGTTTAAGAGAGATTCACTGTGAAAGTTCCCCCTCCCTGATGTTAGCGCTCTAGCTGACTTCAGGGAAATCCAGTCCCGGGACCAGCCGGCGGCTCTGCAGCAGAGCCGAGATCGTGTTATTGAAAGGGATAGTAAACCTCCCGAAAAACTTTAAGCCAAATGATAGGAATAATAAAAACATACTTAACGCCTTCATTCCCATCTCTCAAACAGCTATGGTTTGAGAGATGTAAGAAAATAAAGACCTCCGCTCCCTCCCCCTTCTCATGTGTGCGCTGTATAGCGGACGTCATGAGATCCTGTTTCCGGGACCAGATGGTGGCTCTTCAGGAGCGTTGTCATCTAGATATCTAACTATAATTACTTCATCGGTATGGTCTACAATGTTTGCTTGCAATCCAGGCACATGTAGACCATACCGATGAAGTAATTATAGTTAGATATCCCGATGTCAGCTCTCCTGAAGAGCCGCCTACAGTCGGGTGACCTGATTCTGCGTCTGACAGCTTTACAGCTCATCAGGCAGAAAGGGGAGGGAGCGGAGTGAGGGTGTTAAGTATGTTTTTATTATTCCTAAAATTTGGCTTAAAGTTTTTCGGGGGATTTACTTGAAGAAACCCTTCACTGGAATGGTCTAAGTGTGCTTGCAAACCAAGCACACTTTGTAGACCGTTCCAGTGAAGGGTTTCTTCTTCAATAACGTGATCTTAAGCCTCTGACTGTCCCGGGACCAGATTCCTATGCAGTCAGCTAGAGCTCTGACATCAGGGAAGAGGAACTTTCACATCGAATGTCTCTCAAACCATAAAGGTTTGAGAGATGGGACTGGGGGCGTTTTATTTCTTTTTTTTTTTAATACCAACAAGAACATTGGTGAAAATGTAGTAGTATCCCTTTAACCCTTTGAGTGCCAGAGGTGTGCAGAACACATTGTCTGGCACCCAAAGGGTTAAGGATCAGATGGGTGTGCGGTGTATTGCCCCAATCTCTGACCCTTAAATACTGTGTGCCAGAGGTGTATGCAATACATTGCATACATCTTTGGCACTCAAAGGGTTAAAGGGATAGTAATACTTAAAATGTAAAAAAATATATGTTGTAGGGTATATCCCCCTGAGTAAAACAAGAGTACTTCCGCTGCTGAAAGGTGTTTAATTCAAAAGTTATTAATTTTCAAAGTTGAACTTTTTAGGTGCAATATCACAGTGGCCTGAAATTGTACAGCGGCGCTGTTGCTACACCATCCTATGGAGATTTATGGTCCCGGGACCAGAGCTGTCCATAGGATGGTGTGGCAACAGCGCCACTGTACAATTTCAGGCCACTGTGATATTGCACCTAAAAAATTCAACTTTGAAAATTAATAACTTTTGAATGAAACACCTTTCAGCAGTGGGAGTACTCTTGTTTTACTCAGGGGGATAAACCCTACAACATATTTTTTTTTACATTTTAAGTATTACTATCCCTTTAAGAAGAAATCTGGAGTTCTGACTTAGAAACCTTTTTAATCTATCTTTTGGTTTCTCAGTGTACACAGACGCTTTGTTTTATGAATGGGGAGGGTTAGGAGTTCATGATCAGGGCACGGGGTTTCACTTATCGGTGATGTCAGCCCATTAGGAGGAACACCATGTTGCGCTTCAGTTTTCATTTCACTTATACCCATGTGAGAGCGAACAGGCCTCCCTTCTTGTTTACATAATTAGTTAATTTATTACGTGATGTAATTTTTGCATTGTCCAGATAATACATAGAGCCTTGTGTATAACAGAACAGATGAGTGATTCTGGGGCAAACCAACTGCATTCTAGAAGTCAGTTTAACCCCCCACCCAATTTAAATAGGCTTTTTAACCTATTGAATGCCATTGAGCTATTCAGCTCTTTGCACAGAAATGGGTTGACCTTCCTAGCATTCTTGGGGTTTAAAACCCCCATTTAAATCAAGAGGAACATTTGTCGCCTATAGTGCATTTGGGTTACTTCAGAACTACACCGCATTTCTTTTATACATAAGGCCAATAATTCCTATTTAATTTTAGCGTATTATGTCACTTTTGATAAGTTTGCAAATATGGCTATTGATTACTGCTACAGGGCAGGAGGGTTTTTATGAGGTCGGTAAAAGACATGTGTTCAACCTCCACTGATCCAGATGAAGGTGAAGAGGAAAAAAAAATACCACTGAATCCTTTTCAAATTATGCCTCAAACAAGTAAAAAATCCTTACTGATGCTACAAGTTAGCAAGATATTTCCCTGGGTCAGCATCCTCCTCTGAATTGAAACACAGTCATAATTCACTGCTGTTCAGGGCAAGGAAGTCATTTTGTAATACCTTTTTTTTAAACTATCCACTGTATCTGATAACACAGCAGAGGAAAAAATATTGCATCATTGCTGGCCTTATTGTAGAAAACCCCTGCCTTTTTGTTTTAGTTGAAAGCGTCTTTCCAACAGGCTTGATGAACGACCCTGGTAAATGCATGGCCTAATAGCGATGTACACTAAATATAATAAAGTTCCACAGATCAGAGGCCCTTGTTTTTCTTTTGGGCTAACTCGGGATACTTATAACTTTATATTTTTAGTGGCATCTTTGTGTTGCTATAATATCTTGCAACAATTTTGGCCATGTCAGGTAGGAATGAATAACCTGTACTCCGTCATGCTAGACCTGCCTAAAACCTTGCTAAAATCTATGACTTTCTTCTTGGCCCGCTTCATCCATTGTCCAAAGAGGTAGGTATAAATTAAAGGGATAGTAATGTTTCATAATAAAAGCAGCTTTAATTAATCATCATAGTATTTGGACTTTGGAGAGTGTTATTTCAGTACTGTCACAGTTGTAGTTCAAGAGTAATTCAATGACAAAGTATCCCCCTCCCCTTTTACTTATGTAACACTGCTCAGCCAGATCAGAAGGGAGGTGCCCAGGTAGACTGCAGAGAGGGACAATCTTCAATTAAGATAAGGGAAAAACCTGAAAAACTTGTCAAGGGGGGCAGGGCTTTCATTGTTCTCATAGGAAGAAGATTGTCCCCTTCTGTTATCTCTCTGGTCTATGGACTGGATTCCACATCTGAGAAGAGATGGCTTACACTAGGTAAAAGGGGCGGGAGGGGAAACTTTGCTTGTGAATATCTCTCAAACCATAAAGGTTTGAGAGATAAGACTTATATCGTTCTTCGTGTTTTTTTAATATCTACAAAATAAAATAAAGATAAAATGAAGTATTACTATCCCTTTTAAATGTAACAAGGGCCTTCATCAGTGAACCCCCTCTTCATGTTGGGAAATGCCCACTTTGCCCATTGGATAAGGTGGCTCTGACTTAATATAGATGCTGTTGCAGCCGTGGCATGCTAAAATGGCAGACCATGAAAGTACTGACACCAAGAAAAGCCAAGGTTGAGCTGTGACTCTGCTTTAATCCTTTGAATGCATTGGATACCTCTCTGGCATTCAATGGGTTAAGCATCTTTTATTTTTATTATTTACTCCGCAAGACAAAGCCGTGAATTATATAGAACCATTCCATGTTAGGTGCTACTTCCCCTTTAACTCCTTCAACCACTAGGGAGACCGCTCTCTAGCATTTAACCCTTTGAGTGCCAGAGGGGTACCCAACGCATTGCTCTGCAATGCGTTGCTTACCCCTCTGGCACTCAAATGGTTAATAGGTTAAAGCTGCACTTTTTTATGCCCATCAGACTGACCACACATCTCAACTTGGAAAGCCGTTACACAAATGTTGAAGTGTAAGGCGAGTGTTATTATGTTGCTGCCACTTCATCTCTATTATAACTCCATTTATATTGCTAATTAGGACAGCACCTTTAAATAGCAGAGGCATCATCAGCCGTATTGTTATGCATTACCAGACCCTTTGCCACTGGACCCATTAATCCACGCTCTTTATGTTCATTAGGACTCAGTACTTTAGACGCCTCAATTTGTTTTCCAGTTGTGTATATAGCTTCATTTCAATTATCCTTAAGGTCACACTTTGTAGATGTACTTTAGTAATTGTTGTACATTCTAATGCACTCTTCTTTTCTCTCCGCTGGGCGGAATGAACCCTTTTCCCTCTCATTATGACCCTACTTACAAAATGTCAAAATGTTCTGCAATCCCTTAGATCTTTGAAATGTTAATCCTTAACCCCTTAAGGACCGGTGACGTGCCAGCACTGTCACTGGTATACTTGAATAGGACCGGTGACAATCCTGGCATGTCACCTGTCTTGTGCTTATGGTTATCCTGCAGGAGAGCGGTAATCAATTGACCCCACTGCAAGACAGGAGCAGTCTCTCTCAGTACCCCGTTCAGCACACCTGTAACATCGTCTGTTATGTGTGATGGCGTGCTCTTTAACTGCTGTCCACCCCAAGGATCTTTTGTTCTTTAAGGGGTTAAATACCCCTGCTTGCTCTCTAACCCAGTGGTACTCCAGTTAGTGAAGAAGGAATCCTTAAAGGGCACTTGTCATGCGGGTAGTGTTCTGTTGACAGATCTGTGGACCTACTGATGATGATGATGATGATGATGTTTGCTGCATTGTGAACCCCAGCACGATGAGATTTTTTTTTTTTTTTTTTTTTTCATGGCAAATGAGAATTTTGTTTTCAGCATACTATTAATCTCTAAAGTTTGAAGCTATGCATTGGAGGTTCGTGTCCGAAGGGTTAAGCAGCCATGATAATTTGATTTCATGCTTGGGATCCCCTCCCTGCAAATGGTGCATGCTGCAATTGTCAGCAATTATTTTTTATTCTTTTAATTTATTTTTAATCTACGTAAAGCAGTGGTTCTCAACTTTTTTTTGGTGTTTAAGTTTCGGGGGACCCCTAAAACCTTTATAGGTCGTTTGTCAAGCACGTAATGAATAATACAAATGCATAAATATCCAGCTCTTTTTAGGTCTCACAATCAGGATAATATCAATAAAAATATCATGCAGAAAGATTTCCAGAAATACATCTGTAACTAAGGCCTTGGGGAAAGGGAGGGGTAATTAAAAGTGGTGATTTTTCCATGAGACTGTGTATAGTGGCCGAGCTGCGGAAGGGGGGATTCCTCCGAAACGTTCTGATGGCCTGAGAGCGTTCATGCCTGCAAAACATTTTTGTATGAAAATTTGAATAAAGCATTGGAGATTTTCTGCCATTGGTGAGTGCCTTTCCTCTTTCTTCAAACTGTATATTCATATTTTATCAAAGTTTATATAGCATAGATGGGGCATCCTGTGTGGGTGAGGTGGCAAACCAAAGCACCACGGCACCCTGGTTGAGATTCACTGATGTATAGAGCACACTGAAGGAGAACAATATCCATGGCTCAGTTTGGGAACCATGTAGAACTACAACCACTGGTGGACATATTACCCAGAACCACTACTGTTGCTTCTTCTTTATTGTGCAGCTTGGGGTTAGACGAGCAATATTACCTTTTTATTTTGTCTTCTCTTCCCTCACTGTTCCCATCCTTCCTATGCCCTCCATCTCTGTATTGTACATATTTCCCATTGATTTCCTCTCCCGCTAGCTTTGACTCATTGTCTATGTCGGGGGCTGGATTAAATCCACATGGGGGCCGCATCCGGCCTGCAGGCAATCAGCTGACAGCTCTGCTTTAAATCATCGCTGATGGGTTTTAATACATGAATTCAAATTAAGTATCTACTGCACTTGGAATGCTGTCGAGTCTCTCTGATGTGTGAAACTGCTAGATTCTGAATGCACTTTCCTGGGGGGGATTTTAATGGAGCACAAACATCACCCCTAACAATAAACCCGCACTTACCTTAATCCGGTCAGAAAAAGCTTAATGGCCACTATGAATCATTACTCTAAACTCTAAAGAGGAGTAATAAACCTTTACTATGGGGTAGGGTTAATTAACAGTGCCACCTGGTGTCAAACAATTCATCTACAGTTCACATGGCGTTCAGACAGTTTATATATTGCATTCTATGGGAGAGGTGAGTCACCGCCAACCGTTCTCCACAGAATGTGATGGTGACAGTTTGAACTGTAATATAATTTGAATAAAATATCAGCCAGGATTAGTAATATCCATGTTTTACTCGGCACACAAAGCCTTAGTGTGTGTGTGTGTGTGTGTGTGTGTGTGTGTTTGTGTGTGTTATTTTTATTACTAAACACATTGCTCTTTTAAAACTTTTGAGTGCCAGAGGGGTACGCAATGCTTTGCATTGCGTTGCATACGTCTCTGGGACTCAAAGGGTTAACTTTTTGAGTGCCAGGGAGGTAATTGCAATGCAATGTGTTGGAGACGTGTCTGGCACTCAAATGGTGATTGATGGTTTAGATCAGTGATTCTCAACCAGGGTGCCGTGGCACTTTGGTGTGCCACGCACATCAGCTTCGGTTGCCCTGTGTTTTCTATAAAGATTAAGAAAAATTGATTTTTAAATAAAGATTTATAGAAATTGTTATGCACAATATGTTTAATTATGGTATTATGATTATAAGACTTAATGATAATGTATATTTATGTATTGTATCCTTCATTATGCCCTTGATAAAGTATATTAAATATGTTAGGGGTGCCCCGAATATTCAAGATTACATGTTAGGGGTGCCCCGAGCAAAAAAAGATTGAGAACCACTGGTTTAGATCATGTTCATGGGAGCAGATATGGTTTTGTATCTGTTCACAAAACCTACCCAGCTGAAGTTTCCTTTATAAGAACCTTTCAGTGGGTGGAATAGTCTTTGCACATAAAATTGATTCAAAGCGGTCATTTGTCATTTCCTTTTGCCAGGAATAAGGTAATTGTTAGGTTTTGTTATTGGGGTGCTTGAGATGCTTTAATGTTGTTCCGTAATGAGATTCACATTAAAGGAGCCTGTTGGCCAACATTCTAGACATGACCAATGATCTTTGAACAAAATGCAAGTGGATGCTTGTTTGAGTGCCATTGTTTGCTCAGCAAATAGTAATTTGATTTGTCATGCTTCTCTAAAACGGAATACCAGACAATTCATTTTGATACTAGACAGTTCGTATAAACAAACAACCCATACCTAGCACCACTGCTAAATTCATATTACGTGATATGTGCAAGGTTTTTATTGTTGCTAGTGATTTTCATGGGCTTAAAGGGATAGTAATACTTCGTTTTATCTTTATTTTATTTTGTAAGCATTAAAAAAACATGAACGATGTAAGAATGATATGTTATGAAGAATGATATGTTATCTCTCAAACCTTTGTGGTTTGAGAGATATTCACAAGCCTAGTGTTAAGCCATCTCTTCTCAGATGTGGAATGCAGTCCATAGACCAGACAGATAACAGAAGGGGACAATCTTCTTCCTATGAGAACAATGAAAGCCCTGCCCCCCTTGACAAGTTTTTCAGGTTTTTCCCTTATCTTAATTAAAGATTGTCCCTCACTGCAGTCTACCTGGGCACCTCCCTTCTGATCTGGCTGAGCAGTGTTACATCAGTAAAAGGGACGGGAGGGGGATACTTTATCATTGAATTACTCTTGAACTACAACTCTGACAGTATTGAAATAACACTCTCCATGGACCAAATATTATGATTATTAATTAGAGCTGCTTTTATTATGAAACATTACTATCCTTTTAAAGGAACAGTAAGCCCTAATATGCTAAGCTAAACACAAGCTGTGTGCCCCTGACCACTACCACCTTGCTTCAGAAGATCTGGGGTTAATACTTGCCAAGTCACATGACTGATCCTGTGCCGTTTTACTAGGAAAGACTATCCGCTTATTCCTGTCACTCATCAATAGCTGATGTGAACCAACCCCCATAGAACTAGTCTGCTTGAGCAGCGCCAGAATACATAATGGTTTTACCTGTTCGCACGTAAACTGGTTCCATGGGGTGTTGGGACATTAGTCCGTCTCCCATACAGCCAGTTGGTGATCAAGGACAATACGTGAAGGCTGATCTTCCCTAGTCTTAGGAAAATGGAGCAGGATAGGACATGTGACTCTAAGTATTGACTTGACAAGTCACTTGTAGTCACTGGCGTCTAGCCTGTGTTTAGATGGCGTATTGCGGTTTACTGTTCCGTTATTTGTTAATATTTTCTGGAACATTATGTATTTACTAGAGTAAGAGCCCGTGTACATGGGCCAAGGTCTGGGTAATGTTAACCCTTTGAGTGCCAGAAGGGTATGCAACGCATGGCTTTGCAATGCGTTGCGTACCCCTCTGGCACGCAAAGGGTTAAGAGGCCGGTCCTGCTCTGCGTCCCGCCACCGACTTAGTCATGCACTGTAGTGATTGCCCGAAAGCACAGAATGCGCTCGGCGCAGAGCTCCCAGCATTCCGTGCGCTCGGCGCAGAGCTCCCAGCATTCCGTGCGCTCGGCGCAGAGCTCCCAGCATTCCGTGCGCTCGGCACAGAGCTCCCAGCATTCCGTGCGCTCGGCGCAGAGCCCCCAGCATTCCGTGCGCTCGGCACAGTCTCTACTATCCCTCATCTTGTAGGCAATAAAAAAACTGAGTAAAATGACACCAGCGGCATCTCTGAAATATTTATGGTTTGAGAGATATCCGCTTTTAAAGTTCAGCAGTTTGCCTTTTCCCCTGACGTCAGCATTCTAGCTGAGAGCAGGGGAATCCTCTCCTGGGACCAGCCGGCGGCTCTACAGCAGAGCATAGATTGTGTTAATAAAAAAGAAATCCTTTACTAAAATAGTCTTCTACGTGTGCTTGGTTTGCAAGCACACGTAGAAGACCTTTTTAAGTTAAGGATTTCTTTTTTATTAATGCGATCTCTGCTCTGCTGCAGAGCCGCCGCAGGTCCCGGGACCAGATTCTCTAGCTATCAGCTAGAACGCTGACGTCAGGGGAGAGGAACTTTGAAAGCGGATATCTCTCAAACCATAAAGGTTTGAGAGATGCCGCTGGTGTAATTTTACTCAGTTTTTTATTGCCTACAACATGAGGGATAGTAATTTTTAAGTATTGCTATCCCTTTAAAGGGTTATGGAACCGTTCTACCCTTGACTTAAAAACAGATTGCCCACAGAAAGTACATTAAAGATAAAGTTTTTATAGATTGAATGTTCTTTGTGTTCAATATGCTTTGTTATATTGCAAGCTCTATGATTCAGCCTGCAGCTTCATTGTATAGTATTCTGTACTCTAGATTACAAGGTTTGAGGGTTCAGTTTCCTCGTTGATTTGCAATCTGTCAGCCACAAACAACATAGATGTATTAGTACATTGTTTGAATGTGCGAGCACTCGCCAATACATTATATTAAAGGGATAGTAATAATTTATGGAGTCTATAATATTGTGTGTATTAAATAGACCAAAACATCTGTGTATTTTTGCCATAACTTTCTTAGTTTAAAGGGATAGTAATGTCCCAGAACATGTTTTTATCATTTTGTAGGGATTAAAATGCTGAGTTTAACGCAAAAAAAATCTCTCAAACCGCTATGGTTTGAGAGATATCTACATTCAAAGTTTGACACGTGCGGGAGTGGTGAACTTTAACTCACAATTACTCTTAAACTTAAGTTATGGGAAAAATACATTGATGCTTTGATTTATTTACTACATACGATAGTATAGCCTCCACATATTAAGTATTACTATCTCTTTAACTGCTGTATATGCAATGTTGCTAACTAATTGCATAAGACAGTGTCCCTCTTTGTTAGATTTTGCCTTTGCATCAAAGATGTAGCTGTGTAGGTACATGGAGTCCCATCCTTCAACTGGTACACTTTAAACTTTTCCAAAATCAGGCCATTGAGGGACTGGCATGGTGCAAGAACACCCTGCAATAATTAATCAGGTAGTGACTAGCTTTATAATATATATGTTACCTCTGAAAATGTAGCAGATTATAAAGAAGTACTTCATTGTAGGAGACCGGAAGCCTGGCATCGGCAGTGCTGTCAGTCCTTGTCTCCATTGAGAAGCACTGCAGCGTTCCACACGGTAACTGGAAGCGACTGACTGCGCAGGCACACAGACTGCACTAACTTGCCCGTCAGTCTCCTACGATAAAGGATTTCTTTATAATCAGCTACACTTCAGAGGTAACATATCCTCCTATATAATAAAAGGACAGAAAGTTTGTCACGATGCATTCACTCTCAGTAGAGACTGCCTTGCGTTTGGCCACTCTCTACTGCGCATGATTGCATCGTGTGAATGAGGTGGCGCAGTCGCGTGGAGCAGTGAGGTAACGGCAGTACGCAGAGCAGGTCCGGGTAATGTTATCCCTTTGAGTGCCATAGGGCAATGCAATGCACTGCTTTGCAATGCGTTGTGTACCCTTCTGGCACTCAAATGGTTAAGAGGCCGGCCCTGCTCTGCATACTGCTGTTACCTCACTGCTCCACGGCCCATACACACAGGCTTTTACACTAGTCTATTATAAAGCTGGTCGCTACCGGCTTAATTATTGCAGGGCGATTCTTTTTTTTTTTTTTTTTATTTTATAGCGGGTGAAAGTTCCGCTTTAAGAGCCGGGGAATTTGCGGCACATTGCTTTGCATTGTAACATTTTGTACGGACGCGCACACATTTGTGCCTGGCCCTTAACCTTTTACCCCTCTGGCACTCAAAGGGTTAAAATATTAACTGCCTTTCAGAACTGAGTGCAATACGTTTTCTGTCCTACAGCTTTGCAATGCATTCCATACCCTGCTGGCACTCAAAGGGTTAATCGAAAATCCTGAACCAACTTTATAAAAAAAAAAAACAACCCCAAAACATGCTAGTTAAGTGCTAAAGCCTCTAAACGTGACTCTGAATGACGAGCAGAAACACTGCGCCAACACAGTTCATTGGCGACGGCTTCAAAATTCAGCAAAAAAAAAATGTTCAGGAAGGACAGTGTTGGATTATGACATGACAGCAGAGAGCAATGGCTGCTGATTCTGCAGTTTAGCGATAAATGTTCTTGCAGACGCTGCCCATGGCAAGGGAGCAGCGAGAGGCTATTACAAAAGGTACCTGGAGTGGGCAACATCAGACTTCAGGCCTTATCTACAAAAGAAAAGGGGTGCAAGCGTGGAATTGCTCCTTGTCTTTTGTGGATAAGGCCCTTTGAACGCTGCTATTTAGATACCTAATAACATGCATGTGGGGTAAGTAGAAATGTATAGTGCTGAGATTGCTGCACTGTTTCTTGTTTTACCACTTCAGGTGACAAGTATTTGGAAATGTTATATCCTCCATCCATCTAGCGCTAGGAGTGTTCACTCCTGGGTGAGAGATGTTAGTGACACGTTACTTAGAACCCTTGGGAACCCAGTTTGTTTAAAGCGATAGTAATGTTTCACAATAAAAAGCCACTTCGAATAATCTTCTTGTTATTTGGGCTGAGTAGAGTGTTATTTCAACACTGTCGGAGTTGTAGTTCAACAGTAATTGAATGATAAAGTATCCCCCTCCCGTTCGAATGACGTAGTTCTTTTTAGATAATGCGATTTGGGCTCTGCTGAAGAGCCTCCAAGACACGGGACATTATTTAAAAAGAACTACGTCATTCGAATGGTCTACAAAGTGTGCCTGCACACCAGGCACGCTTTGTAGACCATTCCAATGAAGTAATTATTTTTAATTAACACTATTCTGGCTCAGCACCGGGGATCTCCAGCTAGACGCTGACGTTGGGAGAAGGGATTGGAGGGGGTAACTTTTAGATGTGAGTATCTCTCGAACCGTAAATGTTTGAGAGAGAGGATTTGTGCCACATAATTTATTTATTTTTTTAAACTCTACAAAACAAGAAAACATTTTTTTTATGGGACATCACTGTTACTTTAATGCTCACGAGCATCATATGACGGCTATATTTTTATCCTCCCCCCCCCCCCCCCCCCAAATCTGTATTGTTTGTACAGGATATATTTCTATGCCCTTGGGATTATTGATGTATTTATTTGCTGGTGATCCACGTTCCAAAGTGTTTGTGCAAACACAATAATACATTCCTCCTTGTGCGGAAAGACTCAGGCGAGATTCTCTCCTTTGACCACAAATACCAGTGACATATTTAAGAGGTTGCATCTGGGGAACGATACGCTGAAAGCATTTAACATGATATGATATCTATGAAATGAGAATCTTAGAAAATGTCAAAACAGCATGTCCGAGTTGGTTTTCTGCCTGAGATGTGCTTCACTGAGGGTATGGACCATGGAGAGACTGAGGCTGGTGCACCAGAGGAGACGTAGACGAATTCTGCAGCAATCCATCTGTATAACAAGGGACTAAAGTGCATTACCATTGATTTAAATGGGCTTTTAACCTTGCTACATCTTCCTATGGACAGCTCTGGTCCTTTGATTGTGTAGAAACAGCGCCACTGTACAATTTCAGGGCATTGAGATACTGCACCTTAAAAAAAAAAATAATAAAATAAAAAAAAAAAAAAGCATGTTTGAGCTGCTTTAACTTTTGAAACATATGCCTATATCGGGGCTCAAAATTTCCACTCGCCACTAGCCAATGGCGAGTGAAAATTCAGCCCTGGCGAGTAGAAATTCAGCCCTGGTGGGTATGTTATGACTTGCAGTGGCGAGTAACTTTTCAGGTCTGGCTAGTAGCAAAGGACTTAAAATTATAAGCCCTGCCTATGTGTTTACAATATATAAAATATATATATATTTTTTTTAATAGAAATTCAGTGTTTACCAGTCTTTCAAATCATTGGTAATGCTCTTTAGTCCCCTGTGGCGCAGGTGGTTGGCTCCAGAATTCCCCCTGTGCAGGGCAATGTGTTGCACACCTTTGGCACTCAAATGGTTAATAATCTTCCTCTTTGTGTGAGAGAACATTTACATGTCACTACCCAGAATCCCTAGTTGCAGCTACGGTGTGGTGTCTCTGTCTCTATCTCTCTTGCTGTGTGTGTGTGTATGTGTGTATGTGTGTCGCTGGCTTGGTGTGTGTGTGTGTGTGTGTGTGTGTATGTGTGTATGTGTGTCGCTGGCTTGGTGTGTGTGTGTGTGTGTGTGTGTGTGTGTGTCTCGCTGGCTTGGTGTGTGTGTGTGTGTGTGTGTGTGTGTGTGTGTGTCTCGCTGGCTTGGTGTGTGTGTGTGTGTGTGTGTGTCGCTGGCTTGGTGTGTGTGTGTGTGTGTGTGTGTGTGTGTGTGTGTATGTGTGTCGCTGGCTTGCTGTGTGTGTGTTTAAAGCTGTGGAAAGGTAGAAGTATACGTTACAAGGATCTTTCAAGTGGACCTTTCATTCCAAGGTCTGATCAAATAACCAGGGGCCTCGCCTTAAGATTAGAGGAAAAGAAATTTCAACTTTAGCAGAGCAAGTGGGTTCTTTACTGTAAGAGCTTTCAAATGATGGAATCCTTTATCAAGGGATGTGGTGATGACAGATAAAGTGGATACTTTTAAGAGGGGATTAGATACATTTCTAGAAGTAGGGGACGGACAGACTGGATTCATGGGCATGCATCAACTTGGTTTTGTGAAGTATTATGACATTCTCTTTTATTTTAGGGAGATATTATTGTGACAAAGGTTGAAAACTCTCTCTCTCTCTCTCTCTCTCTCTCTCTCTCTCTCTCTCTCTCTCTCTCTCTCTCTCTCTCTCTCACACTCTCTCACACTCACTCACTCACTCCCTTTCCCTCTCACACCCCCTCTCCCCCTCTGTCTCACACTCCCTCTCCCCCCCCTCTCTCTCTCTCTCACACACACTCACTCTCCTTTTCCCTCCCCCCCCTCTCTCTACAACTTGGAGACCTTAAAGGGATAGTAATACTTAAAACGTAAAATATATATTGTAGGGTTTATCCCCCTGAGTAAAACAAGAGTACTCCCACTGTTTCATTCAAAAGTTATTAATTTTCAAAGTTTAATTTTTTAGGTGCAATATCACAGTGGCCTGAAATTGTACAGTGGTGCTGTTGTTACACCATCCTATAGAGATTTATGGTCCCGGGACCAGAGCTGTCCATAGGATCATGTAGCAACAGCGCCACTGTACAATTTTAGGCCACTGCGATATTGCACCTAAAAAATTCAACTTTGAAAATTAATAACTTTTGAATGAAACACCGTTCAGCAGTGGGAGTACTCTTGTTTTGCTCGGGGGGGGGGGGGGATAAACCCTACAACATATTTTACATTTTAAGTATTACTATCCCTTTAAACAGTACAAATGGAACATAGAAAACAAAAAAGGATCAGAGAGCCGTGCTGACGAGGGCTTACGGTCTACAGGAAGTTATATATAAATATGTATTATATAAAGTATTTAAACTATCGCCTGCTGCACGGCTGTGCCTGTCGGGGAACCAGTTAGTGCCACTGTAATCCCCCCCCCCCAGCCACTCCAATCAAAATTGCTGCCCCATGGCGATGTGCTGGTGCGGCCGCAGTCCTTTCCGAGGACTTATAGATATATATAATATATAGATTGATTTACTGCAAACAGTAGTTATATAGTAAACTAAGCTCTACCTTTGTCATTATATTTACCAAGAAAATTTGTAAATTTCATTGGCAATTATCATGGGCACACAACAGCGCTTGTATGAAAACTGTGTTAATTGCATACTTGCCAACATTTCCAGTGCCACTTTACTCTGCGCAGTCAAGTAAGAGTGCATCACTAGTGGTCCGTGATATTGTGTAGCACAACGCCAACAGAGAACTATGTAAAACAGACTTAACTGTCATGTTAAAGCAGAATGGACATTATCCATACCTACCTTATATAAATAAGCACTAGCAGCATGTGAAAAGGGACAGCAGGATCCAGTGACAAACAGCCAAAACCAGGGTCTGTCCCTACAAATCAGGAACAGTTGGCAGTTACGTAATTGTGCTTTTCCTGTAGCTAATGTGACCGTTTGAACCCTTGCTGTTTACCCAAGCGCCTGATAAGTGCAATGTAAGTGATAATTGAAGGAAAGTGTGAACCGATAAGGGAAGAGTAATTATCTGGGAAAAAATCATAACTGATGAGACCCCTGGAACTCATAATGGCACAGAAGATCTTCACAACAGATGTAACAATACCATTGGCTATAGCCTCCCTAAAAATTCAGTTCTAACAGATTATAGCGCCGTTTGTTTATGCACCAGTTGGCACTTTATCAATACCATCCCCCAAAAAACAAAACCTCGACTGTTTGAATTGTAATAACTTTGTAATAAAAATCTTCTACATATTTCTGTATTTAATATTTTTTTCTCTCTCTCCTCTCCCCTCCTCTCTCCCCTCCTCTCTCCCCTCCTCTCTCCCTCTCTCTCCCCTCCTCTCTCCTCCTCTCTCCCCTCCTCTCCCCTCCTCTCCCCTCCTCTCCCTCTCCTCTCTCTCTCCTCTCTCTCTCCTCCTCTCTCTCTCCTCCTCTCTCTCTCCTCTCTCTCCTCTCTCTCCTCTCTCTCCTCTCTCTCCTCTCTCTCCTCTCTCTCCTCTCTCTCCTCTCTCTCCCCTCTCTCCCCTCTCTCTCCTCTCTCTCCTCTCTCTCCTCTCTCTCCTCTCTCTCCTCTCTCTCCTCTCTCTCCTCTCTCTCCTCTCTCTCCTCTCTCTCCTCTCTCTCCTCTCTCTCCTCTCTCTCCTCTCTCTCCTCTCTCTCCTCTCTCTCTCTCTCTCCTCCCTCTCTCTCCTCTCTCTCCTCCCTCTCTCTCCTCTCTCTCCTCCCTCTCCTCCCTCTCCTCTTCTCCTCTCTTCTCCTCTCTTCTCCTCTCTTCTCCTCTCTTCTCCTCTCTTCTCCTCTCTTCTCCTCTCTTCTCCTCTCTTCTCCTCTCTTCTCCTCTCCTCTCTTCTCCTCTCTTCTCCTCTCTTCTCCTCTCCTCTCCTCTCCTCTCCTCTCCTCTCCTCTCCTCTCCTCTCCTCTCCTCTCCTCTCCTCTCCTCTCCTCTCTCCTCCTCTCTCTCTTCTCCTCCTCTCTCTCCTCTCCCTCTCCTCTCCCTCTCCTCTCCCTCTCCTCTCCCTCTCCTCTCCCTCTCCTCTCTCTCCTCTCTCCCCTCCCCTCTCTCTTTTCTCTCTCTTTTCTCTCTCTTTTCTCTCTCTTTTCTCTCTCTTTTCTCTCTCTTTTCTCTCTCTTTTCTCTCTCTTTTCTCTCTCTTTTCTCTCTCTTTTCTCTCTATCTCTTTCCTACCGGTTACTTGACTGGACGGATCACTATGAGGGACAATATTTTGACTGTCAGCACAAGGAAACCCTGTCCTTTTAGGGAGAAATGTGTAATTGGATTTTCAAGCAAAATATAAATTTAAAGGATATACAGAGAATTCTATTAAACAATCAGATGGACATTTATTTTTTTGACATTACTATCCCTTTAAAGAACTAATTATAGTCACTTATTTATTTTAAACTGTTTAACATTCAAGGGATGAAAATCTTTTTGCTCTAGAAGCTATCTCCAGGGCAGTGGATTGCAAACCACTTTAGCATCCACAGGGTTAATAGAACAATAAAAGCTTGTTGGTGGATACTGTGGTTCATGCCAATTCGTGCTAAAATAAAAAATACATCAATGATGCTCTTAGCGGTTTGTCAGTTTTTGCAATCAATGAAATTCCCGTTGTGTGTCAGCAGACAATAGGGATTTTGAAGGCACAGAACACAACTGGAGGAGGATTTGAATGCATATCTATAGCACAAAGAATAACCTTGCAAATCAGCCCCGGGGAATGCAATGATTATTCTTGGATGAATTTGGACATATTCAGACGCGTTGAACTTAGATTTCCTCTGTATTTAATGTACTCGCAGAGCATTCTAAATAATATGTGCTGGGCTTTGACAGTGTAGAGCAATCATTCTGCATTATCCAGTTGGCTCTCATACTCTGGAAGGATGCAGGCTAATTAACCATACCAGGGCTTGCGTCTGTAACGGGCTCTGATTGAGACAGCAGAGATTTATTTTTACCTTGATTCTGCCTGTGATTTTCCCTCCCCAATACACACACACACACACACACACACACACACACACACACACACACACGAACATTCAAGCCTTGTCAGAAATCTTTATCTTCCTGTGTGTGTCTGTGTGTCTCTGTTAGTGTGTGTGTCTCTGTGTGTTAGTGTGTGTGTGTGTGTCTCTGTTAGTGTGTGTGTGTGTGTCTCTGTTAGTATGTGTGTGTGTCTCTGTTAGTGTGTGTGTCTCTCTCTGTTAGTGTGTGTGTGTGTCTCTGCTAGTGTGTGTGTCTGTTAGTGTGTGTGTGTGTGTCTCTGCTAGTGTGTGTCTCTGCTAGTGTGTGTCTCTGCTAGTGTGTGTGTGTGTGTCTCTGCTAGTGTGTGTGTGTGTGTGTGTGTCTCTGCTAGTGTGTGTCTCTGCTAGTGTGTGTGTGTGTGTGTCTCTGCTAGTGTGTGTGTGTGTGTGTGTGTGTCTCTGCTAGTGTGTGTCTCTGCTAGTGTGTGTGTGTGTGTGTGTGTCTCTGCTAGTGTGTGTGTGTGTGTGTGTCTCTGCTAGTGTGTGTGTGTGTGTGTGTGTGTGTGTGTGTGTGTCTGCTAGTGTGTGTGTGTGTGTGTGTGTGTGTCTCTGTGTGTGTGTCTCTGCTAGTGTGTGTCTCTGCTAGTGTGTGTGTTAGTGTGTGTGTGTGTGTTAGTGCGTGTGTGTGTGTGTGTGTTAGCGCGCGCGCGCGTGTGTGTGTGTTAGCCTGTGTGTCTGTGTGTTAGCGTGTCTGTGCTGAATGAATCAAGAAGAGATGTCTGTAATAGAGATCAAGCACGATCACATTGCACCCCTCCAGATGGGCCTGAGCAACCACTAGGACAAAGATGGGGGGGCGACTACAATTTCCATAATGGACTAACTGAGAATGATAGTAATTGTAGTCCTGAACAGCTGGAGGTACCTCGGGTTGCCCAGCCCTGGCTAAGGGGTCTCCGACTGCCCATCTCTAAAATCCTGATTGATTAAAAATGTGGCTCTTAACCACTTCATTACTTCAAGACCTTTCTAGTAGTCAATAGGTTAACCCTTTGAGTGCCAGAGGGATGCACAGCTCATTGCAATGCGTTGTGTACCCCTCTGGAACTCAAAGGGTTAAAAGCACCATTTGAGTGCCAGTGTGTATTGCTCTGCAATGTGTTGCACAGCCTTCTGGCGCTCAAAGGGCAATTATAATGTTTTAGTAAGTCTGCACCAGTCGGGGCAGGATTAGTAAGAAAAAGCCAGAAGATGCTGGAAAACGGACATCCCTAAGATTCTACTTGATTTTAATGCATGTGTAAATTGTGCTGTTTTTTTGAGGCAAGAACTACAGTCGGTTGGGTTGGCTGATTGTGATTTAGTGCTGACCGCTCTTGTGTTCAGGCTGTAATCTTATCTCAGCCCATTTACAGATAACTGGACAGGCTGCTCCCTGAGAACATATATAAGATAACAGGATTTTTTTTTTTTTTTAAATACAGTTATTGCATGAAATACAAGGGACTAAGTGTTTGTAACCCTAGTTCATTTCTAGTGTTCCTTTAACCCACTGAGTGCCAGAGCGGTATCCAACACATTTGCGTTGAATTCCTCTCCAGCATTCATACGGTTAATAACTGAGTGTTCCTTGCGGTAAGTGAGCAATATCTTGTTCTGTTGGCCAGTCTGAATCTTGGCAAGGGGTAGTCTGGAATGTTGTCCTTTATTAGAACAGAAAAGCTGGTGTGTGTAAGACACCTTTTTATATTGCACGTGCCTCTTTGTATGCACACAGCAATTCAAGGCATTTTGTTGATGTGTTCTGTAAAATATGTTAAGTGTGTGTGTGTGTGTGTATAATTAATTTGTATTTATTTTTTTCATAGCTCTCTCTCTCTCTCTCTCTCTCTCTCTCGGTCTCGGTCTCTCTCTCTCTCTCTCTCAGGGTCTCTCGGTCTAATCCTCCTTGCTTTTTCATTTTAATCTCTTATGGACCAGAGGGGTCCTTCTCATGGGGGGGGGGGGGGTTAATCTATCCTGGAAAGATCACTATTCACATACTTGCACTTACATTAGCTAGATACCAACTATGCCATCTTGGGCATTCCCACCCATTTGGGCTGCTAGTCGTAGTTGCACATAGTTGTCTTCAAATGTAGAAATCCTTTATTTTGGCCTACAGCACAGTTATTTCTCCTTTTTCACTTTTAAAGGGGCATACAAGACCCTTTTTAACCCTTTGAATTTCATATAGGTGTGCAACGCATGTCTTGCACATGGAAATGTATAAAGGCCGGGGTGACATAGGTAACAAGTAAACTGCTCAAGTGAAGTCTCTCTCCCTTGTGTAGAATTCTGTATGTGGTTGACCTGCTGACATTGCTCTCCTGTATATTCGGCTCGATAGAAGCCCAATCTCTCATGAGCCTCTCATTCTGCACTGACATAACCCAGATATGCAAATCGGTGACCTGAAGGGCTTACCAGAGGGTAACCAAGAAGGTAGAGCTATGGGAGCTACATTCATGTAGCTCTTGGGGCGCAGTACAGCATTTAAAGGGATAGTAATACTTGGAAATAATTGTATTTTATATTGTAGCCCTTAAGACATATCATTTTTAATGTTTTTTTTTATCTCCCAAACCTTTATGGTTTGGGAGATATTCACAAGTAAAGTTTCCCCCAGAGTGATGTCACCGTTCTAGCGCTCAGATTTGGAATCTGGTCCCGGGACCGGCTGCGGCTCTTCAGAAGTGCCGAGATCACGATGTTTAAAGAATTTCTTCATTGGAATGGTCTACAAAGAGTGCTTGCTTGCATCCAGGCACACTTTGTAGACCGTTCCAATTAAGTAGTTCTTTTTAAAGATCGTGAACTCAGCACTGCTAAAGAGCTGCCGGTTGATTTGTGGACCAGATTCCAAATCTTTCCACTAGATGGCAGACTTGGCTGAAACAGGAAAAGGGAACTTTGTTTTACTTGTGAATATCTCCCAAACCATAAAGGTTCTGCTTGAAGATCCTCATAGACATGAAAGTATATAATGGAAGCACCCCAAATGGACCCCCAAAATGTAGTCCAAACTAAATGTGATCATTTAAGGGCAAGCATGATATTAAACAGACTTAATGCGTGCAATCCTTGGCTAACTAGCTGCCTTTACGTTATTCTACATAAATCTGTATGAGCAGCATTACGTCTGCCTCACTGCTAAAGATCCATGAAGGATTATGTTTTGCATCAAAACACATTTATATTATTTATTGTGAATTGCATGAAGGACCTGGTTGGCCATGTACAAGGGCAAATTGGCCCTTGGGCCTTAGTTTGTATATCTCTTCTTTAAAAAGGCACATACATACCTTTATGGTATGTTATTGCTTAAATGTGTAATGTTTTACATTACAGGTCAAAATGCAATGTTTTCCTAGTCCATTTGTTGGTAAATGTACTGAACTTCTGTTTGCCTTGGAGAATGTGGGAGAGACTTGTGTTTATGTGAATCAGCTGATCAGCAGGCAGTGCAGTGTTTACATGGAACAGCTGATCGGCAGTGCAGTGTTTACATGGAACAGCTGATCGGCAGTGCAGTGTTTACATGGAACAGCTGATCGGCAGTGCAGTGTTTACATGGAACAGCTGATCGGCAGTGCAGTGTTTACATGGAACAGCTGATCGGCAGTGCAGTGTTTACATGGAACAGCTGATCGGCAGTGCAGTGTTTACATGGAACAGCTGATCGGCAGTGCAGTGTTTACATGGAACAGCTGATCTGCTGGTTCTATGTTTTCTTAATCAGCTGTTAAATGTCAGGCAGGGGACTGTGTGTGTTATAATACTTTGAGTGTCAGGTGGATGTGCACATTCCTATGGCATTCAAAGGGTTAAGAGAACACTCGTGTCCTCGGCTCTGAAGCCTGAGAATTTCCTTTCTTCTTCCCCACACATCACCAGCGTTATGCCAACTAAGGGCACTTTGATGATCTTGTTTTCTGTGCATCCTTTGTACTGTTTAACCCATTAATGCCCAGTGACATTCCAGGACCATCACGGCTGTCCACGTCATGGAACTTTGTGATCGTAGTGTGGCTGCGTGTCTCACTGCAATCACTGAACACTTTTGTGTTTTTAAAAAAAAAAAAAAAAAAAATCGCCAGACACGCTTTGCCATTGAATCAAACCTTAGCACATCCCAACCCCATCAGTTATACTCAAAACTGACCTCATCCCCGCCAACCAACTGCTGGCTGGGAATGATGGGAGTTCTCTAATAGTCCTAAAATTTGTCTTCTCATGGTGTAGCGGGTACATAGCACCAGGGCTCAACCAACTGAATGATGAAAATAGCGAATGTTTATTGTTCTGAGCTTATCTGTAGTGAATTTGGGGCCCAAATAATTAATTTACATCAGGGCCTTTCATTCACTAGATCCGCCACTGGTCTGTGCAGTTATTATGGTGTTGAAGCCCACACTATATTATTTGCTGTTTTCTTTGTGTTTAATTTGAATACCTCGCAAAATATAAATATATAACAATGGTAAAGTGAGTCAAAGAGTTTACTAGCCTCGGTACTCCTGGCAGGCGATGCACAAATGATCAAAAATTGATGGACATCTCGCCATGTTTGCTAAAACCTAGATGTCCCCCCAGAAGTGATCAGAAGCTAGCAGTGAGTAATAAGAGCCAGTGAATCAGCGCACATAGATACAAATATAAAATACCCCTTAAGAACACTTGGGAACTTTCAAAATGAGCTGGGCCAGTGAGTTTTGAAATATTAACCCTTCTAGTTCTGAATAAGATATTCTAGGCAATAAGCCCCTTCTTGATCTAACACAGAGAGGTGATTCAATCAGTTCTCAAGGAAGCCCTTGGAGACTTCATTGCATGTACGCACATAGAGAAGCAAGACTTGTCCCTCTGTCTTTCTGTACAACTTAGATACATTACTGCTTGTACACAGGAGGGTAGGAGTGATGCCTTTTATTGGATAACTGAGCCAATAAAGGTATGACTTTTACTCTACTAGAATCTTGCATTTTCCATGGCTAACACGGTAGCATCTTTTCCTGGCTTTGTACGCACACATGCAAGACTTCTCTCTCCCTGTCTGTACAATCTAGTGACCTTATTGCTTTTACACACAGACTAGACAGGACTTCTGCCTTCCTAGAACCAATGGCACCAATTTAGAGAGTAAAGAAGCTATTTATTGGCACAGAGCGTGTAGTAGGTTAATGCTAGCCCATTGCCTAGTGGATTAATGCTAGCCCATTGCCTAGTGGGTTAATGCTAGCCCATTGCCTAGTGGGTTAATGCTAGCCCATTGCCTAGTGGGTTAATGCTAGCCCATTGCCTAGTGGGTTAATGCTAGCCCATTGCCTAGTGGGTTAATGCTAGCCCATTGCCTAGTGGGTTAATGCTAGCCCATTGCCTAGTGGGTTAATGCTAGCCCATTGCCTAGTGGGTTAATGCTAGCCCAGCGCCTAGTGGGTTAATGCTAGCCCAGCGCCTAGTGGGTTAATGCTAGCCCATCACCCTGAAATTTGAGTCAAGACACACTTGGTCTTGGGTTCAGACCCAGAGAGTTCAACACACTGGGGATTCAGACGTACAATTTTTAGGAGCCTGGTCTCGTTGTGTTTATCCTTTACAGTCCCAGAGAGCTTAGCAATACATGAGTTATGTGTTAAACTCAAAGGGTTAAAGGTATAGTAATACTTCATTTTTTCTTTATTTTATTTTGTAGGCATTAAAAAAACATGAAGAACGACATAAGTCTCATCTCTCAAACCTTTATGGTTTGAGAGATATTCACAAGCAAAGTTTCCCCTCCCGCCCCTTTTACCTAGTGTAAGCCATCTCTTCTCAGATGTGGAATCCAGTCCATAGACCAGACAGATAACAGCAGGGGACAATCTTCTTCCTATGAGAACAATGAAAGCCCGGCCCCCCTTGACAGGTTTTTCAGGTTTTTCCCTTATCTTAATTGAAGATTGTCCCTCTCTGCAGTCTACCTGGACACCTCCCTTCTGATCTGGCTGAGCAGTGTTACATCAGTAAAAGGGGCGGGAGGGGGACACTTTGTCATTGAATTACTCTTGAACTACAACTCTGACAGAATTGAAATAACACTCTCCAAATACTATGATGATTAATTAGAGCTGATTTTATTATGAAACATTTCTATCCCTTTAACTTGGCCCACCGTGGTTCCTGTGCATTGTGAATCTCTTGAGGTTAGGAAGAGTGTGACCATATTGCATTACATACACTAAAACAAATGAAATCTGTCTGACTTTTTAGCCCATTACATATATAAACTGGAATGAAATACAAGCCCCATTTGATGTTTCTACACATCTTTACATTCCTAGAAAGTACAGAACCTTTCCGTTTGTCTTACTCTTACACATAAGGCAATTAGGCGCAGGAGTTAATGAAAGCAGGATTTCCTGATGTAGTGTATTCCTGTTTTTCTTTTTTTTTTTTTTTCTGACATGGTGCTAAATTGGGTCTGTTTAGGATTAAGTGAAATATATTGCAGCAGGAATAATGAATGCAACGGATGGCTTTCTGCCGTTATCAAAATCCATTAACACGTCTCTGTGCTCCAGCGCCTTTCATTGTTCATCTTTACGGTTCACGCTGAAGCCGTTTAAACGAATGATAATACCCTCTCTGTCCTGACACAAGTCTTCCTGTGTACTCGCCAAACAATCGGGATACCCATCAACAAACGTAGATTAACCCTTTGAGTGCCAGAGGGGTGCGCAACGCATTGCCTAGCACTCAAAGGGTAAAATGTTTTTTAAAAACGTAGTGTATATATGTGACTATATATAATATATATGTGTGGGTATAATAACGAATGTTATACAAGGGGTCTTCATGGGTTTGCTCTGGTTCGGTCCTAAACATTTCAATACAAACTGATGACTTTTTTTTTTTACCAACTGGTTTCCTTTGGGAGTAGACTTGGTGAACAGCACCATGTCGCCCCAAAATAAAATGGCTCTGATCAGTATTTTGGTTGGAGTGTCCGATAACTGCCCCCCCCACACACACACAGCTCAACCCCCACAGCTGTAATGCAGCCTGGTAGTATATGGCTGCCTACCAGAAACCTTGAGTTTGCAAAAGGCCTACATAGACCCTCTATGTTGGAACACAGGGCCTGTGGGGACTGCATTACACACAGCAGGAAAAGGTGCTTCTCTTCTCAAGAGATTAACAAGGGAGGTCCTAGAAGCAGGGTATTTTCACAGCCATGTCAAAGATTCAATTGCACGAAGATATAAATATCAATACGTTAGGCATCCATGTATTTATAATCCACTTATCTTTATTCCAAGACTTCATAAAAGGCAAACATGTAGATACACATACGGAACAGTGGATAGGGAAGAAGCATAAAGCAGGACTTCTAGAAGAAAAACTCATTAGCCCGACATTTTTCGTGCTCACTCCTCACTCACACTCACACACTCACGCACATTCACACACGTGTATATTCACGCACATTCACACACGTGTATATTCACGCACATTCACACACACATAAACATACATATACATACGTATGCACGTGCACACACACACGCACACACACACATATACATACGTATGCACGCGCACACACACACACATATACATACGTATGCACGCGCACACACACACACATATACATACGTATGCACGCGCACACACACACACATATACATACGTATGCACGCGCACACACACACATATACATACGTATGCACGCGCACACACACACATATACATACGTATGCACGCACACACATATACACATACGTATGCACGCGCACACACACATATACATACGTATGCACGCACACACACACACCCACATATACATACGTATGCACACACACACCCACATATACATACGTATGCACGCACACACATATACATACGTATGCACGCACACACATATACATACGTATGCACGCACACGCACACACACACACACACACACACACACATATACATACGTATGCACACACACACACACATATACATACGTATGCACGCGCACACATATACATACGTATGCACGCGCACACATATACATACGTATGCACGCGCACACATATACATACGTATGCACGCGCACACATATACATACGTATGCACGCGCACACATATACATACGTATGCACGCGCACACATATACATACGTATGCACGCGCACACACACACACACACACACATATACATACGTATGCACGCACGCACGCACACACACACATATACATACGTATGCACGCACGCACGCACACACACACACATATACATACGTATGCACGCACGCACGCACACACATATACATATGTATGTATGCACGCACACACACATATACATATGTATGTATGCACGCACACACATACATATGTATGTATGTATGTATGCACGCACACACACACATATACATATGTATGTATGCACGCACACACACACATATACATATGTATGTATGCACGCACACACACACATATACATATGTATGTATGCACGCACACACACACATATACATATGTATGTATGCACGCACACACACACATATACATATGTATGTATGCACGCACACACACACATATACATATGTATGTATGCACGCACACACACACATATACATATGTATGTATGCACGCACACACACACATATACATATGTATGTATGCACGCACACACACACATATACATATGTATGTATGCACGCACACACACACTTATACATATGTATGTATGCACGCACACACACACATATACATATGTATGTATGCACGCACACACACACACACATATACATATGTATGTATGCACGCACACACACACACATATACATATGTATGTATGCACGCACACACACACACATATACATATGTATGTATGCACGCACACACACACACATATACATACGTATGCACGCACGCACACACACACATATACATACGTATGCACGCACACATCGCATTATAGAAAAATAAATCCTTGGATTTCAAGCACATGTAGACGACCGTTCCAGTGAAGGATTTCTTTTTCAATAACACAATCTCGGCTCTGCTGCAGAGCCTCTGCCGGTCCCGGGACTGGATTTCACTGCAGTCAGCTAGAGCGCTGATATCAGGGAGGGGAGAACTTTGAAAGCGGATATCTCTCAAATCATAAAGGTTTGAGAGATGGCACTGGGGGCATTTAATTTATTTTTTTTAATGGCTACAAGATGCAGTTAAGTTAGGGATTACTATCCCTTTAAAGGAGCAGTGTTTCTTATTTTCCCGTTAACCCTTTGAGAAGCCCAGGGGTGAGGGGTGACCAATTCATTGATTTGGGCACACCTTTGCCACTCTAAATGTTCAAGAAAGGTGTGCCAAGGTTTCGTAAACCCTTTGAGTGCCAGAAGGGTACGCAACACATTAGTCTTTCCCCCCCCCCAAAAAAAATGCTATAAACCGCTTTTCTATTTGCACTAGAAAGCCCATCTCTGGATAAAATATTTTGAAACCGAAGCTCGTAGTGACCAGTTGATCTCCTCCATAAAACTACACATATTAGTGTTTTTTTAGACCATTATGTATGGGTAGAACACAATTTCTGGAGCTCCTAAAACTTCACTGCTGGCTCTTACATTTTGGAGTATGTTATATACGGCTTTTGTACATGCACCTCTTCACTGGCTTTTAAAACTCCTACTTGGCTTGTAAAAACAAGCAAAAAAAAAAAAAAATGATGATTATATTTTTGTCCACCCCTACCATTGTGTTCTTGCCGAACCCTTAATTTGCCTAAGCTGCCTGGATGCAGACTCCATTTTGTACATAAAGCAGGCTGGTTCTAGTTGAGGCTTTGTGCTGGCCCCTCTGTATGTGTGTAATCTGATCTAGTGATTGTGCCACCTTGTGGCAAGCTCTTCTGTGCTCTCGTGCAGTGCACCCAGCTAATGCATACACACCTAGTCAAACACAGGCTTTTGACGGCTGTATTGGTTAACTGTTTAACCCTTTGAGTGTGAGAGGGGTATGCTGAGCAGTGCTTTGTGTACTCCTCTGGCACTCAAATGATTAAGGACCAGTGTGGGTGTGCAAAGCATTGTAAAGCAATGTATTGCACACTGATCTGTTCTTTAACCCTTTGAATGCCAGAGGGGTATGCAATGGCAACGCATTGCTTTGCGTACCCCTCTGGCACTCAAAAGGTTGAAAGGTTAAGCACTTTGGTTCCTCTTTTTTTGCACTGACTTGATTTAGTCTGTTAAAGGAGATATACTTACCTCCCAAGTGTCCCTCTTTAGGAGATATTAGGGGTCCATACCTCCCAATTGTCCTCCTTTAGGAGGGACAGTCCCTCTTTAAAACCTAAATCCCTCTGTCCCTCTTTCTTACACCGGTGTCCCTGTGTTTAGGAGATCAGACTGTGTGGTGTGTGTATAGACTTGTATCACCCTGGTGTCCCTGTGTTTAGGAGATCACACTGTGTGACGTGTATAGAAGTGTATCACTCTGGTGTCCCTGTATTTAGGAGATCAGACTGTGTGGTGTGTATAGAAGTGCATCACCCTGGTGTCCCTGTGTTTAGGAGATCAGACTGTGTGGTGTGTATATAAGTGTATCACCCTGGTGTCCCTGTGTTTAGGAGATCAGACTGTGGTGTGTATAGAAGTGTATCACCCTGGCGTCCCTGTGTTTAGGAGATCAGACTGTGTGGTGTGTATATAATTGTATCACATTGCTCCACAACAATAAAACTCAATAGGTGTCAATAGGTCAGGAAATAATCTAAAAATTGTTAGTAATGCCCCTCCCTCCATCCGTGCCCCCAGCAACACCCCTAAAACACAAGAGTCCCTCTTTGGCCATTTGAAATGTCGGAAGGTATGGACATAACACCTCTTAATAATGCCATTCCCCTTACGCTATCATGGCCTGAAAATCCTAATGGCTGCTATGAATTTTGGCCTTGTACCTTTTGTTAAAGAGAGAACATCTTCACTCAGTCCCCCGTGCCATATCCATGGAGTCTAACAAGACAGTTGACCACAAGGCACAAACTCTGCCCTCTTCACTTGTAAGCTTAACCCTTTTATGATCCGGAGGAGTCTGAGAAGCAATGCAGTATGCACCCTTCTGGTCTTTAAAGTGTTAACCCCTTAAGGACCCATGACGGTCCTGTTCCGTCATGGGTTGTTATACCCTTAAGGACCCATGATGGAACTGGACCGTCATGGAATTCCGGGCTCCTCTCGTGGCTGCACGCCGTTCGGGGAGTTCGGAACCCAGCCACAAAAAAAAAAAAAATGCTCTGTGGTCCTTAACGGACAGCAAGGTGCGTGCGCGGCCGGTCGTTAAGGGGTTAAGCAGGGTTATGCACTCTGGTTCATTTTCATAAAACTGCCAGCAGCTGAATTGTCTATCACTATAAACACTGCATCCAGGACAGATCTGAAGAGGTTATCACAGAGAAAACATCGTCTGTGTCTTTATAAGGAAAAACCCTTCCCTCTTGGCGAAAGGGAACAGTGTTTTCCTTGCGCTGATACAATATTGTCTTTCACTGCAATCCGTCCGGACTGGCTTTCTGATCTGAAGTGATGTCAGGAAAGGGGGCGCAAGGGGAAACTTTAAAATATAATTACAAAAAAACGATACCGAAGTGAGCATTAATAAAAATTGTAAAGAATAATCTGATATTCATTTATAACGTGACTAGCTGAAGAGCCCGTAACGCAGGCCACAGTGCCACTGCCAGCCGGTCGCGGGGCAGTCATGCGCAGTAGAGACTGCCCGCGCCGCGGCTGATACACTCCTTCGGACCGTCCAGCTCTGTATCAGCAGCGCAGTGGGCAGTCTCTACTGCGCATGACTGCATCGTTACACACGTATTAGCGAATTATTATAATGTGATATTACTATCTCTTTAACCCCTTAAAGACCATTGCCGTGCCAGGACCGTCATGGCGGTCTGGCACTTAAGGACCAATGACGGTCCTGGCATGGCATGGAGTTCAGGGGTCCCGGCGCGGCTGCACGCCGCTCCAGAAGCTCTGAACCGGAAGCAATAATAATAATAATAAAAAAAAAATGCCATGTGGTCCACAAGTGCCGGCCGTGCATGAGCTAGCCGGTCCTTAAGGGGTTAAAGACCATGCAGAGCAATCCCATCATATACAACCCTATTAAGATGTGTGATGGCAGCGGGAGCACCCACAGCGAACATGTAGGAGTAGATTTTAGGCCTCTAAAAAAATAGACATTTTACAGGATCTAGCATGGAGTACATGGTATTTAAATTTGTATAACACTATCATTTTTGGTGGTGGTGTTCCTTTAAAAAAAAAAAAAAAAAAAAAAAAAAAAAATGATTACTGAAATGGATCCCAAGATGGAAACACTTGTTCCAGAGCCAGCATGTGGCTTTGAAAACGAATATGTAATTGTAGAGTAAACCAGAAGCAGACGACGGTAAGGGGAGCACTTAGTTGTAGGTGGCATGAAAGCTATTTAGCCGTGTGATGTTTACTTGAGTCATACGTGAAAGTCCTTGCTCACTTGTGAAATGTAAGAGGTCTGATTATGGAGTCCTCGGACTGTGCATGAGCGCCCTTCCCTCTGAGACAGAAGGATAACAGAAAGGGTAAGGAAATAGCGGGCAGGTAACAGAATCTGGCAGCGCGATCGGGTCCCTAACAGCACGATCAAGGCTATTTCTGTAACGCCAGCTTTGTGGCTTCCTGTTAAGCGTCTTTCAGGATATTTACACTGAATGTTTTCCGGTGGTATCTCTTGATTCAGTCCATTGTATTCCATGTCTTCCTCTCGCACGTTTCCAATCTCTCAGTAGAAATAAACACCCTGCGTGTCTGTTATGTGAATGTATCCTGTGATTTGTTCCTATTTAGGTAAGAGAAGTGACATACTGGTTAAAGGAATAGTAATGTTTCACAGAAACAGCAGCTCCAATTAATCTTCATAGTATTTGAGCCAAAGAGAGTGTGTATTTATGTGTCTTTATGTGTATAGCGCCATACATGTACACAGCGCTTAACAGAAGTTGAAATAATGCAATATAAAAAAGCAGAACAGGGTTAAGAGCATTAAGCTAAAGTGCGATCGTTGCATTATTTTTGGGGGAAGTGCAGCAAGGTAAATGTACACTGCGAAAGGGACCCTGTCCCAAGGAGCTTACAATCTAATTGAGAGTGTTATTTCATTACTGTCAGAGTTGTAGTTCAAGAGTAATTGAATGATAAAGTGTCCCCTCCCGCCCCTTTTACCTATTGTAACACTGCTCACCTCAGATGTGGAATGCAGTCCATAGACCAGACGGATAACAGCAGGGACAATCTTCTTTCTATGAGAACAATGAAAGCCCTACCCCCCTTGACAAGTTTTTCAGGGTTTTCTTTATGATCACTGAAGATTGTCCCTCTCTGTGATCCATCCGGACAGTCTTGCTGCTCTGAGGTGAGCAGTGTTACATCAATAAAAGGGGTGGGAGGGGGATACTTTATCATTCAATTACTCTTGAACTACAACTCTGACAGTAGTGAAATAACACTCTCCATGGCTCAAATACTATGATGATTAATTAAAGATGCTTTTATTATGTAACATTACTATCCCTTTAAACTCACTTATTTAACCTTGTGAGTGCCAGAGAGGTGTCCAATGCATTGCGTTTGATACCTCTCTGGCACTCAAAGGGTTTTAAGGCAAGGAGTGGAAAAATCCTAGGAGCCTTGGACCTGCTTCTAATTTATTTATTTTTGCTGTTCCTCTGTGTATATGTACCCCCACCCCCCTGATTGGCTCCCATAACAGCTAGTGTATAATTTTGTACATCCCTTCATTAAAGGGGAACTGTAACCCCAAATAAGCCCCACCCCCAATAATTATCAATCTAATGATAAGCTCACCATTAGTACGATTATTCAGTCTAATTACCGCGTTACTGACAAATCCTGCTTGTGCCAAAACTGACAGCCAGGCAACAGCGTCGGCATCTTTGCTTACAGATATCTGCTCTCCTGCACTGTCCGCCTCGGTCTCCTCTAGGAGGCGCTGCATGGTACCTTTAGATACCAGAAGGGACTGACGCCGCAGGGACTTTATTTGGTGAGGGATAGTTACCCCTTTAAGGAGCAGAGGTGGTGTACGAAGCACAGCAAGGCAATGAGATACATACCCTTGTTGGCCCTTAAAGGGTTAAAAGATTATGGGGACACTGGTATTCAGTGTATTAAAGGGAAGCTGTGCCCTAGGATTAAAATACGAACAGACTGGATTAATTCACGAGCAAAGCAAATGCAGCATGGAGTGATCACAATTCCCCAAATTAACACTGATTATTCCCCCAGAGACATATCCATTGATTTAAAATGCGTTGGAAGCCTCTCTATTATTTAAAGCAGAACTACCAACTTAGTTAAAGTCACCCTACAATAATTAGGCAGGTGGCGAATAGCTTAATAGTTATCTTACCTCTAAAAACTACATGATGCTACAGAAATCCTTAATCTTGAAAGACTGACGGCCAGGTTACTGCAGTCTGTGTGACTGCGCCGTCAGTCCCTTCCGGTGCTGTTCGGGCCAGTGCAATGCTTCTGTAGGGAGACCGGGGCTGACAGCACAAGAGCGCAGACAAGATGTCTGCTCTGATACCTGGGTCCCCTAATAACTGCATATAATTCTCTCCTGTCCCGCCCCTAATAACTGCATATAATTCTCCTCTATCCCACCCCTAATAACTGCATATAATTCTCACCTGTCCCGCCCCTAATAACTGAGTGCAAGAGGGGGAGTGTAACGCATTGTATTCCCCGCTGGCACTCAAAGGGTTAATAGATGTCTGATGGGAAGGATGAGGTAAACGGAGGGAGGCTCAAAATATGGGGAGAGGGGAGGTGAATAAAAATCTAGTAGTGAGGGGGAGATGTACGGTAAAAAGAGGGGGGTGGAGTATTAGGATTGGGAATGATGTAGGTGGCGCTATGGTGATGACAAGAGTTCTCCACCTTATACCACACAAGCAATAGCAGGCATTGATTGGCTGAGAACATCAGCTGTCACTCTGAGCTTATCACTGCCCGCTACCCCTGCACCGGCCTTTTTGTTAAACAATCTGAGAGCTAATTATGACTAGGGTGTGTATAATTGCCAATTTAACCTTTTGAGTGCCAGTGGGCGGTTTTGCACATTACAATGGATTGTAATCTCATAGGGTCAGGAGGGCCCTTGGTGTAGGACCTGGTACGTGTCAGTGTGAACATCACTTGGAACAACTGGTGGCTGCACAGGGAGGTTGAGGGCTATTTAACCCATTGGATGCTAGAAAGGTCTTTAAGGCATTGCATAACAATACCTTGAAAACGAAACAAATATCCAAAGGGTTAACCCATTGCGTGCCCCTCTGGCACTCGGTGGGTTAACGTAAAGCTTTGTTTTTGTCTACAATTCCTTTCTTCACACAATAACATCCCTGCATTTTGCTTGTGTGGATGTGTAGAACACACACCTACACGTGTACAGCGCGCGCGCACACATGTATACATGCGCACACACGGATGCATGCAAGTGTATACATGCACATAGATGCACAAACGCGCACATAGATGCACAAACGCGCACATAGATGCACAAACGCGCACATAGATGCGCACAAACGCGCACATAGATGCGCACAAACGCGCACATAGATGCGCACAAACGCGCACATAGATGCGCACAAACGCGCACATAGATGCGCACAAACGCGCACATAGATGCGCACAAACGCGCACATAGATGCGCACAAACGCGCACATAGATGCGCACTCACCTGCACATAGATGCGCACACACATGCACATAGATGCGCACACACATGCACATAGATGCGCACACACATGCACATAGATGCGCACTCACATGCACATAGATGCGCACTCACATGCACATAGATGCGCACTCACATGCACATAGATGCGCACTCACATGCACATAGATGCGCACACACATGCACATAGATGCGCACAGATGCGCACATAGATGCGCACACACATGCACACACGCACACACGTGCGCACACACATGTGCACACACGTGCGCACACACATGCGCACACACATGCGCACACACATGCGCACACACATGCGCACACACATGCGCACACACATGCGCACACACATGCGCACACACATGCACATAGATGCGCACACAGATGCGCACACACATGCACATAGATGCGCACACAGATGCGCACACACATGCACATAGATGCGCACACACATGCACATAGATGCGCACATAGATGCGCACATAGATGCGCACACACATGCACATAGATGCGCACACACATGCACACACATGCACACACATGCACACACATGCACACACATGCACACACATGCACACACACATGCGCACACATGCACATACACATGCGCACACATGCACACACATGCACACACATGCACATAGATGCGCACACACATGCACACAGATGCGCACACACATGCACATAGATGCGCACACACATGCACATAGATGCGCACACACATGCACATAGATGCGCACACACATGCACATAGATGCGCACACACATGCACACACATGCACACACATGCACACACATGCACACAGATGCACACACATGCACACAGATGCACACACATGCACACAGATGCACACAGATGCACACAGATGCACACAGATGCGCACACACACGCACATGCGCACACACACGCACATGCGCACACACACGCACATGCACACACATGCACACAGATGCGCACACAGATGCGCGCACAGATGCGCGCACACATGCACACGGATGCGCACACACATGCACTCGGATGCGCACACACATGCACTCGGATGCGCACACACATGCACTCGGATGCGCACACACATGCACTCGGATGCGCACACACATGCACTCGGATGCGCACACACATGCACTCGGATGCGCACACACATGCACTCGGATGCGCACACACATGCACTCGGATGCGCACACACATGCACTCGGATGCGCACACACATGCACTCGGATGCGCACACACATGCACTCAGATGCGCACACACATGCATTCAGATGCGCACACACATGCATTCGCACATAGATGCGCACACACCCCCTTGATAATGAAATAAACCACCTTCAAAAAAAAAAAAAAAAAAAAAAGCGAGGAAAGAAAGTGATCCCTGCAGGCTGTAATTAAATCCAAGGAAATTCACAAGGAGAACAAATGTTTCTGCACATTGCTTTCTTTTTATGGGGAGACTGTTTCCAGCAAGTTCACCATCTGGACAATATATGCAAAGTGCTTCCTGTGTGTTACATTGTTACAGGGACGACACACTGTATCCTCCTGCTTAGATAAGACAGATGCTTTTATGCTCTCTCTCCAGTGCTCTGGTTTAAAGTGTCAGCTGGTGGTGACAGTTGATACAAACCATTGTTACAAACTTGGCAAATGCTATCTCGTTATCATTTTGTGCGAAAGATGACATTTTCTGGGACTAAACACTTATTGCAATTAGTCCTTTTCCCTCCTATCAGTGAGAGGATTTTGTTGGTGTAGTTGAACTACAAGTACAAGCTGTTAGCCGATGCCAGGTGAACGGATCCGACCTGAGCGCGTTCTGGGCTTTCATTAATTCATTTGTTTCTCGGTTGCTTGGTTGAAGCGGGGGACTGATGCCAGGGCTTGGGCATGTCACAGGATAATGTGCTGCATTTTCATGGTTTCATGTATTTTAACTCTGAATGCCAGAGAGGTATCCAACGCATTGCCTTACAACATGCAACCTCTCTGGTAATCAAAGTGTTAAAGGGATAGTAATGTTTCATAATAAAAACAGCTCTAATTAATCATCATAGTATTTGTACTTTGGAGAGTGTTATATCAATTCTGTCAGAGTTGTAGTTCAAGAGTAATTCAATGACAAAGTGTCCCCCTCCCGCCCCTTTTACTGATGTAACACTGTTCAGCCAGATCAGAAGGGAGGTGCCCAGGTAGACTGCAGAGAGGGACAATCTTCAATTAAGATAAGGGAAAAACCTGAAAAGCTTGTCAAGGGGGGCAGGGCTTTCATTGTTCTCATAGGAAGAAGATTGTCCCCTGCTGTTATCTGTCTGGTCTATGGACTGCATTCCACATCTGAAAAGAGATGGCTTACACTAGGTAAAAGGGGCGGGAGGGGAAACTTTGCTTGTGAATATCTCTCAAACTGTAAAGGTCTGAGAGATAAGACTTATATCGTTCTTCATGTTTTTTTTTTATGCCTACAAAATAAAATAAAGTTAAAAGGAAGTATTGCTATCCCTTCAAGGGAGGGTGACTGCTTGAAGGATGTCATACTGGGATGTTAAAGACCTAGTAATACTTAAATTAATAGTAATACTTCATTTTGGCTTTATTTAATATTGTAGCCATTAAAAAAAAATTAAGAACGATATAAGTCTTATCTCTCAAATCTTTATGGTTTGAGAGATATTCGCAAGTAAAGTTTCCCCCTCCCTGGCTCTTTCAGTAAAGTCTGCCATCTAGATGACAAACTTGGAATCCGGTCCGCATACCGGCCGCGGCTCTTCAGCAGAGCCGAGATCACAAGATAGAAAAAATAACTAGTTCATTGGAACGATCTGCAAAGTGTGCTTGCAAACCAGGCACACTTTGTAGACCATTCCAATGAAGTAGTTCTTTTTATATCTTGCGATCTTGGCACTGCTGAAGAGCTGCCCGCCGATCTGCAGACCGGATCCCAAATCTGTCAGCTAGATCGCTGATGGCAGTCAGGGGGAAAATTTTACTTGCGTATATCTCTCAAACCATAAAGATTTGAGAGATGAGGCTTATATCACTCTTAATGTTTTTTAATGGCTACAATATTAAAGCTAAAATGGAGTATTACTATCCCTTTAAAATGTAAAAATAAATACATTAAAAAAGTCATATGTTTTATCTACCTGAGTAAAAGGGAACGCCGACTGCTTTATTAAAAAGTTATTACAGTTCAAACATGAATTATTTATTTTATTTTTTTGTGTTGAATCACAGTGACCTGAAATTGTACGGTGAAGCGCTGTTGCTACACCAAACTGGCAAGAGAAGAAAACGTTGATATAATTACACAGAAACTAGACCAATATGAACCTTGGCAATGGTGGAGAGTGTTGTTACTATGTGTAAGGAATGATCGAACCTTCATTTATTCTGAGACATTTCTATATCTTTAAAGGGATAGTAATACTTAATGTAAAAAAAAAATATGTTATAGGGTTTATCCCCCTGAGTAAAACAAGAGTACTCCCACTGCTGGAAGGTGTTTTATTCAAATGTTATTAATTTTCAAAGTTGAATTTTTTAGGTGCAAAATTGCAGTGGCCTGAAATTGTACAGTGGCGCTGTTGCTACACGATCCTATGGACAGCTCTTTTCCTGGGACCATAAATCTCCATAGGATGGTGTAGCAACAGCGCCACTGTACAATTTCAGGCCACTGTGATATTGCACCTAAAAAATTCAACTTTGAAAATTAATAACTTTTGAACAAAACACCTTTCAGCAGTGGGAGTTCTCTTGTTTTACACAGGGGGATAAACCCTACAACATATTGTTTTTTGCATTTTAAGTATTGCTATCCCTTTAAGCTGCCTATACCCTGTGCTTTTTTGGTTTTCAGTCATTGTCAGGGTTTTAGAGGTTTTTGGTTTAGTAGTTAGTCTCTGTTCACCTCAGAGGAGCTGAGTGGTCTGACCTGTATGGGACAACCGGCATACTTATTACTCATCTGTACTGAAATTGCTTCCCTCCATGTCCTTTCTTCCCCCTTACTCCTCCCCCTGAGTCTGACAGAAGAAATTGGCTTCCACCTAAATTGTGAATTGCTTATCTGGAGGGGTCATGCAAATCCTGTCAAGATGGATGTTCCCTCAGAGGTATTTGGAAATCTGACAGATCCTCTTAAACGCCCTTTGAATGCAAGAGAGGTCCATTGTGCCTCAATGTAATGCGTTTGGATAACTCTGGCACTCGGGGATAATAAATTCAGCCAAAAAATTAACAAGACAAGAAACAGGGAGAGCACAAGGAGGCGCTCAATGCAAAAACATCTTGAGACAAAAAAATCTTGAGGCTATGCAGCCATTGCTGCCTGTCACTGTGGCCCGTGTACACAGGCTGTTCAACTAGTATTACAATAAACCTACACTGATACAGACATTTCAAACGGTACAGAGAATTTATAAAACGGTATAAGGAATTGTCAGATATTAAAGGGATAGTAATACTTTGTTTTAACTTTATATTATTTTATAGGCATTAAAAAAACATGAAGAATGATATAAGTCTTATCTCTCAAACCTTTATGGTTTAAGAGATATTCACAAGCAAAGTGTCCCCCTCCTGCCCCTTTTACTGATGTAACACTGCTCAGCCAGATCAGAAGGGAGGTGCCCAGGTAGACTGCAGAGAGGGACAATCTTCAATTAAGATAAGGGAAAAACCTGAAGAACTTGTCAAGGGGGGCAGGGATTTCATTGTTCTCATAGGAAGAAGATTGTCCCCTGCTGTTATCTGTCTGGTCTATGGACTGGATTCCACATCTGAGGGGAGGCGGCTTACACTAGGTAAAAGGGGCGGGAACTTTGCTTGTGAATATCTCATAAACCATAAAGGTTTGAGAGATAAGACTTATATCGTTCTTCATGTTTTTTTAATGCCTACAAAATAAAATAAAGTTAAAACGAAGTATTACTATCCCTTTAATTTATAGCGTGACATTACTATCTCTTTAATGTGTTGCACCTTTCCAAGTATGTTGTTTTGAGCTATGTTTCCTACACACGTGTGACATAAATTTATATCTTCCACCTACATGTCAAGACTTAAAAGCAGATGTCATAACTCATCCCTTTAAAGAAACGGGTAACCTTTGTTTTGACTTTCATGATTCTGGAAGTGCATATTGTGTAAAGTCAAATTGCCTTTACTTTTCCTTTACACTTGAATGACACTGTCATTGAGCCCAGCTTGCCCATGCCTTCTGTAGTGGCAGGTTTTTCTACATTGTTTCACTCTTGCATTTTTGTGTTTACATAGTATTTTTTGGCTCTGTTATTTCACAATCCTGCACAGAAAGCTCACTTGAAACACAGTGAGCACCCTGTCATGGACAGAAAACTGAAAACAGAAATCCAGAGGAATGTGCCAAGCTTTGCAATGTGCTTAGTACTCCTGCGGTCCTTAACTATTTGAGTGATAGAGAGGTATACAGTGCATTGAATTGCAAAGTACTGGATATGTCTGGCACTCAAAGGGTTAAAGATGATTGGTGGAGAAAAAAAAGTCGCCCTGCAATAATTAATGAGGTAGAGACTAGCTTTATAATATATATGTTACCTCTGAAATGTAGCTGATTGTAAGGAAATCCTTCATTGTAGGAGACTGACGGGCAGGTTAGTGCAGTCTGCGCGCCTTCGCTGTCAGTCCATGCGGCACAGTGCAATCCGTCTCAATGGAGACTGGGACTGACAGCGCAGGTGCTCAGACAAGATGTCTGCACTGATGCCTGGCTTTCGGTCTTCTACAATAAAAGATTTCTTTATAATGGGCTACATTTCAGAGGTAACCTGTCCTATATAGTAATTCACTAGGATGTTTGTCAGAAGCCATCATGTGCAGTAGAGACTGCCCGAACGCACGGAATGCTGGGAGTTCTGTGCTGGGAGAATTCTGTGCTTTCAGCCACTCTCTACGTGGCAGGACGCAGAGTGGGACCGGCCTCTTAACCCTTTGAGTGGCAGAGGGGTATGCAACGCATTGCTTTGCAATATTTTGCGTACCCCTCTGGCACTAAAAGGTTAACATCCCCCAGACCTTGGCCCGTGTACACGGGCTTTTACACTACTTTATTATAAAGCTAGTCGCTACCTGCTTAATTATTGCAAGGCAACTTTATAGCGGGTGAACGTTCCGCTTTAATAATAATTTTGTATTGGTAGGTATAAACAAGATAAATAGGGGATTGTCACTCTTTAGACTTCAACTGCCATAATTTCTAACCAGCCACTGATTGGTTGGCGATGATGGATTTTGTAGTTCCCAACAGCTGGAGGCCCAGCAATTGTCTATCCATACACTTTAACTCTTTCGCGACGGCCTCTGGCACTCAGAGGGTTAAGAACTGCCATCTCGATTCTGCCTTCTCATTTTTATTTATTTATTATTTTTTTAATACAAATTACGAAATACTTCTGTCGCAATAGACTGGTCACTAAGGGGCTGGCCAAGCAAGGAAAAAAATGGAGCAATTCTGGGGAAAATAGGCCACACAGAAGGGGACATGAACATTCCACAAAATTGTTGATTTGAATGGGACTATTAACCTCTCGAATGCTTGAGAGAGGTCCCCAACATATTGCAAAGCAAGGGGTTAGACTGATTTTTTTTAAATCAATGTGAATTTTTCATTCTGTCCTATGACGCCGTTGAAGCTCTGTTTAAAGAGGATAGTAATGTTTCACAAAAACAGCACCTCCAATTAATCTTAATAGTATTTGGGACGTGGAGAGTGTTATTTCAATACTGTCACAGTTGTAGTACAAGAGTAATTGAATGATAAAGTATCCCCCTCCCGCCCCTTTTACTGATGTAACACTGCTCACCTCAGAGCAGCAAGACTGTCTGGATGGATTACAGAGAGGGACAATCTTCAGTGATCATAAGGAAAAACCTGTCAAGGGGGGCAGGGTTTCCCATATGCTCACAGTAAGAAGATTGTCCCTTGCTGTGATCTGTCCAGTCAAGAGACCAGATTCCACATCTGAGGGGAGGCGGCTTACACTAGGTAAAAGGGTCGGGAGGGGGATACTTTATCATTCAATTACTCTTGTACTACAACTCTGACAGTAGTGATATAACACTCTCCATGGCCTAAATAATATGAAGATTAATTGGAGCTGCTTTTATTATGAAACATTATTATCACTTTAACGTTTTAAGTGCCACAGAGGTATCCAACGCATTGCGACTCTGGCACTTAAAAGGGTTAATGTCAAATCAACGGTACTTCTACGTCCTTCCAGACGTAAGAGAAATCGTGTGTATTTTAACCTATTTAGGCGTGACCTCCGCAGTCTCTCGTGTTGACACAAAGTCTTGGTTTTGTGACTATTTACTGTAATCACAAGTGCTTGTCTGTGTTTTCATCACTTGAAATGTCCCGCACCAACTCACCTTCAATATTTGCTTGATTTTGATTTTTTTGCTGTGAACCTTTTTTGGTAAATTGTGTCCTCCACTCCACACTTTAGTCAATTTAAAAAAAAAAAAAAAAAATAATAAAAAAAAATAAAAAATAAAATAAATAAATATATATATATATATATATATATATATATATATTAACCCTTTGAGTGCCAGAGGGATATTCAATGCATTGTAAAGGGTTAACGTAGAACTATCAGTTTGTAACACATACGTGATTTTGAAAGCTTTTTCTTTTAAAAGCAATAGGTTGAGCTGTTTAGCTTAATTTGTTAGTTTATGCACTTTACAGTACTGGCAGCCATGCCAGCTAGTAATGAATACTCCACACTGCTCTCCCGCCAACCTCTCTCCTGTCAATCAGGTACAAACATTCCACCCTGCTCTCCCACCAACCTCTTTCTCCTGTCAACCAGGTACAAACATTCCACCCTGCTCTCCTGCCAACCTCTCTTGTCAACCAGGTACAAACATTCCACCCTGCACTCCCACCAACCTCTTTCTCCTGCCAGCCAGGTACAGACATTCCATCCTGCTCTCCCACCAACCTCTTTCTCCTGCCAGCCAGGTACAGACATTCCACTCTGCTCTCCCACCAACCTCTTTCTCCTGCCAGCCAGGTACAGACATTCCACCCTGCTCTCCCTCCAACCTCTTTCTCCTGCCAGCCAGGTACAGACATTCCACTCTGCTCTCCCACCAACCTCCTTCTCCTGCCAGCCAGGTACAGACATTCCACCCTGCTCTCCCTCCAACCTCTTTCTCCTGCCAGCCAGGTACAAACATTCCACCCTGCTCTCCCACCAACCTCTTTCTCCTGCCAGCCAGGAACAGACATTCCACTCTGCTCTCCCACCAACCTCCTTCTCCTGCCAGCCAGGTACAGACATTCCACCCTGCTCTCCCTCCAACCTCTTTCTCCTGCCAGCCAGGTACAAACATTCCACCCTGCTCTCCCACCAACCTCCTTCTCCTGCCAGCCAGGAACAGACATTCCACCCTGCTCTCCCTCCAACCTCTCTCCTGTCAATCAGGTACAGACATTCCACCCTGCTCTCCCTCCAACCTCTCTCCTGTCAATCAGGTACAAACATTCCACCCTGCTCTCCCTCCAACCTCTCTCCTGTCAATCAGGTACAAACATTCCACCCTGCTCTCCCTCCAACCTCTCTCCTGTCAATCAGGTACAGACATTCCACCCTGCTCTCCCACCAGGTTCTCACTCCTTGCCAGCCTGCAGGAACATAAACTGACAGACGTAGCTAAATATCTTATAATTTGTTTGAAATAAATAATGTTCAATATAAACCTGGTTTTGAAAATCTCCTATTTTGTTTCTATGGCAGTTCCATTGTGAAAGCCCAATTTAAATCCATTGATGGGGTGCAATGGGGTTTACACCAGGTTTGCTATTCTTTTGCCCCTGTTCATACAGAAGAGAAGTGTGCCTTAGTTGACTGAGAGCTATCCTTTATGACTTGTCTTACCCTGTATCACACAATGTTGTCTGTAAACCAAAGTCCGAATTCATTTGCTGCATAATCAATGGCATCCATCTGAAAGGAAGGAATTTATATTGTCTTCACATCAGATACAAGACTTTGTTCACGCTTCGCTTTTACCCCTCCAGCATCCAATAGTTTCAGCAGCTAGTGGAGATGATTGATGTAAGAGATTGCTAATAATGACATGATTCCTCCGCACTCATTTGAATCAAATGAAAATGGAAGCCACAGAACACTGTTAAAAGGAAAATATCACCTTGAGAAAAGGGTTTCAAATGGGCATTGCTTCTTAGATGGTGGGAAGGCAGAAATCCTTTTCTTAAATGGATAGTAATGGTTCACAAAAAACAGCAGCTCCAATTAATTGTCATAGTATTTGGCCTTTGGAGAGCGTTATTTCAATTCTGTCAGAGTTGTAGTTCAAGAGTAATTCAATGACTAAGTATCCCCCTCCCGCCCCTTTTACTGATGTAACACTGCTCAGCCAGATCAGAAGGGAGGTGCCCAGGTAGACTGCAGAGAGGGACAATCTTCAATTAAGATAAGGGAAAAACCTGAAAAACTTGTCAAGGGGGGCAGGGCTTTCATTGTTCTCATAGGAAGAAGATTGTCCCCTTCTGTTATCTGTCTGGTCTATGGACTGGATTCCACATCTGAGGTGAGCAGTGTTACACTAGGTAAAAGGAGCGGGAGGGGGATACTTTATCATTCAATTAGTCTTGAACTAAAACGCTCACAGTATTGAAATAACACTCTCCATGGCCCAAATACTATGAATATTAATTGGAGCTGCTGTTTTTGTGAAACATTACTATCCCTTTAACACTGCCTCTGTTAGTGCCTTACCCCACTAAGAGCAAGTGTCTGTTTTTAGTTTTCTCTTTGCGGCCTCCTTTTTTTTAACCCTTGAGTGCCAGAGGGGTACTCAACGCATTGCTTTGTAATGAGTTGCGTACCCCTCTGGCATTCAAACTGTTAACCAAGCAGCACAGATGCTTCTTCATAGAAAGTAATGCAAAGGCCGGTACTGCTGAACCTCACCCATGCATCTGATCACCCCAAGCTTTTAACTTCAGTGGAAACTTGCACAGGAACACTGTGATCAGAAGCAGAGTAGGCGTCAAACAGAGGACACATAAACTGGGGGCATACATTAAAGGGATAGTAATGTTATAATATAAACATGCATTGCATTGTTCAATTTACTTTTATAAAATGTATAGTGTCCTCCTTAGGGCCTGTACCTTTTGTATTCTTCTTGAAAATCAATTTTAAAAGTTTCCCCTCCCACCCTTTTCCATTACATCAGTCCTAGTTCCCTCAGATCCAAAAACCGGTCCGGACATTTCGTAACAAGGGACCAATATTGTGTCGGTATAACGAAAACCCTGCTTCCCTTCGTCAAGACCTTATACTGACATACACAATATTGTACTTGTTGTGACGATGACTAATGTAATGGAAAGGGGTGGGAGGGAGATTACATAGGTACAGGCGCTAAGAAGGGTACTATGCAATATTGCTATTGCTTTAAAGGGATAGTAATACGTCATTTTAACTTCATGTTGTTTTAATGCCTACAAAATAAAATAAAGAACGATATAAGTCTTATCTCTCAAACTGTTATGGTTTGAGAGATACTCACAAGCAAACTTTCCCCTCCGCCCCTTTTACCTAGTGTAAGCCATCTCTTCTCAGATGTGGAATCCAGTCCATAGACCAGACAGATAACAGAAGGGGACAATCTTCTTCCTATGAGAACAATGAAAGTCCTGCAACCCCTTGACAAGTTTTTCAGGTTTTTCCCTTATCTTAATTGAAGATTGTCCCTCTCTGCAGTCTACCTGGGCACCTCCCTTCTGATCTGGCTGAGCAGTGTTACATCAGTAAAAGGGGAGGGAGAGGGATACTTTGTCATTGAATTACTCTTGAACTACAACTCTGACAGAATTGAAATAACACTGTCCAAAGTCCAAATACTATGATGATTAATTAGAGCTGCTTTTATTATGAAACATTACTGTCCCTTTAAACATAGGCTTATATTACAGTAGTCTTAAAGTGGAATTACTGCCTATGTCATGTTAACCAAAAGGCCAGCAAACGTACAGTTCGGGAGATATTCACACTTCTTGCATATGCTAATGTATGCTAATTGTGGCACTGTACTACACCAATTATGTTTTCATATGCTAATTGAGTTAATCAGTGATGTTTTATATGCTAATTAAGCCTTTTCAGTGATTTGTCACATGCTAATGAAGGTTTCAATGACTATTTATATGATAAAGCAGCTCTGTGCAGTACCAGGAACTGTTTACTTTTTCTTTGCCCAGAAATATGAGTGACTGTCTCCTAAACTATACATCTGGTGAACTTTTGGATAACATGACATATAGGCAGTTTTTAATGCAGTTTTCAAATATGCAGACTTGAATGAAGGTGAAAGGTCCACTTTAACCAGAAGTGAATATCCATTCAAGTCGAATGGCACAGATCTCCTATAACAGGTCTGTGGAGTGCAGTCCTAGTCTAGCTCAGACTGTGTTCAGTGCACAGAAGGCAATCTGGAGTACAAGGAAAGGAATTCTTGATCACTGGAGTAAAGCTCAATAATGTGGCAAAAAATAATTGTGTATTACTGGATTATATAGGGAGTTTGGGAGGAGCCAGGATTTACCATAATAATAATAATCTAACAATAGGAAATGCCTAACATCCAGGATGCCGCAGTGAGCAGAGTTGCCTCCTATGCTGGCAGTCATTTCACATTCTGGCATGGAGTGAGAATGAGCTTACCAAGCGTGTCTTTGCATTTTATCTCAATCCCCCTCCTAGCAGGGTTCATTTGATAAATAAACAAGGGACAAAATAAAATAATGGAGTAAGTCTGTTTGAGAAAATGCATAAGCAGTCTCAGTGCTGCTTGCCCTTGCATCAGTGATGTACTGTGAGGCGGCACTGCACATGCTCAGGGTTGATTCCCCATGCATCAGTGATGTACTGTGAGGCAGCAGTGAGGATAGTCAGTGCTACCTCCCCTTGCATCAGTTATGTACTGTGATGCGGCACTGAGCTACAGTGATCCTTGCAGTACATCACTGATGCAAGGGGAGGTGACATACAAACCATTCCTCCTGCCTTGTACCTAGTGCACCATACCTTGTTGGTGTCCTCGCAGTCTGGGGAAGGCGCTGCATACTGCACTAGTGTCTCAGAACACCCTTGAGTTTATAAATTCACTTAACGCTTTTAGGTAGCAGAGAAGATATTCAATACCCCTCTGAAACACAAAGATTAACCCCCTAAGTACCAGAGGGTGGGAAAGCTGCCCGCCCCTCTGGTCTTCATGGGGTTAACTATTGTGATCAGCTGCATTAAAGAGGAACTCTAATTTTCCTATGAAACCCACAATTTATCTTTTGCTGTTCTAGGTAAGGCATGCTGGGGGAGTTCTTTCATCAACTAGGAGATATTCAACGTGACTTTTTGGTCCCTTCAGCCCCATGAAGCCATAATCATCTTAAGTGCTTGAAGCACTCGTTGCCCCCCTGAATCGACCCCTTTCTTTGTAATAAGATGTTGGATTCATTAGTGATGGAAAGTTACTGTGATTTCTCCCCTACGCGCCTCTAACTCGGGCAGGAGGGGCTCCACAATGTGATGGACACTCATCTTGCACTCAAAGGGTTCGATATGTTACAACGCGGTTATCCTTTTATTGCAATAGCCAGCTCTTGAGTTATTATGGGGTGTAGCCCTAGTCTACACCTGCGTGGGTTGCCGTTAATTGAGCACCCAAAGGGTAAAATCAATCCCCCTCCAGACATTTTAATAAACATGCTATAGCAGATCGCTGTTTTTATAGGTAATTTAGCTGTTTTATCGTTTGTAAGCAAAGCCCTTTTATATGAGTAATTTAAACGTCTGCAGCTTCTCTGGTAAATTAAAGTATATTTGCAGAGAAGCTGTTCAAGTCAAAAGCCTTTCTTCTTTCCTTTTGAACTGCTAGTTATAACGAACGCGTCGGCTTGCCTTACCAGCTCCGAGCAACAAATTGGCACAATAAACCGGACATCATGGGTCCTTCCTTTTAATTGAGAAGGTTGACTCTGTTAGCGGAGCAGAAAGGATAATCGTTTGACACACAGCAATTACGTAATTTTTAAATGACATGACTGTTCCATCTGCGTCACGCTCCCCCGGTTGGTAATGATTGCTTCTCTGATTCGTGATATTTTTGACTGTCGCCTGCCATGGAGTTTTGCCCCTTCTCTGGGACTCCAGAAGAAGGGCAGAGTATACTGGGACGGATTTGAAATCCAAACGATCTTCCAAATTCAAGAACCTAAATGTGCGATTCTGGGGCGAAACGTCACCGGAGCGGGCAAATGAAAATTCCTAAATTCCTGTTGATTTTAAATGGGACTTTTTACCCACATAAATGCTAGAGAGGTCTCCCAACACATTGTAGTATTCGAAGGGGGTGGGGGTGGGCTTGGGGTTAAAAATCCCCATGTAAATCATTGGGCATTTTCACTTTTCCCAGAACTGCACCTCTATAGCTTATGGAATTCAACACTAAGGTCCTTCGGCCCTTGAACAAGGTCAGTCCGAGCCTTCATGTGATTTCAATTGTTTGGCAACAATACACATTTAATAATCTTTACCTGAGATTTAACACTTTGAGTGCCACAGAGTTGCAAGGCTTTGGGCACCTCTGTGGCACTCAAATGGTTAAGGACAATTCTGTTTTACCAGCTCTGCTCCCATGGGATCTACTATTAAAGCAGGCTTGGCACAAAAAAGGCCTTGGGCTGTGCAATTTAGCACTATACAAGTGTGTATGTATGGTTGTATATAATAACATATAAACACTAGGTTTTTTTTTTTTTAGCCCCTTAAGGACCCTTGTAGGTCCTGGACCGTCATGGAATTCCGGGCTCCCTGCGTGGCTGCATGTCGTTCGGGAAGTTCGGAATCCGATTCCGAAGAAAAAAAAAAATGACCCCTGGTCCTTAAAGGGATAGTAATGTTTCATAATAAAAGCAGCTCTAATTAATCATCATAGTATTTGGACTTTGGAGAGTGTTGTTTCAATTCTGTCAGAGTTGTAGCTACTATTTATTGTATTGGGCTGTTCACATCGGTGAGTATCCCGGTACATGTTGCAACTTTCCTGTACTCCGCCATGATCACAGTGAACATCTGTGCATTACTAGGCAGACATTCGCTGTAACACACATCACAGAGGCTCACGCAATCATATTAACCTATCATGTCTAGCCAACATGGTAATTACCCACCATTTCTGGCATCTACCCCCATGAAGCAGTTACCACAATCCCCTCACAGAGGGAATATGCAGGGAACAACATTTGTTCATCCGGTCAGCGAGGCTGTGTGGCCCTTGAACCATTATCATTTCAGGCCAACTCTGTTTTCTGTGAACCTCAGTAGCCATCGAGTAAAATGCTATTGACACAAGAAAACATAGAAACTTTACGTAACCCCTTAAGGACCAGCCGCGCATGCACGGTGTGGTCACTTAATGGGATAGTAATACTTCGTTTTATCTTTATTTTATTTTGTAGGCATTAAAAAAAACATGAAGAACGATATAAGTCTTATCTCTCAAACCTTTATGGTTTGAGAGATATTCACAAGCAAAGTTTCCCCTCCCGCCCCTTTTACCTAGTGTAAGCCATCTCTTCTCAGATGTGGAATCCAGTCCATAGACCAGACAGATAACAGCAGGGGACAATCTTCTTCCTATGAGAACAATGAAAGCCCTGCCCCCCTTTGACAAGTTTTTCAGGTTTTTCCCCTTATCTTAATTGGAGATTGTCCCTCTCTGCAGTCTACCTGGGCACCTCCCTTCTGCTCTGGCTGAGCAGTGTTACATCAGTAAAAGGGGTGGGAGGGGATACTTTGTCATTGAATTACTCTTGTACTACAACTCTGACAGAATTGAAATAACACTCTCCAAAGTCCAAATACTATGATGATTAATTGGAACTGCTTTTATTATGAAACATTACTATCCCTTTAAGCTGATACACATTGGTTTAAATTTGAATCCATTCCAAATAATCAAATTTAAATTATTTTTAACCCTTTGAGTGCCAGAGAGGTAGCAATGCATTGAAAAACTCTCTGGCACTCAAAGGGTTAAGGAATGAACCTGCAATACAAATTTGCCTGCTCTATGGGAATGGTGTCCTACCCAGGGTGCACTCTCTTTTAGCCCACTAGTGCCTTTCACGGAGAGGAAATATCCTGAAGCACATCATATTGGTCCTGACAAAACAGCAGTCCAGTCATGAAATGCCAGGCAGTTCCTCTCTGTACAAGAGACCCCTTGCTCACAGTGCCTTGAGAGATCAGCTACACCTCACTGGCGAGGCCTGACAAGGCCGAAACGTATGTCTGGGGTTAGCTGCTTCTCTTGTTCAGAGAGGAATTGCCTGGCATTTTGTGGTTGGACTGCTGTTATGGCAGGACCAGTGTGATATGGTTTAAGATGTTTCCTCTCTGTGAAAGGCACTAGTGGGCCAAAAGAGACTGCACCCTGGGTAGGACGCCATTCCTAGTGATCCTGCAAATTTGTATTGCATACTTGTTCCTGTCTGAACGTCTCTGGCTCCTATTTTACATATTTAGAAATTGTTTTGCTGGTACTTGTTCTAATTTGTGAGTCTCTTGAATTTTGCATGTTAATGTACTAGTTCCCTTCATTATGCCCTTGAGAAATAACCAATGACCTTTTCAGGGCAAATCTAGCAATTTAGACTGTTAATGGTATCCTGAACAAAGACTGAGCACCACTGTTGCAATTGTATGTGGGTGTGTGTATCACATGACGATTATGTTCTCCAGTTCCTAATTGAACTGTATATAAGCTTCCTCCTTTATTATGAAGGAGCAACATTTTATACCTTCCTCCTCATTGCTCCCTTCCTGTTTGTGTAGCTTTTGTACCAAATTAAACAAACTGTGATGTAGGCTCCTGTCCAATTGAAATTAATTTTCTGATTTAAAGGCTTTAGGGACCAAACTGTTAATGCGTGACAAACACTTCCTCCAAAACCCCTGTAAATCTTTCTTCACCATAATTTATCTCTCCTGTCGCAGGGAATTGCTAACTCTCTGTATGTTGCATGGAATTGCTTTGCACTGCAATGTGTTTGGGGTTAGAAAAAAAAAAATATTTATAGGTTACGGTCTGCAATTAAAGGACAAAAATCCCTACTGATTTAATCACTATATATAATACCCTTTTTTGTCTACATTACATGTCTGAAACACATCATACACTTTTTAACAGCAAAGAATCCAAAACTTGCAAATATTTTCACTCCATTTCCAGAATTTTGTGACATGTGCCCAAAGGCGTACACCACACATTCCAAACCCATGTGAATGGTTATCCTTCTAAAAGGTGGCACGCAAAAGAGTGTGCCACCAAATCTTGCATTAACCATGTCGCAATGATAAAAATGGCGACCTGGAAATCTCGCACCGCAGGAAAGAGCGAGATTCTCAGGCCGCTCTGTGAAACATCGCGGTCGAGCTCAAGTTGGTGCAGAGGACTGCAGAGCATAAATGCCTTCTACAGGCTGTCTCAGTACTGAGGGGATGTCCGGTGAGGTGGTTACCCAGTACAGTGACAAATCACAGAAGGAACCTCCTTCTCCGCTCTGCTGTCCCACTGTTCTCCGGTAATCTGGACCGTGTCGCACTATGTATGAAATGATGCACAGCAGCCTACTTCCTGCTTGCCGCACAGATGCTGCTCCCATCCCACTACCCAGCATCCTCCGATGACAGAGGATGTCTGTCTCTAAGCTGGAGTGATCTCATTGGCTAGATATCGATCTCTGCCAATGAGATTGCTCCAGCTTAGAGAGAGAAAGCCTCTGTCATTGGAGGATTCTGGGTAGTGGGATGGGAGCAGAGGCAGTGCTGCAAGCAGGAAGTAGGCTGCTGGGCACGTTTTAAACTTGAATTTTTGCGCAGATAACGTTTTTTTTTTTTGTTTTTTTTTAAATGACTAACATATTAAACTTTTTCGCTAAATGTTCTATCTAATGAGCATTAGATATCTATATGTGATAGATCTACTTTAAGGTCTATGGGACTATTACTGTATTCCCTCAAGAAGGAGAGTATTCATTGTATTGCAATGGGTCAAATCTGATAAAATATGGAAAGGCAGATACTGGTGCGCAAAATGGACATAAATTCCTGCTTTGCAATGCGTTGTGTACCCCTCTGGCACTCAAAGCGTTAATATGCCGGTGAGATGGCTCATTTGGTTAATGCACCAGCTGTAGAATCTGTTCAATCTGCAAGGTCGCAGGTTTTAGTCCCGGCAATGTCAGCTCGGCCTTTCACCCTTCTGAGGTGTAGATATTGGTAATATATTTAAATATTAAAGGGATAGTAATGTTCCATAATAAAAGCAGCTCTAATTAATCTTCATAGTATTTGGACTTTGGAGAGTGTTATTTCAATTCTGTCAGAGTTCAAGAGTAATTCAATGACAAAGTATCCCCCTCCCCCGCTCCTTTTACTGATGTAACACTGCTCAGACAGATCAGAAGGGAGGCGCCCAGGTAGATTGCAGAGAGGGACAATCTTCAATTAAGATAAGGGAAAAACCTGAAAAGCCTGTCAAGGGGGCAGGGCTTTCATTGTTCTCACAGGAAGAAGATTGTCCTCTGCTGTTATCTGTCTGGTCTATGGACTGGATTCCACATCTGAGAAGAGATGGCTTACACTAGGTAAAAAGGGGCGGGAGGGGAAACTTTGCTTGTGAATATCTCTCAAACCATAAAGGTTTGAGAGATAAGACTTATACCGTTCTTCATGTTTTTTTAATGACTACAAAATAAAATAAAGTTAAAACAAAGTATTACTATCCCTTTAAATAGTCTGAGTTCTCCAAAGAACAATCTGAACGGTTGGTCAAGCTCCTGGCCAGTCTCTCACATGGAGACATCTGTGGCCTGTGCACTGATTAATCCAATGCTTTAGATACCTCTCTGGCACTCAAATGGTTAACGCTCATTCAGGACACTGACATCATGGAAAGGAAGGTGGGGATATAGTAAATACCAAATAACTATTAAACCAAGGCGAATATGTCTCTCTCTTTAAAGGGAGAGTAACAGATGAATAAAACAGCGCTGATTGATTCTCCTATAATTTTGGTCATGTAGTGATGTATTTAAATATCTTTTTGTAGTTCAAGAGTAATTAAATTATAAAGTATCCCCCTCCCGCCCCTTTTACCTCCTGTAAGCCTCCTCCCCTCAGTTGTGGAATCCAGTCCTGGGACCAGACAGTGTGCAGCGAGGGACAAACTTCATCCACTAAGTACAAGGAAAACCCTGTACCACCTTGATGAAGGAGGGTAGGATTTTCCTTATACTTACTGAAGATTGTCCCTCGCTGCGTTCCAGCCGGCCAGCTCAGAGAGGCAGCGTGACTTAGATGGAAGGGGGATCCGTAATAATTGAATTTCTCTTGAACTACAAAATGTAAAATATTGAAATACAGCTCTATATGACCAATGTTATAGGAGGATCAATCGGAGCTGGAATTTTATGCATGTTGCTGTCCCTTTAATTTCTTTACTCTGCATTGACAAAAAATGTTTTCTGTTTATCGGAGATATCAGAGTCCATGTATTTAGCTTCTAGAAACGTGCTTCTTTGGGTGTTTCATCTCCAGAGACCCGACCCCTCTCCTCCACCACAGACAGTCATTTCAGGTATCAGAAATCCAATACTTGTTGAAATTTAAATTGTTGGGAAACACGCTTCACAGTTAACAGAGCTTAACTACTTATAATTGGGTTTGTACTTCGTTCAGAAATTGGGTACTTGAGATAACCAAAAACATGTGATTTGAAGGGATAGTAATGTTTCAAATTAAAGCAGCTCCAGTTAATCTTCATAGTATTTGGGCCACGGAGAGTGTTATTTCAATACTGTCAGAGTTGTAGTACAAGAGTAATTGAATGATAAAGTATCCCCCTCCCACCCCTTTTACTGATGTAACACTGCTCACCTCAGAGCAGCAAGACTGTCCGGATGGATCACAGAGAGGGACAATCTTCAGTGAGCATAAGGAAAAACCTGTCAAGGGGGTCAGAGTTTTCCTTATGATCACAGTAAGAAGATTGTCCCTTGCTGTGACCTGTCCGGTCAAGTGACCAGATTCAACATCTGAGGGGAGGTGGCTTACACTAGGTAAAAGGGGCGGGAGGGGGATACTTTATCATTCAATTATTCTTGAACTACAACGCTGACAGTACTGAAATAACACTCTCCATGGCCCAAATACTATGAAGATTAATTGGAGCTGCTTTTATTTTGACCCTTTACTATCACTTTAAGGGAACAATAATATGTCCTACAAATCCCTCACGTTAAAGGGATAGTAACACATTAGGTTAAAAAATATAAAATAAAAAATGTTGTTGGGTTTATCCCCCTGAGTATAAGAAGGGAAGTCCCACTGCTGAGAGGTGTTTTATTCAAAAGTTATTAAAGCTCAGACTTAAAGGGATAGTAATGTTTCATAATAAAAGCAGCTCTAATTAATCATCATAGTATTTGGATTTTGGAGAGTGTTATTTCAGTTCTGTCAGAGTTGTAGTTCAAGAGTAATTGAATGATAAACTATCCCCCTCCCGCCCCTTTTACTGATGTAACACTGCTCAGCCAGATCAGAAGGGAGGTGCCCAGGTAGACTGCAGAGAGGGGAAATCTTCAGTTAAGATAAGGGAAAAACCTGAAAAACTTGTCAAGGGGGGGCAGGGCTTTCATTGTTCTCAAAGGAAGAAGATTGTCCCCTGCTGTTATCTGTCTGGTCTATGGACTGCATTCAACATCTGAGAAGAGATGGCTTACACTAGGTAAAGGGGTGGGAGGGGAACTTTGCTTGTGAATATCTCTCAAATCATAAAGGTTTGAGAGATAAGACTTATATCGTTCTTCATGTTTTTTTAATGCCCACAAAATAAATAAAGATAAAACGAAGTATTACTATCCCTTTATCCAGCTGTTTTAATGCCGGCTTGGGGAACTTCTGCCCCATGTGTAATATTTTAAGAGGTGTCGTTAACGCCTACAATGTTGTAGATTGTGCTGGAGACCTGAGATGCAAAAGGTTAAAAGCCCCACTTATATCAATGGGGGTGTTTACTTGTCTCCTGTGTTGCTGTTGGTTTGTTACAGAATTGCACCTTAAATACCCTCTGTGAAATAAAGAGGTTTTTTTCTTCTCATCATGCCTCCTTCAAGGTTTCCTGATTTGACTTTCTAATGTAAGTGTAATGAATCCTCTGGGAAAGCGGAGGAAAAGGCGCACGCTGCAGCTCCATTGTACTGCTTCCATCAGACGCTAACACCACTGATTAATAAGGGACAAAAAAAATGTACTAAACTGTCATCCACCGATATTATCTTGAATTATGCAGCTAATAGAGGACAAAAAAGTGTAGTTAAAGAGATGGTAATAGACACAAATAAGCAGCGCTTCAGTCAATGTACATAGTTTGTAGTCCATGCAGAGCAGTGTATCAATACTGGCCGATAAGTAGTTCATCATTAACTGAATTAAAAGTATCCCCCTCCCGTCCCTTTCACTTGGGTTACGTGGTCTCTCATGCCGGCCTGGATGGAGCGCAGCGAGGGACCATCTTCAGAGAGCAAAAGTCCTCTTTCCTCTCTTGTCAAGGGGGGAAGGGTTTACATTATACTTAGTGAGTGAAGATTGTCCCTCGCTGTGAACTGTCCGGTCTGATGAACAGATTTCACATCTGAGGGGAGATGGCTAAAAATAGGTAAAAGGGGATACTTTATAATTAAATTACTGATAAATTACAAATCGGTTAGTATTAATACACAGTTTGTATGGACTTCAGACTTAATCAGAGCTTATGCCATTTATTTGCATCTATTACTATCTCTTTAAAGGGATAGTAATACTTCGTTTTATCTTTATTTTATTTTGTAGGCATTAAAAAAACATGAAAAACGATATAAGTCTTATCTCTCAAACCTTTATGGTTTGAGAGGTATTCACAAGCAAAGTTTCCCCTCCCGCCCCTTTTTACCTAGTGTAAACCATCTCTTCTCAGATGTGGAATGCAGTCCATAGACCAGACAGATAACAGAAGGGGACAATCTTCTTCGTATAAGAACAATGAAAGCCCTGCCCCCCTTGACAAGCTTTTCAGGCTTTTCCCTTATCTTAATTGAAGATTGTCCCTCTCTGCAGTCTACCTGGGCACCTCCCTTTTGCTCTGGCTGAGCAGTGTTACATCAGTAAAAGGTTCGGGACTGGGATACTTTGTCATTGAATTACTCTTGAAGTACAACTCTGACAGTATTGTAATAACACTCTCCAAAGTCCAAATACTATGATGATTAATTAGAGCTGCTTTTATTATGAAACATTACTATCCCTTTAAGATTCCACCTGAAATATGTCTATACGTCTACTCTAAACACAAGGCCAACCAATGGAAATGGATATCATCTGTGTAAACCGTGTCTTCGGGGATTGTTTTTAAAGTGAAAGTCGACCATTCTTAGAAAACTAACGTAGCCATGGACGGCAAATCAAAATTCACACAGATTTAACACTTTAAGGCCCAGAGGGGTGCACAATGCGTTGAGAAACTGCTCTTGGGGTGACCAAGTCCACCAAAACCCCCCACTGATTTAAACATCACTCAAATGATTAAAAGAGGTGTTTAACTCTTTGATTGTCAGAGGGCTATGCAACTCATTGCAAAGCAATGTGTTGCGTGCCCCTCTGACACTCAAAGGGTTATCTCTTTAAATGCTAGAAGTCTCCATTGAGATGCAACTTCGACTTCTTTATCATTTTAGAATGGTAAAACCTCCTTTAAATCAAGGTGATTTTTATTGACCCGTTGCCTGTGAGCCACTTTTGCTTTTGTACACGTAACCTGCTGAAATTGCTCCATAGATGTGCTCACTTACGAACACCCAAACAAGGCTAAGTGAGCAATTCTGCACGCGTTTTGTATTCATTTGTGGAAACAGACAGGATCTCTCTGTATCTGAAAGGCCTCACAGTTACCAAGGCGATCAGGAGACGAGAGTAGGGTGAAATGATAATCAGTATTGACCTGTAGCACATTACAAAGCCTGGCTTGTAAACCGTGTCAGTACTGCATTCTGGGACTAATAAAAAGCTTTCTCTGCTGTCTGTATCGTTCAGTTCATTCTTGTTGCATTATGCTTGCTCGGTTTATGGTCTCTTGTTTTTTTAGGATCTCTAAGATGTCATGGTCGGGCTGTCTTTTCTGGCAGGAGCACTATAATATATTATTCAGGGTATCTATTCTCTGTGCATGGCACCTATCTACAAGTAAAGCCTGTATCCTGAGTAGGTATTAGATAAAGCCTGTTATAGCATTAGGTAGGCTTTTTTCAGTGGAGCATTTTATACACTCTGTTTGCATCACGTGAATTTTTAAAGTGATAGTAATGTTTCACAAAAAAAACAGCAGCTCCAATTAATCTTCATAGTATTTGGGCCATGGAGAGTGTTATATCAATACGGTCAGAGTTGTAGTACAAGAGTAATTCAATGATAAAGTATCCCTCTCCTGCCCCTTTTAACTACTGTAAGCAACCTCCCCTCAGATGTGAAATCTGGTCCACAGACCAGACAGGTCACAGCAAGGGACAATCTTCTTACTGTGATCATAAGGAAAACCCTGCCCCTCTTGACAGGTTTTTCCTTATTCTTACAAAGACTGTCCCTCTCTGTGATCCATCCGGACAGTCTTGCTGCTCTGAGGTGAGCAGTGTTACCTCTGTAAAAGGGACAGGAGGGAGATAATTATCATTCAATTACGCTTGTACTACAACTCTGACAGTATTGAAATAACACTCTCCATGGCCCAAATACTATGATGATTAATTGGAGCTGCTTTTATTTTGAAACGTTATTATCCCTTTAAGGCCCCTGAAAGCTAGATAAGTCTCAGTTTAGCTTCTCTGCGTTGGAGAACTCGCTGCCACTTGAGTTCGAAAATCCCACGGGGTGGGAGGGAGAAGATAGCAGTTTGAGATGGGTATAAGTACATGAACACCGCTTTCCACACAGGGTGACCGTTACAGCAAATATTGCAGTAAGCTGATACATTTTGTGCAGCTCTGTAATACAATGCACGGGTACAATCCAGGCTACACCCCTACCACAGAAAGGAACCAATGTGATCCTTTGGTCAGATGGCAGTGACGAGTGAGGATCCTAAGTGTTAACATTCATTTGGGGGCGGGTCCCACTCACAATTGTGTGTGTGTACGTGAATTGTGTGTGTACGTGAATTGTGTGTGTGTGTGTGTGTGTGTGTGTGTGTGTGTGTGTGTGTGTGTGTGTGTGTGTGTGTGTGTGTGTGTGTGTGTACGTGTACGTGAATTGTGTGTGTGTGTGTACGTGAATTGTGTGTGTGTGTGTGTGTGTGTGTGTGTACATGAATTGTGTGTGTGTGTGTGTGTGTGTGTGTGTGTGTGTGTGTGCGCATTTTGCATGTGTGTGTATATATAAAATAAATTCTTGTTCGTGGTGGTAGCGGGAAGGAGATCGGCGGCAGGTAGAGAATCGATGGTGGATATTTTCCAGGAGTATGTACTCATGTGAAAATCGATGCAGTGGTCCAGCAGGTCCTGAACTGTGCCATTCACTAGTATAGAATACATATGCGTGTATGTATCTTTTTAGAGAGAGGTAGACACAGGGCCGGATTTGCCGTAAGGCAGAGTAGGCATCTGCCTACAGGCACACCCCACATAATAATAATAATAATAATAAAAAAAAAAAAATTATATATTTTTGTTCACAGCGTAAGGTCCGTGCCTTCTTCGGCTCAGACAGAAGGCACGGCCCTGTAGCTGCTGTTGCTCCCTCGTCGGCTCTAATGCAGAGCTCTGGGATATGACATCATCTCCCAGCACTCTGCATTCCTAAAGAGACTGCACGGTAGCAACAGCAGCTACAGAAGGAGGCACAGACATCTGCCGCTGGACCACCAGGGAGGTAGGAAACATATGTGGGAGGCAAAGTGGGGGCAATATGAAGATGATGTGGGCAATGTGGAGGCAAGTTGGAGCTGATATAGGGGTAATGTGAGGGCAAGTTGTAGATGATGGGGCAATGTGAGGGCAATATGGAGCTGATGGGGGATAAGTTGGAACTGATGGGGGCAATGTGAGAGCAATGTGGATCTGATGGGGGATAAGTTGGAGCTGATGGGGGCAATGTGAGGGCAATATGGAGCTGATGGGGGGGCAATGTGAGGGCTATATGGATATGGGGGCTAATGTGGACATTAGGAGCATTGTGGAGGTGTCCAGTGGAGATGGCAAATGGGGGGGCGCTTTAGATTTCTGTGCCTACAGGCTCCTGAGATGTAAATCCAGCCCTGGGTAGACACACTGTCTTGCAAAAAGCCTTTGTGACCCCCTGCATTAATTTTAAATCAAGATGTGGCCCTCAGGCTAATTGCCCACCCCTCTTATCCTATTAGATGCTAGATGCGTTACTTTGCATTGCTTTTTAAGTCTCTTGCATCCAGTGGGTTAAATTGTGCCATACGGGGGGCTAATTGGGAACAAGATTTGAACTTGAACTCCAGTATAATGTCCTCTAATCACTGATGGTGGAGGGGATCACACACATTTCTCTGAGCGGCGCGTTATTTCCGCCTGACAGCAAGAGACGTACTAATAGCAGTGTGTGTGCATTTCTACCATTTTATTTTCTGTGATTGTGCATCTTTGGACATATTGTTGAGTAAGCGATCAGTATAAAATGTGGATGCATTCAATGGCGGCTCCCAGGAGTCTAGACCAGGCGAATATCCCTCTGACATTTTTTACTCTAACCTTTTTGCTAAAGTGTGTTTGCATTTTTAATGAGATATAATTGAATTTTATAAAACTATAGCCAAAATCTAAAATTAACTTTTTTTTTTTTTTTTTAATCTAATTTTGCTGTAGTTGTAATTGGCTATTTGATGACATTTTAGTGCTCTTTCTACTAAATGATCAAAATATGACGTTTTTAATTTCTGCAAATGAATCCATATAAACAGGTTTAACCCTTCTGTGCCAGAGGACTGAGCAGTGCAATTCTTTGTTCACTCTTCTGACGATTAAACGGTTAGTGATTATGAAAATATGTTGTTGTGCATGGGAGGTCATTGGCTGGAGGGTCATAGGTTGACTACCCCTGTGTTAAAGTGAGCAATCTTTGGACGTCTATCAATAACACAAGCTTTGAAACGGAACAATTTTACACCCATTTTACTACCTCTGTTGGGAGTAAAAGAATGATACTCTCAGTACTGGGAAATGCTAATTTGAAAAGTAATGATAGATCAAACTTTTTTATTTTCCCTTTAATACTATGCTATGAAAATTCACCACTAGGTGGTACTGTTGTTATAGTTTACAATTCTGATTCAGAAGCTCCGAGAAAAAATGCATTATGTTTCGTTAAACCCTTTGTGTGCTAGAGAGGTTAAAAACACATTGCTTCACACCACTGGCACACAGAAAGTTAAGATGTGATAGGCTAGTCATTCATTCAGATCAATTGAAGCCCATTGTTATGAAGAGGTGTGATCTAGAGGCAGGATTCAGAGATCACCGTGAACAAGAAACTGGCAATATAATTTAACTTCTAACATATTATATACAATATGTATTTTGTACTTCTCTCTCATTTTCGGTAATACATAGAAATGGCTTCAGTTCTTATATTTTTGCCTTCCTCTACATCAACAAAAATGAGGCTGTTACAGCAAAGGTTCCTTTAATCAACCTCAACACGATGTTTCCTCGGTAAACCAATCTTTCAAACAAATTAAGAGCCAATCATTCCTACATGATAGTAACCCTGTATTTTGTCGGCAAAACAGAATATACTACAGTGTAACACTATCTCTGCAACACTGAGTGCTCTGTGTGATATAATCTAATGTTACACTCTCCCTGCAGCACTGAATGCTCTGTGTGATGTAATACAATGTTACACTCTCCCTGCAGCACTGAATGCTCTGTGTTATGTAATACAATGTTACACTATCCCTGCAGTACTGAATGATCTGTGTGATGTAATACAATGTTAGTCTCCCCTGCAGCACTGAATGCTCTGTGTGATGTAATACAATGTTACACTGTCCCTGCAGCACTGAATGCTCTGTGTGATGTAATACAACACTTTACTCTCCCTGCAGTACTGAATGCTCTGTGTGATGTGATACAATGTTACACTCACTGCAGCACTGAATGCTTTGTGTGATTTCATACAGGGTTACACTCTCCCTGCAGCACTGAATGCTCTGTGTGAAGTCATACAGTGTTGCACTCTCCCTGCAGCACTGAATTCTCTGTGATGTGATACAATGGTAATGCTATTTTGGCAGTACTGAATGCTTTGTTTTACATGGTTACATTTTTACATTTGTATCACTACCTGCTTTCATTTTCCTTTACAGAAAGCAAACCGCAAACAGGTCCAGGGAGCTAACTGTGAAAGACAAAAAAAAAAAAAATGGTTATGAAAAAACTATAGGCATCTGACTGTACAAATCACCTACTTGCAGAACATATAAAGTTACAATCTAGTGTCACCATTGCTTTCATAAAGAAGGAGATGAGCAGACGGTTTACTAGAGCTGACAGCCTAGCGGTTGTCCTGAAAAGGCCGCAATGCCTGTTAACCTTTCCAGTGCCATGGCGAGTATCCAGTGCAGTGCTTTGTAACGCACCTCTGGCACTCAAAGTGTTAAGGGATTTTTGAGCAAAAAAAAATAATAACAAATTGAGAAGCACTCATTTAGATGTATACAAAACACCCAGAGAATTTAGGAAGCAGAATTTATTTATTTTATTTTTTTTAAAAACCTGGATTGCAGGCTTTTGGGAAGTTGACACTCCTGGTTAACCCTTTGAGTGTCAGACGTATCAAATGCATTGTGTTACACTATGATCCATACCCCTCTATCACTCAAAGGATTACATGACTGGACGTACATGTGTACGAGAAATAGGTTGCTTTATCCGTTTTGCATTTTAGAGCTGCATACAGCAAAGGAGCTATGTCGCAGTTCTATTGGTTTAAGCCTACTGATAAATGACCAATTGCTAAAACCGCAGGTTTGAATGGAAGCATTCACGTGCATCCGCGCTCGTTAAATAGATTACCCCCTGAGTACTGGGCTTTGTTCTGTAGTATTGAGCTGGGAGTTTTTTTTTTTTTTTTCCTTGCTCTCTGAGGGTGTGTTTGTCTAAAGCCTAGACAGGCTAACTAACACGTTAACCCTTTGAGTGCCAGACAGTTTCAACATAAAAGCAGCTCCAATTAATCTTCACAGTGTTTGGGCCATGGAGAGTGTTATTTCAGTACAGTCAGATGTAGTTCACTAGTAATTGAATTATAAAGTATCTCCCTCCCATCCCTTTTACCTAGTGTAAGCCCCCTCTCCTCAGATGTGAAATCTGGTCTCTTGACCGGACAGAACACAGCAAGGGACAATCTTCTTACTGTGAGAACAATGAAAACCCTGCCTCCCTTGAAAAGATTTCAGGTTTTTCCTTACGATCACTGAAGATTGTCCCTCTCCGTGATCCATCCAGACAGTCTTGCTGCTCTGAGGTGAGCAGTGTTACATCAGTAAAAGGGACGGGAGGGGGATACTTTATCATTCAATTACTCTTGTACTACAACTCTGACAGTACTGAAATAACACTCTCCATGGCTAAATACTATGAAGATTAATTGGAGCTGCTTTTATGGTGAAAATTACTATCCCTTTAAAACAGCAGTCTGATTTGCATGTATTGACATTGAAGGTTATCTGCAATTGCCCATACATAATCTTCTATATCCTACATCTTCATAGACATGACATGAGGCACAACAGTCATCCATGAACTGCTCTGTTTTCTTCGTTCTGCTATATAATGCCCTTTAACCTTTTGAGTTCAAGAGGTAACCAAAGTTTGGGATCCTCTGGCATGCAGTGTTAACCCTTTATCTTCCTATGCTACAATTGTCTGAAAATGGGAGAGAGCAGAAATACAGTTCATATGCGACTCTTAACACAGGAGCTCTCTGGTGAATAGAGGAGATTAATTTCCGAGAGGAACAGAGAGATGCAGATGTATCATGAATATAAAAGTATTGTTTCAAGAACAGTGAGGAAAAAGCTGAATTATACATTGTAATGTGGTGAGGCGGCCAAATTCCTGCCTGACCGACATATTAAACAGGATCCGTGATCCGGTCTCCCTGGTGCAGGGAGAAGAGACGTCAGTCATACTATCAACTGCTCTCCTAATGCACTCAATAGAGTGCGTCTCTTAACTGTAGAATGGCCAACTGCACAAAGTTATCTTAACTCTTTAAAGACTGCACGTCTGTCTGGTCCTTAAAGGCATAGTAACACTTAATATGTTAAAAAAAAAAAAAAAAAAAAAAAAAATCTCATATAATGATTCGCTAACTGTGTGTTTGGTAGACGCCATCTTGCTCAATAGAGACGGCTGCAGTCATGCGCAGTACAGACCGCCTGCGCCGCGGCTGATAACGGAGAGGGGCTTTGAATTCAGACCGTAGTCCTCTCTACGTGATACAGTCTGAATTTGGATCGCCCCACTCCATATCAGCCGCGGCGCGGTCGGTCTGTACTGCACATGACTGCACTGCAGCCGTTGCTGGGTTTATCTTCCTGAGTACAAAGAGGATACTACCAATACTGAGAGTTGTTTTATTCAACAATTATTGCAGCTTAAGCTTTACTTTTTATTTTGGGTGCATTATCTCAATGGCCTGAAATATTAGTGAGACGACACCAGAGGAGGTGCTACAACGGATCCACCATTCATCCACAGCCCAATGATTATTTCAACCAATATTTAAAATCAACTGATTTTATTGGTCTCTTATTAAAAACATCCAATTTACTATGCAACATATACACGCAACATCTTTAGAAGGACCAAAGTTTACAAAGCGCCTAACATGTTTCGTGACTATATCACTTATTCATAGGCTAAGTGATATAGTCGCGAAACATGTTAGGCGCTTTGTAAACTTTGGTCCTTCTAAAGATGTTGCGTGTATATGTTGCATAGTAAATTGGATGTTTTTAATAAGAGACCAATAAAATCAGTTGATTTTAAATATTGGTTGAAATAATCATTGGGCTGTGGATGAATGGTGGATCCGTTGTAGCACCTCCTCCGGTGTCGTCTTGTTTGTCGAAGTCTGTGGCCAGGACTGTGGAGGTTGCTCCGGATCCTCAACGGCGTTTGGCCGTGGTGAGTAAAAGAGAATTTTTGCTGTATGAATCATTACAGTCTGATCTGAAGAGTTTAAAGTAGCGAACTCACTTATTTTGCATTTCATTGAAATATGAGTGGCGCTGTTGCTACATCATCACTGTGGGACAGCTTTGGTCAATCAATCACAAATTTCCATAAGATGGTTAGTCAACAGCGCCACTCATATTTCAGGCCATTGAGATATTGCACCTAATCAGTTCTTGAAAGTAGGTGTATGCACTCTGCCAGCTTCCGTTTAGAGGAATTACCAGCAACCGTCATGTCTGCTTCCATGCACAAAACACTGAGGGATGACTGATGATGATGTCCCTTGAGTGAAGGCACAATGGCAAAATCGGGACATTGAGTATTGTCTGGCCGTAGTACACAAAGTGTGTGTCTGTGTGTGTGTGTGTGTCTGTGTGTGTGTGTCTGTGTGTGTGTGTCTGTGTGTGTGTGTCTGTGTGTGTGTGTCTGTGTGTGTGTGTCTGTGTGTGTGTGTCTGTGTGTGTGTGTCTGTGTGTGTGTGTGTCTGTGTGTGTGTGTGTCTGTGTGTGTGTGTGTCTGTGTGTGTGTGTGTCTGTGTCTGTCTGTGTGTGTCTGTCTGTGTGTGTCTGTCTGTGTGTGTCTGTCTGTGTGTGTCTGTCTGTGTGTGTCTGTCTGTGTGTGTCTGTCTGTGTGTGTCTGTCTGTGTGTCTGTGTGTCTGTCTGTCTGTCTGTCTGTGTGTCTGTGTGTCTGTGTGTCTGTGTCTGTCTGTGTGTCTGTCTGTGTGTCTGTCTGTGTGTCTGTCTGTGTGTCTGTCTGTGTGTCTGTCTGTGTGTCTGTCTGTGTGTGTCTGTCTGTGTGTGTCTGTCTGTGTGTGTCTGTCTGTGTGTGTCTGTCTGTGTGTGTCTGTCTGTGTGTGTGTGTCTGTGTGTGTGTGTCTGTGTGTGTGTGTCTGTGTGTGTGTGTCTGTGTGTGTGTGTGTGTGTGTGTGTGTGTGTGTCTGTGTGTGTGTGTGTGTCTGTCTGTCTGTCTGTCTGTCTGTCTGTCTGTCTGTCTGTGTGTGTCTGTGCTATTAAAAGGTGTGTTTATCCTTTAAGTTAAAAACATAAGTTGGGCTCAATTATTTTACAGTTAAGTGAGGTATTTCTTTCAACGTTAACCTTGCTCTGCAGCACTGAAGTGTTAAGATTTTTATTGGATGTGACCTTCTAAAACTTCCATTTTATTTTCTAAAATTCATCAGGGGTTTGAAGGGGAGGGGGGGGGGTGATCAAAGGCATGTGATTTTAAAGCGAGTAATAAATCACCTAGGTTGTTTTGTGCTATATTTTCTTGTACAGCGCTGCATATTCACATGTTTAAATCTCATTCTTGTTTCACATTGCTTTCTGAAAGATTGCCATAACATCTTGTAGTAAACACTCAATTTAGGTAAAAATATAATTGCACCTCTGTACTCCCACGCAATGCCTTGTACCCGGGGCTACTTGTAACAGGCAATTGCAAATGCGTGCATCAAAATGAAAGGCTCAGCTCTGTTTAACTGTTTAAGCGCCAGAGGTGTGTGCAGCACATTGCAGTGAGATGCATACCCCCTCTGAGTGCCTTTTGAATACTATAGAGACCTAAAAAATTCGCCGCAATGCTTTGCAGACCCTGCTCGCTTCCAAATGGTTAAAAATGCAAAAATGTAAAAAACAAAATGGGGGACCCAAACATATTAAGGTGAAATAACTATTTAATTATTGTGTCCTTCATGCTGGTTTCTGTAAAAAAATCTCTTAATTGTAGACCCCTAAAATAAAATCCTAACTTTGCATTCTAGAACAGGAGTATATATTAATTACTTTTGTTTGTGGTAGCATGTAATGACTGACAGTGTTAAAGTGGTTGATTTAAGATCAGCGCTCTCCCCTCTTCTATTCAGAAATGCTTTTCTCCTCGACAGGTTCAAGACGACAACTCTGTATCACTTCTGAGATACCTATCAAGATTTCTAGAGTACGGATGAATGGATACCTCCACAGACTTGATTAACCCTTTGAGTGCAAAGCAATGCATTGCATACCCCTCTGACAGTCAGAGTCTCTCTGCACCTTCTTAGGCTGCAGTGGGGGGAGAGAATAATTAAAATTCTATTGATTGAAGCTACCACTGTGCGGAGGATTTGGAAAGGAGACGACTCCTCTTTATACACTGACTATTTTATTTTACAAATAAATGGGTAATAAAACACACAGGCAGTGTGACAAGTGGGTGACAGGTCCGCTTGAAATAATTTCATACAGACTTTATTTTAGGTGTTCACATTCTTTAACCTCTTGGAGACTAGGGCTTTCTACACTAGAGAACAAGAGCAATTTTTGGCCTTTATAATATGTCTTTGTTCAACCATATTTTCATACCTCCCACTGAGGTGCAAACCCCTCTTTCCTATTCTGGTGTCCCTGTGTTTAGGGGATCAGACTGTATGGTGTGTATATAAGTGTATCACCCTGGTGTCCCTGTGTTTAGGAGATCAGACTGTATGGTGTGTATATAAGTGTATCACCCTGGTGTCCCTGTGTTTAGGAGATCAGACTGTATGGTGTGTATATAAGTGTATCACCCTGGTGTCCCTGTATTTAGGAGATCAGACTGTGTGGTGTGTATAGAAGTGTATCACCCTGGTGTCCCTGTGTTTAGGGGATCAGACTGTGTGGTGTGTATATATAAGTGTATCACCCTGGTGTCCCTGTGTTTAGGAGATCAGACTGTGTGGTGTGTATATATAAGTGTATCACCCTGGTGTCCCAGTGTTTAGGAGATCAGACTGTGTGGTGTGTATAGAAGTGTATCACCCTGGTGTCCCTGTGTTTAGGAGATTAGACTGTGTGGTGTGTATAGAAGTGTATCACCCTGGTGTCCCTGTGTTTAGGAGATCAGACTGTGTGGTGTGTATATAAGTGTATCACCCTGGTGTCCCTGTGTTTAGGAGATCAGACTGTGGGGTGTGTATAGAAGTGTATCACCCTGGTGTCCCTGTGTTTAGGAGATCAGACTGTGTGGTGTGTATATAAGTGTATCACCCAGGTGTCCCTGTGTTTAGGAGATCAGACTGTGTGGTGTGTGTATAGAAGTGTATCACCCTGGTGTCCCTGTGTTTAGGAGATCAGACGTGTGGTGTGTATATATAAGTGTATCACTCTGGTGTCCCTGTGTTTAGGAGATCAGACTGTGTGGTGTATATAAAGTGTATCACATTGCTCCACAGCAATAAAACTCACATTAATGTTTATTGAAACGTCACTATATGTGCTATTACATTAGTCTGTGTAAATAAATACTTTGGTCTTGCTCTAAATCATTTTTCCATTTACACAAAGCGGTGTCATTAGATAATGAAGAAAACTAAACAATATTTTAATGGTGTACCCATCAGTCCTACCCCCAGCACCACCAATTAAAACAAAACTCCCCCCCCCCCCCCCCCCTTTGGGACATTTGACGCTTTGTGAGGCATGCTGTCTGCCACACGATCCCAATGAGGAGGTGAGAGGCAGAGAACACTGACAAAGGAACGGTTTAGGAACGTTGCCTTTGTCACGTGGCTCTATTTGCCTATGTGATCGCTGTAGCCGGGACTTTTCATTGGATGTGTAGAGTCAGACTGTGCATTGAAAAACAGGTCAAGGTAGGACGTGAAAATACCTGGTGACATAGGCAAAGAGGCAGGTGGTAATTTCAAACCTGTTGCCTACTTCCTTACCTGCTCTGGACAGATGATATTGACTTTTTAAAATCTCCTGTACAATTCGCACCCCCAACATCTTAATCTAGTTGAAAAAAGAAAGTTTGTATTAACCCTTTGAGTGCTAGAGGAAACCAATGCATGGCAAAGCCAAGCGGTGGATACCTGTCAGGCACTCCCCGAGATTTTACAGTACTTAGGAATTTGACCTTCATGAAGGAACCAGGTATATATACATTTTCTGTTCTTGAACTCTGTTTTGAACTGTACTTTGAATGCTGCAGACGTGTATAACTGAACGCTAACCTATAACTACATTGCAAAGGCAACCGTGACCCTTTAGAATCTCGTGGGCGAGGTTTTCTCACTGTGACTAATTGGATACAGATTGACAGTCTATTGATTGTTGTGTAGACGTGAAACCTAAATACAGGCAACTGCAGATACTGTGTAAATGGATATATCGGACATCTCTATGAAGGACGCCTGCCTAAGATCCACTTAATCCTTTAGATATAGTTCCGCTCTAAAGGAAAATTAACTTTTAATAATAAACCTCCGTATGCCTTCACCTGGGAAGAAAATCCTAATGCCCGTTGTGATTCATTTCTGCGTGGTTTGGTTCATCATTGTTAATTAGAACTGGGTGTCTCATGCACAGAACTAGACAGGATGCCAGTTCGTCACCTTGAAATAATCTTAAGAGCAGTAAACTTTTTTTTTTTATGAAAATACATTTTATAGAGCTTTTCCTGCTGAATAAACAAAGGTCACTCCCACTGCTGTCAGATGTTTTATTAAAAAATTATAGCAGTTTAAATAATCAGGAAGTGAATTTACTGTGTTTACTTCCTGATAGTTCTAACTGACAGGAAGTGAATTTACTGTGTTTACTTCCTGATAGTTCTAACTGACTGGAAGTGAATTTACTGTGATTACTTCCTGGTAGTTCTAACTGACAGGAAGTGACTCAGCAGTTTCTATCACATTCTATGGAGAACTGTATGTCTCTGAGTTTCTTGACTTTCCTCTCCATTAGAATCTAACAGGAAATCTAATTAGAATTTGACCACTAGAGGGCACTGCTCCTGTAAAAAACAAAACAAAACATGGGTTTAAACTGTAATAACTCTGGAAGTATAAACATCTTCTCAGTGGGAGTACCCTTATTTTACTCAGTAGGAAAATCCCTACGATATATATTTTTTCATAAAGTTTACTGCTCCTTTAAGATGCCTTTAATGGGGGAGGAGTTTGAGGCCTGGAATCCAACCACAATGCGCAATTTACACCTCTGGGTAGCCTATATCCACAGCTTAGTACAGATATGCTTTGGAGAACCGGTCTTTAGAGTATAGATGCAAAGTGGCCATTATGGCTTGTTAGAATGTGTGTGGTGTTGGAGAACTTTATTGTGTTTGTGTAGGTTTCTGCTCCTTTTAACCTAGCTTGTTTTTGTCATATAACTTCCTTGTAATTGTGATCTTTATATTAAAGGGGAGCTATCACCCCAAATAAAGTTTCTCCCCAACAATTATCCATCTAGTGAGAAGCTTAACAATAGTTGTATAAGCCAGCATAATTACCGTGTTACTGAGAAATCCTACTTGTGTGGAGACTGTCGGCCAGGCAATAGAGCAAATATCTTTAGGCAAAGACGTCTGCGTGCCTGTGCTATCAGTCCCGGTCTCCTCTGGGAGGCGTTGTATGGTACCTTTAGGTGCAGGTGCGCAGATTCTTAAGCGCTGTTGCCTGACTGTCAGCCTCGGCAGAAGTAGGATTTCTGAGTAATTTTGCTGGCTAATACTACTATTGTTAAGCTTATCGCTAGATGGCTAATTGTTGGCGGGAGACTTTATTTGGGGTGATCCCCTTTAAACCATTAACCCTCTGAGTCCCATTGCATTGCGTACCTCTCTGGCACTCAGAGGGATGAAAGACCAGTAACACACCCTGTAAGTAACCGGCCTCTTACCTTATTATGACCAGAGAATCCTAATGGCCTTCATGAATATTTTCGTTGTGCCTTTGGTGAAAAGCACCTAATCGATCAGTACTGGATGTCTTGTCCATAGAAGTGGACATTATTGCTCCTGGCAGTTTTTTTTTTTTTTTCTTCTTTCTTCAAATTAAAGCCTGCAGAACGCATGAGCCTGTATCAGATTCCCAAGTGCAGCAGGCGGAGTCTGAGGTCCAGTGACCATCCTATTTAGTGTCATGTCCGCCTCCATGAACAGAACATTGTCACTTAGCCCTAGATATTATCTCTCTAAAAAACAAAAACAAAAAAAAAAACACAATTGCAAAATTTAGGGGCAATTAAGATTTTACAGCCATAGCAAAGTAAGTGGGTGGTTATATTAGGTGATGCTAGTGTTAGTAGGACCAAGTGGCGTAACTATAGGGGCGCACCCGCGAGTGGGCCCGTCACTCCATGGGCCCAACCGCCCACTGTGACCCCTCTGCCAGGTGCCTGCAATCCTCCCTCCTTCGCTCTAGTAATGCAGAAAGATGACATCATCTCCCAGCGCTCTGCATTACTGAAGAGGACCGCGCGGGAGATCAGCGCGCCAGCCTGTCTCTCCTGCCACTCCACTGCACCACCAGGGATTGGGAGGTAGGAGATGGAGGCATTGTGTAGGGCTCGGAGGCCTTCGTGGTCGGGGGGGTACCATGGCACTTCTTGCACCAGGACCTGGAGGGTTCTAGTTACGCCTCTGGTAGGACCAGAGGGGTGCGCCGTACATTGTGGAGTAATGCTTTGCTCGCCTATTTTTTTTTCCACTTTGCAATGCGTCGCGTACCCCTCTGGCACTCAAAAGGGTTAACGAGCATTTCTGAAATGGCTATTGGCTCAACACAGTAGCAGGCTTATTTCTGGGATAATGGAACCCCCCCCACCCCCCTCGACTGAGAAATTCCTATTTTGTATTTGATCAGAATGCTCTTTATTATCTAAGTGTGAATAAAATAAACTCAACAGGTATCGGCACCGCCTGCGCAGTCCCTTTGTAACGGAACAGATTCTAGTAGATAACAGCTCTGTTCAGATGAGTAATTATCTTTCCAGCATAGCGTATATCCCTAATTTTGCCTCGAAGCTTGATTCCTCGCTCTTTGTAAACAAAGCTGATACCTTGGCATTTCCTCTCCTACAGTTTGTTCAAAATACCAGTGTACAACAGATCACGCTAGTGGGAGCTAGACAACAAAAATGCTGCGTCTTCCCCCCCACCCCTCCGGTGGACAACATTTGACAGTTACAGAAGGTGTCTATAAAGCCCCCCGTCCCCTCTCCCAGGGGTAATTGGCTTTGACGGAGCGCTCTGGCTCCAATAATACAGATCCGTGAGCTTGTGTGAGCTGCATAATGCTGTCTAATGCCTGAAGGATTCTGGGCTCATCAATCTCTTCTCAGCTGGAAGCACATTTTTTTTTCCTTGCTCCTTCTGTGACAGTTTATTAAAAGAGATACTTGCTGCATTTACAATGTTTTTGGTATCTAGTCTGGCTCGGCTGTCACAGGTAAATAAAAATGCTCTCCTGTTGTACTGAGGGTTTGCATTAAGAAACGAGGAACATTTGTTAGAGAGAGATCTCTCTCTCCTCCCCCCCCCCCCCCAGCGCAATCATTATGGAGAACATCAAATCCCACAGGGAAGATGGCAGCCTTAGCTATGGTTGTATTATTGATTTAATAATAAATTGACAAGGGTTGCATGTTCATGAGTAAAAGTGTAGAAATTCTGGGGCAAATCAAATGCAATAAAACACCCAAAAAACAGATGAATGGGATACAGATTGCCCATCCTTGTGTGTGTTTTTTTTTTTTTTTTTTTTCTTCTTCTTCCTTCTCCCTCATATGGATGATTTTCATGGTTCCTAATTATAGAAGATGAAAGTTCCGCTTTAAATTAAAGTCTCCCACCAATAATTAAACCTATGGCGTCTAGCTTCAAAATAGTTCTATTCAGGGCTTAACATTTTAAGTCCCTTGCTACTAGCCAGACCTGAAAAGTTACTCGCCACTGCAATACATAGCTTACCCACCAGGGCTGAATTTTCACTCGCCATTGGCTAGTGGAGAGCGGGAATTTTGAGCCCTGGTTCTATTAGCTCTGAGAAGTACCCGATTCTGATTTAATCCTTAATCTTTGGAGACCAGAAGCCAGGCATCAGCGCAGATATCTTGTCTTAGAGACGTCTGCGCTGTCGGTCCCTGTCTCCTCTAGGAGGCATTGCACTTTGCCGAAAAGCACCAGTAATAGAACTGATGGCTCAGGCGCGCAGACGGCTCTATCCTGGCTGTCGGTCTCCAATTAAGGATTACATCAGAACCTGGTACTTCTGAGAGCTAATAGAAAAATTATGAAGCTAGTCGCCATAGGTTTTAATTATTGGAGGGCGTCTTTATAGAAGGTGAAAGTTGTGCTTTAACTCCTTGACTGCCAAAGGGGTGCCTGTGTACCCAACTGGCATTCGAAGGGCTAATTTTTATTTATATATATAATATATATATATATATATATATATATATATATATATATATATATATATATATAAATAAATACATTCATTTAGTCTAGATTCACCTGGCTGTTTTGATCCCGTTGTGTTACAGCAATATTCAAATTGCCATGTCAAGACTACCATCACAGTCACTGTGTTACCCCTGTGATGCCATACTGGGGGATGTTGCTGTGTTGGCTCTTATATTTCAAAAGATAGGTGTACTACTACATGAAACGATCACAGAGCCAAGCGAAGATGAAAGCAATGAATACTATTGATACGGTCGTAAATGCAAACAAATATACCTTAGTCCATGACTGAATAGCAGGAGAGACTTGTTAGTGGGTATCGCTCACGTTTTAGATGTCATGTCTTCAGATTAATGTGTTTTGCACGTTGCAACACTTACTCGTGATCAGGAGGTGAATACCTTTATTGGCTAACTTAACTGAATTAGGATGAAAGCTTTCAAGACCTCTTAGGTCTCTTCCTCAGGCAAGCCTGAGGAAGAGACCTAAGAGGTCTTGAAAGCTTGCATCCTAATTCAGTTTTAGTTAGCCAATAAAGGTACCAACTTGACTATATTCGCCTCCTGTATTTCTCTGTCGTCCAATACAGGTTACTGGTAACTTTGGGTAGGTGATCGGTCCCTTTAAGTAGGCAGGAACAATTCTAGAAGTGAATGCAGGGGGTGGAGCCTACCTTCCCTCCTTGGCTGCAGCTAGCCAATCAGCTCCAGTAAGATTTGTTCCTTGGTGAAGATACAGGGAAGAGAACAGTTCTGCTATAGTTTTAGATAATTTTTTATTTTTCTGTTAGAAATGGAATACCACTATTTGGAGGATTACCATAACTGACAATGCCCTTAGATGTGGCTAGCTCAGTATCCAGGTCTTTGTGGACTTCAAGCCCTGGGGGGAAAATCTTGGGCTCAAGTTCTTTCCTCAGGAGTTGCCCACTGAGGCTTCTTAATACATGGTGAGCTGAAGACAGATCTGCAGGAAAGGTGAGCTACCCTATGAGTGCTGCAGGTCCACTTGTCCCACAGTGCCCCTCCACACAGGGGTTTTCCTTTGGAGTTCTTATTGCACACTCCTTCATTCATTGGGTTTATCTGTATGTCTGTTGGGTGTTTTGGCGCCAGTTTCTGTGGTAACTTGACCCTTTAGCTGCTGTTTTTGCGTCTTTTGGGGGGTTATTGGCACTTTCCCTACTGGGTTCAGTGTTTATTGGGTCTAGTGACATGTTTTAGTAATGTCCAGTGCACATTCACTTATCAGTTACAACTTTGCAAAAATTGTGTTCCCAGCGTGCTTTTACCGCATAGACGCCATTGCTGCATTCACTTCTGTGGGACTGTACAGTTTGGGACATATCTCTGAAAACGCTCATCGTAGCAACTTCAATTTGTGCTGGGGGGCTTCAGGCACTGTTGGGGTACTTTTTCTGGGAAAACTACATTTCCCATGAGCGCTTGCTTTGCAAGCTCGTTTCTGATTGGCTCCTGTCACGGCAGCCATTTTGTGCTTTTCCTGAACGAGTATCCTACGCAGGGCTTGGACTCTCCTTCTCTCCTCTCCTCTGCAGATTAACCCTTCACCTGCCAGATAAGTGATTTTAGCGATTCCTGGGGTAAAATCTTAATCTTGCACACTGTATTTGGGTGATTCCTTACACTTTTAACGTTTTTACACTGTGAGAATGTCTAATCCGTTATATCTTGGGGCCAGGCCTAAGCCTAAGGACAATGGAGTCTCTGTGTCCCCTATTGCGCATTGCTCCTCGTGTCATTCAGGGTTACCAGCATGTTCTGATGACCCTGAGTCTCTCCCAGGGACCTCCAGCCATGCAGTAGAGCCAGTTTGGGTGCAAGAGTTCAAGGCCGCTACTAGGGACCTTGGGTCTACATTGCAACTCTTTCCATCCCACTTACAGGGGGTCTTCCACTCCTGGCAGACCCCTTCTTCTGTCAGATCTTCCCTGCTGAAACCTCTGAGGAGGAACTGTTGGTGGATTTGGATGTTGATCAATGTTCTGCTGTGGGCTCCACTCAGTTTTTTGGGGACCCCTTTGAGGCTGATCCTGATCCCTCGGCTGAGGGCTTGATCAGAGCTGTTTTAACTACCCTAAACAAATCCTGGAGGCAGTCTTGCCTGTCTAGGATTTCCTTCGGTTCTTGGTGCTTCCTTCACTTTTGAGCCCTGTTGGCTCTAGTTCAGTGTGCTGTGTAACAGTTTGGGGTGTTGTTACCCCTGTTCAATGTCCACTTCATTGTTTTGTTGGGCTCTCTCTGATCTGATGGTTCATATCTGCTCTGGTGACTTTGGGGGCCTTGCATCTGGTCCTTGCCTTACTTCCCGCCTCTGGGAAACTCAGTGGTTGGACATCCCAAAGTTACCAGTAACCTGTATTGGAAGACAGAGATAAGAGGATTTTAGTCTTACCTGTTAAATCCTTTTCTCTCCATACAGGTCACTGGTCTCCCACACTGTCAAGGGACCATGCTTGGCTCTCCTGTGACAGATCTTGGGGGTCCTTTGGGGTCATGCTCACAGGAGTCTTCTTTCCCTTCCACTATCTAGTCAATAGTTAGTGTCTCAAATCTTTCTGGAGCTGGTTGGCTATCTGCAGCCAAGGAGGGAAGGTAGGATCCACCCCCTGCATACAATTCTAGAATTGTTCCTGCCTACTTAAAGGGGCGGATCACCTACCCAGAGTTACCAGTAACCTGTATGGACTAAGAGAAACATTGCTGATAAGCCTGGCTGCTTTTTACAAGGTAACAAGGGCAATTGCTGTAGGGCAACTTGCTGTGGGTAGACCCCAAGCGGAGTCCTGTGACTGACAATGCTATTGCATGACTGGATGGTTAGGGCTCACTCTGTACATGTTCTGCCTTGGGCTCCCTTTAGTCCACCCTCAGCTTCGTTTACTGTTTATAGGGCACATTACACCCAGAGATTGTAATGTCTCGCTATAACTTAAGATTAGTTTATTCCTTACTAGTGTAAAAGCCCGTGTACACGGGCCAAGGTCTGGGTAATGTTAACCCTTTGAGTGCCATAGGGGTACGCAACGCATTGCAAAGCAATGCGTTGCATACCCCTCTGGCGCTCAAAGGGTTAAGAGGCCGCTACCTCACTGCTCCACGCGATGTAATCGTGTGCAGTAGAGACTGGCTAAACGCGGGCACTGTGCATGACTGCATCGTGACAAACATCCTAGTGAATTATTTTATATATAGGATAGGATAAGACTTTTATGTGCCTGTCAAACACACCCAGGGGCAGCAGTAAGGAGGAGTTGTGCAGATCTCGTCTATACTGCCTGTCCTATTGGTCCAATATTGCTAGTTACATTACAAAGTTCTCCCTCCTGACCGTAGTACAGAAGTCAAGATACCTTCCGTCAGATCTGAAATCTGGTCGCTTGACTGGAGAGATCGCAAAGAGGAACAACATTGTGTCTATCCGTATAAAGAAAACCTTGCCCCCTTTATGAAGTGGGACAGGTTTTTTACTTAATCTGATAGATTTTACCTCGTAGTGTTGCATCCGGAGCAGCTTTCTCCTCTGAGAAAACAATAGTGACATCCATAAAAGAGGTGGGAGGGGTAAACTTTATAATATACACAAAAACGACACCATTACGAACACTTGATAGGTACCCAATGCATTGTGCTATGATGCATTTGATCCCTCTCTGGCACTCAAAGGTTTTAAATCAATGTATCAATAAATCATTATTTAAAGGGATAGTAATGTTTCACAAAAACAGCAGCTCCAATTAATCTTCATAGATTTGGGCCATGGAGAGTGTTATTTCAATACTGTCACAGTTGTAGTTCAAGAGTAATTGAATGATAAAGCATACCCCCTTTTACCTAGTGTAAGACACCTCCCCTCAGATGTGGAATCTGGTCTCTTGACCGGACAGGTCACAGCAAGGGACATTCTTCTTACTGTGATCATAAGGAAAACGTTGCCCCCTTGACAGGTTTTTCAGGCTTTTCCTTATGATCACTGAAGATTGTCCCTCTCTGCGATCCATCCGGACAGTCTTGCTGTTCTGAGGTGAGCAGTGTTACATCAGTAAAAGGGGTGGGAGGGGGATACTTTATCATTCAATTACTCTTGAACTATAACTCTGACAGTATTGAGAACACTCCACAGCTTAAATACTATGAAGATTAATCAAAGTTGCTTTTATTGTGAGGCAAATATAGTTTTTGATACCTTTTATTGGCTAACTAAGTAGATTTAGAACGCAAGGTTATCTGTATAACATTCCTGAGGAAGAGACCTAAGGTCTTGAAAGCTTGCATTCTAAATCTGCTTAGTTAGCCAATAAAAGGTATCAAAAACTATATTTGCCTCCTGGATTTCTACGGCTAACACGGTACCAACTCTCATCTGCTTTTATTGTGACACATTACTGTTGCTTTATATTGCTTGATATAGTGGTATGCTGTTTTTTTGCAAGAAAATCTTTTCTGTGTAGCAGCTGGTTTGATCCATATTTTGTTTGTGAACTAGCGTGCGTGTGAGTTTGGGGCTGTTAAGCAGGCAGCCACAGAGAGCCGCATTTTGTCAAGATGGAGTCCTCTTTGTCAGTTCAGCGATGAGCTTCGGATGAGGGAGGGAGCTGTACTGCCTCCTGCCGTGAGCCATATCAATCAGCTTTTCAAGCCATATGCAGTAGAAGCTACGGGGCTGGGATTCCTTCATTACGTATTCCAAGATCTTCATACATCCCCGTTCCTTGACGTTCCATATAGGCTTGTTCTATTTCGCTCTCATCCCATACTTGCCTTTTATTGCCTGTGCTGATTTGCAGACATCCCCTATTTGTATTCAGTACAGATCACGCCACTTCTTTCCTTCTCAAATAATTATTTTTCTGAACAGATATTTGACTTCAAAACACAGAAGATTCACAGTATTTGTGTCTCTTTCCATGGTTTTTTTTAAACCTTTTCTTTGTTTTATTTGCATACATTACACGACTGAAAAGGTTTTATCAAATCCATGGTATGTTCTTATTGTATCAAGAAAATGGTCAAAAATAAAATAAGGCAAATGTGGCATAATTCAGAATGAACCCTTTGTGTGCTGTTGCTTCCCAATCTGTTGGGTACGCCTCTGGCATTTAAATGTTTAAAACGAGACTTGCCTTTGATTTTAAGGACTTTAAAAATAACAAATGTTGTATTACCCAAATATTTAGCTGTATAGATGATGCTAATTAAAGGATGTCCTGTAGGGACAGCCTGTGTTAGCCCTACTTTACCTCTTCTAATCAATGACACTTACCCCTTTTTAGCGTTAGGGGAGGTGGCGAATAATTACTGAGCAGTGTCAGTAAGTGAGGAGTTAATTTACCGATAAAACAGGAAGTCAGTGCTAGTGGAGGTGTGTAATGCATTACTGAGCAGTGTCAGTGAGTGGAGGAGGTAATGTAGGGATAAGACAGGAAGTCGGTGCTAGGGGAGGTGGGTAATGCATTACTGAGCAGTGTCAGTGAGTGGAGGAGGTAATGTAGGGATAAGACAGGAAGTCAGTGCTAGGGGAGGTGGGTAATGCAGTGCTGAGCAGTGTCAGTGAGTGGGGGAGGTAATGTAGGGATAAGACAGGAAGTCGGTGCTAGGGGAGGTGGGTAATGCATTACTGAGCAGTGTCAGTGAGTGGAGGAGGTAATGTAGGGATAAGATAGGAAGTTAGTGCTAGGGGAGGTGGGTAATGCATTGCTGAGCAGTGTCGGTGAGTGGGGAGGTAATGTAAGAATAAGACAGGAAGTCAGTGCTAGGAGAGGTGAGCAACGCTGATGTCGGGGAGGGGTAGAGGGAATGTAGGGAGCAGACAGGAAGTCAGTGCTAGTAGAGGTGAGAAGTGTCACGGAGTGGGAAGGTAATGTAGGGATAAGACTGGAAGCCAATGGTGTAGGGCAGGTGGAGGTAATACATTGCAGAGCAGTATTGGTGGTGATGGGGGGGGGGGTAATGTAGGGATAAGGCTGGAAGGCAGTACCAGGGGAGGTGGATAATGCATTGTTGAGCAGTGTCAGTGAGTGGGGGAGGTAATGTAGGGGAGGTGGGTAAATACATTGTGGAGTAGTGTCGGTGTGTGTGTGGGGAGGTAATGTAGGGATAAGGCAGGAAGTCAGTACTAGGGGAGGTGGGTAATGCATTGATGAGCAGTGTCAGTGAGTAGGAGAGGTAATGTAGGGATAAGACAGGAAGTCAGTGCTAGGGGAGGTGGGTAATGCATTGCTGAGCAGTGTCCGTGAGTAGGGGAGGTAATGTAGGGATAAGACAGGAAGTCAGTGCTAGGGGAGGTGGGTAATGCATTGATGAGCAGTGTCAGTAAGGGGGTTAATGTAGGGATAAGACTGGAAGTCAGTGCTTGGGGAGGTGGGTAATGCATTTATGAGAAGTATCAGTGAGTGGGGAGGTAATGTAGGGATAAGACATGAAGTCAATACTAGGGGAGGTGGTAATGCATTACTGAGCAGTGTCAGCAAGTGGGGAGGTAATGTAGGGATAACACAGGAAGTTAGTGCTAGGGGAGGTGGGTAATGCATTGCTGAGCAGTGTCAGTAAGTGGGGGAGGTAATGCAGGGATAAGACAGGAAGTCAGTGCTAGGGGAGGTGGTAATGCATTACTGAGCTGTGTCAGTGAGTGGGGAGATAATGTAGGGATAAGACAGGAAGTCAGTGCTAAGGGAGGTGTGTAATGCATTACTGAGCAGTGTCAGTAAGTGGGGGAGGTAATGCAGGGATAAGACCAGTACTAGGGGAGGTGGGTAATTCATTGTTGCGCTGTGTCAGTGAGTGGGGAGATAATGTAGGGATAAAACAGGTAGTGTTTGCACGGAATACATTAATTCGGACAGTTTGTAAATCTAAACATGTTTTGTGTATAAAAATTTATATAACATATGGGTTGTTTGTGTGATGGGGTCTCTTGCAGTGGTTCTTGTGTGTACCTTGGACACCCCATAATTTCTAGAAAGCCTTTAACAAAAAATTTGAAGGTTGAGTTGCAAATATATGTACACGTTTGTGCAAACTGTTAGGCATCATGTGTTTTTATGTTTGTCATTCTGATTGAGAGACATAAAAATAAGTATATTTATGTATTTGTACCATTTTCATGCTTCTAGACAAATGAGATATAAAATGTTAGACGTGCCTTGAAAACTGCAGACTACGTGTTAGGGGTTCCTTGAGCATAAGACTACGCACCATGTCACTTCCCATCATTTAAAAATCCAGATTACCAGTATTTGGTGGCTGTCTAGGAAAATAACGAAAATCAGTATTTTGAAATGTTCGTTTAGCAAATACAAGTTGTCTGACTTAGAAATAAGTTCTGTTTATGGTGCTCAAGCCTGTTTTTTATGTGTGTGGGTATTGTCTCCATTACATGTCTCCTGTTATTCAGAGACTCAAAAGAATCATTCTGTTGTGTTACTAGAGTCCGTAATTAACCTAGAGGTCGCTGAACGCCATTTTAAGAAAGGCGTGTTCTCATCAAGCTAGATTGAGCTATTTCTCATTCGTATCTTTTACTTTGGAAATACATTTGAGAAACCGGATGGGGCTCAGGGTAATTGATGGGACCGAGTGAATGAAATTTCACGCAATAAACATATTAATGGTAAGTTGCTTTTAATGTTTTGTTTTAATTCTTTGCATGCCAGAGGGGTACGCAACACATTGCAAAATGTACCCCTCTGGCACTGAAAGGGTTAAGATAAGTGAGAATTTTGCATTTCCTACCTACGGTGAATTTGTTCTGCCCCAGTTTCCTGAATAATGCCTTGCATTTTAAGCTGACCTGTTGCCTTACAATAAATTAACTTAAAATATGATCAAATGACTCATATATTTTTCTCGCCATTTGTGATTTTTAAGTTTTTAGCAACTAACTTTAAAGGGATAGCAATGTTTCATAATAAAAACAGCTCTAATTAATCATCATAGTATTTGGACTTTGGAGAGTGTTATTTCAATACTGTCAGAGTTGTAGTTCAAGAGTAATTCAATGACAAAGTATCCCCCTCCCGCCCCTTTTACTGATGTCACACTGCTCAGCCAGATCAGAAGGGAGGTGCCCAGGTAGACTGCAGAGAGGGACAATCTGCAAATAAGATAAGGGAAAAACCTGAAAAACTTGTCAAGGGGGGCAGGGCTTTCATTGTTCTCATAGGAAGAAGATTGTCCCCTTCTATTATCTGTCTGGTCTATGGACTGGATTCCACATCTGAGAAGAGATGGCTTACACTAGGTAAAAGGGGCGGGAGGGGAAACTTTGCTTGTGAATATCTCTCAAACCATAAAGGTCTGAGAGATAAGACTTATATCGTTTTTCATGTTTTTTTTTTAATGCCTACAAAATAAAAGAAAGATAAAACAAAGTATTACTATCCCTTTAATTGCCTGTGGCACAATGCAGCTGTTTATGCTAATTAGTTATTGTGCTAGGCCAATATTAACTCGCATTCTTCTATGAATGAATATAGACCCGTGGTTCTCAGTCTCGTGTCTTCAGGTATCCCTCCAACTTGCTAACTTCAATCTCTGGAGCACTATTAACATTTTAAATATAATTCTCCAAAGGTAGAAATAACTGTAGAAATATTTGTAGGGCAAACAAGCATGTTGTGCTTAACAGTTTCAGTAAATATACATTTTAAAATGAGAATTCACATTTTTAGGGGAAAAAAATAGGGTCCCCCTAAATAAATGTCTGTGTGATACGAAAGTGCCAAGGCACCCTGGTTGAGAACCACTTATCTAAGCAGAGTACACACTTGCACGCGCTCTCTCTCTCGCACACGTGGTGTCTCTCTCGCATGCACAGTCTCTCTGTTGCACGTGCAGCCTCTCCACATGTGCAGTGTCTGTCTCTCTCTCTCTCTCTCTCTCTCTCTCTCTCTCTCTCTCTCTCTCTCTCTCTCGCACGCTCAGTGTGTCTCTCTCTCTCTCTCTCTCTCTCGCACGCGCAGTCTCACACTCAATAGGTTGGGGAGTGACGAGTTTGGCATGGAACAGAACTAATTGACGTGCAAGAAATCGGCATAAAGTACAACCAATCCATGAAGGATGGTTTCTCAAAAACTAGGTATTGTACAGAAAATTAGACAGCACGACAGGCAGACATTATTTGTCTGTAAAACTGAACTTTTTCTTAAAGGTGACAACTCCGCTATAATTAGAAAAAAGTTTGGTAGACAGCATGTTAATTATGTTGTACTATTTCTGCCCATGGGATCCCTAAGCAAAATGCCTTTAACTCTTCCCCAGGGAGGCTTGCCACTGAGAAACATGAGGCTCATTCTTCCCTGTGTCAGTCTGGCATTAATATTGGTTATCATGGTTGTCTGCAGAGGTCACAGCACAGCTGATTCAATGTGAATGCGCCCAATCTTGTTAGCAAGCTCTGTAGCACAATAAAGAGGATTACAGGGATGCTGTACTCAATCACGTATTTTCCATCCTCGGAACACAAATGATTTATCTGCTGCACCATTCAGTAACTGCACACATTTGCTTTTAACTCTTTCTTCCAGGAGCCATGCAAAGTGAAATATTTATGCATTATAGCACACAATGAAGCGCCCCTTTTTTAAATTTTTTTCCCCTTTTTCTTCAGGATGCTATTCAGCGCACCTCGAATGGAGTGCAGCTGTGTGTGGAGCCCTGAAATCCGTGTACGTCGTGGGTCTTTTAGGGTCGTCCACTGTATGATGTACATATACGTTCTTGGTGGTTAACCCCTTAAAGGGATAGTAATACTTTGTTTTATTTTATTTTGTAAGCATTAAAAAAACATGAAGAACGATATAAGTCTTATCTCTCAAACCTTTATGGTTTGAGAGATATTCACAAATAAAGTTTCCCCTCCCGCCCCTTTTACCTAGTGTAAGCCATCTCTTCTCAGATGTGGAATCCAGTCCATAGACCAGACAGATAACAGAAGGGGACAATCTTTTTCCTATGAGAACAATGAAAGCCCTGCCCCCCTGGACAAGCTTTTCAGGTTTTTCCCTTATCTTAATTGAAGATTGTCCCTCTCTGCAGTCTACCTGGGCACCTCCCTTCTGATCTGGCTGAACAGTGTTACATCAGTAAAAGGAACGGGAGGGGAATACTTTGTCATTGAATTACTCTTGTACTACAACTCTGACAGAATTGAAATAACACTCTCCAAAGTCCAAATACTATGATGATTAATTAGAGCCGCTTTTATTATGAAACATTACTATCCCCTGAAAGCCGGTCCGGACGGATCGCACCAAGGGACATTATTGTCAGTCTTGATGAAGCTGGGCAGAGTTTTCCTTATACCAACACAATATTGTCCCTCATTGCGAACCGTCTCGACCGATTTTAAAATATGCAATGGATTATAACAAATTACAATGAACACTCGTATACAGAAGTTTTTTTGCTTTGTTTTGTTTTTTTTCGACATTACTATCTTATTAAGAAACATATGTTATATCTGAAATGTATCCAGTTATAAAGAAATCCTTTATTGTAGGAGACCAGAAGCCCGATATCAGTCATTCCTGGTCTCCATTGAGAAGCATTGCAGCGTGCCGCAAGGCAACTGGATGGGACTTACGGAGGAGGCGCGCAGACTGCAATAACCTGCCCGTCAGTCTCCTACAATAAAGGATTTCCTTATAATGGGCTACATTTCAGAGGTAACATATCTATTATAAAGCTAGTCGCTACCTTCTTAATTATTGCAGGGAGACCTTATAGCGGGTGAAAGTTCCACTTTAACAAATGTGTAGACTGTCCTTTTCGGCTGTTACTTGGTTAATTGTTTGTACTGAGAGGTAGGAGCTAGTTGAGAGTTAGCACCAATGCTTCTTCCTTTCAGAAAGCCTGGTAAATTATCTGAGCCCATTTACTGACAATGCACTAGCACTTCTCAGACACCTCAAAACTGCAGTGTTAACTGATGTCAGGCAGCCCTGCAAAATGCAACAATGTAATCTGCCATGGAAATTAGGAAAGGCTAGGTTTTTAGGCTTAAGAAGAAAAAATAGATACATTTTGTATAGGTTCTAACAGGATATTTGTATATGACCCCCAGGTCATTTTTAGGTGTTAGCCCCTTGAGTGCCAGAGAAATTTCCAGTGCAACGTGTTTGATACCTTTGTGGTATTCAGAGGGTGAATGATTGTTTAAATTGGCCCCATCTTCATGTCTATTGGGAACTATCAACTCTATGGTATAGTATCTTATGGCTTGTGGGGGATGATACGAGTTGTAGTCTCTCAAACGGCTGTAGAACCAAAAGTTGTCTTCCTGCGTGTTAAAGTAAAATGGCTGCCAGCTGTTTAGATGCATTAATGGTTTGCAAGGCCAGCGTTATGCATGTTGTCAGTACTAATTACTGTGAAGCTACCCTTCTGTAACATTCAGGTTTAGATGAGCTCAGAATAGGCTGGATAGTTTCTGTCTGCTCTGCGTGAGCCTGGTTAAACATCCAGCAATATATCTGTGTGCTCAATATGTGTAGTTGTCAGTGCAGCTTCTGGAGACAGTCGCTAAACAAAGGGCCCTCAGAACACAGGCTTGCAATTGAGTCCGACGTGTCTGCCAGAGCTGATTATCCGTATCGAGCAGCCATTGTGAAAGTACGTGTTTGTCAATATGAGCCTGCTGGTGCGGAGAACAATTCACCCCCGTGACCTCTCGCAGAGGAACCAAATGACCTCACACAGTAATTGTCCACTTCATCTTGTCAGGTGTCTGCACTGCATCAAGGTGGACTGGTCGTACTCAAGAAACTGAAAAAGGGTGCAAGTTTGGAGCGCACCATCTGCGCTTTAGGGGCCAAAATAAAACTCCTGTTTAAATTCAACTTTTAACCCCTCCTTATTAAAATCAACTGGAATATTGTTTTGCTCCAGCATTGCGTGCCTCCTTGGCTTGATGAGGAAAGACTCTAAAAGTGCAATTCAGGAGCAAACCAACTGCTTTATAGGGACAAATAAACCCAATGAGTGGGGTTATTATGTTTCTAGTATTTAAGGAGTTAAAGGCCCTGTTTAAATCAATGGGAATTTGTACCTCTTTGGATTCATGAAGTGCATCTTCCTAGTTCATCAGGCAAAAAGGTTATATTCGTGGAACAAACCAATTACGCCGTAGGTGGGAATTCAGTGAGCATAAGGAGAATCCTGTCAAGGGGGCAGGGATTTCATTGCTCTCACAGTAAGAAGATTGTCCCTTGCTGTGACCTGTCCAGTCAATAGACCAGATTCCACATTTGAGGGGAGGTGACTTACACTAGGTAAAAGGGGCAGGAGGGGGATACTTTGTCATTGAATTACTCTTGTACTACAACTCTGACAGTATTGAAATAACACTCTCCGTGGCCCAAATACTATGGAGATTAATTGGAGCTGCTTTTATTATGAAACATTACTATCCCTTTAAACGGCTGAATGTATCTATTTACACTGCCTATACCTTGTTCTGTTTGTTCCTCAATCAATGAAATGGTTTCAGAGATTTTTGGTTTAGCACTTAGGGGTTCTTACCTGTTTGGCACAGTCTGCATGATTACTTACACACCTGTCCTGATATTGTCCTCCTCCTCCTCCTCCTCTTCTGAGGCTGCTTGTCCAAAAGGCATAAATTAACCTTTAGAGTGCCAGAGTGGTACGCAATGCATCTCTTTACCCCTCTGGCACTTCAAGGGTTAATGGGATGCATAATCATGTGCGTATGTTCCCACTAAGATAACTATTTAGATAGATGACAGTTCCCCTCTTTGCCGCTCTGGGCCTGTGTGGAACTTTGGTGATCTGTACACTTTCTCTGTTGCACACTGCTTAAAAAGGCTTTCATCTTGTTCAGAGGATTTGTAAGCAAGTCACGTTTTATTTTTTTATAAGCTCATAACTGTGCTGCCAAAGCTATTTACTGTGATTAGCACCTTGAAAATGGTAATAATCTACATTTGTAAGTATAATATTTATCAATTTACCTGTCATTCTTTATAGTAATGAGACTGCCTTTGTATTGATGGTCCTTGACCGGCCGAAAAAACCATCTCTGCACTATATGACCAGCTATATTGATGTGATGCGTAATAGCGGTCATTCCATAACAAGGTTGCTGACCAAAGTATGTTTCTTGTGGTCTGTGTAATGGGATGCTACTTGAATTAAGAAATTTAACTGCAATGGTGGAAATAAATTTAAGTACATTGTTCCCTCTTACGCTTGGTTTGTATGGGTGACATCACAGATTTATAGGTATAGTAATACTTTATATGTTAAATAAGTGTGTGAGATAGATAGATATCTATCTAATATATAATATAGTAGTGTTTATCCCCCTGAGTTAAAAAAAAGGGTACTCTTACTGCTGAAAGGTGTTTTATTCAAAAGTTATTACAACTCAGTCGAATTTTTTAGGTGCAATATCACAGTGGCCTGAAATTGTACAGTGGCGCTGTTGCTACACCATACTATGGACTGCTCTGGTCCATAGACCATAAATCTCCATAGGATGGTGTAGCAACAGGGCCACTGTAAATTTCAGGCCACTGATACTGCATCTAAAAAATTCAACTTTGAGCTGTAATAACTTTTGAATAAAATACCTACATATTTTTTTTTTTTTACATTTTAAGTATTACTTTTCCTTTAACCCTTTGAGTGCCAGAGGGGTACACAACACATTCCTTTACAATGTGTTGCATACCCCTCTGGCACTCAAAGGGTTAATGGCAGAAACGGAGCAATTCTGAGACGGACCATCTGCCTCCTAATCGATAAAAATCCCTTTGTGTTAAATGGTGTATTTTAACCCTTTTGAGTGCCAGAGTTGCGTTGGATACCTTCCAGTGCACTTAAGGGGTTAATCCCTTGAATGCCAGCGAAGTCTTGCTTCTGAGTCCTGTCAAGCATCCAAGGCGTTTGTTATATAAATACAGTATAGAGGTTCTTTCCCAGAATTGCTCCCTTTTCTCTTTGTGTATATTGCCTGGTACAGATGAACTGTGATCCTCCTGGTGCTTGATGCCTCCTGTTTGCTAATGTATTAGTGCAGATGTGACAGGGCCTCGCTGTGCCAGTGTTTAATAAACGGGTGGAAATGTCATTGTTGAATATTCCAGGAATTATACAAAAAAACAAAACGCATTCAGTTTGAGAATGAACAAGGAGGAACTCCTTTTCCCCCAGATCTTTTTGGTCTGTTCTTGGACATCTCGCTGTTGGACTACAAGTCCCATCATCCCCACACCAGCCGACATCTGGTTGAGGGTTGATGGAAATCGTAGTTCTCAACATCTGGATGATCTGACATTTGACTGGTTCTGGTGGAATTCCGTTCAATGATGTTTTTAACCACTTAATAAACCCCCCACCACCACCACCCAAATTAGCTTATTATGCCTGGAAAATGCTAATGGACACAGCAACATTTTCAGAAAATGCAAAATGTTATTGTAAAAAAACAAAATACATTGCGGGGTTATTACTGCTAAATAAACCGGATACTACCATTGCTGGCATTATGAATCTTCATAGTATTTTGATCATGGAGAGTGTTATTTCAATACTGTCAGAGTTGTAGTACAAGAGTAATTGAATGATAAAGTATCCCCCTCCCACCCCTTTTACTGATGTAACACTGCTCACCTCAGAGCAGCAAGACTGTCCGGATGGATCGCAGAGAGGGACAATCTTCAATGAGCATAAGGAGAAACCAGTCAAGGGGGCAGGGTTTTCCTTATGATCACAGTAAGAAGATTGTCCCTTGCTGTGACCTGTCCGGTCAAGAGACCAGATTCCACATGTGAGGGGAGGTGGTTTACACTAGGTAAAAGAGGCGGGAGGGGGATATTTTATCATTCAATTACTCTTGAACTACAACTCTGACAGTAATGATATAACAATCTCTGTGGCCCAAATACTATGAAGATGTACTGGAGCTGCTTTTATTTTGAAACATTACTATCCCTACAAGACACTCTGCAGAGCACTCTGGCATCTCTTTTATTGCTCAGATTATTTTAATCTGACCATAAACTGTGTGTTCCTAGTGAGTAATGGAAATTCAGTGAGTAAATGAGTAATGGAAATTCAGTATCTAACGTAGTAAATGATGTAGGTTAATTTGCATGTTCTTTTTCTGCCCCTTTTCTAATACAGGGGAATTATATCAGTAGAGCAGTTGTGAGCCACACGAGGCCTTCCTCCTGCTGATTGACATTATGCCTCACGTGTTATGATTTTCATGCTGAGTACAATGAGGCTCCAACTGCTGTTGTGCTTTATTAAAAATAATTACAATTAAAACTTTATTTAAAATTAACTGTCCAGGCAGTTAATCCTTTGCATCCTAAGGTGGAGGTAAACCTCGGGCTACAATTCTTTGTAGAAAGTGGCAGAAATGACTTCACCATTTTGTGCCAGTTTGAACTGTAATAGAATAAATCCTCTCCTAGCAGCGGGGGAGTACCCTTGTTTTGTTTTGCTCAAACCCCCCCCCCCCAAAAAAAAAAAAAAGTGGTTTCTTGTTCACTGTCTGCCCTGCAGGGGGTTGAAGATCGGCTGCATGCAACAAATCAGGGGTGGCCTATCCGCTCCCCAATGTGCAGAGGGAGAGAGAGAATGTATTTTTTTGTGTGTGTGTGTGTGTGTGTGTGTGTGTGTGTGTGTGTGTGTGTGTGTGTGTGTGTGTGTGTGTGTTTTGTTTGTTTGTGTGTGTTTTGTTTGTTTGTGTGTGTTTTGTTTGTTTGTGTGTGTTTGTGTGTTTTGTTTGTTTGTTTGTGTGTGTTACCCAGGGGTGGAAGGAGACCACATTCATCGAGAAGACCATATACAGTGTAGAAAGTTCATTGCAACGAAATGCCGACTGTTTCCCTTCCTCAGAGGATTACCCCATGCTGCTATAACTGTAGACGTGTTTCATGTTTCATATGTTGCAGGCATTAGTCAATATCGATCATACCCATTTATTAACCTTAAAGGAGCAGTAAACTTTTTTTATGAAAACACATATTTTACAGAACATTTCCTGCTGAATAAAACAAGGTCACTCCCACCGCTGTCAGATGTTTTATTCAAAATTTATAGCAGTTTAAATAATCAGGAAATGAATTTACTGTGTTACTTCCTGATAGTTCTGACAGGAAGTGAATTTACTGTGTTTACTTCCTGATAGTTCTAACTGACAGGAAGTGACTCAGCAGTTTCTATCACATTCTATGGAGAACTGTATGTCACTGACTTTTCTGACTTTCCTCTCCATTAGAATCTAACAGCAAAAACTAATTAGAATTTGACCACTAGAGGGCACTGCTAATGTAAAAAAAAAACATGGGTTTAACTCTGGAAATATGAATCTTTCGGCAGTGGGAGTACCCTTATTTTACTCAATAGGAAAATCCCTACCATATATATTTTTTATAAAAAAAAGTTTACTGCTCCTTTAAAAGTGTGTGTGTGTGTGTGTGTGTGTGTGTGTGTGTGTGTGTGTGTGTGTGTGTGTGTGTGTGTGTGTGTGTGTGTGTGTGTGTGTGTGTGTGTGTGTGTGTGTGTGTGTGTGTGTGTGTGTGTGTGTGTGTGTGTCTGTCTGCAAGTCATTTCCTCTGCTGCCTTATGCCGTAGTTCCTATTCTTTTTGGGTCAGGGAACACAAAATCTTGCCTTGGTTGTTTTATTGCATCTCCCATCATCCTAGCCAGGCCAGTGGTTGGTTGAAGTTGATTAAAGATGTAGCCTGGCAGAAACCGCAGAGCCACAGGTTCTCCACTAACAATGTTTGAAATTTGGTTTATCTCTTGTGCCCATTTCTTTCTGATGCAAAAATCCTTCTGATTGTGGAGAAATCTCCAAAGCATTACGACACAATACATTCACGGGTTAAAATAGTCTCAATGTCTTGAAGCTGAATATTTGGCTCTCTTGCCTTTTAACCATGAATGATGACACTATTGATCCTGCAACTGTTGCTCATTTAGTCTGCTCTCTCAATAATTACTTCGTTGGCACTTTTTATTGATAATTATTAAGTCATTTAAGAGCTTTTAATAGCTTTTCAAATTTTAAGCCTGAAAGCCTCCGTTGGCATCTGGTCTCAAGATATATAGTGTGCCTCCAAGCCAAGACAGGATAACGGATAGATTCCAGTGAGATGCAAGTCCCATGTTTGAAGTATTTAAAGAGAGATAATAATGCTTATGTTTAACATTGTATCACGCTGTGTGCCATTTAACCCTTTGAGTGCCAGAGAGGTGCAGAGCAATGCGTTGCGTACCCCTCTGGCACTCAAAGGGTTAAAAGAATGACCTCATTCACCCATTTTATATTTGGGAAATTATTTAACCCTTTGAGTGACAGAGTGGTACGCAACACATTGCAAAGCAATGCGTTGCGTACCACTCTGGCACTCAAAGAGTTAAGGAACCGGCATTTTGTAACAAGCCATTTCGAAAGATATTTCAGAAGTAACCATATTTATTATCCAATTTTTGTTAACGATAAATTGAGATATTTAGCTTTATTTGTATGTCGGGTAGTGCAAATATAAGAAGCATGCCTGGCAGATACGAACATTCTGCACTGCTTTACATTACCAACTGCCGCTTCCTGCCAGCCTGTATTAGATTTGTTGTATAAACTGATAAACAAAGGTAAATATCTTATAAAATATCTGAGATAAAAAAAGGTCTAACCTTCATATAGGTGATTTTGAAAAGCTCTAAGTTTATTAATCGCTTCCCCCACTCCTCATTGTGACATCAACCCATCTCTCTTGAAGAGGCTGACCTTAACCCTTTGAGTGCCAGAGTGGTATACGACCCATTAACCCCTTAAACGATAGTGGTCTCCATTGCAAAGACCTCTCTAGCATTCAGCGGTTTATAAGAGTCTCCGTTTAAGTCCTTTATAATTTGTATTTGTCTCATGACTCAGTTGGCTTGCCCCCAGAATTGCTCCTGTCTTGGCATTGTACGTATGGCCTGAATCCGACAGTATCTTCACTTTGTAACTGTAACGTTTTGACAGTTGGAAGCTGGACTGACACACAGGTCTGTGAGGCAAGTCCATCAAAGCCTGGTTCTGGGGCAGACCAACTGTACCATGGGGGTGGGGGGAGGGATAAAAAGCGCAAGTGATTTTCTTTGAGGATTTTAACTCCGTGAACACTTAAGTGGTCTCCAACACATTGCGGAGCAATGCGCTAGAGACCTTTATAGCATTCATGGAGTTAGGAAGCACTTAATTAAATGGGGATTTGGGAAGTTATTTTATTTGTCCCCTATAGCACACTTGGTTTGCTAGAATTTTCATTTGAATGCCAACTTAAATTTTCTTTCAAAGACTCCTGTCCATTCAGTGACCGCTGAGCACTCCTAACTCCTATATAAACAGTAAAACAAAGGTATGTACACGTGTTTATTTCTAGAAGAAATAATCATTATTATTATTAGAGATAACTGAATGCGTTAAAGGATCGTTATCTTCTATTAATAAACCCCACTTAGTCTGGACTGAACATACAGAAATGGCCGCTGTGAATCAGTTCTGTGTGGATTGTTCCCCAAATTAACCTTTTGAATCAGAACAAACACCTATTAATACATCAACACACCGGCACCACTTACCTTAATGGCCCCTATGAATTTTTCTCTTTCTCCTTTGCTCAGAAGGTAACCTCTTCAGTCAGTCCTGGATGTCCTCTCTGTAGAGGCGGACATGACAGTTGTGGGCAAGACCACAGGATATTAACTCTGCACATGTACTCTGCCTGCTTCATTGTGAGGGAAGAATGCCAGTAACTGTCATGTCTGCCTCCACAAAGCTGGCATTCAAGACTAACTGAAGATGTTTTGGCACAAGGGTGAAATTCATAGGGGCCATCAGGATTTTCTGGTCAAAGTAAGGTAAGAGTCTGTGTGTGTTGGGGGCATGAATGGGTGTTCTACTCCTTTAACCGATTGCGTGCCAGGGAGTTAGCAAACGCATTGCAATGCTTTGGATATATCCCTGGCACTCAGAGTTAACCATTTGAGTGCCAGAGCGGTATGCAACACATTGCGTTGCGTACCAACCTGGCACTCAAAGGGTTACGGGCCGGAGAAGTTTGCAAAGCATTGAAAAAAATGGTACTTCATGTGTTAATCTCTAATTGGCACTGTGTTTCTTATTAATGATGCCAGGCAAGACTTCTTAATTGGGTGGAGTTTGGGGTGTTTGTCCATCTCAGTGGACATGATATTTGGTATGCAAGATTATATTATATTATTATATTATATTTTATAATTATAAGGGCCATTAGATTTTCTACCTAAATTAGGTGGTTTTATATATTATAATTAGATATTATAGGTATATATTATATAATTAAGTTGCTGCTGCTTTAAGTGTTGTAAGCTGGTTGGGGGATGATGGGAGCTGTAGTCTCCCAACACCTGACTACCCCCGTTTTAAGACAGCTTAACTCTGAGTTCGAGGCATTGGATATCTTTGACACTAAAGGAGTAAGAAATGGTGGTGAATCTCTCCCAATTAGGCCCCTTTCTCACGGGTGGCAGTAACACACAATGTACACTGGTGATGTCGCCCAGTCGGAATGGTACGCTGATGTCCAATCGCCTCGCGTAAACAAACTAAGGTCCAACAAGCTGCATTTTTAACTATATTCACACAGGAACGGAGCAAAGACACAGGAGGACAGGTCTGCACAATGGACTATAGGGCTGTCTGAAGACCTTTCACACAAGCGATGTTGGAGGTTGCAAAAGCCATCTCATCCTCCAATGAATCACTGACCCATGTGGCCTTCAGCCAATCACGTTTAACTGATGCTCAATGAGCCGGTTTGAGGGAGATTTGTCTCATGTCATGAAACCCTAAACGTACAAACACATACATATTTTATTGCTTCAGACTGCTCCTAATGAATCAAATGTTTGCTTTGACATTACAGTTGAAAAACCAAGCATGAAAATAATTGAGGAAGCTTCAAAACTGAATATTTATGAGTGTCGCTACAATACCCGTACAGACGAGAGTGGATTTCTCTCCCGCTGAAGCTTTGTGATTGAGACTAGGCAAGAGAGTGGGTGCTGTGGGGGTAATTTGTCACAAGCAGAGTGTTTTTGTCTCAGATTGTGACCCTTCCTTTAGTCTTTATCTGTCGATACGAGGTGGGGAATGTATTCTGTTTCCCGCAGAGCTTAAAAAGCACATCAGACGTGTTGGTGTTTCAGCTTTGGTAGTAAATGGCACGTAGACTCACTTAGGAGAGATTTGCTCATCTCCAAGTGTTTCGTTTTGATGGCTATCCCTGCACTTTGCTGGCAGTATTTACCCATAAAACGTTTATTTATTCTTTATAAGAAAGAGACAGCTGTGCCCTTAACCCTTTGAATGCCAAAGGGATAGCATATACCCTCTGGCACTGATTACCCAAGGGTGGCACAATGCATTCCACCCCCTCTGGCATGATCCAAAGCCTCAGTGCAAAATTGCTCTTGGAGACTGTAAAATTGTGAGGGCAGGGCCCTCTACAGATCTTGTTTCTATGAAGGTTAAAGGAAAAACACTCATACCACACCAACCAACAACCCCCCCCCTCTACACACGCAGACACCCCCACTCCTGACATTCTAAATGGATGCTATGAATTTTGACCCTTAGCCTTTGTTCAGGAGATGGCATCTTCAATCAAGTTCTGGATGTCAGGTGTTTGAGGCGGACATGATAGTTATTGGCAGGATGTCAGGTGTTTGAGGCGGACATGACGGTTAATGGCAGGATGTCAGGTGTTTGAGGCGGACATGACGGTTAATGGCAGGATGTCAGGTGTTTGAGGCGGACATGACTGTTAATGGCAATCCCCCTGCCCTCCAAATTGAAGCAGGCAGAGTGCGTGGGTCTACTTAAACCTTTAAGGACAAGAAAGGTATGCAACATCTTGCAAACATGTGTTGCACACCCTTTCCTATCCTTAAAGTGTTAAATTTACCACGTGCAGTGAGCAGAGTTTGATGTGGTCTTGCCAGTAACTGTCATGCCCGCCTCCATGGACATGACCTTCAGGATTGATGGAAGATTTTATCTCTTGAACCAATGCACTTAGGGGTCATTAAGATTTTCTGGCAATAGTAAGAGGTGTGTGTGTGTGTGAATGAGGAGTTGTGCAATGGCTTAAATAGCAATGTGTTGCACTACTCATTTGTAATTAAAGGGTTAAGATTAACACGAGTAAAGTTTGTGATTCGGCGTGGTTATCTCATCCAAGACAGACTAAAGAGGTTATACGTACAGCAAGGTAAATGATTCGGGTGATTGGGGGTACCAGGAGGTGTTAGTCTCCTAACCCTTTGAGCTCCAGAGGGTTACGCAACACATTGCTTGCAATACGTTGTGTGCTCCTCTGGCGTTCAAAGTGTTAACACTCTGTATCCAACAATCCATTCCAGCATGACATGAAAAGCAACAAAGTTTGTATTTGTGAGACCAAACAGGCTGCATTTTGAGCTCCAATTCTGGCACGGACACTGCAGATCTCTCCCAGGCTGATAACTCTATATGCAACCAGAAAGCAAATTATTCTTAGGTGATGAAATATGAGCTTTCATAACCCCAAAAGCCTCCCTTTCAGATGGTAACCATATGAGGAAATTACATCTGTGGTCATGACAGATCATGCACTGCAATACACACAAACACTTCCATTCTGGCCCTGAAAAAAAATGATGACTGTCTGCTAAATGGAGTAATATATCTATAATAAATGACCACCACAAATATGTAATGTCAGGCAGAGTATTGCTAGCTGAACCCTCCCTCTCTCTGCCAGAGGGGCTTAAAGTGCACTTCTCTGATTTTTAGGTCCTGCGGACAAGGAAGGGTTTCCACTAGTGAAAATGACTGCCCAGACCTGCTTGGATGAGGCATGCAATTGTGAAAGCTAGAGCGGCAATTGTGTGGTAAACCAGTTGCCCCCCAGGGGACAATTAGACATTCTAGTTGATTTAAAGGGATAGTAATACTTCGTTTTAACTTTATTTTATTTTGTAGGCATTAAAAAAACATGAAGAATGATATAAGTCTTATCTCTCAAACCTTTATGGTTTATGAGATATTCACAAGCAAAGTTTCCCCTCCCGCCCCTTTTACCTAGTGTAAGCCATCTCTTCTCAGATGTGGAATCCAGTCCATAGACCAGACAGATAACAGAAGGGGACAATCTTCTTCCTGTGAGAACAATGAAAGCCCTTCCCCCCCCTTGACAAGCTTTTCAGGGTTTTCCATTATCTTAATTGCAGATTGTCCCTCTCTGCAGTCTACCTGGGCACCTCCCTTCTGATCTGGTTGAACGGGGGGGGGGATACTTTGTTTGTGAATATCTCTTAAACCATAAAGGTTTGAGAGATAAGACTTATATCATTCTGCATGTTTTTTTAATGCCTACAAAATAAAATAAAGTTAAAACGAAGTATTACTATCCCTTTAAAGGAGCAGTAAGAGCCAGGGAGCGTACTTCCTGAGAGTTCTAATTGACAGGAAGTAACTCTGCAGATTCTATAGAGAACTGATCTCAGTGACGCACCCCTCCAATAGAATGTAACAGAAAGACATCTGAAATCTGGCCACTAGAGGCCACTGTTAATGTTAAAAACGAGAATTTATACTTTAATAACGCTGGAAAATGCATCTATCAGCAGCAGGCATACCCTAGTTTACTTGGCAAGAAAAAGTCCTGCAGTGTGCTTTTCATTAAAGTATACTACCCCTTTAATTTTGTGCTCTGAGTCCTGCATGCATTTTCCAAGTTGAGTCTTGGTTTGGTCTTGATGATACTGGCAGCAATGGAGCACAATTCTATCCCTGCTCTACTTGCCTATAAGTAAAATGTCTGCCTTCCTATATGGTTTCACCAAGGACTGCTATTGTTTTGCATGTTTCAGCCAGGCTCAGCATGCTGCGGTGTTCTGCTAGTCAACATGGAACATTGAGCACCAAAGAAATGTAGTTAGGCCTAGTTCTCATGGGTTACTTTGTTGCAACACGTGTCACAGATTAGATATTCTTGTTTCTATAGGGTAATTGACAGCCTGATATCTATGCAACATTGTGTTACAAAGTAGCTCATGTAGGCCTGTTTCTGGGGCAAACTCAATGACATCGTGAATTGAACTTATTTCGTAGCCACAAATTAAACTTGGCCCAAGTATGAAGACTTTCAGTCAGTGACTCGTCTCTTTCAAAGAGTGCATTATAAAATAAAGTTGTGGACACCAGCTAGTCTGCTGGTAACAGGTTGAATTACTTTTTTTTTTTTTTTTTTTTTTTTTTTTTTAATTTATTTATTTATGTGAAATGCAATACAACATAGAATTGAATAAAGAAAGCAAGAAAACAAAGAAAAGAAAATGTGGGGCTGTAAGGAGTCGACCTTGTGAGAACCATGTCACTAAGATGGGGTGTAGAGGGATGACTAAGAATAGTGGAGATATCTACCTAAGAGTTAAAATACAATTATTAGCTCCTCTAAGACAGCCTATACCAGTGGTTCTCAATCTTTTTGTTGGGTGCACCCCTGACACGTAATCTAGAACATTTGGGGCACCCCTAACATATTTAATGTACTGTGTCAAGGGCATAAGAAGGGTACAATACATAATACTGTTATTATTAGGTCTTTTAATCACAATAACAAAACTAAACATATTGTGCATAACAATTTCTATAAATCTTTATTTAAAAATCCATTTTTATTAGTTGTCTTAGAAAACACGGGTCACCCTAAGCTGATGTGTGCCACGGCAACCTGGTTGAGAATCACTGGCCTGTACTGATTGTGTAGCCAGAAGGCGTATATTGGGACCACACCTGGTGTCTATTGTTGGGAATGTCCCCACCAAGAAGAGACTACCGTAAAATCTCGGGTATAATACGCACAATTTTACCCCACTTCACCTTATGTGAAATGGGGGGTGCGTATTATACACGAGAGTTTAAAAAAAATAAATAAAATAGGGTTGTCCGATCCCTTCCCTCCCTCCCCCGGGTCAAACCCGCTTTAAAACCAGCCTTAAAGGTTGACGTCCGCTTCTTCTGTGGATGAGGCAAAATAATCCGTTCTGCACAGCTTCCTTGCGGGCAGCACGCTTCCCTTTGCCGCCCGCTTCCATCAATGGGCTTGCAGGACCTTCCGCCTACAGCCAATGATAATGCCCTGATACACAGGTGCGTATTATACCTGAGATTTTACGGTAAGTGAAACAGAGAGAATGATGGTATAAAAAGAAGAGGAAGAAATGGAGGGGGATAAGGGGGAGAGGAAAAAGGGGGACCGGCACACCTCCCAAACTGACGGAGAACACTAGACTACAACCGATCAAGGATGCGGGATATTGAGTAATGAGGAAGGGGATGACCCCCTGAAAGTGTAGGACCCCTAACATCCACAGTCAGACACGAGGGTAAGATACGTTTATCCAGAGGTTGGAAAGGAAAGTCAAGGGGTCCAAACAGCCTGAAAGGCAGCCATCCTACCACAGACTGAATTGTAATTACTTTTCATTGGGATTACCCTTGTTTTTTTTACTCCACAGGAAAAGCCATGCAACACGTGTAGTTTCATAATAGGCTGAGCAGATAGGGTAAATAAGAATACCATGTTAAACACATGGATATGCATGAGTACACTGTGTTTATTCTGTTCTGCCCAGCTAGTAAGATTAATCCCTAATAGTGCAGCTTGGTGAGTGAGCTCATTGGGAAAACACAATAGTAAGATAATGCAGCCAGCTTGGGATCACTCTGGGGACTTTAACCCTGATGGCTGCAGACAGTCTGTTTGTACCAGCAACATAAGAGGTCGGTAACGAGAGGTCTGGAAACAGAAACATGATCTAGGCTGAGATTGGGGAGAACGGGTGCCTGTAGGCAGCTTGATTCCTAAGCACAAGATTCATGATGAGACATTATAGCGTATCCACAGGGAAATGGTAAGATAGATATACATATAGCTGGTTACCTGGGTCGCTAGTAGAATACACCTTTACAGTGCTGGGGGTTGTGTGATATATTTCATACTCTCTGGCTCTCAATGGGTTAAACCGTAGTGCTCTCCCTTCTATTATCCCTTTGAATGCAAGGGGTTAAGCAATGCATTCTGTACCCCTCTGGCACTCAAAAGGGTTAACCCTCTCAGTCCCAGAGGTGTGTCCCATGCATTGCGTAGCATATTCCTCTGGTACTTAAAAGGTTAATAAATGTGTTGCTAGTCTGACATAAGAAGCCTGTCTCGTGCAAGTTGTAAATCCACAATTCCGTCACACTTTTTTTTTTTTTTTGTTGTTGAGGTTTTTGGTAAACAGGAAACATGAGATTTCTAAGATTAACCCTTTGAGTGCCAGAGCGGTGTCCAATGACACCCCTCTGGCAATCGGGTTAAAATTGGGTGAATCCATACTCTGTAGTAGTTTGGGACTGTGTTTTATGTGCCATTGTCAGTTTAGCGCCATGGAATACAGTGGCACAATAGTGTGATGAGCAAGGCCTCTGCTTGGTATTGATATTAACACCAACATGGTACTGGCGTTACAATGTGTTGTGTACCCCTCTGGCTCTCAAAGGGTTAATGCAGTTTTCAATTATTTATACTATAATATGAAAAGTCCACTTTAAAATGAGATTGCCATTTGCAGTGGGTGGGGTTTGTGTCCTGTGGTCCTACCAGCAACTGTCATGTCTGCTTCCATTGACATAACATCCAGGACGTACTGAAAATGTTATCGATTGGACAGACACAGTGGTAAAATTGACAGGGGCCATTGGGATTTTCTGGCCATAGTAAAGATAAGTGGGGAGTTTTACTTCCCCTCTAAACACCACAGAGCAATGCGTTGCATACCCGTCCAGCACTCAAAGGGTTATACTGCAGGAGGGTTGTCAGTTGTTGGGCCTCCAGCTGTTGACGACTACAGAGGCTGGTTGGGGATATTGGGAGTTGTAGTCTCCAACAGCTCAGCCTCTCTAGTCCTGTCTTAGACGGTGGAGATATCAAAATTCTTTTGCATCGCATTGGAGATCTCAATAGCATTGCAGGAGTTAAAAGCCTCAATTTAAATCGGTGTTTCTCAACTCCGGTCCTCAGGACCCACTAACAGGCCAGGATTTGATGATTTCCTTGTTAGAGCACAGGTGAGTTAATCAATGTGAATGAGCCTCTGATCACATGATTTCCTTGTTAGAACACAGGTGAGTTAATCAATGTGAATGAGCCTCTGATCACATGATTTCCTTGTTAGAGCACAGGTGAGTTAATCAATGTGAATGAGCCTCTGATCACATGATTTCCTTGTTAGAGCACAGGTGAGTTAATCAGTGTGAATGAGCCTCTGATCACATGATTTCCTTGTTAGAGCACAGGTGAGTTAATCAATGTGAATGAGCATCTGATCACCACACCTGTGCTCTAGCAGAGAAATCCCTAAGTCCTGGCCTGTTACTGGGTCCTGAGGACCGGAGTCGAGAACCACTAATTTAAATCAATCATAATGCCTTTTTTTCCCCTGCAGTGCAGCTGGTTAGCTCTGGAATTTCTACGCTTTATTTTGTGTATATGGCCCTTAGTTCTGTCTTCCAGGAACGACCGTTTCTCCAGCCTTGGTGATGGGTAATTGGGTTATTCTGCTAAAACTGCTTTGCTTCACCTTACAACTCAACTATACAGATGCAGCGGCTGTTACTGTCTGGTCTCTCTTATTGATGTCCCCTCCTCCTATCCCCCTCAACCCCACCCCCTTCCTTCTGCTTTGGGAAATTGATTTTAGGAATATTATCCTCATGTGCACGGCGTATATCATGTTTGTGTTGCTGGAAGCCCCCCCCCCCCACACCCCCTCAAAAGCGATGGTTCTGACCTTCATCAGGAAGAAAAAAATGGGGAAAGGTTCTAGGATTATTCTATCCATCACCACCTAATAAAAAGCCCTTTTTTATATAAAGGGTTACATTTCATAACTTTAACCCTGTGATTTACCTCCTGCTCGGTATCATTATAGGATCATAATGCATTCAGTGGGGCCTCCTTAATGGATTATTAATGTACTTATGGTGCATACATGAACACTCTTATTGACAAGCCACAGTGATTAAAATTCACGAGCCTGACTGTCAATACTCCACATCACAGATGAGGCCATCCTGCGCAAAGGAGAATAATGAGGACAGCGGCTTTACAGAGCCCCGGGGGGAGATGCAGGCATACTTTTTTCATTTTTTAGGTTATTGCTTTCTTTTATATTTAATGATTCTGTCCTTGTCCTTTCATCGCCATTCGGTGTTAAACAAAAATGGAGTCAGGAAGGAGACGGTAACGGCCTGAACGTGATTCACCTCAAACACATACAGGCCCATTTGCACAATTAACAATCGGTCAATGTGGTTCCCTGCGTTGTAGAGCTTACAGTCTAATTTTGTGTGCCTGAGGCACATGGATTTAACCCTTTGAGTGCCAGAGGGTTGCCCAACGCATTACAAGTTTGGATAATGATTAACCCCTTAAGGACCATGTGATGTGCTGTGACAGTCATGCACTTTATATACACTTAAGGACCAGTGACGGTCATCGCATGTCACGCTCTCCTGCAGGAGCAATGTAAATAAAAATGGGGTCTGAAATTGTCTTGGAGCGGTCTCTCTCAGGCCCCAACTCGGAGTGCCGGTTCACACAACAGGTCGGCAAGGATCAAAGCGGTCCTTAAGGGATGGTAACTTCCCTGGACTGCTGGTCATTAAGTGGTTAACTAAATATAGCGATTTGCTTGAAAACCTGTGTTTGTGGTTTTTTTTGTTTTTTTTTTTTGATAAAAATTCATGGTATGGCTAAAATTAAAGGTTTAAAGAAATGCTTTGCGCACCTTTCTGGCACTCAAAGGGTTAAAAATGGGATGGGGCCTTGCATCCAGACAGACAGTGGTTACAGCTCTGCACCAAGTCTGTCAATCTTCCTCTGCGCCCCTCCTCGTGTAGTGTCTGTATCCAGCCTCCTCGTGTAGTGTCTGTATCCAGCCTCCTCGTGTAGTGTCTGTATCCAGCCTCCTCGTGTAGTGTCTGTATCCAGCCTCCTCGTGTAGTGTCTGTATCCAGCCTCCTCGTGTAGTGTCTGTATCCAGCCTCCTCGTGTAGTGTCTGTATCCAGCCTCCTCGTGTAGTGTCTGTATCCAGCCTCCTCGTGTAGTGTCTGTATCCAGCCTCCTCGTGTAGTGTCTGTATCCAGCCTCCTCGTGTAGTGTCTGTATCCAGCCTCCTCGTGTAGTGTTCTGTATCCAGCCTCCTCGTGTAGTGTCTGTATCCAGCCTCCTCGTGAAGTGTCTGTATCCAGCCTCCTCGTGAAGTGTCTGTATCCAGCCTCCTCGTGAAGTGTCTGTATCCAGCCTCCTCGTGTAGTGTCTGTATCCAGCCTCCTCGTGTAGTGTCTGTATCCAGCCTCCTCGTGTAGTGTCTGTATCCAGCCTCCTCGTGTAGTGTCTGTATCCAGCCTCCTCGTGTAGTGTCTGTATCCAGCCTCCTCGTGTAGTGTCTGTATCCAGCCTCCTCGTGTAGTGTCTGTATCCAGCCTCCTCGTGTAGTGTCTGTATCCAGCCTCCTCGTGTAGTGTCTGTATCCAGCCTCCTCGTGTAGTGTCTCTATCCAGCCTCCTCGTGTAGTGTCTCTATCCAGCCTCCTCGTGTAGTGTCTCTATCCAGCCTCCTCTGATGGAGGATTTCTGCATTTCTGACTTTTTGATACCGCCTCCCTCCTTTTTGTGTTTATGTTCATTAATGTTTATGTGCATTGTGGGAAATCGTATATTTTTTTTTGTTTTTTTATACATTACCCTCTGACGGTCAATTAACCAATTGAGCTGCTCCTCCGATGCACTTGTCAATGTGTCAAAAGTGTCATCGTTTAGGGAAACACAAATATAATATTTATTATTTATATTATTTTTTTTATATTTTTTTTTAAATTTATGAAAGTATTTTACCAGAAAGGATACATTGAGATTATCTCTCATTTCAAAGTGTGTCCTGGGTACTTATTTTACCTACATCATAGGGGAGACAAGCTGAGCTGACATTGCCGCGTCTAGGACCTGCAGACCTGAGGTTCAAACAGATTCTCCAGCTGATGCATTAACCCAGGGCTTAACATTTGAAGTCCTTTGCTACTAGCCAGACCTGAAAAGTTGCCGCTGCAAGCCATAACATACCCACCAGGGCTGAATTTCTACTCGCCAGGGCTAAATTTTCACTCGCCATTGGCTAGTGGCGAGTGGAAATTTTGAGCCCTGCATTAACCAATGAAGTTATGTATATTGGCCAGTGCTGCACATCTTCTGAGCCAAGATGTTGGTTTCCGATGCATTCTGGGTAACGGTTGAGACGTATAATCACTTTATTGTATACAACTCACACATTTCACCATCAATAACACTTGCGAGCAAAACCCTGAACACCTCCCATCAGCATGCCCAGCAAAATGGAGTCATGTTGCTTTGGTTTCTTCTCCTCTTTGTTTGCGTCATGACATGAAAAACAAGGTGCTCGTTAATGGAATCGCCAAGTGCATGCGTTGTTACACTACTGGCCTCCCGACAAAGTGGCATTGAGACAATTTTCAGCATAAAATTGCTAGTAAATAGGTGTTAGGGAGGAACAGCGCTAGTGAAACAATTCCAGGGCTCTTTTTACAACAGAATCTCATTTGTGTATTACCTTTTATTAACTCTTTGAGTGCCAGAGGGGTACGCAATGCATTGCAGAGCAATGCGTTGCGTACCCCTCTGGCACTCAAGTGGTTAACCTATAAAAGGACCAGAGCGGTGTGAAACTGATTGCTTTGTAATGTGTTGCACTCCCCTCCAGTTCTTAAACGGTTAAGTAAGATTCTGTGCTGTTGTAATTAGCCCCTGAATGAAGAGGAGATGCCTTGGCAGTGCATTACTTGTCTCTTTGAAACGTAAAAGTTGCTATGGATGGATTTTGACATAGTAGACGCTGGTACTGGTGGAGACTATATCAGAAGAATGCTGTGTACAATCACCGTATGCTTAGTTTGGATTTTTGTGTTTTTATTAAGCTGATCTTGCTTAAAACATTTAGTAAATAAACATGTCTTGTATCCCATCTTCCACTAGGTGGCGCATTTGTGCAGTAAACACACATTTCCCATTTCCTTGGGTACTGCCCTGAAATAAGATCACAGTGGGTAATCACTTAAGTAGGAGATAAGGCACATTCTGGAATACAAAGATCAATAAGCAAAGGTTCTTCATGCAGGTAAATATAAAAGTATAATATTTGTCTGACAGCAGGCCCACATTGGACTTGCTATGATTTTTCTTTTTTTTTTTTTTTTTTTTTTTTTTTTTTTTTATTTGTATATACAGTTAAGGACACATTGCACAGTGAAGGCTGTTATTTTATGGTCCCTTTGGTCAAAAGAAAAGAGGAGAATTTGGGGCAAGGCTTTCTGCACCATAAGGAACAAATCCAAATCCCACTGATTTTAAATGGGGCTTTTAAAGTGGAAATGACGCTTTATTGCAAGTAGGACATTTTGAAACGGCTTTCAAAATTACCTTTATTTATGTTTGACATTGTGTATAATAGTTTTTTTTTTTTTTTTTTATATAAATATGGATAGCTTTATTTATCTGTTAATGCAATCTGCTTGGCATGCGATTAAATGCCACACTGTTCTGGATTATTAACTGCCACATAGATGCTAACACTCCATATTGCTCTGCATTACCAACTGCCACTTCCTGCCAGCTAGCTACCAACACTCCACACTGCTCTACATTACCAGCCACCAACTAGATACGAGCACCCTGTATTCCTCTACATTACCAACCGCCAGATAGATACTAACACTCCATATTGCTCTGCGTTACCAACTGCCTCTTCCTGCCAGGTAGATACTAACGCGCCATGTTGCTCTACCAACTGCCACTAACTGCCGGCCAGACACTAAGTATCTAGCTGGCAGGAAGTAGCAGTTGGTAAGGTAGAGCAATTTGGAATCTATCACTCCACATTGCTGTACATTACCATATACCATCACCTGTTTGTTACAAAGTAACAAGTTCCACTTTAAACTCTTGAATCATTTCAAAGAAATGTGTTGGACCCACATCTAGCAATTCAAAAAGGTTAAATGCCCACTTAGGATGGGAAGTTTGGGAATTTGTCCGCTATGTTTGTCAAGTGGTTTACCCCAGAAATAACCTTAGTTCGTACTGGCATTTTTAAAGGAACGCTATTTCCTAAAGTGCAAGGTGATTTTGATTTCAAAATCACCTATATGTCGTAGTAGCCATTTTCATATAGTTTGGCTTAATTAAATGTATAGATTATGCTAGTTAAGGCTGGTCTTTACCCTGCGTGACCTACCCATATTGACCGACACTGCTCAGCAATGCATTGCCTGCCTCCTGTAGCGCTGAAAGGGTTACATTTCAGTAAGTGGGGGAGGAAATGTAGGGCTAAGGCAGGAAGTGTCTGCAACAGTGTTTCTCAATTAGCATTCTGTATAATTCTCTATCATTTAGAAATAAATGCCTAATACAACATATAGGTATTCGTTTAAAGATGACCAAGGTTGATTTTAGGTGACAGGTTCCCAATAACAGTATTTCATGTCCAAAATGTCAACCATTGCTGCAGATTGGGCAATTCGGGCAGCCATTTTGTCTTGCTTCTCTCATACCTACTGGAGATTGCTGAAACTTTCCTGTGTACAGCACAGAAATTTTCAGAAGGGCTTAACAGCATGGAGACCTACAGGGTCACTGTGCAGAGAGCTCACGCTGACAATTGGATCAATACGCTCTGTAACAAGCCAATCAGTAGCTGGCCCACATGTCAGCCAGTAACATTTTGCTGATGCCCTGTGGGTCAAGCATTGTCTACCCCTCCTGATATACTCCTCAGAGACAGGAATGATGGTGCGTTAACCCGGGTGGCTTGATTAACACTATGATGCAGCTGTCAAATCGGTGACCCTATCCTTAGCCTTTTTTTTTTTTTTTTTTTTTTTTTTTTTTTATATAAAAGCGGAACTTTCACCCAAATAAAAATAGATTTAATCCGATGGCTCTCAGTCTACTATTTTTAACGGCTATATTTATTTTAACAAAATCGGCATATTTAGAAAGTTATTTAATGTAAAAGAAATAACTGGTGACGTCCTTCCGCTGCACACTACGGTACACTTTGCACCGCTCTGCTCTCCAGCCCATCCCCTTGCCGGCCAGAGCCCAGTAATAACCTGCATTGCATGTGTAGGACATGCGCATATGGGCTCTGGTCGGCAAGGGGATGGGCTGGAGAGCAGAGCGGTGCAAAGTGTACCGTAGTGTGCAGCGGAAGGACGTCACCAGGTATTTCTTTTACATTAAATAACTTTCTAAACATGCCGATTTTGTTAAAATAAATATAGCCGTTAAAAATAGTAGACTGAGAGCCCTCGGATTAAATCTATTTTTATTTGGGTGAAAGTTCCGCTTTAAATATAGGGCACTATATTGCTGCCTTACATTGCCAGTTTAAAGGAATTTTTGTTAATTCATCATTACAGAGTGGCACCTAACGGCCAACAGTCTTGGCACAGCAAGCAGCATGTGGCCATCTAGGGGCAGAAATGTGATCCTTGTTATGTTAAAACAAATAATCAAAAAGTGAGCCCAGAGCTCTTGTTCCTGCTCTCACCCCATGTCCCACTAATGCATTACAGATGACTCTTAGGCAAAAAAGACTTAAAAGGGATAGTAATGTCCCATAAAAAAATGTGTATAGATTTATAGAGGGTAAAAAGAGAAACTCAGTGCCACAAACCCCATCTCTCAAACCGCTATGGTTTGAGAGATATTCACAGTCAAATTCCCCCCTCCCTCCCCTTCTCTTGAAGTCAGCGCTGTGCTCACAGCAGGAGATCCTGGTTCGTGGACCAGCTGGCGTCTCTGCAGCAGAGCCGAAATACCGTTATTAGAAAATAATTACTTCATTGGAAAGGTCTACAAAGTGTGCCTGGTTTGCAAGCACACTTTGTAGACCGTTCCCATGAAGCAGTTCTTTTCCAGTAACTTGATTTTGGCTCTGCTGCAGAGCGTCATTGTGTCAGCCTACACGGATCTCCTGCTGTGAGCTTTACAGCTGACATAAAGAGAAGGGGAGGGAGGGGGGAATTTGACTGTGAATATCTCTCAAACCATAGCGGTTTGAGAGATGGGGTTTGTGGCAATGAGATTTTTTTTTTTTTACCCTCTACAAATCTATAAAGATTGTTTATGGAACATTACTGTCCCTTTGTTATAAATCACTGTATTAACCTATTTAGTGCCAGGAAAACACTGCTTTTCACTACTTTTGCCAACACAAAGGGTTAAAGAGCTAATGGTTACCCTTTGCTTGCTGGAATTTTTTTTTTGTTTTGTGAAGGAAATGATTGACTGCAGCCGCCTCCCCCATTTATGTTTGGGACCTTAAACTAAGTGACATCGCCACCTAGCAGCCACAATAGTAAACTGCAGTTTAATAAATTAAGTGTGAACTGGAATCTTCTTTAAATGAAAGCTTCCAGCAGTAGGGGATACCAAAGTTTGAGTCATTTGGAAAAAAAAATTGCAATATATCTTTCCTAAGAACAAAGTTACTGCTTCTTTAAGCTGACACGCTAGCTGGTCAAGGCTGGTTAATAATATCCGCAGGAGTGCACCGTGGGTGGCGACGTTTTAACTGCTTGAGTTGTGGTTAAGAGGAGCTGAGTGAATAGTGACAATGCACTGGGAGTCACTATAGGTATTGTGTCGAGCGTTTGGTTCAGGACACTTTGTCCAGCTGGTCTGGGGGGATGGGGGGATTTTATGTTACAGGGAACAGTGTTTTAAGAATAATCTATCCCTCCCCCTGCTTGTCTCTTGGCGGGGGAGAAATATCATCATGAAACACACTGTGAATCTATATTCACTTTATCCGCTACTTTGGACACGTTTTCTGAAAAATATAATATCCCTTTAAGGCATTTTGGGCCAAACCAACTGCACTGTATGGAACAAATTAACATTCCGGAATGCATTCATTTAAAAGGGGCGTTTAACCATTTCAGTGTTAGTGAGGTCTACAACGCATTGCAGTGCTCCTCTCGAGCACTTAAAGGGGAACATTCACATCCCCAAAGATTTTCAGTACTGCTTTTAAAATATAAAGCAATATCAGCGCTGGCTTTATTAATTTTCTCCACTGCCTAAGAGTGGAGATGTTAATCGTTGAAATGTGGCACTTCCGCATTCTAGGGAACTGTGTACGAGTGGCAGGACTTACCACCTCCTTCCCAGCAGCCCCTGGGGCGCGCGTTTGCGCTTCTCTTTGGAGCTGCATTTTTCTGGGCTAACGTGACAGCGAGCTCCGTTTACCATGCTACCGTTTACTGTGCTACCTGTAACACAACTATATACAACCTCAGTATCATGGTAAACGGAGCTCGCTGTCACGTTAGCCCAGAAAGATGCAGCTCTGAAGAGAAGCGCGAACGCGCGCCCCAGGGGCTGCTGGGAGGGAGGTGGAAGTCCTGCAGCTCCATGCCATGCATACACCGTTCCGCAGACCTGGAAGTGGCACATTTCAAAGATTAATATCTCCACTCTTAGGCAGTGGAGAAAATAAATAAAGGCAGCGCTAATATTGCTTTACGTTTTAAAAGCAATGGTGAACGTTTTTGGGGATGTGAACGTTCCCTTTAAAGCGGAACTTTCAGTTCATACTTAGTCGCCATGCATTCATTTATCGCATGGCGACTAGCTTTGAAATAGATTATTTTCTTTTAAAAAATAGCCCAGTGTAAAGGAATCGTTCACGTTTGGGGACTGACAGGTGGGTTAGTGCGGTCCTAGTGCCTGCGCCGTCAGTTCCTTGCGGCTACCATATGGTGCACTGCAGTGCTACTCAATGGAGACCGGGACTGACAGCGCAGGTGCGAGGACAAGATGTCTGCGCTGTAGTCTGGGTTCCGGTCTCCAAACGGGAAGGATTCCTTTACACTGGGTTATTTTTTAACGGTAAGACATCTATTTCAAAGATCGTTGCCATGCGTTTAATGAATGCATGGTGACTAAGTAGGAACTGAAAATTCCGCTTTAAAGGTGAACTGTCACCCCAAATAAAGCCCCCCCCCCCCAATAATTATCCAGCTAGTGATAACAGTACCAATGGTACTACTGGTGCGCTTATTGCTAGATGGCTAATTATTTGTGGGAGACTTCATGTGCAGTGATAATTCTTTTAAATCCCTTAAAGGGAAACTATTATGATTTTTTTTTTTTTTTTTTCCCTCCCCCAGTCCTTCTATCCTACTGCTCTTGGTCTCCAGCAAAATGGCCGTTCAGCTGTGGCTCTGCAGTCACGGGTGGGTGGTTGCATTCTACGGCAATCCATCTGCATCACAGGATCCGGACAGAAATTCCTATTGGTTTAAACTGGTGTTTTAACCCCTTTGATGCTAGAGGCGTCTTCTATAAATAGTGTGATGTTTTATCTAAGAATTGCACCAATTTTTGTGTTTATACGTTTTCCTTTATATTTGCCAACAGATGGAGAAATGGTTGCCTCCCCTGATTTTTTTGCAGTTCACTGTGTACAGGGACTGTGTAAGCTTCACAAAGCCCCCTTCCCCCGGCCAAAGAGCTGATGACCTTTGTGGCCTATACATGCCATCAAATACATTTGTTTGACTAATCTTGCATGTGTATGTGTGTGCTCCTGTGCTCTTATTGGGTGAGATGCTGTAGGAGGTATAGTACCACTTCACTTGTATTGGGCTTTTGTACCTTTAAAAAACTGTTTTGTTTATTATTTTTGTTTTTTTTCCCCTTGCAATAAAGTTTTAATGTTTGAATCACTGTATTTAGTCTTGATCAGGAAGCAGTCTCCTGCAGAGAGAGAGTCAGACACAGAGTAATGGGATTGTATTACAGTTCAGGATATCTCAAGCCCATACCCACACTCTGTCCCTAATTTCCAGGGACAATCCCTGATTTTGGCTTTCTGTTCCTGGATCCTTCTCTACCTGCACTTGTTCCATTTTTAAAATTGCGTTTCAGACCTGTACTTCATGTGCTTGTCATTAAAAGGTTAATAGTTTGAGCGTCTCCACATGGAAATATTGCTTATTTAAACTATTGGGTGTGATATGTAGGGGCGGGTCTATTGTACTATAGAAGTGCAGCTGTAAGTCTATTGTAGTAGGTTTTCTGTTGGTGATTCTCTCTATGGCACGGTGGACTGTTAGTGACCGCTCAGGAGGGGGATGTCCCTGGACGTTGTTTAGAAATACTGACCAGCATGCAGGCAATGTAACCGTTCATTTGCCAGAGGTGTCCATAACCCATTGTGGAGCAATGCATTGCGCACCCCTCTGTCACTGAGTTAAAGGAGATCTCGTCGTGTACGGGTCCTGTGTTCACATGAAATCTGGTCTAATTCCGATACGTCAATAGGACAAATACAATTTGCAGGATTTACATTGATTTTAAATATTTTTTTTTTTTTTTAGCACAATTGGATGGTAGGGAAGCCTCCAGTGCATTATCACTAGCATACAGGGGGTTAAAAGAGAATTATTACCTCCTAACAACCTCTACTTACCTTACAGTGGTCACAAAATCCTAATGTCCCCTCATCTGGAAAATCGGCCTCTGCAACAGCATAAACCAGAGTCTCCAGGGCAAATCCAGGGAGTTACCAGCTATGTATATGTAATCTTAACCTGTTAAAAACCAGAGGTATGTGCAGTGCATGGAAAGCAATTCATTGCACACCCCTCTGGTCTGTAATAGGATAAGTAGGCTTTTGTACTCCGCCTGATTATTTAAAGGGATAGTAATGTTTCCCAAAAACAGCAGCTCCAATTAATCGTCCTAGTATTTGGGCCATAGAGTGTTATTTCGGTACTGTCAGAGTTGTAGTACAAGAGTAATTGAATGATAAAGTATCCCCCTCCCACCCCTTTTACTGATGTAACACTGCTCACCTCAGAGCAGCAAGACTGTCCGGATGGATCACAGAGAGGGACAATCTTCAGTGATCATAAGGAAAACCTGTCAAGGGGACAGGGTTTTCCTTATGATCACAGTAAGAAGATTGTCCCTTGCTGTGACCTGTCCTGTCAAGAGACCAGATACCACATCTGAGGTGAGCAGTGTTACACTAGGTAAAAGGGGTGAGAGGGGGCTATTTTATCATTCAATTAATCTTGTACTACAACTCTGACAGTATTGAAATAACACTCTCCATGGACCGAATACTATGAAGATTAATTGGAGCTGTTTTTATTTTGAAACATTACTATCCCTTTACAAAACAAAACCAAAAACTGCCAGCAACTGTCATGTCCTCCTCCATGGCTTATTGTATTATCCTGTACTTTAAATGCAGTTCATAGGGGCCCTTAGGATTTTTATGGGTTTTAATACTGGGAGTTGTTACCTCTCCCTTGAAATCTGTATAAATCACCAGGTATGTGTTCCCTATGGTACATTTGGTTTGCAGTAGAATTGCTTCTTTTTCCATATACCCAAGGGACTGTGTGCACATCTGGGAGCGGTGTGTACTGGTGTGTACAGTCCTGTCCTTCTGATACATCTTTATCCACAGAGAATGCGTGTTCGCAATGCATTGTAGACCTTTCCCGCTCCCAAGGAACTAAGGAGACTGTCAAATCGCAAATCATTCGGTTGTATATTTAAAAATGCTTTTGCAAGCAAGACGCTAGAAATGGAATATACAAAGGCCCAGCGAGAAGGGAGAGAAGGCATTTTTTTCCCTTTAAAGCTATTTGTAGCGTCTCTGTACTATTGGCGGTTTTGTTGGCAGCTCTTTCATGCACACAAATCGGTGACACGACACACAGCTTGACTTCACTTCAAAACATGTGGCTTATTTTTAAAATCTTCTTCAGACTTCCTGTTTTGTGTGACTGCTCTGGACTCGTAGGAATCCCCTTGTGCTGTCATGTGTGTGGGAATGTGTACGCCTTGGTGTTTCTTACACTGAAAAACATTTACCTTATAACCCTTTGAGTGCCAGAGTGGTATCAAACATATACCTCTCTGGCACTCAAAGGGTTGAAACAGTGCCACTTAAAGGGATAGTAATGGCTGATTTTAACACAGTTTAATATTGTAGATATTTAAAAAAAAAACAAAAAAAAAATAAATATTATACAAGTCCGGTCTCTCAAACATGTATAGTTTGAGAGCTATAAGCTGATAAAGTTCCCCCTCCCTCCCCTTTCACAAATGTCAGCCTCTACCTGACAGAAGGAGATTCAAGTCGAGTAACCAGACAGCGGCTCTTCAGCAGAGCCAAAATAACGTTATCTATAAAGAAATACTTAAATATTACTAATCCCCAGATTGTAGCTATGGTAAAAATTATTTAATAGCCCCCAGCTTCATCTTTCAAACCTTTATGGTTTGAGAGATAACTGAACACAAAGTTCCCCCCTCCCTCCCCCTTCCCTGAAGTCAGCGTTGTACTGACTGCAGGGATATCCAGTCTTATTTTTCATCAGGCGGCTCTGCAGCAGAGCCGAGATCACGTTGGTAAAAAATAATTATTTCACTGAAATGGTCTTGTACATGTGCTTGGTTTGCAAGCACACGTAGAAAACCGTTTCAGTGAAATAATTATTTTTTACTAACGTGATCACGGCTCTGCTGCAGAGCCGCCTGATGAAAAATAAGACTGGATATCCCTGCAGTCAGTACAACGCTGACTTCAGGGAAGGGGGAGGGAGGGGGGAACTTTACGGTTTGAGAGATAACCAAACGCAAAGGTTTGAGAGATGAAACTGGGGGACAATTCAGTTCATTTTAACATGGCTACAATATGGGATTAGTAATATTTAAGTATTACTATCCTTTTAATTGGAATAGTCTACAAAGTGTTCTTGATTTGCAAGCACACTTTATAGACCGTTGCAATGAAGTATTTATTTCTAGATAGCGCTATTTCGGCTCTGCTGAAGAGCCGCCAGTCGGTCTCGGGACCAGGATCTCTTTTTGTCAGCTAGAGGCTGACGTCTGTGAGAGGGGAGGGAGGGGGGAACTTTATCAGCTTAAATCTCTCAAACTATACATGTTTGAGAGACAGGACTTGCATCAATTAATTTATTCTTTAAAAATATCTACAATATTAAATTGTATTAAAATCTGCAATTACTATCCCTTTAATAGTGGAGCAATTCTACTAAGTGGTGCGGTTCCAAACCTTTGAGCGCCCATGGGGGGTATGCAATGCATAGGCCAGTGATTCTCAGCCAGGGTGCTGAGGCGATTTGATGTGCCACTGGCATCTACTTAGAGTGCCTGATCTTTTCTATAAAGACTTTGAGAAAATGTGAATACTGAGTTTCAGATGCATTTATCTGGAAACTTTTCTGTACAATATGTTTTTCTGTTATTCTGATTAAGAAACCTAAAACCTATATTTATGCATTTGTATCCTCCCTTTACGTGCTTCACAAATGACCCATCAAAATGTTAGGTGTTCCCCGAATCCTCCAGACTGCATGTTAGGGGTGCCTGGAACAGACAAAGGCTGAGAACCACTGGCACAGGCCAAAGGTATTTTCTATGTCAGGAAACAGAGGATGGGACTGGGGGGGGTGGAGCCATGAGAGGAATATGGGGCGTGGCCATGGCACCTAGGGCTGGATTCTATTGCAGGTGCTACATGTTAAAACCCGTTTTTATGAAACCTTTTCCTATTGGAGTGTATGGGGAAAACTGGAGATAAAAGCAGAGATAAGATTAGCACCTGTAATAAAATCCAGCCCCTAGTGTGCCTTGTCTAGGGGAGCCTGAGATGTAAATCCAGCCTGCAGCTCCAGATTATTTATAGGTGTTAGTTTTCCTTTAAAAGCCAACTATCAGTCTGATAGGGTCCAGTCAACAAGTTTGCTCCTATGGGATTAATGAAGCTGGGGCAACATTGCAAGCCCTGGAAGACCAATGGGGGCCTGAAAAGTGACCCCAGGAGTCTCTTCATTTGTTTCACGATAAGAGACTGAACCGCCACACTGAAGTCTCACATCTCAGTCTATCGTCCTGCTCGATGCTGTCCACAGAAAGCCTTTGTGTCTGGCTTAACCATTTGAGTGCCAGAGGGCAGAGGCGTAACTAGAAGGCCCTGGTGCAAGAAGTGCCATGCCCCCCCCCCCACATTGGCCCCCCTCAACCACATTGACCCCCTCCACAATGCCCCTCAATCTTCACAATGTCCCCATCTCCTGCCTTCCTGGAGCACCCATGCAGTCCCCTAAGTAATGCAGAGCTCTGGGAGATGTCATCTCCCAGCGCTCTGCATTACTAGATGATGTCATCTCCCAGCGCTCTGCATTACTAGATGATGTCATCTCCCAGCGCTCTGCATTACTAGATGATGTCATCTCCCAGCGCTCTGCATTACTAGATGATGTCATCTCCCAGCGCTCTGCATTACTAGATGATGTCATCTCCCAGCGCTCTGCATTACTAGATGATGTCATCTCCCAGCGCTCTGCATTACTAGATGATGTCATCTCCCAGCGCTCTGCATTACTAGATGATGTTATCTCCCAGCGCTCTGCATTACTAGATAATGTTATCTCCCAGCGCTCTGCATTACTAAAGCACCGGAGGGAGATTGCGGGAGCCAGGCGGAGGGGTAGCACTTTGTAACAAATACCTGATTTTGAAAAAATGTTCAAAATCACCCAGATTTGTTAAGTATTTTTAATTTGAAACCATAGCTTCTGAGAGATTTAGCTGCTTTTTTTTTTTTTTGTTTCAATTTATGCACCTGAGCTAGTACTTCCTTATAGGAAGTGACAGTTGGTAATGTAGAGCTATGTGAAATGGCTGAGCCACAAGTTGCACACGACTTATATTCAGAGCTACATGAACCATAATGTAGGAGCATTCATTGGAACTACATGTATTTGCATCTATTGCTATCCCTTTAAAGGGATAGTAATGTGTCACAATAAAAGCAGCTCCAATTAATCTTCATAGTATTTGGACCATGGAGAGTGTTATTACAATACTGTCAGAGTTGTAGTTCAAGAGTAATTGAAGGATAAAGTATCCCCCTCCCACCCTTTTACCTAGTGTACGTCACCTCCCCTCAGATGTGGAATCTGGTCTCTTGACCGGACAGATGACAGGATGGGACAATCTTCTTACTGTGATCATAAGGAAAACCCTGCCCCCCCTTGACAGGTTTTTCAGGTTTTCCCTTATGATCACTGAAGATTGTCCCTCTCTGCGGTCCATCCAGGCAATCTTGCTGCTCTGAGGTGAACAGTGTTACATCAGTAAAAGGGGCGGGAGAGGGATACTTTATCATTCAATTACTCTTGAACTACATCTCTGACAGTATTGAAATAACACTCTCCGTGGTCCAAATACTATGAAGTTTAATTGGAGCTACTTTTATTGTGAATCATTACTATCCCTTTAAATTGTGCATGTGCTGTCTTTTTGGCTAGGACAACCCCTAAACAGGTTTTAAATGGCATGTTTAACCCTTTCAGTGCCGTTCCATACCCCTCCGACGCTGAAAGTGTTAAATCTGCTAACGTCTTCCAAGGTTGACAGGTTCGCTTTAAGTATTAAAACACCTCTCTGTGTGTATGAAGAAGATTCTCGGCAAGTCTGTTGTGTTGTGCAATACTGTATTAATGTTTCTAATCCTGGCAGCGCTTGAAGGGTACAGAGGAGAGCCCAACCAGGAAGCATTTGACAGTAATTTCCCTGAATCTGAGAGTCCGCGGATGCATTTGCTTTATGATAGTTTAAACACACCGCAACTAGCTGAGCGGGTATCACATTTTCCATTTGAAAAAAATTGTTGCTGTTGCCGGGAGGAGGTCTTGGGGGCCCAGGTAGAGCGCAGCTCGATTTTCATTGTTTTTAAGACTAACCACACACTTATATGTTTCTTCTCAAACTGACACCAGTTGTTGTGGTTTTTTTTTTTTTTTTTTTCTTAAGATGCACCTCAGTTAACCCATTTGGAGCCGTATGCACAAAAGAAAATTGGAACAATTTTAGAGTTAACCAAGCGAATCACAGGAGAGGGCTACAGCACAGTGCTTTGCAACGTGTTGGACGTCTCTGCATCATTCAAGGGGTTGGAAGCATCTGTAAAATGTAGTTATTTTATGTCAGATCCCTAAAGTGTAATCCCAAACATACATTTTTAATGGTGTATAGGTGCCATTTAGTTAAAGGGATAGTAATACTTAAGTATTACTAATCCGTATATTAAAGCCTTACTAAAAAAAACGTATTGCCCCCAGTGTCATCTCTCAAACTTTTATGGTTTGAGAGATAATCGCTTCTAAAGTTGCCCTCTCCCTCCCCCTTCCCCGTAGTCAGCGTTCTAGCTGACAGAAGGGAAATCCGGTCATAGATAATCAGGTGGCTCTGCAGCAGTGCCGCAATCGCGTTAATTAAAAGAAAAACTTTCACTAAAACGGTCTTCTACGTGTGCTTGCAAACCAAGCACAAACCAAGCACAAACCAAGCACAAACCAAGCACAAACCAAGCACAAACCAAGCACAAACCAAGCACACGTAGAAGACCATTTCAGTGAAAGGTTTTTTGTTTTTTTTTTGTTTTTTTTTTAGTTAACGCGATCAGGCTGTGCTGCAGAGCCGCCTGAAAGTCGTACGACTCTCTTCCCTGCAGTCAGCCAGGATGCTGACTACGGGGAAGGGTGAGGGAGAGGGCAACTTTAGGAGCGATTATCTCTCAAACCATAAAGGTTTGAGAGATGACACTGGGGGCAATACGGTTTTGTTTTGTTTTGTTTTTTTTGTTTTTTTAGTAGGGCTTTACTATATGGATTACAGGAGGCAAATATAGTTTTTGATACCTTTTATTGGCTAACTAAGCAGATTTAAATGCAAGCTTTCAAGACCTTAGGTCTCTTCCTCAGGCATGTTATACAGATAAATATGAAAACATCTCTTATATACAAGTACACATCACGCTTAGTTAGCCAATAAAAGGTAACAAAAACTATATTTGCCTCCTGTATTTCTACGGCTAACACGGTACCAACTCTCATCTGTTAACTATATGGATTAGTAATACTTAAGTATTGTTTCTGCACAGTCAATGCTGTTAACCCTTTGACTGCCAGATGGGTATGCAATGCATTGCGTACCCCTCTGGCCCTCAAAGGGTTAATGAAATTGACATCATTACCCGCCGCTCCTCTAGTCAAACTGATATCTTAGACTGGGCTTATTAACAGACAATACAACAATATCACTTCTGAGACATCTAGCAAGACTATCTTATGGGAGTCATGGGAAACAGGAGTTCCCTAGATACCATATGTAAAACTAGATTTTAGGCCTCAAAAACCAAATACTGTCACCTGTGTGAACAGCTTTAGAAGCAGTAGGCAAGAATTGGTCACTGTCCCTTTAATTCAGCTGTCTGCATGGTTATGAAGTTGGCACATACTGGAGTGGGGGGGGGGGGGCGGTGGAATCTTGTCCTTCACTTTCCACCAAGTCCCGGAATGTCCCTGTTCATTCATCCGTGTGAAGCACTTTGTCATTTTACACACAGCTCTTCACCGACTGATCTGTCTCCTTGTCGCAAATGTTTCCCCACGAACATGTTTTTCTTTCCTGTGTAGAAATGTTATAGGTTTAGACCTGAAACATCAGAATGGTCATATTTTTTAACACCTTAACTACTGCCCGATCCGGCATGGGGCAGCCATTAAAGGAATAAAAAAAAAAATTTAATTAAAATACTGCACCAATTGATCCTAAAATAATGTGGGCCGTGTGACGTTGTGTTTCAATATTTTCCATTTAGTAGTTCAACAGTAATTTACTGCTAAAGGATCCCCCTTTCACCGACGTCACGCTGCCCCTCTGAGCTGGCCAGATGGAGCGCAGTGAGGGACAGTCTTCATTGAACGTAAGGAAAATCACGGCCTCTTTCGTCAAGGGGGGCAGGGTTTTCCTTATACCCTGTGTGTGAAGATTGTCCTTCACCGCACGCTGTCCGGTCCCAGAATCGGATTCCACATATGAGGGGAGGTGTCATACAGGGGAAAAGGGGGCAGGAGGGGATACTTTAACATTGAATTACTGTTGAACTACTAAACTAAATATTGAAACACAGTGTGGCATGGCCTACGTTATAGGAGGACCAATCTGCAAAACACACACACACACACACCTACACACCTACACACCTACACACACCTACACACCTACACACCTACACACACACACCTACACACACACACCTACACACACACACCTACACACACACACACACACACACACACACACACCTACTCACACACACACACCTACACACACACACACACACACACACACACACACACACACCTACACACACCTACACACACCTACACACACCTACACACACCTACACACACCTACACACACACACACCTACACACACACACACCTACACACACACACACCTACACACACACACCTACACACACACACCTACACACACACACACACCTACACACCTACACACACACCTACACACCTACACACACACACACCTACACACACACACACACACACACACCTACACACACACCTACACACACACACCTACACACACACACCTACACACACACACCTACACACACACACACCTACACACACACACCTACACACACACACCTACACACACACACCTACACACACACACACACACCCACACACACACACACACACCTACACACACACACCTACACACACACACACACCCACACACACACCTACACACACACACACACCTACTCACACACACACACACACACACACCTACACACACACACACCTACACACACACACACCTACACACACACACCTACACACACACACCTACACACACACCTACACACACACACACCTACACACACACACACCTACACACACACACACCTACACACACACACACCTACACACACACACACACACACACCTACACACACACACACACACACACACCTACACACCTATCCCATAATTCCATGATGTACCTGGACCGTCAATGTCCTTAAGTGCCGGACTGAATAGGTCGATATAGGTCCTTGAGGGGTTAATCTATATTTTGTCCTTGTGATTTAAAGGGATAGTAATACTTAAAATGTAAAAAAAAGTCTTGTAGGGTTTATCCTCTATTAATAAAACAAGGGAACTTCCACTGCTGAAAGGTATTTTATTCATAAGTCATTACAGCTCAAACTTGATTTTTTTGGTGAAGTATCACAGTGGCCTGAAATTTGTACAGTGGTGCTGTTGCTACACCATCCTATGGAGATTTATTATCAGATGACCAGCGTTGCTCATAGGATGGTGCAGCAACAGCGCCACTGTCCAATTCCAGGGCACTCTGATACTGCACCCAAAAAATTTCAGCTATATTAAAGTTTGACTAAAATGCTGTTCAGCAGTGGGAGTACTCTGGTTTTGCTCAGGGGTATAAACACTACGATATTTACATATGAACTATTACTATCCCTTTAGTATTATGTTTGGGTTTTGTTCATCGTTCCCCAGAAGCTTGTATGACCCTTATGAAGGATGCAATACCAGAGCATTGTTGGACCAAGCGGCACCATAAAGGCAAAGTACAATTTATTAAAACTGCCACGGATTTAAAGCGGAACTTTCAACATCATTACATTGCCCCCGAATCCACTACTAATATAGCGCTGGGTAAAGCCGTACTTCTATTATGCCCAATAAGTCAGTGGTATTCAATAAAAATAAACTTCTGTTGCAGCCACCAGTGGACAACAGTGCAGACATCTTAGAGGTAAGGTACCTCCTGAGTCTGTCTGTTCCATTCACTGCTGGGATTGGTGGTGATGCTTGTTGGTACCTTACGGTAACGGAAGTTGCGGATGGCGCAGGCTCACGTAGCTGCTCTGTGCAGTGGACGCCTGCAGAAAAGTTTATTTTCTTGAATACCGCGGACTTATTGAGCATAATATCAGTATGGCTTTATCTATCGCTACATTAGTAATGGATTCGGGGGCAATGAGGGTGGAAGTTCCACTTTAAATGGGGCACTGGAACATTTGAATGCTGGAAGGGTTTCTAACACCTCGCTTTGCAATGTGATGTAGACCTACCTTGAGTTCAAGGTGTTAAAAGCCCCATTTAAATCCATGGAATTCTTAAAGTTTATTTAAAAAAATCCCACCTCTCCCATGATGAATGAATGTTTATTTATATAGCACCGCAAGTGTATGCAGAACAGAGCTTTGCAATGCGTTCCGTACCCCTCTGGTACTCAAAGGGTTAAGGCTTTAGACAATACAGGGTTACAAGTGCTTTGTAGAGTGAAACACTGGGTGCGATGTCCCTACCCGAAAGCTTACAATCTAAAGATGATGCTAGTGGTATGCTTCCAAATGTCTCATAGTCCTCTTCCTGCATACAAGCCCTTAAAGTAACACTAACACCTAAAAATGAGGTGGGTTTACATACACCTACATACCCTGTACATCTTACTAACATCTGGAAATCCTGTTTTTTCTTTTGTGATGCCTAAAATCTCCTTTTACATATGATGTGAGGGAGCAGACATTCCTGCCTTTACTGATTAGCCAGTATTGTCTGTAAATGGGCAGAGAAAACCATGAGAAGTGCTGAACAGCACGGACAAGATCAAATAGATCCTCTCTGAACAGGACAAGATCAAATAGATTCTCTCTGAACAGGACAAGATCAAATAGATCCTCTCTGAACAGGACAAGATCAAATAGATCCTCTCTGAACAGGACAAGATCAAATAGATTCTGTCTGAACAGGACAAGATCAAACAGATTCTCTCTGAACAGGACAAGATACACTTTTTAAAAACAAAAACAAAACAAGTTTAGGATTATTTTTTAGGAATGTAACACGTGAATAATTCATTTTTACACATGCTAGCTGTTCGTACGCGATATTTAAATGTTATATTAACCTGTTTCATTCTCGTGTTTCCTGTAATGCGCATGGCAGATTCAGTGTCAGGGCGAAAGCTGTGTATTCCCTCCAAACGAGCATGTAACGTTCTAAAATGTCATATTAGGAATTCTTTTATTACCCTTTTCCTTCAGGCACATTCTTACTGTAGACTTGGCAGAGGTCAGTATTTGTTTTACTAGACTTCTTTTAACTCCTTGGACGCTAGCGAGGACTAGAATGCATGGCAAAGGAACGCATTGAAATGTGTAGTCGATTTGTTGGACTACAACGTCCATCGTAACCCAACCAGCCAGTGGACAGCTGTAGGTTCAACAATTTACTACCCCATTGTTAACCCTTTGAATGCCAATGCATTGCTCACCAACCCCCAGGTGCTCAGAGGGTTAATAACTACATACCTTCACTTTTTTTTTTTAACCAGGGGGGAAGCTATTTACCACCGTGCCCTGGTTATACTTCAGCTCATTAATCCTTTGAGTGTCAGAGGGGTAGGCAACGCAAGGGTTAACGTAAACAGTCGGTATTCCCTGTCCCCACTGGCTATACTGCAATCGATTTGCAATGTGTTTGCAAGGGGTTAACCCCTTAAGGACCATTGACTTGACAGGACCGTCACGCCGCTCCTGTAGGCGCGTGGTGAGTAATACTGGGGACTGAAGTTGATCGCTCCAAGACCGGAGCGATCTATTTCGTCCCCCATTCGGTGTGCCGCCCCACGTGATCAGTCACATGGGACGGCACATCAAAGTTTCCTATCTGGTCCTTAAAGGACTGCACACCCCAGGACCGCTGGTCTGAGGGGCTAAAAACCATATTTAAATTGCTTCAAAAATGCATTTATTTATTTTATATATTTGACCTGCACGGTGCAATTGACTTTGTCCTAGAATTGCAACACTTCCTTAACCCCTTAACGACCCTTGATGGTCATAGTACGTCATGGGTTGATCGGAGTTAACGACCCATGGCGTACTATGACCGTCATGGAATTCCGTCCTCCCCCGCAGATGCATGCCGTTCGGGGAGTCCGGAATCCAAATTAAAAATGCTCCATGGTCCTTTAGTGACTGCCGCGTGGCTGCGCAGCCGGCCGTTAAGGGGTTAAAGGGATAGTAGTAATGTCTATATCAGTGGTTCTCAGCCCGTGCCCTCAGTGGCCACTAACAGGCCAGGATTTGAGGATTTCCTTGTGAAAGTACAGGTGAGTTAATCAATGTGAATGCGCTTCTGATCAACACACTTGTGTTCTAGCAGGGGAATTCCTAAGTCCTGGCCTGTTAGTGGCCACTGAGGGCACGGGTTGAGAACCCCTGGTATATATTAAAGTTCTGCTCTGATCCCACTTTAAGCTTTTTATAACACGTAGCTGTATGTTTACGTACTTACGGTTCTGTAGTTCAAAAATACTTGAGGTGAAAAGATCCCCCTCCTGCCCCTTCTGGCCATGTCACTGATCCTCGCTGTCTGGTCTAGATGGAGCGCAGCGACGGACAATCTTCAGTAAGTGAAAGGAAAATCCTGTCCTCCTCCATCAAGCGGTGCAGGGTTTTCCTCATACTTACTGACTGAAGATTGTCCCTCACTGCAGCCGTCCGGTTCCATGACCGGATTGCAGCTTTAAAGGGGAACTTTCACCTCCTCATTATCATTGTTGTATCCCTTCCTTTGTGTCCCCTCTGTACAGTGCGGTCTTTCTTTTTGCCTACAAATCTGAAAAAAGATAACTGAATTGTGTACCTGATGACGTTAGCAGCCGCACAGCCGCGCACCATATGGTGCAGAAGACACTCCCACAGCCTCAGCTCCTTTCACTTGCCCCAGCATCCTCCGATGACAAAGGCGTTCTGTTAGTAAGCTGGAGAGAAATCTCATTGGCAGAGATCGATATCTAGCCAATGAGATCTCTCTCCAGCTTACTAACAGAACGCCTCCCTCATCGGAGGATGCTGGGGCAAGTGAAAGGAGCTGAGGCTGTGGGAGTGTCTTCTGCACCGTACGGTGCGCGGCTGTGAGACTGCTAACGTCATCAGGTACACAATTCAGTTATCTTTTTTCTTCATTTAAACAGATTTGTAGGCAAAAAGAAAGACCGCACTGTACAGAGGGGACACAAAGGAAGGCATACAATAAGGATAATGAGGAGGTGAAAGTTCCCCTTTAAGGGGGATCCTTTCAGCTTGAATAACTTTTGAACTGCAGAACTGTAAGTAATGAAACATAGCGCTACGTGTTATAAGAAGCTTAAAGAAGGACTCGGAGTAGAAGTGTAGTGTAGACATTGCTATCCCTTTAATACATATGTTCCACTGTGCCTTTGAATTTGAGAACATTCCTTTTTATTTTGTATGTGCAGGGCCAAAAGTGATTGCAGAATGTCAGTAACATCCCTGTGTTGGCACGTATGACATTTTGATTCCTATTTATCACTTACACATATATAATTCATGAGCTGTCTGTCATGGACAGCACTTGATTGAAAGCACTTTGTTTCCCTGTCAGAAAATTATTGTTCACAAAAAAAAAATAACAACAACTTTTTTTTACACTGTTCCATTCTTCCCTCTGGGAACTTGTCAATTAGATCAGTTTCTACAGGGACAGTATCTGCCGGAAGGAAAGATTTCACCAGTAAATACAGTACTGCGGTTCTTAACCCCTGGAGTGCCAAAGGGGCATGCGACGCAATACGTGCGTGGCCCGCTGGCACTCGAAGGGTTGATTTTTTTTTTTTTAAAGGCAAAATAAAACCACCTTATAAACCCCCTTTACCTTACTGTGATTAGAAGATCCTAATGTCCTCCTCCATGGCTGCGACATCTAGAAATGAATGCACATTGATTCAAGAAAACATGTCTCCCTCTCTCTTTCCCTCTCCCTCTCTCTTTCCCTCTCCCTCTCCCTCTCTCTTTCCCTCTCCCTCTCTCTTTCCCTCTCCCTCTCTTTCTCCCCCTCCTGGCACCGCACTGTACAAGTCACCCGTGTGGTATCTGTCTGTACAGCAGTGCAGTCTGGTGATGTGTTCTGCAGAGCTTTCATCATACAGCCCCTGTTGTCCCTCACTGTCAGTGGATCTGTATGAAGAAATTCTGTTTAAAATTTCCCAATTTCTGTTTGGATTTAGCTTAACAGATTAATTCCATTTGATCCCTGTGTACTCATGTTTCTGTGCCTAAGGGATTTCTGGTCGGCTTCATGGTTCCTGTGAATACAGACACCAAAACAAGGTGCCCCAAAATCTGCCCCCCACCCCTCGAGGGGCATTCCCTTTAGCATCTCCATATTTTTGCCTTTTTGTATCTGTCCTGAATTTACTACCAAGTGCGCCACCTTTCCCTGTACCCCCCCATCTCCTCTGTCCGCTCTTTCCCCATCCCTCCCACCAGCCTTTCCTCCATCCTTCCCTAGCTCCCCTATTTCCCTACCCCCCATTCTCTGTAACCCCTTAAGGATTATGCAGTCCAGGTGTGGGGAGCGCTAGAGGAGGACATGTCACTTTTTTTTAAAATGTATTTATTTATTTATTTTTATAACACCGCTGTATTCTGGGAGGTCAGGTTGGTGTGCAGCCATGCTGTGACAGGTCAGTCACCGGTCCTGAACATCCGGACAGGTTAGAATTGTAAAGTGCCAGAATGTTACTCAGATCTGTACAACTGGTGATCCCTATTTAATGTGGAGAGGTCCCTGATCACAAGAGCTTTTCCCATATCTCATCCTCTCTCCCCTTTCCCTCCCCCCTTTCCTAATCACCCTCCCCTTTCATCATCACCCTCCCCTACCCTCCCCTTTCCTCATCACCCTCCCCTTTCCTCATCACCCTCCCCTTTCCTCATCACCCATCTCTTGTTCTCCCCTTTCCTCATGACCCTCTTCTTGCTCTCTCCTCATCCCACACACTCTTCCCTTCCCTGTCCCATCCTCCTGTACCCTTCTCCCATCTCACCCTTTCTCCTTCATCCATCCCATCCTTCTCTCTCTCTCTCTCTCTCTCTCTCTCTCTCCCTCCCCTTCATCCATCCCATCCCATCCTCCTCCCCCCTTACATTCTTTTTTTCTCTTCCTCCCCTCCCCCATCCCATCCTCCAATTCTTTCTCTCCCCTCCCCCATGCGATTCTTCTGTTTTTTTTCTATATCCTTTTCCCAACCCATCTTCTGAAAATAGCAGAGAAATATATGTCAGCGGAAGGAGACTGCGTATTATTTCCTTCCGTTTCCAGTATTGTGCCACCATATGTGCCCACTGCTCATGGTTTTCCCCACTCCTGTATTGGAACCATTTTGCACAGTAGTGAACGTGCGCACTTTTGTGCTGTTCGATTTACTTCCCGGTGTACTTGTGTGATCCAGTGGGAACCTATGTTGTCCTACGAGCACGTTCACTTGGTTTATTGTTAGAGTCTAAAGACCCACCACCTTGTATTATACATGTCCTTCTTCCCATGGCCTTCATTATGATCTTTGGATGCTTTATTTTAGTGTTGTTAAATATTGCTGTCATTACAGGCGAAATAATGCTAACTAACAACCCCCATCACCCCCACTTATATTACTATGGTCAGAAAATCCTAATGCTCCCTCGTGCATTTGTTAGAGAGAACATCTTCAACCAATCCTGGATTTCTTATCCATGGAGGTTGACATGACATTTGCTATTAGGACCACAGGGCCTCAAACTTAGCCCACGGCACATGGTAATCTCAACACTTTAAGGACCAGATGAGTGCACAACGCATCCTTAAAGGGTTGAGATTACCATGTGCCGTGGGCTAAGTTTGAGGCCCTGGTCCTGATAGCAAAAGACATGTCTGCCTCCATGGATAAGACCTCTAGGATTGGTTGATGTTGATATCTCTTGATTCACAGCACAAGGGCAAAGTTGATTGAGGTCATTGGGATTTTCTGCAGTGGCATAACAGTAGGGGTTGCACCTGTGAACCGGGCCCATCACTCCAGGGGCCCAGCCGCCCCCTGCCCGGAGCCCACAACATGCTGAGGTTTGTGCTTTCTTCGGCACAGACCTCTAGCAGCTGAGATCCCATTTTCAGCTCTTTAGTAATGCATTACTGGAGAGGAGACCGCACGGGAGCTCCTGCAGTATGGAGGTCTGTGCAGAAGGAGGCACAGACCTCTCCTGCCACACCGCTGGACCACCAGGGAGGTAGGACACAGACGCTGGGGAGTGCAATATGAGGGCAATGTGGAGATGATGGGGGGGGGCAGTGTGGATATTACGAGCATTGTAAAGGTGTCCAGTGGAGATGGCTAATGGGGGGCCAATGCTGTGGTGGTGGTGGGGCCATAGCAACATTTGCACCAGGGCCTGGTGGCTTCTAGTTACACCTCTGATTTTCCGGACATAGCAAGATGAGTGGGAGCTATTATTAGGAAGTAGCTGGCACTATTTAACGAAGGAGAATAATTAAGAATACCCTTTTTAATCATAAAAATGGAGTGCCAGTGGGGTGTGCATTGTGATGCTTCACAATCCACTGCACATCTGACACTCAAAGGTTAAACAGTTTCCCCATTGAATGGAAATCCAAAATGCCCAGGCAGTGAAATAGTTACAATACATTTCAGGCCACAGACGCTCTTATTTGGTGACACCACACTTGACTCGCTGCTAAAATAGGAGTTTCCGGGTAGGTTATGAACAGGATGACGTGAGTTTGTTTACAGAACACTTGTAATCCACACGAGAAACCCTACTGGGTTTAACGCCTAATGTGACAGAGATCTCTCTGGCACCGTATTTGCTACACCATGTCTGTAGTTAACTGGGTATGGTAGTTTGGGTTGAAGTCTGCCTCTTGGTTATGATCTTCAGTGCCTTATAAAGGACACTGGTCGTTACAATATGATAAACTGAACAGTTAGCAGTGGACTACTGCAGAGTTCAAATACAAACAAAAAGTAATAAGGGATTTTTTACAGTAAGGGCAGTAAGGATGTGGCATTCTTTGCCTCTGAAGGGCATGTTGGCAGATAGTGGGGATATTTTCAAAAAAGTGTTGGATAGATTTTTAGCTCATTTGATAATGCAGGTATAATGTTCATCTAGGGTGTTATCTGGTTGTCTCTGAGTTGAGAAGGATTTTTTTTTTTATCCACTTTGGACATATTTTTAAATGGCTTCATTTTGCCCTTGCTCTGCATGAGCAATAAATAAGTGATATGACAAAGGTTGAACTCAATGCTGCGTGTCCTTTTCAAGTTCACCAAGTATATTATGTTACAGCTCTAGACAAGTCTATGGAAACACATTAGGAGACACTGACTAGGGTGGCAATGCGATGCAGACCCTTCTGGTCCTTGAAGTGTTAAAGGGATAGTAATACTTAAAAATTACTAATCCCTATATTGCAGTCATGTTAAAAATAAATGTATTGCCCCCAGTGTCATCTCTCAAACCTTTATGGTTTGAGGGATGATCACTCCTAAAGTTCCCCCCTCCTTCCCCTTTCCCCGAAGTCAGCGTTGTAGCCAGTCTTACGATCATCAGGCGGCTCTGCAGCAGAGCCAAGATTGCGTTAATAAAAAAGAAATCTTTCACTGAAATGGTCTTCTACGTGTGCTTGGTTTGCAAGCACATGTAGAAGACCGTTTTAGTGAAAGATTTTTTTTTATTAACGCGATCTCAGCTCTGCTGCAGAGCCGCCTGATGATCGTAAGACTGGCTACAACGCTGACTTCAGGGAAGGGGGAGGGAGAGGGCAACTTTAGGAGCGATTATCACTCAAACCATAAAGGTTTGAGATGACACTGCAATAATACATGACTGCAATGTAGGGATTAGTACTGTCCCTTTAAGTTATCTCATGCACTTGCCTTCAGCTAGAAGAATCTGTTAATAAGCATGTCCGCTTCCACTGACATCATGTACAGCACTGATTGAAAGGTATAGTAATGCTTAAAATTTACAGTATAAATTTTACTATATATTATCTTCCCAAGTACAACAAAGCTGCTTAGTGGTGTTTTATTCAAAAATTATTGCAGCTCAAACTTGAATTTTGTAGATGCAGTATCTCAGTGGCCTAAAATTGTGCAGTGGTGCTGTTACTACTCTGTCATATGGACAGCACTGGTCAGTTGACCATAAACCTATATAGGATGTGTAGGAACAGCGTCACTGTAACAGTTAAGGCCACTGTGATATACTGCACTTAAAGGGATAGTAATACTTCAGAAATACTAATCCCTATTTTGTGTAGCCCTTAAATAAAGAAGAAAAATGCCCCCAATGGCATCTCTCAAACCCTTATGGTTTGAGAGATAACCGCTTACGAAGTTCTCCCCTGCCTGACGTCAGAGTTCTAGCTGTGACAGCAGGGGAATCCTCTCCTGGGATCAGCCTGCGGCTCTGCAGCACAGCTGAGATCGCGTTAATGAAGAAGAAATCCATCACTAAAAAGGTCTTCTACATGTGCTTGGTTTGCAAGCACACTTAGAAGACCTTTTAAGTGAAGGATTTCTTTTTCATTAACAATCTCGGCTCTGCTGCAGAGCCTTCGCTGGTCCCGGGACCGGACTTCCCCGCTGTCAGCTAGAACTCTGACGTCAGGCAGGGGAGAACTTTGTAAGCGGTTATCTCTCAAACCATAAGGGTTTGAGAGATGCCACTGGGGGCATTTTTCTTCTTTATTTAAGTGCTTAAAAATAGTAATACTTCAAAATTACGAATCCCAATCACTTAAAAAAAAAAAAAATCAAGTTTGTGCTGTAATAACTTTTAAATACATCTCCTCTCAGCAGTGGGGGTGTCCCCTTGTACAGTACAACGATGCAAGTCTTACCTGTCAAACATACATATATATATATATATATATATATATATATATATATATATATATATATATATATATATATAAAATAATATAATCTGGCTAAAGTTCCCCTCTCCAGGTTGTTTCAGCGCTCTATGGAACGGCAGCAGATTCCGGTCATTTGACCGGACGGCAGCTCTTCGGCAGAGCCGAAATCGCTCTATTTAGAAATAATTACTTCATTGGAACGGTCTACAAAGTGTGCCTGGTTTGCAAGCACACTTTGTAGACCATTCCAATAAAATATTTGTTTCTAAGTTGTGCAATTTCGGCTGTGCTGAAAAGCCGTCGGCTGGTCCCCGGACCGGAATCTCCTGCTGTCCTCTAGATGGCAGAGTTGTCTGAAACATCCTAGAGGGGGGAACTTTAGCAAGTTATATCGTTCAAACCATAAAGGTTTGAGAGATAAGATTTACATCATTGTACTTGTTTTTTTTAATGCCTACAATGTTAAATAAGCTTAAATTTAAACATTACTATCCCTTTAATGCTGCATAAGCCGGACACTGTAAGCGCTGGTTCTCTTAAGATTTAATCAGCTGTGTTTACCTGACTCATATTTTTTTTTTTTTTTTTTTTTCATCGGGTCTCTTTCCAGCCTTGTCTCGATTACGAAGGTCGGCCCTTTATGTAGGTTGCTCGGTACCTGCCTTTCAGCAGGGCATTCTCATTCAGACTGATAAATAATGGTGGGCCCATGTCTTTGTGTTGATTGAAGGCTTAACAAGTGCTGCTTGTTCAGCGGATCTGCAACCAGATTTAATAACCCGTGTGGGAGAAGTAGCATTGCAAAATATTGGCAGGGAATATACTTTTTTTTTTTTTTTTGCTTCCTCATAGCAAAGGAAACAAAAAATAATAATAAAAAAAATTAAATAAAAACCCTGCGGGGGGTATAGCATTATTAACCAATTTAAGATGCACAAAGCTGAGCAGTTTGTATGTAGACAATAAGCCTTTGCAGGATCGCTGCTCCACTCCGAGGCTTATGATTTAGTCAAGTGGAATAATAAGAGGCTTTCAAAAGGTCAGCGTGCATTATTTCAGATTTAGGGCTACGTAATACATACAAAGTAAAATGGAGTAAGCCAACTGCACTTTAGGGGGAAAAAAATAAAATTCCCTTAGATTTTAATTCATTGCGCAACAATGCATTGGAAATCTTTCAAGCATGCAAGGGTGTAATAAACATTTAAATAAACAAAAACCTATAATTAGGAATATTTGTATGTCCCAGACAATTCGGCTGCTTTGTGCAGGCATTTCTCCACTTTAATCTTTTTAGGTATGTGTCGTGGTCCCAGAACTTACTGTAACTTTACTGCGTTCCTGAGGGAATACAGTAATTATACAGCTCCACAGGCCTCTGTACAGACTTTACTGTGTTCCTGAGGTAACACAGTAATAATACAGCCCTATAGGCCTCTGTAATAATAATAATAATAATAATAATCCTTTATTTATATACAGACCTTACTGTAACTTTACTGTGTTCATGAGGGAATACCGTAATAATACAGCCCCATAGGCCTCTGTACAGGCCTTACTGTAACTTTACTGTGTTCCTGAGGGAATGCAGTAATAATATAGCCTTATAGGCCTCTGTACAGACCTTACTGTAACTTTACTGTGTTCATGAGGGAATACCGTAATAATACAGCCCCATAGGCCTCTGTACAGGCCTTACTGTAACTTTACTGTGTTCCTGAGGGAATACAGTAATAATATAGCCTTATAGGCCTCTGTACAGACCTTACTGTAACTTTACTGCGTTCCTGAGGGAATACAGTAATTATACATCTCCACAGGCCTCTGTACAGACTTTACTGTGTTCCTGAGGTAACACAGTAATAATACAGCCCCATAGGCCTCTGTACAGACCTTCCTTACTGTAACTTTGAGGCGTTTCTGAGGGAATACAGTAAAGATGAAGTACACTGGATTTTGGTACATTTACACTAAGCAATAGTACCCCATGAGAGAGGCACCAAAGCCCAGCACTCTACCTCTCACACATTAGGCAACTTCACCAGTACAAAATCACTGCATTGGAGTTGTGTCTGAAAGTCCCAATGGTACAGGTCTGCCCTAAGCTTCTTGCCCCACCTCCTTGATGAGCTGCAGCTGCCAGTGGTAGCTTTATTTCAGTTGGCTGTTCAGGTGGTGTGATATCACAGCAGCCAATAGGAATCATGAGTGCTTTCTCTGTTGTTCCCTGTACCAGTTCTGTGGGGGGAGAGAACCAGGCAAAATACGTATACAGAGGGCTGTAACATTAATAATGCTGATACTGTCAGAGGTTGGACTACATATGCTTAACTCCTTAAGGACCCCTTACGTCATGCCGGTCCTAAGATGTCATGGAATTCTGGTGTGGCAGCGCACTACCATCCTAGATAAAAAGCTCTGGACTGGTCGCTAAGGGGTTAACTAGTAACTGTGCATAGATGTACAAGTGTGTATATAAAATGTTTGTTTTCTGAGGAATTTAGAATATCCTTGATTAACCCTTTGAGTGCCAGGGGGATAGGCAGTGTGTTGAATACCACTCTGGCACTCAAAAGGTTAAGCACAGGTGAGTAAATCAGTGGTTTATAGCCCTCCTGTACGGCCTGTTTGCGGCCTTTGAGGACCAGACGTCAACACCCCTGGGTTAATGTCATTATACAATGTCTGCTTTGCTTTGGAAGGAAAAAAGAAAAAAAAGGCCCTGTGGCCGGTGTGTGGATTACTTATTATTGTAATGAAATCAGATGTTGGCTCACTTAGCGGCATGTTCAGTCCTGCACACAGCACAGGGCTTCCCCTGTAACTGCATCCTCTGTCTGCTCTCATTATCTGTTAATGGTACTCAACATGACATGGCTGTTTGATAAATGGAGGTCGCTGAAAAGTCTCCTGTGCAAGATCCTGGTAGAACTGGAATTGATAAAAGAAACCTGTGTTAGGATGGAGAATGGGTGATCTGTTACACTGTGTGCTGTGTGCATGTGTTTTATGTCGAAGGCATTCGGATCCCTCTCTGTGTCTCTAATGAATGATTTATTTGAAGCTGGGCAGCGTTAAGAGCAGCAGTCTAGTAGTGTACACAGCCATTGCCTTCTCCCTCAGACCTACTGTAGGGGTTCAGCGCAAATCACAGGAATGCTGCAGGCTTGTGGTCTGCAGCAATGATGTAGTGGGAGTCAGGGTAGGTACTGGGGCTAGGTTCAGCTTTGTTTTTTTGTTTTTTTTTTCCCCAAGCCAGCTTTCTTCTATGGTTTACAGTAGTGCAAATCTGTCAATTAGTCCTTTAAGAACCACAGGGGTATGCATTGCCTGCTGTGGTGGTCCTTAAAGGTTTAACAGGTAACATTCTATTTGCTTCTACTTAAAATCACTGATCAAAGTAGAATGTCAGTATCTGGTGTACAGTGAGTGGCAGATGGGTGGGAGAGCAGTGTGGAATGTCAGAATCTGCTCTGCAGCATGGAATGTTAATACCTGGTCTTCAGGGAGTGGCGTGTGGGAGGGAGAGCAGTGTGGAATGTTGATATCTGGCAGGGAGAGCAGTGTGGAATGTCAGTATCTGGCTGGGAGAACGGTGTGGAATGTCGGTATCTGGCAGAGAGCAGTGTGGAATGTCGGTATCTGGCAGGGAGAGAGCAGTGTGGAATGTCGGTATCTGGCAGGGAGAGCAGTGTGGAATGTCAGTATCTGGCAGGGAGAACGGTGTGGAATGTCGGTATCTGGCAGAGAGCAGTGTGGAATGTCGGTATCTGGCAGGGAGAGAGCAGTGTGGAATGTCGGTATCTGGCAGGGAGAGAGCAGTGTGGAATGTCGGTATCTGGCAGGGAGAGAGCAGTGTGGAATGTCGGTATCTGGCAGGGAGAGAGCAGTGTGGAATGTCGGTATCTGGCAGGGAGCGAGCAGTGTGGAATGTCGGTATCTGGCAGGGAGAGCAGTGTGGAATGTCAGTATCTGGCAGGGAGAACGGTGTGGAATGTCGGTATCTGGCAGAGAGCAGTGTGGAATGTCGGTATCTGGCAGGGAGAGAGCAGTGTGGAATGTCTGTATCTGGCAGGGAGAGCAGTGTGGAATGTCTGTATCTGGCAGGGAGAGCAGTGTGGAATGTCTGTATCTGGCAGGGAGAGCAGTGTGGAATGTCAGTATCTGGCAGGGAGAGTTGTATGGAATGTCGGTATCTGGCAGGGAGCGAGCAGTGTGGAATGTCGGTATCTGGCAGGGAGAGCTGTGTGGAATGTCGGTATCTGGCAGGGAGAGCTGTGTGGAATGTCTGTATCTGGCAGGGAGAGAGCAGTGTGGAATATCTGTATCTGGCAGGGAGAGAGCAGTGTGGAATGTTGGTATCTGGCAGGGAGAGTGGTGTGAAATGTTGGTATCTAGCAGGGAGAGTGGTGTGAAATGTTGGTATGTAGTTGGCAGAAGTCAGTACTGTCTAACTTGCATTAACTGACAAATCAATAAAGCTAAATATCTCAAACTATTTAATTAAAAGGGCTAACATAACATGTAGGTGATTATGATAGCTATTTTAAAATGCCTTAAGTTGTTGTTAGAAGGTGGAAGCTTCGTGTTAAAACTCAGTTTAATCGATGTGGCTTGTTTTATGTTGCATACAGTGCAGCTGGGTTTATTTCCCCCAGAATTGATCCACATTTCTTTATATATGAGCCCCTGCGTGTCCTTTGCAGAAACTCTCGGTATACGTAAAGTTTTTGATTGAAGCAGTGGGCTCATGAAACCCAGACACAGTGGACTGGGAGCAATGAAACGGCAGATGGAGCGTTTCTCAGCGGTTACACCTCGTCCACACGGAGCGGTAAAATATTTCCACTCAGTTGGATTTTCTATTGCCTAGTTCTGAGCGAGAATAGGAAAAAAAAATGAAATGGACAGGATCTCATTAACCCTCGCGTAGAGGTGGACAAAAACACAGAGAACTTTGGAGCCAGACACCATTTTTAAGAGCCAGCGAAGGGCTGTATGGTCGCACATGCTTATAAATTACATTCACCACAATTTTAGGAGCCAGCAGGGAATTTTTTTTTTTTTTTTTTGCAGCCCTGGAATTTTTCTAACCCCGCCTTAACCCCTTGTGTGCCAGAGTGGTATCCAATGCATTGCAAAGCAATGCATTGGATACCTTTCTGACGCTCGAAGGGTTAAAGCCATTTGCTCAAAAACAAAAAAGTTAATTTAAAGAAAATAAGTGAACTATAGGTCACACCCACGAGGAAAAATACAAATCCGCATTGATTTAACCTTTTAAGGATCAGTGGCATTCAGTGAAATAATGCATTGCATACCTCTCTAGTCTAGTTCTTATCCCCTTAACGACCAAGACTACGGGACACTTTTTTTTTTCTTTTCTTTTTTTTTTTCCACCCAATGGATTCAGGGGTCACTGTACCAGGACAGTCACTGGTTCTTAAAGGGATAGTAATACTTTGTTTTAACTTTATTTTATTTTGTAGGCATTAAAAAAACATGAAGAACGATATAAGTCTTATCTCTCAAACCTTTATGGTTTAAGAGATATTCACAAGCAAAGTTTCCCCTCCCGCCCCTTTTACCTAGTGTAAGCCATCTCTTCTCAGATGTGGAATCCAGTCCATAGACCAGACAGATAACAGAAGGGGACAATCTTCTTCCTATGAGAACAATGAAAGCCCTGCCCACCTTGACAAGCTTTTCAGGTTTTTCCCTTATCTTAATTGAAGATTGTCCCTCTCTGCAGTCTACCTGGGCACCTCCCTTCTGATCTGGCTGAACAGTGTTACATCCGTAAAAGGGGCGGGAGGGGGATACTTTATCATTCAATTACTCTTGTACTACAACTCTGACAAAATTGATATAACACTCTCCAAAGTCCAAATACTATGATGATTAATTAGAGCTGCTTTTATTATGAAACATTACTATCCCTTTAAGTCCCAAACCACCGTGACAGTCCTTGCATGTAATGGGTCTTTAAGGGGTTAACCCCTTAGCAACCAAGGACATACATGTATGTCATGGGTAAAAGTGCCTAAAGGACCCTTGACGTACATGTACAGCATGGATTTCAGGGCTCCCAGCCCGGCTGCACGCTGTTCAGGGAGCCCTGAATCCAATTTAAAAAAAAAAAAATTGCTCCGTGGTCCTTAAGTGCTGGCCACGTGTGTGCGTGCTGTTCCTTAAGGGGTTAAGGACTGCGCTGTCCAGGGTTGGGGTGTATTGGAGGATCAACACACTCTCTTGGTCTGCCGGGTGATCAAAGCGTGCCTTGTAGGGCGCCTTGTGATTACAAAATTCCATGATGTGCCAGGACCATCACTGATCGTTAACGGCAGGAACGTACGATGTTCCTGACACATCACTGGTTATTAAGGGTTTAAAGGTTTACACAGGCCAGTAAATCGTCACTTTGTAACAAATCAACAGTTTTGAGAAGAGCTTCCCAAATCGTCCATATCTGTTACTTTGTTTGAAATTAAAAAAAAAAAAAAAAAAAAAAAAAAAAGTCTTTGAGAGATATTGTTTTTTGTTTATATGTCATTTTGTGCTGCTGAGCTAGTACTTCCTGGTAGGAAGTGACAGTTGGTAATACAGAGCTATTTGACATGTATGAGTGCACTAAATTACATAAATAAAGCTAAATAAGTTACAAACTATTGTTTTAAATATACCTAACATGAATACATTTTTTTTTTCTTTTGAAAGAGATTTGAATATAATCTAGTTGTTACAAAGTGACTGTTTCAATTGTTTAACCCCTTAAATGCTATAGATGTATCTAACACATTGGGAAGCACATGTTGGAGTCCTACCGCTCAAGACGTTAAAAACCCGACTTGCAACGCATTGCAATACCTCTCTGGCACTCAAAGGGTTAAAGGAACACAAACCCATAAAAAAAAAAAATGAAATCTGGTTAAATTTTAACTGTATATGTACAGGTAGTGTCTGTAAAATTAAGTTATTTAAACAAACTGATATTTTTATCATTTTTTTTGCCCTGATTCTGCAGTTACATTACCCACAAATGAATTATGCCACTTTAATGACCCACAGGGCAGGAATGGGTAACAGGAGGACCCCCAGATCCTGCTGCATAGGAGTACCTGGAAGGTCTCACATTACAAATTCTTGCCTTCGGGGGTTAACTCAGTCAGTTAAATGGCTGATGCCAACAGCAACATCCTGATGGCAGTGAGTGGAACACATGGCGCACGGTGATATGGTGCCAGGGAACAGGCAAAGGGAACAGGCAATTGCGTTCAGGTGGAATTGTAAAACTCTGCTTAACTAACTGAACGCTTCCTGCGAGAACGGCAGGATTTATTAGCTGAGAAATGATCGCAAAGAACCCCAGAACTGGTGTTGTTTATTGGGCCATTGTTCCTGCTTTTTCAGTGGTGCGGCAAAAACTGCAGAGCTCCATTTTCCTGTGTAATTCCTGATGTCAAATTAAAGGAACAGTAAGCTTTTTTTTCTTTTTGTGAATGCAAATTAGTTCTTTTCAAGGCCAAAACCCTTCACTGAGCTCTTAGACACACCCCCAGTGTGTGGGCTCCACCTACATTCATTCATGGCGTGGTGTGTAGTAATATTGGCACAGGACAGAAATGATTTAAAGGGATAATAACATGTAAAAATATATAGTAGTGTTTATCCTCCTAAGTAAAACAACGGCACATCCACTGCTAAGAGGTGTTGTTCAAATTATTGCACTTCAACCTTTGAATTATTTTAGGTTCAGTATGTATATGGCCTGAAATGTTAGTGATGCTATTGCTACACCATCCTATGGACTGTAAATTGCCATAGGATGGTGTAGCAACAGCACCACTGTAAAATCTCAGGCCGCTGAGATACCGCACATAAAAAAAAAAAAAAGTCAAGTTTGAGCTGAGATAATTTTTTTGAATAAAACACCTCTAAGCAGTGAAATTTCTCTTGTTTTACTTTATCCTCCTGATTAATAAATATATATAATTTTTTTAACATATTGTTTTACTGTCCCTTTAACCCCTTAAGGGACCCATGACGTGATGGGGAGACTTCCCTAAAACACCAGTGATTATCATGACACCTCATGGATTTCAGAGCCCTGAATCGGATTGCTTAAAAAAATTTCCGTGGTGTTTAAGCACCGGCTGCACGCAGCCAGTCCTTAAGGGGTTAACAAAGTCTCACACTGTTCCACCAACAAATGTTACTTTCCCAAAAATGGTTCCAGTTACGAGAAATAACGTAGAACCTTTTGTTCAGGTGTAACTATGGAAGCCGATAAGGCTTTCATAACAAACTATAGTCCGTTTTCAATTTCATTTACAAATAACTAAACGTGTTAATGTGACTTTAAAAATCAAAACGGCATCTGTATAATCTGTAGACCTAAAGTGGAGTTTGCAGAGGGTTTTGTGCAAGTCACTGCAGTGCTTTTTGCAGGACTCTGGCACTGAGACGGTTAATGACCTATCCCACTTTGGTTGCAAAAGCAAACAATGGGATAAGGCAGGGCAGGTTTTTGTAAACCGATCGGTATCCATTTTGTTTCAAAGCTGGAATATCTGTGCATTTGTATTACTGGTGTACAATGAGATGGCTGCTTTTGAGGAGTTGACCCTTTGAGTGCCAGAGGGGTATGCAACGCACACATCTGGTACTCAAAGGGTTAAAACTTTTGTACAGGCAGAGTACTTGTAACCTTCACAGGCCGGTCTCTTCTCCAGCACTTACATGGTTCACTGGTTACTTTATCCAAGATGGCGCTGACAGGTGTGACTTGGAAATGTATGTCCGTTATTGGAAAAGTAACCTTTTTAACAATTTAAGTGCCAGTGCAATGCTTTGAATACCTTTCTGGCACTCAAAGGGTTAATCTGATTTTGCATCTTATGCAAATTCATAATATGCACAAACTGTCTATACTTTTTTATTTTTTTCCCCATTCAAAGTTCCCCCTCCCCTGATGTCAGCGCTCTAGCTGACTGCAGGGGAATCCGGTCCCGGGACCGGCGGGGGCTCTTCAGCAGAGCCGAGATCACGTTATTGCAAAAGATATCCTTCACTGAAACGGTCTTCTACGTGTGCCTGCAAACCAAGCACAAACCAACAACACGTAGAAGACCATTTCAGTGAAAGAGTTCCTTTTCATTAATACAATCTCGGCTCTGCTGCAGAGCCTCTGCCGGTTGGTCTGGCTGAGCTGGTCCCAGGAGCGGATTCCCCTGCAGTCAGCTAGAGCGTTGATGTCATGGGAGGGGGAACTTTGAAAGTGGATATCTCTCAAACCATAAAGGTTTGAAAGATGCCGCTGGGGTAATTTTATTTCCCTTTTTAAGGGCTACAAAATGGAGATGAGTAAAATCTGTGTTACTATCCCTTTAAATGAATAGTAATGCCTGTTAAATTGCAGCTCTGATTCTTCTTTAACTCCTTAAGGACCCTTGACGTACCAGGACCGTCACGGTCCTTGAACTACTCAAGGACCGATGACTGTCATGGTACGTCACGTACTTTTTACTTACATTGATCTACCGGGAGCGCTGTAAGTAAAAATAGGGCCTGAAATAGACCGCTCCAAGGTCGGAGCGATCTCTTTCAAGCCCCATAATGACGCGCCGGGCGCGTCCAAGTGCGCCTATGCGGTCATTATGGGACGGAAATGTCCCATGACCGCCGGTCCTTAAGGGGTTAAGCTTTTTTTTTTTAGATCTCTTAAAGCTATGTTTAATTAATTGCAGTGCTGTAGTTCAAAAGATGTTCAAGCTGAAATAATCCCCCTCCTGCCCCTTTCCCTGCGTCACTCTGCCTGAAAGTCTGGTCCGGATGGAGTGGGGCAAGGGACAAGCTTCAGTAAGCAAAGGAAAATCCTGTCCTCCTTCATCAAGAGGTGCAGGGTTTCTTCCATATACTTACTGTGTGAGGATTGTCCCTCGCTGCATCCGTCCGGTCCCACAACCGTATTCCAGGTCTAAGGGCAGACGGCTAGAAGGGGCGGGAGGGGGATCTTTTAAGCTTGAATATCTTTTGAGTAGAGATGCACCGATACCGATTTTTTTTAAGACCGAGTACCGATACTTTTTTGAAGTACTCACCGATACCAGTTACCGATACATTTTTTTGAGGTAATTTGCCAGTTTTCTAAGTACCTATATGCTTTAGGTACTTGGAAAACTGGCAAATGACCGCAAAAAAAATTATTGGTAATTGGTATTGGTGAGTACTTGAAACACACACACTACACACACACTACACACACACACTACACACACACACTACACACACACACTACACACACACACTACACTACGCACACACTACGCACACACTACGCACACACTACGCACACACTACGCACACACTACGCACACACTACACACACACCACCTCTTGATTCCCACCTTTTGCTTCATTCTACCCCTCTTGAGCCCCCTTCTTTTGCATTGGTTTTTCTCTCACTTTTGATCCCCCTTTCTCCCCCTCGTTCTCCTTGACTCACCCTTTTACCTCTCTCTCCCTCCTGATCCCCCCCTCCTTTTGCTTCTCTCTCCCTCCTGATCCCCCTCCTTTTGCCTCTTCTCGGCCCCCCTCCTTTTGCCTCTTTTTCTCCCTCTTGACCCCACTCTCTGCCTCTTTCACCACCCGCTGCCCCATCTTGCCTCCCTTACCCTCCTCTGCCGGGTGCTCATTGTTCTCTTGCGAGCCCTGGCAGAGGTCAGCGTCGGAGCGTTGCCATGGTAACCCGCGGCAACGATCCGACGCTACAGGAGTGAGAGAGGTGACCGGGGAGCATTGTGAGCAGCTCCCCGGGCTCCCTCTCTGCAGCACCGACCCTGACAAAGGGTATCGGTGCTGGCATTGGCCGCATTTGCGCGAGTACAAGTACTCGCGCAAATGCTGGTATCGGCACCGATACTGATACCGGTATCAGTGCAACCCTACTTTTGAGCTACAACTATATAAGTAATTAAACATAGCGCTAGGTGTTACAAAAAGCTTAAAGAAGAACGGAGCTGCAATTTAATACAGGTTACTATCACTTCAATTTGCTGTATGCTATTTTTGTACATTGGCTTTTCTACATTGTATCAGTATCCTTGCATTCACAGAAAGCTCTCTGTACAGAGTATGTAAATTCACAATGACAAGTTACTACCCTTTATGCACAATAGAGGACAACCCTCCCCCCCAACATTCCCGTTGAGTTTGGTTGGCTTTTAACCCCTTCATTGCTAGCGAGGTCTTGAAGTTGTGTTGTAGACCATTCCAGCATTCAAGGGGTTAAAAAATCCCCATTTAAAGGAGCGGTAAAAATGTATTATAGAAAAAAACTCTCTGTCTTTTCTTGCCGAGCAGAACAAGGGCACGCCGATCTGCTGGCAGTTTTATTCCATACAAAGGTTATAACCGTTTACTGTCAGGAAGTGATGAAGCTGCTACCAGCACATTTAAAGGGACAGTAATACTTTAATATGCAAATAAATATATTATGTTGGGTTTATTCTCCTTAGCAAAACAAGGTTACTGTGTGTTGAGGTGTTTTATTCAAGTCATTACAGCTGAAACTTAATTTTTTTTTTTTTTGCAATATCTCAATGGCCTGAAATTGTACAGTGGCGCTGTTGCTACACCATCCTATGGAGGTTTATGGTCAACTGACCAGAGCTGTCCATAGGATGGTGTAGCAACAGCCCCACTGTACAGTTTCAGGCCACTGTGATACTGCTCATTAAAAAAAAAAATAAAAAAAAAATTGAAGAACATCTTGCTGTAGAGGGAGTAATACCCTTATTTTACTCCACAGATAAAGCTCCATACCAGTGGTTCTGAGCCTTTACCCCTATCATGCTGTCTAGAGGTTCTGCGGCACACCTAACATCTTATAGGTCATTTGTCAAGGATGTAATGCATAAATATATAGCTCTTTTTAGGTCTCGCAGTCAGAATAATATAAATAAACGTATGATGCCGAAAATTTTTCAGAAATAGATATTTGAAAGTTTTTCTAGAAAAGATTGGATGCCCGTGCCACACTAAATTGCCACGGCACCCTGGTTGAGAATCCATGCCCTCTACTGTATTTTTCTGTGATTAAACTGAAAATTTAGGAAACCCTTTTCTGTCCCCTATGGTGCAGTTGGTGTGCTCAAAAATTGCTTCACCATTATACATAAGACCCCCTGTGTCCATGGTGAAAAGCCTGCAGAAATAGCCATCCTGTGGCTCTCCAGCTGCGGTGGACTACAAGTCTCCCCCATCCAGTGGTCGGCTGGTTGGGCATGATGGGACATGTAGTCTGAAATAGCTGTAGAGCCAATCGTTGGTTGCTTCCTGTCTAGGGACATAATTCCTTTACCCTTTGAGTGCCAGAGAAGTATCCGAAGCAATGTGTTGGCTACCTCTCTGGCACTCCAAAGGGTTAAAGTGGAGCAATCTGGGTGAAAACCAACTACCCCAACCAGGTCAGGATCTCAGGATCTCCCTGACCAAGCACAGGAGGAACAGTCCCAATGACGGGACCTTGGATCACTCACCTAATGATAAAGCAGGTATACGCTGACCTGTTGGAGTACCCCTCTGGCACTCAGTGGTAATGCTGACAAACCATGAACTCCACCATAGGGGGAAAAATAAATTCTGTTGATTTAAAATCAATGTGCTGGGCACCCCTCTGGCAGTCAAATAATTATGTGGGGGGCTTAATGCTGTGATTAAACTATCTTATAACCCTTTGAATGTTAGACCTTTCCAACATGTTGCTGGTGGGAGTAGCAGTGATTTATTAAGGCTGCTTTCACATTTATTATTGGCTTCCCTAGGAACTTTTCCCTAGGAGTAAGTGGCATTTAATTTGACAGGTTGCTATACACAGGTATATATCCACTGTGTAATTATTTGCTTCTGATCTATACTGTAACCCATTGCTAGCTGATTCTAGTTTACAATCTAAAGACAAATGACTCACATGAATGATTACATCAGCTGGAATGTTTGCGTTCCCTGTGTTGCCGTTGGTTTGCCACAGAATTGCTCTGATTCTTGCATTTATTTAGCTCTTTGGGTGCCAAAGGGGCAGCCATCTGATGCATGAGGATACACCACTGGCACCCACAGGGTTAAGCCTTATGCACAAAAGAGAGGAGCAGTTTAGGGGCAAAGCATCTGCGCCAAAGGTGTGAAATAAAGGCTTTGAGGCCTTTAACCCTTTGAATGCTATAGGTGTCCCCAACGCATTGTGGAGTAGGGTGCTGGAGACAAAGTATACAAAGGGTTAAAAATACCACATCACTAAGTTTTTATTTCTCCAGAACTACTGCTGCTGTGTGAATAGGGCCGTTAGCAGTTACCATTTATATTTCGATCTTAAGGCCCATTTGGTCATCAAGGGGTTAAGGGCATACTGTCATGGTTAGACCCCGAGAGTTCGGGTTTGGACCCTAATCTCAGGGTGAGAGAAGCCAGTGTTTCCTACTGTGTGATCTGTGCACATTAAATGCTTGTTTGGGATTTAAATTGCTGACATTGACACCAGAAAGGCAAAGGGACAATCCCTACTGGTCTTGTGTGTGTGTGTTACAGCAAGTGAGTGGTTAACTGAAGACTGATTGGAGAACCTCTTGGTTACAGCAAGCAGGGACATATAACACATTATACACTGTAGGAAGCACTAAGGGTTGCTATTTTAAAAATATTGTTGCACCCATTTTGCAAGTACCCCTCTGGCACTCAAAGGGTGAATTGAGCAATTCTATGTACTGTTGTGACCGTCATTAACAAGCAATTTAACCGTTTGAGTTCCAGAAGGGGTATCAGTGCGTTTGATGCCCCTCAGGCACTCAAAGGGTTAAGTAGGGGCTTTTAACTGCCCCCCGTAGTGTGGTCTGTTTGTACCACTGATGAATAAGGCCCATTGTCCACAGTTTATACTAATGGATTGGGGGAAATGAAGGCGTTAAACGACACCTGTAAGCAGGGCATGGGGGGTGGGGTATGTCGGTCGGTAGGAGGGGGTGTTTGGTTTTCATGCTGAGATGCCCCCTCCCCCCCGGCTCGTCTGGGGTTCAGCTCATTAATATTCCTGGCATCAGCCCAGCACAGGAGCCGCCGACTCGGTGCCAGTCTGAGTCTTCTAGCTGCCCCCCGATCTCCCCTGATCCAGGCCAGGTCTTCCTGCCCTCCTGTCTGTGGTTAGTGGAGGAGAAGGAGGGCTGGGAAGGGGCTGATCTCCCCTCCCCCTGGTGCACAGAGTCTGGATCGGGCATGTGGAAGTGTCTGCTGAACAGCTGAGGAAGAGGAGGAGAGGAGGAGCAACGTGCAATGTGGGGACAGGAGGCGGAAGGGCAGCGCTGGCACCGGCGATCCTGATCCGACTGCCGCATGTGCACCGATCGCCAGGGGGCCTCCTATTGTCCTACACGTGTCTCCCTTACCCCTCCGCTGCGATCGCACTCTATGTGCCCCCCACCTTTTTGGATTAACCCCCCGGTCCCCACCTTTTTGGATTAACCCCCCGGTATTTCCGTCCAAGCAAGGAGCCCGTTGGATCTGATTTCCGTTTGTGCCCTCGCCACCCGGCTTGGCTCTTCTCCTGCCCCCCGCAGCCCTGGGGTCTCCCTCCATGGGGAGCAGGCAGGCCCTGGCCGCAGCCCCGGGACCCCACTCGGATCGCAGGCAAGTGGTGAGCTCCCCCTCGTTTTCTATTCCCTGGTGCAGGGGGATGTGTAAGGGTAACAATTTTGATTGGGAAAAAAAATAAACAAACACCCCACCACCCGTTTGTTTTAACCCTTTGAGAACCAGAGCAGTGCTTTGCACAACCCTCTGGTACTTTAAAGGTTTCAGTGTGGGATTTAACCCCTTGAAAGCTAGAGAGATCTGGAGACCTCTAGCCTTCAAGGGGTTAACACTTTGAGTGCCTGGGGGGGGGTCGACAATGAGTGTTGCATTGTGTTGTCCACCCCTCTGACAACCAAAGGGTTAAAAGCCCTATTAAATCAATGTTGTGTCTTCCCTAAAAAATACACATAAATAGGAATGTTAATTTGTTTTTACCCCCCTCCCCCTACCCAAATGCTGGAGGAGAGGCCTCCAACTATTCTGGCATTCAAGGGGTTAATGCCATATTGGGGGGGGGGGTTATATGTTCCTCTTGTACAGTTGGGCTTGCACCCGGATTGCCTCAAATGGAGTGTTTTGTGCCCCTTTCTGTGTAGTAGATGTGTTTGGGTTGTAGTGGAACGGAAGGGGGTCTGGATTAGGTGCTCTCACCCTTTTAGTTTTCCATTGTTTTGGAATTTGTGTGTGATTTGGGGGGGGGGGGTACATCTCATGACTATTACTGACTTTACTCGCCCCCATCTTGTTGCTTTATCTATATGCATCCCACTTGTACACAGCTGATGATTGCTAATGCTTGTATCAATAATAATAAGTCGTGCTACTGTAAACATGTATGAGTGGGCAACATGTGGCTCTTCAGCTGTTGGACTGCAATTACCATGCACCTCTGGTTGATGGAAGTTGTTGTCTAGCAGAGCTACAGGTTGCACTGCCCTGTTAGGCCATATACACAAACCTGGAATATCTCTTTTAGTTTAAATGGTGATTTGTTTAGTTTGATTTTTTTTTTTGGGTGGAGAAAGAGAGTATGAGAGACGGAAATGGCAAAAGGACAGCCGTGATACAAATTCCATAAGGGGAAGTCTCCTAAAAGATTGTGTGATCAGTAGCTGTGGATCCGTCCCTAAAGGTGGATTTTAACACCTTAAACATTGGGTATTCGATTATTGTAAAACTAGGGTTAAAACTTGTTTAAAATTAAAGGGAATGCAGGGATTTTTTTTGCTTCCCTCTGTTGTGGTTTCCTTGCCACAAAATTGTTCCCTCTTCCTTTTGTGTGTGTAGTGCACTGTAACATGATCATATACCAATGTTCTTTACACGCTTGAGGTTAACACATTCATTACCCAGACAGACCTGCAACATAATGCAGGCCCATTTTAGTTCTGATGGGGGGGGGAGTTACTGGCTCTTACGTCCTCTGTGTTTTAGGCCCAAAGAATGAAAGTGAATTAACGCTAGGTAAAAACCGTTTAGGGTACAGATGCTTCCCATTGATTGAATTGGGGCCTTTTAACCGCTTAAGTGCTAGCAGTGTCTTGAGTGCTTTGCAAAGCATTATGGGAGAGTACATTCCAGGGATTTAACATCTCATAAACCCTTTAAGGATCAGAGGGGCCTGCAAACGACCCCTCTTGTCCTTTTAAAGGGTTACATTCTGTGGTAATAAATATATATCAAGCACATTTTGCCAGAACACACTTTGTTCAGTGCAGCATTTCAATGCCTGGTTCTATATTGATACAAACACCTCAATAGAAGATGAACGGCACTCTCAGATTTACGTCAATAAACATTTTTATTACTCCAGGTCAACGTTTCGGGCCTTACTTAATCCTTTGCGTGCCAGCGGGGTGCCTTGCGTACCCCTCTGGCACTCAAAGGGTTAAGACCCTCTACTGAGGGCCAAAATGGTGACCCAGCACAATGAAAATAATTTTTATTGAATTAAATCAGTGTGCCGTTTATCTTCTATTTAAGTGATTATATACGGTCATGCGCAGTACAGACTGCCCGAACGCATAGAATGCTGGGAGTTCTGTGCTGGGAGCATTCTGTGCGGAATGCTGGGAGTTCTGTGCTGGGAGCATTCTGTGCGGAATGCTGGGAGTTCTGTGCTGGGAGCATTCTGTGCGGAATGCTGGGAGTTCTGTGCTGGGAGCATTCTGTGCGGAATGCTGGGAGTTCTGTGCTGGGAGCATTCTGTGCTTTTGTGCAGTCTCTACAGTGCAAGACTGCGTCATTGGCAGGACGCAAAGCAGAACTGGCATCTTAACCCTTTAAGTGCCAGAGGGGTACGCAACGCATTGCAGTTCATTGCGTACCCTTCTGGCACTCAAAGGGTTAACATCACCTGGACTTTGGTCCATGTACATGGGGTTTTACACTAGTGTGTGTGTGTGTGTGTATAATATAGTGTGTGTGTATATTATATAATTATACTTGCTCCTCATTTCCTCTTGTTCATAAGGCCCTAATCTCAGCCCATAGGCCTTCAGCTCTTAATTGAGTTGTCTACCTGCTGCAGATACGCGCGCAGGGCAGTTTCCAGCAATGGACGCCAGCCAGAACTGTTTAGGAAGGTGTCTGTGCCAGCCCTTGTTGAACACACACACATCAGAGGCTTGCAGTCGACACTGCCGTGTGCCTTTTCCTGTCCTCCCTTACCCTCTCCTAATGGCTGAAGCGTCTCGCTGAACGCCTTTCATGTTTAATTGGACCACTATTTGGTGTAAGTTTCTGATGTTTACCCAGAGCATGTTTCTCAGTGCATTGTCAGACTGGCCTGACCGCTTTCTTATTTGCTGAGAAAACCAACTTTACTTTTTTTTTTTTTTCCTGTTTTTGCAGAGAAGTGTTTTTTTTTTTTTCCCAACCCCTGGAACACATGTGGCTTCACTCATTCACAGCACAGCGTCACGTCTGCTTGGCTTTCTCAACCTCATGTTTTGGGGGGGAGGGGGGTGCACTAGATTTTACAGGCCAACAATGAAAACAGCTTCTCCATATTTAGCGCATGTTTACTAACTAAAATAAAAATCAAGTCCAAAGTTGATGGTAGTTGACAGTCATAAATTGTTAAAGCTGCTGGGGCTGTATCATAAATCATTGCTTTTAGCTGTGTCCTGTTTCTCCCCCCCCCCCCCCCCCCCGCCCATAGTTACTTAACCGTTAACGGGATTTGAGGCCATAAAAAGCTGAAATAATATCCTTATGCAAGACGCACTGATGTATGAAGAGTGTTTCCAGATTGCTCATGCTATGAGCCTTTTTGTTAATTTGAAGTGGCCTCATTTTGAAGACTCAGGTCAGTGGTTCTGCCCCTGTTTTCAGGGAACCCATAACACAGGCTGTATACCTAGGATTTTCCTGCTTGTATACAGGGAATTTAACCTTTTGTGTGCCAAAGGGGTGTGCAATGCAGTAACCCTTTGAGTGCCAGACTGGCACTTAAAGCAGGGCTTAAAATGTGAAGTCCTTTGCTACTAGCCAGACCTGAAAAGTTACTCACCACTGCAAGACATAACATACCCACCAGGGCTGAATTTCTACTCGCCAGGGTTACATTTTCACTCGCCATTGGCTAGTGGAAATTTTGAGTCCTGACTTAAAGGGTTAAATAATGAGTTGCGCATCCCTCTGTCACCCACAGGGTTAAAGTAGAGCTTAAAGCAAAACTGCTTTCAAAATCATCTATATTTGTTAGCCATTCTTAATTTCAAACTATATAGTTTAACAAAGCTTCAAACTTCCCTTTGAGGAAGTGGCAGTTGGGAGGGAGAGTAGAGTGTGTAAGGTTATATCTGACACATTAGGCTGTGCCAGCCAGCTCTTTCTAATTTTGCATAAAATGACAAAGCTAAATATATCTTAAACTATAGTTTCTTAATTGGGTGATTTCAAAAAAGCCTTTCAAAATAGTATATTAGCCATTCGTTGTTTAAAACTATAGGTCTACTTATTTGTCAGTTTAGGCTAATTAGCCAGTACTGGCTGGTACATCCTGGTATGTCAGATGCTAATGTTCCACTCTCCCTCCCAGCTGTCATTTCCTACCAGGAAGTACTGGCTAATCTGCATAAGCCAACACTTAAAAGTAAAGATCTCATAAACTATAGTTTTTAAATAAAGTATGGCCAAGATAAATATAGGTAGTTTTGAAAGTGATCTTAAAAAGCTCCCAAGTCATTATAAAGACTTACATCCACTTCAAAAGACAGAGCCCCTAATTAACTCAGCTATGCACAAGCACTGAAATCCTACTCTCTGAGGAGAGTGTTGAGGGTCACTAACCCAATAAATGGTCAATGGGCCTTGTGCACAAAAAGAAAGGAGGAGCTATTTTGAATTAATGGGATAGTAATGTTTCATAATAAAAGCAGCTCTAATTAATCATCATAGTATTTGGACTCTGGAGAGTGTTATTTCACTAGTGTCAGAGTTGTAGTTCAAGAGTAATTGAATGATAAAGTATCCCCCTCCCGCTCCTTTTACTGATGTAACACTGCTCACCTCAGAGCAGCAAGACTGTCTGGAGGGATCACAGAGAGGGACAATCTTCAGTGATCATAAGGGAAAACCTTAGGCAGGGTTTTCCTTATGATCACAGTAAGAAGATTGTCCCTTGCTGTGATCTGTCCGGTCAAGAGACAGATTCCATATCTGAGAGGAGGGGGCTTACACTAGGTAAAAGGGGTGGGAGGGGGATACTTTATCATTCAATTACTCTTGTACTACAACTCTGACAGTATTGAAATAACACTCTCCATGGCCCAAATACTATAAAGATTAATTGGAGTTGCTTTTATTGTAAAACATTACTATCCCTTTGCGTGCCACAGGGGTATGGAAAGTATTGCTCCCCTCTGGCAATGAAAGGGTTAAACCAACGGCACTATAGGTTAATTCCCATGGATTTAAGTCTTTGAGAAACAATGTGTTGCGCATCCCCTCTGCGCTCAAATAGTTGCGCACCGATCTGGCACGCAAAGGGATAAAGGACAATTAACACAATTTACTAAGATTTCTGCTGCTGTTAGAACAGGCTAGATTAAAGTCCGGGGGGTGTACTGTGCCGACCAAAAACCGGTCCTCTAGATCAGAGATGGGCGGTGTGAGGTCGACATGAGCTTGGAGACCTCCTGTAGAACTCAAGGGGTCAGAAACCCCAATCAAATTGGTGGAAAATGTTTTGTCCCCTATGGCGCAGTTGGTTTGCACCAGAATTACTCTTAGGTTCTTTGTTCTGTCATTTTGTAACCTAATGCATAGCAGAAGCTCCTGCCATTTAAAAAGCAATTAAAGGGATAGTAATGTTTCATAATAGCCGCTCCAATTAATCATCATAGTATTTGGACTTTGGAGAGTGTTATTTCAATTCTGTTAGAGTTGTAGTTCAAGAGTAATTGAATGATAAAGTATCCCCCTCCCGCCCCTTTTACTGATGTAACACTGCTCACATCAGAGCACTAAGGTGGTGTCCAAGTGAATTGCAGAGAGGGACAATTAACATAAGGGGAAAAACTTGTCAAGGGGGCAGGGTTTTCATTGTTCTCACAGTAAGAAGATTGTCGCTTGCTGTGAGCTGTTTGCTCTATGGACCAGATTCCACATCTGAGGGGAGGTGGCTTACACTAGGTAAAAGGGGTGGGAGGGAGATACTTTATCATTGAATTACTCTTGTACTACAACTCTGACAGTATTGAAATAACACTCTCCATGGCCCAAATACTATGATGATTAATTGGAGCTGCTGTTTTTGTGAAACATTACTATCCCTTTAAATAGCAGCCAGTTTATTTCCCAACCTAGCTGATATATATATTTTTTTTAAGCCAATAAAAATAATAAATTGGCTGCTATTTAAACTGATAATTCAGGCGAGCATTCCAAATTATATATGAGATGCAGCAGCAAAAGGGGTGAGAGTGCAGGGTTTAAATCCATAAATGAAATGTGCAACCTGCTAGAGACTGACATGTTTCCTAACCCTGCCTTAAAGGGATACAAACATTATTATTATTATACTTAATATAGTGTAGTACAATAGGGACAACTAGTAATCCTCATTTACTTTTTACTCTTGGCTTAAAATACTGATGGCCATTATGAACCAGTTTGAAGTCAGCTGGTTTCCCAAAATTGGTAATCGATTCTTAATGGATCCTAATGCCCATAGAGGCAGACGTTGTTCTTTGTTGATGTACTACAGGACCCCGGACTCCTCCCAGATTTTCAGTGGGAGGAATTTAAGGTTCCGGTGTTTTTCTGCATGGACCCGGATATTCTGTACCAATTAAAAGCCTTTTATGTAATTCTGAAGCAAACAATCTGTATTTTAGTGAACAGTTCAAGATTCCCACTGAATTCTGTGCATTGGAAGTCCTGAAGAGTCCAGGGGATGAGAAGCTTTATATAATTCAGTAGGAATTTGTATTCTCCAGCTGAGGTGCACTTTTCTCTGGTTTGTAAGGTCCATAGTGGCTATTAGGATTTTCTGCCCATATTATGTCCATTTTGGGTGTTTTAAGGAAGTGTTGGCGTCCCCAGCGTGGCTACTTTTTGCTAACTGAAATCTCAAGTAGTACCCTTCTTTAGTTTGGTATATTTCAGTAAAGTTACTTGTGTGTACAGGGACTGCTGTAATTAACCCTTTAAAGGGATAGTAATGTTTTATAATAAAAGCGGCTCTAATTAATCATCATCTTAGTATTTGGACTTTGGAGAGTGTTATTTCAATTTTGTCCGAGTTGTACTTCAAGAGTAATTCAATGACAAAGTATCCCCCTCCCGCCCCTTTTACCGATGTAACACTACTCAGCCAGATCGGAAGGGAGGTGCCCAGGTAGACTGCAGAGAGGGACAATCTTCAATTAAGATAAGGGAAAAACCTGAAAAACTTGTCAAGGGGGGCAGGGCTTTCATTGTTCTCATAGGAAGAAGATTGTCCCCTGCTGTTATCTGTCTGGTCTATGGACTGGATTCCACATCTGAGAAGAGATGGCTTACACTAGGTAAAAGGGACAGGAGGGGAAACTTTGCTTGTGAATATCTCTCAAACCATAAAGGTTTGAGAGATAAGACTTATATCGTTCTTCATGTTTTTTTGAATGCCTACAAAATAAAATAAAGATAAAACAAAGTATTACTTTCCCTTTAAGCGCCATAGTGGTGTGCCATGCATTGCTTTGCAATGTGTGGCACACCGCTCTGGTTCTCAAATGGTTAAACAAAATGCCTTCTGTATCCAGCAGAGTGGAATCCTGATTGAAGTGAGCGCCATTATACAGATCCTTTCCAGGCCGTGCTGGGTTATTAACCTGCTGAAGATCTTTATTGCAGATGCGTCATGTTGACACAATAACCCTTTCCCCAGCAGGGGGGGTCGGTGATATTTTGCAGGCCTCTCACACAAAGAAAACGTTAGGTCTCCCAGTCACTGGAGATTTCTTGTGCACTCTAGAATTGGGAAGGCCTTGCAGCTACTCTGGGACTACAACTCCCATCATCCTACGCAAGCTGTAACAACATCTTGTGGGCCACAACCCCCCCCCCCCCCCCGTTCTAGCGCCTTGTCTGGTTTCTGGCAGCCAAAGGGTTTAATATCATGATATCTTAAAAGCATCTCTGCAATGCATGGGAGATGGGTGTAGCATGTAAGGGATTAAAGGTTTTGTGAAAGGCTTGAGCTCCCAATGACACAAGTCTTAACTCTTTGCGTGTCTGAGAGGTGTTGACGCAATGCATTGGACATCTCTCTGGCTTGCAAGGGGTTAGGGAAGTTGGTTTTTGTTTACATGGCGTTCAAGTAGAGTCTTAACCCTTTGAGCAATGGGTTGCGTTCCCCCACTGGCTATCCAACGGTTAACCACTTGCCTCCTAGGCTGGAATGCCGGGCTGTGGCCCTGAAATGGTTAAACTGATCGCGGTTGATCCGTGACAGCAGCGAATGCTGGTTTTGCTGTCCAGAGCGCTCAAGCTCTTATTGTACTGTGGCCGCCCGGGCGCTTGGCAGCCAGCACATGCAATGTTATTTGATCTGGATGCGCGATAAAACAGACTAGCATTACACCATTTTTTTTCCTCCTTCCTTGTGGCTGTAGAAAGTGATGCATCAGCTATTGTCGCTCAATAGTTTGTGTGTGACTGGAGCTGGATGCATCAATTTTAATCAGCTCCCAGGGCAAACTGATATGTTTATTGTGCCTTGAATACCACTGAGAAAGTTATAAATCAAAACGTGACCACTAATATTTTGCTCGCTCAATTTATTTTCCCTTAGAGGAAAGGAAAACGCCTTAACTCCTTGATTACCAGAGGGGAGTGTAACTCACCGTCTTACGCACGCACGCACCCCTTTTATATGTTTTTCTGTCTTTCTCCAGAATTAATCTGTAATTAGTACCTAATGTGTATGTGCAGACTCTAGATCCCAAGACTCCGGGACCTGAGACTACGCCCCCTGGAGCCTTCCATCCTAAAAACTCTCTACTGTGAGGAGGGGGCTAATATTGTATGCTTTAGTGCCATTTGCAGTACATGTGGTAACATATAACATAGTAAAATAGGCTGAAAAAAGACACAAGGCCCTGGCACGTCACGTACTTTTACTCTTAGCGCTCCTGCAGGAGCTCTGTGAGTAATAGCAGGGACTGAAATTGATCGGTCCAAAACCAGAGCGATCTTTCAGTCCCACGTTCAGCGTGCCGGCACACGTGATCAGTCACGTCAAAATTTCCTGTGTGGTCCTTAAAGGACCACACACCCTGGGACTGCTGGTCCTTAAAGGGTTACTGTAGAGTGCGCATTGAGACCACATGTTGTTGGGACCATAGTTCCGCTTTTAGGTGTTAACAGAAGGGCCTAGCTACTTAAATGTCCTTCAGACAGTAGTCCTTTATATGTATACTAGTGTAAAAGTGTGTAAAGAAATCCCAGCATTCTGTGCGTTCAGGCAGTGTCTACTATGCACGACTGCATCGGACAAACCTACATGTGGCCTATATATATATATATATATATATATATATATATATATATATATATATATATATATATATATATATATATATATATATATGAGAGAGAGATTGTAGCCGTATTAGTCCAGTGATGCAGATGTAAAATAACAAACAAAATAAGTATCTTGTAATACCTTTACCTTCTACAAGTAGAGTGTAGATGCTCTGACCTTATCTGCTGCTATGTTTTCTTAAACCTACACACAGCCAAACTTTGAATTTTATGTATCGCTGTGAATTCTGTGTCCTTTTAGTCAGAAATGCTTTAGACTTGAGAAAGGGAGGTTCTCCCGAAAGCTTGTCAATCCAAAATTCTGTTAGTCCAATAAAAAAGGTATTACAAGATACTTATTTTGTTTGTTATTTTACATATATAAATATAAATATATATATATAATCGCTAAAACGTGTGTAACGCCGCATCATGAGCAGTAGAGATTGACCACGCCGTGGCTGATACAGAACTGGAGCTGTGTTATCAGCCGCGGCGCGGGCAGTCTCTACTGCGCATGACTGCCCCGTGACCGGGTGGCAGTAGCACTGTGTCCCGTGTAACGGGCTTTTCAACTAGTATAATATAAAATATTAGATACCGGTGTTTTTACCTTTATTTAGTACAGTACTTGTGTATTTATCTAATAACTTGTGTCCCTTATAAATCCTTCAGATCTTTTGAAGTCCATTGTTGTGAAGACGTGATCTGGAGACAGAACTCCATAGAAATCCCTTATATAGGAATCTATGGATATAATACAATAAATACAGAGACCCAGAGACTGTATAAAGAACACCCACATCACTAAATTAATCTTTTACATTAATTCACTTATTTCTAGGGCTAAAAAGCCGCCTGGAGAACTAATCCAGGCAGTTCACAGCAGCCATGCTGATTATCTTTATTAAGTGGGGGTGTTGTACCTGTAACCCTTTGAGTGCCAGAGTGGTACACAACGCATTGTAAAGCAACCCCTCTGGTAGTCAGAGGGTTAAGAGGCACACAATATTTTGCATTATTGATCATATCACGTTTGTAAAAAGACCAAGAACATTTGTGGTGTATAAAGTGTGATCTCTGCAGATCAAAACACACACACACACACACACACACACACACACACTCACACACTCACACACTTACACTCACACACACTTACACTCACACACACAGAGAGACGCACAGAGAGAGAGAGACACACACACAGAGACACACACACTCACACACTCACACACACACTCACACACACACACACACTCACACACACACACACACTCACACACACACTTACACTCACACACACTTACACTCACACACACACACTTACACTCACACACACACACACTTACACTCACACACACAGAGACCCCCACACACAGAGAGAGAGAGACACACACACACAGAGACACAGACACACTCTCTCTCTCTCTCTCTCTCTCACTTTCCCGTAATAACGTGTACTGTGTCGTTCTCTGTTTAAGGTACATGTCAGATCAGCCGTAAGCTGCATTAAATACATTTTCTTTGTTTGACAATGGTTAAACCAGTAAGATGTAACGCTTTCAAAAAAACTGCATTTCCTTGACAAGTGGGGTTATTATCTTGTACGTGTTTCTTTATTATGCAAGAAATAGACAAAAGTGCATTCATAGCTCCCTTTTATAGACTACACGAAACTGCCTGTTTATAGGTCAGAGGTCGTGTTGATTACCCTTAACTAAGCCTGTGTGGAATGAATAAGCAGGCCTTTAGTGTGGAACAATCCCTTGGCTCCATGCCCCATGCGACAAATACTTTCACCCTACGAGCGCCAAAGTTGCATTAGCCCTCTGGCATTCAAAGGGTCAAATGTGAACAGTTTGAACAAGGGTGAATGTTAATGTTTCTGCCAAAAAGGACTTGAGTGCTGAAGCTGAAATCTCGCTGGCTGTTAGTATAATCACAACAGAGCTGTTTGCCTGGTGACAGAGTCTGACCGTGCAGTGTGTTGGTTGTCTCCATGGCACTCGAACAGTTAATGGCGGCATACGTGACTCTGAACTGTTTGGGTTAATTGTTAACCCTTTCAGTGCTTATTGTTGGGGCTCTGCCTTTCCGTCTGACCATGTTAGGTTTTAGCGTTTGTATCCTACTACAATTGTATTTGAACTTTACACATAATATCCTCTGATACATTTATTACTTACACATGACATGTTTTACAGCCTTTTACAATCTGTAACAGTGTATCAATCAGTATGCCATCAAGCACTATACAGCGTGTGCTGCACTCTATATCGCTTCATGAAATGTTGTTCAGTACTGTGTGAATCTTTGAGTGGTGGAATGAGACTTTTATTAAAGGAGCAGTAATGCTTCCTAAATCTCCACTGCTATTGAATAAGCACCCAAGTTCATAGATTTGAAATGCGTAGATAACAACAGTCATTTACGGTCCAGACAGATATTTTATTACATTCAGCGGCGTAGGAGTGACACTGCGTACAGATCTCCAGCTTCGTGTGTAATAACTTTTCAGTAAAGCAACTGCCATCAAGGGGAGTAACTTTGTTATATACTCTGTAGGAAAATCCCAGATTTTATTTATATATATATATATATATATATATATATATATATATATATATATATATATATATATAAAAAAAAACTCCCTTCTGTTAAACATGAACTAATGTCTACAAGTGAAATATTTACTTGTCTTTATTTAAAGGGGAACTATCACCCCAAATAAAGCCCCCCCCCCAACAATTGCCCATCTCGCGATTAGCTGAACAATATTCTCCATAATAATTACCGCGTTATAGAGAGATCCTACTGCTGCCGAGACTAACGGCCAGGCTACAGCGCTTTAGAGGAATCTACGCGCCTTCTCCTCAGTACCTTTTGGTACCTAAAGGTACAGTGCAACGCCTCCTAGAGGAGACAGACGTCTGCGCTGCTGCGTTGTCAGTCCCGAAGTAAAGGTGTCTGCGCTGTTGCCTGGCTGTCAGTCTTGGCAGCAGTTGGATTTCCCTATAACGAGGTAATTATTCTGGCGAATACTACTATTCAACTAATCGCTAGATGGATAATTGTTAGGGGGAAGCTTTTTTTTTTTTTTGGAGTGTTCCCCTTTAACTCTTTGAGTTCGAGGGGTGCCTAGTGCATTGCTTCATAATGAGTAATGTCCATCTCTGGCCAGAGATTTGCAGTGCTTTGCACACTCCTCTGGTCCCTTAAAATGTTAAATACTTTGTTCTCCTTGCCTGCTAGCTGTATTTTATTCTGGTGAAATATCCCTGAAGTCTTTCCGTATACGCGTCTTGTGATTGCGGCTCTCTGCAGGGCAGTCGCTTATGCAAATATGTAATAGGTGAATCAGAAGTGTTAATGTATTGACTGGTGGTACAGATAAATCTCTCCTAGATAAACGACAGGGCGCTAACGTCAGTCAATTATCTGCTTTAGATCTTATCTCTCGCTACAAGATCGGGAAAACAAATGCAGGCAAACATTGGCTCTGTAGCTTCGAGACATTTACTAGAAAAGCCTGTTTCATGTGCAGATTTGAAGGCTTCTGCACCGGAGAGATTTCCTACAGATCTGGTGATGTATAACTGTGTGTGACCTAGTTTTTACTTTTAGATGTTGGGAATCAGTTTAACACTGAGAGGAGTATTGAACACCAGGGCCGGATTTACATCTCAGGAGCCTGTAGGCACAGAACTGTGAAGCCCCCCCCCCCCCCCGATTTGCCAACTCCACTGGTCACCTCCACAATGCTCATCAGCTCGATATTGCCCCCCATCAGCTCCATATTGCCCCTCACCTTGCCCCCCATCAGCTCCAACTTGCCCCCATCATCTCCATATTGCCCCTCACATTGCCCCCCATCATCTCCATATTGCCCCTCACATTGCCCCCCATCATCTCCATATTGCCCCCATCAGCTCCATATTGCCCCTCACTTTGCCCCATCATCTCAAAATTGCCCCTCACATTGCCCCATCATCTCAATATCCCCTTACATTTCCCCCAACCCCATCAGCTCCAACTTGCCCTCCATTAGCTCCACATTGCCCCCACCATCTCCATGTTGCCCTGACATTGTCCATTTCCTACCTCCCTGGTAGGAGATCTGTCGTCTGTGCCTCCTTTGGCACAGTCTTGTAGCGGTCTCCTATTCAGGAATGCAGAGCGCTGGGAGATGATGTCATCTCCCAGCGCTCTGCATTCCTAAAGATGCGACGAGGGAGCTTACCACCTGCAGGACTGTGCCAAAGGAGGCACAGACATGTCCTGCCGCCGGGGAGGTAGGAAATAGGGAACGGGGGCGCCAGTGCCAGCGATGTGGCTACTTCTTTTTTTTTTTTTTTTTTTTTTTTTTTTCTCATTTAAAAAAAAAAAAAAAAAAAAAAATCGCAATGACAGGCGCCCCTCTGTGGCATGCGCCTGTAGGCAGGTGCCTACTTTGCCTAATGTGAAATCCGGCCCTGTTGAACACATTGCTCAATACTGGGTGAGGAAAGACAGGAGTCTTGGAGTCCACCTGATCCCACACCAAAGTGTTCTGATACTCTTGAACTCACTGCCCATGGGGTGCGCACTGCATTGCTCAAATACAGATGGATAATAAGTAGTGTAGCGACTTGTTATCAGCTTCTGCATAATTAGTGATTTCCTGAAAAAATGGACCTGTCCCAAGTTACAGATACAGGCTGAATAACATCCACCGGCCTGGGTGCTCGTTCTGAATAAGATAATGCATACAATACCCATGTAATAACCGTAATCACAGGTTCTTCTTCTTTTTGGTCAAAAAGACCAAGCACACGTAGAAGACCGTTTCAGTGAAATCATTTTTTTTTTTTTTTTTTTTTTTTTTACTAACTCGTTCTCTGCTCTGCTGTAGAGCCGCCTTACTGTCGTACGACAGGCTTCCCCTGCAGTCAGCTACAACGCTGACTTCAGGGAAGGGGGGAGAGAGGGGGAAATTTTGTGTTTGGTTATCTCTCAAACCATAAAGGTTTGAGAGATGAACCTGGGGGCAATTCAATTCTTTTTACCATAGCTACAATATGGGGATTAGTAATATTTAAGTATTACTATCCCTTTAAAATGGAACTATCACCTCCTTTAAAGTCACCTTTATTCGATTGTAGCTTCCCAACAAATGTTCAATCTGTTTTTTTTTTTTTTTATAACGCTCTTTTATATCACCAGGTCACACAGAGCAGGGCTCAAAATTTCCACTAGCCAATGGCGAGTGAAAATTTAACCCTGGCGAGTAGAAATTCAGCCCTGGTGGGTATGTTATGTATTGCAGTGGCGAGTAACTTTTCAGGTCTGGCTAGTAGCAAAGGACTTAAAATCATAAGCCCTGACATAGAGGATTCCACCATCAGCGGAGGAGGTAGGAACAAGGAGTTGAGCGTTCCCCTTTAATATGCAGGTGTAAAATTAAAGCAGTCATTTTATATATATATATATATATATATTTTATATAATATACAGCCTGTTACACGGGCCACAGTGCCACTGCCACCCGGTCGCGGGGCAGTCGCAGGCAGTCTCTACCGCCCATGACTGCAGCACGCGCAGCAGTGTCTACTGCGTTTTAGCGAATTATATAGGATGTCATCCTAGCACAAACAGCAATCCCCATTACTTCCTTTGGGCTTTTTTTTTTATTAATCGTCCCCATTGTTTCAGCCATGGTACACTGTCATGTGTTAGGTGCAGCATTCTCTTCAGTAGAAATCAGACGTGTGTGTGGGATAAAATGTGATCAAACAATAGCCTGTTGGCACTGTGACTCCTGTATGAGGTAGAGGCCTGCTCTTCTCCACTTAACATGTTCTCTAAAGCACCAATTCTATTGTGTTTTTTTTCTCTCCCTGGGAGAATTGTGTTGTTTGAAGTATACAGAGATTTTAATAGCTTTTTTTCCCCTGGAGGAAATGTCCTTGTTTCTCTATGATACGTGGCTGAAAACGGGCTCATGTGCAGTTAAGTGCATTTCTTACGCCTCTGGGAGGAGTAGGCTGGAGGAGACAGGGTATTACACACATTTATTAGAAAGAGCACATCCATATTACAGCTATTGGACATGTAGTTGTTGGACTGCAACTCCCATCATCCCCGACAGCTGGTTGGGGAATATTCACCAACAACTGGAAGCGGGCTGCCCCTGTCTTACTGTAATAGGACTGAACTACATGAGTGACTCTGTAACAGATCACTATTACAGTAATGGCCTACCATTGAGGAAATAATTGGGGGTATATATGTGTTTAAGGGAAAACTGGAACAGTTTGGGTGCAAGAACCATAGAGTGCAACTATTTCAAATGATTTGAATTAAATATTTAACCCCTTTGAAGAGTCCCTCTTTAGGAAACATTAGGGGTCCATACCTCCCAAGTCTCTCTCTTTAGGAGATATTAGGGCTCCATACCTCCTCTTTAGAAGGGACAGTCCCTCTTTTGATCCCAAATACCTCTGTCCCTCTTTCACACCCTGGTGTCCCTGTGTTTAGGAGATCAGACTGTGTGGTGTGTATATAAGTGTATCACCCTGATGTCCCTGTGTTTAGGAGATCAGACTGTGTGGTGTGTATATAAGTGTATCACCCTGGTGTCCCTGTGTTTAGGAGATCGGACTGTGAGGTGTGTATAGAAGTGTATCACCCTGGTGTCCCTGTATTTAGGAGATCAGACTGTGTGGTGTGTATATAAGTGTATCACACTGGTGTCCCTGTGTTTAGGAGATCAGACTGTGTGGTGTGTATATAAGTGTATGACCCTGGTGTCCTTGTGTTTAGGAGATTAGACTGTGTGGTGTGTATATAAGTGTATCACATTGCTCCACAGCAAAAAAAACCTCACACTAATATTTGTTTAAACATCAGTACATGTGATTATAAATTAGTCTATGTAAATAAAATACTTAGTCTTGTTCTCAATCATTTATTCAGTAACACATAGAGGTGTCAATAGGTAATGAAATAACTTAACCCCTTAATGACCGTCCACGCGGCTGTCACTAAAGGACCATGGAGCAATTTTTTAAATTTTTTTTTTTTTTTTTGTCGATCCGACTCAGGGCTCCCTGAACGGTGTGCAGCCGTGCGAGGAACCCTGAAATTCATGACGGTCCTGGTACGTCATGGGTCGTTCAGTCACTTTTACACATGACGTACCAGGACCGTCAAGGGTCGTTAAGGGGTTAAGAATTCTTTGTAACGTATGTTATATTAATCAGAAGACCAGCAAATGGGTAGTCCATGAGAGATATTGATACTTTCTTTTCTGAATGAGTGCAAGTCTCCTGGGAAACCAAATTACCACTGGAAACGGCACTGAAATGCACAAATAGCATACGTTGGCCTGTATGGTACCACACACTGAGCTCACCATACAGTAATGAAATATCTAAACTTGCATTTGTATTAATAACCTCTTACTTGGCTTGACACTTGTCCAAGTAGTTAACCCTTTGTGTGCCAGAGGGGAGTGAAACACATCTTGGAACAATGCGTTGCATAAGTTTCAGCCATCCAAAGTGTTAATACAGCCTTTATTAGGCAACCTTGAGTGCCAGAGCGATATGCAGTGCATTTCATAACCTTTGGGCAATCAAAGGATTAACCCCTTAAGGACAACAGAGCATTTTTTTTTCCCCTATCAGAATCAGGGTTCCCCGAACAGTGTGCAGCCCGAAATCCATGACGGTCCTGGCACATCAGGGATCCTTCTCGCACGTACCATTATAGGTCCTTAAAGGGATAGTAATGTTTCACAATAAAAGCAGTTCTAATTAATCATCATAGTATTTGGACTTTGGAGAGTGTTATTTCAATACTGTCAGAGTTGTAGTACAAGAGTAATTGAATGATAAAGTATCCCCCTCCCCTTTTACTGATGTAACACTGCTCACCTCAGAGCAGCAAGACTGTCCGGATGGATCACAGAGAGGGACAAACTTCAATTAAGATGAGGGAAAAAAGCTGAAAAACCTATCAATGGGGGCAGGGTTTCATTGTTCTTACAGTAAGAAGATTGTTCCTTGATGTGAGCTGTCTGGTCTTCTCAGGGGAGGGGGCTTACAGTAGGTAAAAGGGACGGGAGGGAGATACTTTATCATTCAGTTACTCTTGAACTACAACTCTGACAGTATTGAAATAACATTCTCCATGGCTCAAATATTATGGAGATTAGCTGGAACTGCTGTTTTTGTGAAACATGACGTACTATGACCTTCATGGAATTCCGGGATCCCCCCGCTGTTGCAAGCAGTTAGGGGGGTCCAGAATTGAAATTAAAAAAAAAAAAATTCTCAGTGGTCCTTTAGTATGTATGTATGTATGTATGTATGTATGTATGTATGTATGTATGTATCTTTATTTATATAGCACCATACATGTACACAGCGCTTAACAGAAGTTGAAATAATACAATACAAAAAAACGACAGAACTGGGGTTAAGAGCATTAAAATTAAGTACAATCATTACATTATTTGTGAGGGAAAGTGCAGCAAGGGAATCGTACACTAGGAAAGGGACCCTGCCCCAAGGAGCTTACAATCTAGGCTGAATTCATATTGACAAACAGAGACAGTAGGAGGAGTATTATAAGTGCGCCTTCTGCCTGCGTGGCCAGTCGTTAAGGGGTTAACAGGTTAAAACAATAGATATAATCTTACTAGCAAGTTCTGTATAGAGCAGAACATATCCTCAGAGCTTTTAAAAGTTGGATTCGAATGTTTAAAAATGTGTAACCTTAATTGGTTTTCGTCCCAGAACACTCAATGGCAAATGAAACGGGCTTCTGCTAGGAGAACATAGTATTAACAAGCAGGGGCAGACAGGGTTACAGCACTCAGTCATCGCCCAATCCATCCAAAAAAGGCATGGAAACTTCTCGGGGTCGTTCCGACATAGCAGTAATTACATAAACAGGGATATTCTGATTACACCTTTAATCCCATCCATTTTGTAAATTAAGTTTCAAACGCTGGCTTTAGACACATTAATTACAAGACTCTCTCGTTTGCTCCGCGTGCGCGTCGTCTCATGCGGTGTCCGGACCAAGGGTGTGTGTTTTTTTTTCGGGGGGGGGGGAGAATTGCGTCACTTTGTCAGCTTTCCGCTCCATATTCAAGAAGCTAAAAAGGCGCATTTCCAGAGCAAACCATCTCCACCATAGGGAAGACTTAAAATTTCACAATGATGGGAAATGGGGCTTTTAACCCATTAAATTCTAGAGAGATCTTCAACGCTTCTCTTTAAAGGGATAGTATTACTTAAAAAATATTAATCACGATGTTAAAGCCCTTGAATAAAGATGAAAAATGCCCCCAGCTGCATCTCTCAAACTCTTATGGTTTGAGAGATAACCGCTTTCAAAGTTTACCCCTGGCTGACGTCAGCATTCTAGCTGACAGACTGGGAATCCGGTCCCAGGACCGTCTGCAGCTCTGCAGCAGAGCCGAGATTGCATTGCATGTATAAAACGCACCCTTGTTTTCCCCCTCTACTCGCATGCTTTTGGGCCATCCCAGCTTCCCTTCCTGCTACTCGTTCTCACCAGAGTCATCTCCACATCGGGCGGCCTACTTGCATTTGCCACCCACTTCCCACATTGCCTTTCGACAACCTTTTAATTGAAGCTAATGGTAAGGCGTCACACCAAATATTGATTTGATTTACATTTTTCTTCTGTTCACTTTCTATGTATTTTATTAATTGATAAATATAAACTATTAACATTACTTTACAGTATTTTTTCCACACCTGCATAAAAGTTTTGCACATTGCTGATAGGACAAAAAAAATCATAGTCTAAAATTAGAGGGACAGAGGTTTGCATGTAATGTAAGAAAGTTTTATTTCACCGAGAGGGTAGTAGATAAGATGAATAGCCTACCAGCAGAAGTATTAGATAAGTTGAATAGAAGTGGTAGAGGTTAATACAGTGAGGGGATGTAAGCAGGCATGGGACAGACATAAGGTTGTCCTTAACATAAGACAAGACCAAGGCCCAAATAAAGTTTGAGGTTTTTACAGTAGGAAAATGGGCAGACTAGATGGGCCGAATGGTTCTTCTCTGCCCTCAAATTCTATGTTTCTGTATCCAGATTGTGTAAAATGGAAATACAGTTGCAGATACTTCATGGAGATATGTCCTGATGGTTTCTGCACCAGCACAGCGCTAGTCTGTTTTCATAACTCCGTCCGTTGGGGAGTCTACAGCTTAGATCACGTGCATCCAGCCAACAGCACCACTGGAAATCAGTAAAAGTCCCATTCATTGTAATGCTGCTTATCCCCTTCTATTTTGGTAGTGTGTCTAACACTAGTCTGATTTGGTCCAGAATTGCACAACTTTTCTTAACCCCTTAAGGACACTTGACGTTCCTGGTACGTCATGGCTGCATGTGCTTTAAGGACCCATGACGTACCAGGACCGTCATGGATTTCCAGGGCTCCCCACATAGCTGCATGCCGTTTGGAGAGTCTGGAATGTGGCCTGCTGTGCACTATAATGTCCAAATTACTGCTTGTGGTGGTCACTGAGTGGCAGTGCCCCATAAGTTATATTTACAGGAGTGGCCAGAGGGCTCTTTAACCCTTTGAGTGCCAGGAACCCTAACTTTTCACACTGCAGCCTTAAGAAACCTTCTGTATCATGAGTTTGCGTTGGTTCCTGGAGTCACACAAAACTGATTTAGAGTGGACACTAGCAGATTTAGAGTGGGCACTAGCATTTTCTGCTCAGATTTAGGGGAGTTTCATTATTTGGAGGTTTTGGTGTTACTTTAATTATCCTACCAGTTTGGAGAATCATATGATTTCTGTGGGCTGCACCCATGATTCAATACATTTAAAGTTACACAAACACCCGTGTTAACAATAACCACCCACTTAACTAACTTTGGCCATAAAATCCTAATGACCTCTGAATTTTGTCCTTGTGTTTTTGAATGTTTTCTCTTGAGCAATCCATTTTGGATTTCCTGTTCATGGAAGTGGACATGACAGTTCATACAAGACTGCTGGACTTCAAACTCCTCCCACTGGAACATCCTTTATTAACCCTTTGAGTGGCAGAGGGGCACACAACGCATTCCTTTGCAATGCGTTGCATACCCATCTGGCACTCAAAGGGTTAAACTGAAGCAGAGCAGCAGAAGATGAAGTTGCGCAGTAGGTGTCCGAGGTCCAACAGTCCTACTAACAGCTGTCCTTTCCTCTCCAATGGACACCACCTCCAGGTCTTACTGAAGACCTTCTCTTTAGTACAAACGTTCAAGGAGAAGATTTGTAGAGGTCATTAAAGGGATAGTAATGTTTCATAATAAAAGCAGCTCTAATTAATCATCATAGTATTTGGACTTTGGAGAGTGTTATATCAATACTGACAGAGTTGTAGTTCAAGACTAATTCAATGATAAAGTCTCACCCTCCCGCCCCTTTTACTGATTTAACGCTGCTCAGCCAGATCAGGAGGGAGGTGCCCAGGTAGATTGCAGAGAGGGACAATCTTCAATTAAGATAAGGGAAACACCTGAAAAACTTGTCAAGGGGGGCAGGGCTTTCATTGTTCTCATAGGAAGAAGATTGTCCCCTGCTGTTATCTGTCTGGTCTATGGACTGGATTCCACATCTGAGAAGAGATGGCTTACACTAGGTAAAAGGGGCAGGAGGGGAAACTTTGCTTGTGAATATCTCTCAAACCATAAAGGTTTGAGAGATAAGACTTATATCATTCTTCATGTTTTTTTAATGCCTACAAAATAAAATAAAGATAAAATGAAGTATTACTATCCCTTTAAGATTTTCTGTGACTAGTAAGGGAAGTGTGTTTGTGTGTGTGTTTGTGTGTGTGTTTGTGTGTGTGTTTGTGTGTGTGTGTGTGTGTTTGTGTGTGTGTTTGTGTGTGTGTGTTTGTGTGTGTGTGTTTGTGTGTGTGTGTTTGTGTGTGTGTGTGTGGGGGGTTGTGGTGGTTATGAGTGCTGTTCATCTTTTATCATTGCCACTAATCAGAATGTTTGCAACCAGTACATTTATGGTTAACCTAGTGGTGAAAACTTATGTTGAGAAAGTGGATATGTGACGACTATATTATGTCAAAACAGAGAGTCGTATTGATATGTACATCCTGTCCGCAGCACTGAATAATTCACTAGTGAAAGACGCCCACTGCTGTTTTTTTTTTTTTTGTCTTGTGGTTCCTACTCGGGGAGAAAATGTCAGCTGTACAAATCCTACCCTTATTTTCCCTTCCATGTTCTTAATTTAGAGCAGTGGCGCGACTAAGGATTAGCGATCGTTTTGTCACCTCGGGGGGAAGCATTTCAGATTACCTGAAAGCCAAACTACTTTTTTAAGGTTCATCTTTCGGAAATGAAAGCAGGACTTGAATTTTAATGATTGACACTGTAGTCTAGCAAATTCTGTTTGGGCTTGTTTTGCAAAATAAGATTTTCTTGACACTGTGATGTTTCCTATCCTGTACAACTCCATGTAATGGGCTGCGCAGACATCTGAGTTGTGTGCCTTGCGTAGCAATATGTTTAACACATCTCATCCTTGAAGGCATAACCAGGGGTGGAATGAATCCTTGGGAGTCTGGGTTCCTAAAACGTTACTCGTGGCGCCTAAATTTTAGGTGTTATTTTAACCATTTGAGTACCAAAGAGGTATGCAGTGCATTGCAATGCATTTGATACATCTTTGACACTTAAAGGGGAACATTCACATGAAAAAAAAATTGGAGCGCTGGTTACAAGTCCTAATGCAATACCAGCGCTGGGTTTTGTTTTAAATTTACTGACCTATGAGCCGAGATATTTATGTTTAAAAAGTGCCACTTCCGCATACTGCGGCACCCTGTATTGCAACCTCCGTAGCATCTCAAACTGAGCTGGATGTAACGTTAGCCCAAAACAACACAGCTCCAAGGTGAAGCGAGAACGCGCTCGCTGGGGCTTCTGGGAGCGAAGTGGGAAGTCCTGCTGGTCCGTGCCGCACACACAGGGTGCCGCAGTATGCGGAAGTGGCACTTTTTAAACATAAATATCTCGGCTCACAGGTCAGTAAATTTAAAACAAAACCCAGCGCTGGTATTGCATTAGGACTTGTAACCAGCGCTCCAATTTTTTTTTTCATGTGAATGTTCCCCTTTAATGCTGAACTAGTACCCACCTAAACTTGCCCCTGAAGAATTACCCATCTGGTGACTAGCACTACTGAGCAGCTAGTTGCCAGATGGGTAATTCTTTAGGGGCAAGTTTAGGCGGGGTGGTAGTTCTGCTTTAAAGGGTTAATGTACATCTGTATACATGCGCCCCTCCACTGCATCCTAAAACTCCTAGCTGGCTCGTACGAATTTTGTTTAATTTGCAAGCTTCTAGGATTTGTGTTCACTCCTAATCTTGATGTTTAAAGGGATAGTAATACTTAAGTATTACTAATCCCTATAATAAAGTCATTTTAAAAATAAATGTATTGCCCCCAGTTTCATCTCTCAAACCATTATGGTTTGAGAGATAATCGCTCCTAAAGTTGCCTTCTCCCTCCCCCGAAGTCATCGTTGTAGCTGACTGAAGGGAACTCCGGTCATAGATCATCAGGCGGCTCTGCAGCAGAGCTGCGATCGCATTAATTAAAAAAAATCTTTCACTAAAACGGTCTTCTACGTGTGATTGCAAACCAAGCGCAAACCAAGCACACGTAGAAGACCATTTCCGTGAAAGTTTTCTTTTTTATTAACTCGATCGTGGCTCTGCTGCAGAGCCACCTGAAAGTCGTACGACTTGCTTCCCTGCAGTCAGCTAGAACACTGACTACGGGGAAGGGGGAGGGAGAGGGCAACTTTAGGAGCGATTATCTCTCAAACCATAAAGGTTTGAGAGATGAAACTGGGGGTAATACATGTATTTTTAAAATGACTTCACTATAGGGATTAGTAATACTTAAGTATTACTCTCCCTTTAAGGATCAGAGATAAGTGGAATGCACTGGGGAGCAATATGTTCCACACCGGTCTGGTGTTTTAACCCATTAAGTGCCAGAGGGGTATGCAATGCATTGCGTACCCCTCTGGCACTCCAAAAGGTTAAAGGCTTAAAATGAGAATGGGATCTTGTTGTTTTTGCCGGTGCACGAGCCATACAGTTTCAACGTAAATGAACTCGGTTTCCTATTAATTCCTGTTGCACATTACGGTGCATGGGTTTTCTTATGACTTGTACAATTGCTCTTATGGGTATTGAAGGGGTCTGAAAAAAATATGAAAGATCTATCACATACAAATTAAAACTAATGACTTAATAAGAACTCTAACCCCATAAATGTTAGAGAAGTCTGAAGACCCCAAAATTTCCACGAGCATGTTAATGTATTCCCAAACCACTTTTTGTTATTGACTTTCCTGCTGTTACGACTGCCATGCACATGTTATCACACATAACATGCATGTCCACACAGTCTCTAGCTCCTTTCCTGTGCAGGGAAGTGGCTATCAGAAAAGGGGCCTTCACGTTTGAGGTGGAAGAAGACCCTACTTTGCTCATCATCTCTTCCAATACGTTCTACATAATGGTACGCTTCTTTGGTGAGAGGGTGTACAAGTCCTTAGAATTGTGGGATTGCAATGAAGACATTGTGAGCTCTGGATTGTTTGGATGGAACCAGGGTTTCTGGTCAGTCTCAGACATGTAGACGTAAACAACTGTATTATGTAGGTTGTGTGCTCTGTTGGGTGGAAGGATTTTTGTCACTTTTTTTGCTCACCTCAATGGTGTGAAATACTTCTTTGCATTGATTTTACTAGTGTGATTCAACTAGCCCCACTGATGAGACCCATTAGGTAGGAAGAGCTGTGGGTACGCTAATTGTTTCTCAGCATAGCCAGCCTGATATTTACTTTATAGATGGAGTTAAACCAACAAGCGATAAGCTAAGGGAGCCATATCTGTGTGTATTGGGAGTTTTAAGTGATGACTGCAACATGTGCCCTCATCTGAATGTTGCTGCATGGAATTCTGGGAATGTAAAGGAAACCTTTTATGCTTTGGTTTCTTTCTAATCTGATCCTGCAATGTTTTTATTTATTTATTTATATATATATATATATATATATATATATATATATATATATATATAAAGCCCTAAACTTAGAGGAATATCAGGTCTCCTTAATTATGTAGGTGCTATGTGCGTTAGGGATTTTTGTTACGTTTCTGCATATCGTAACCTATATTAATTATCACGTGTTGGATACCTCTTTGGCACTCGTGATTTCAGTGCTAAAGTTCACATACCGCAATTTATGACTTCTCTGTCACTGAACGAACACACACACACACACACACACACACACACACACACACACACACACACACACACACACACACACACACACACACACACACACACACACACACACACACACACACACACACACACACACACACACACTATTCACACACACTATTCACACACACACACACACTATTCACACACACACACACTATTCACACACACACACACTATTCACACACACACACACACACTATTCACACACACACACACTATTCACACACACACACTATTCACACACACACTATGCACACACACACTATTCACACACACACACACACACTATTCACACACACACACACACACACACACTATTCACACACACACACACACACACTATTCACACACACACACACACACACACACACACACACACACACACACACACACACACACTATTCTCACACACACACACACACACACACACACACACACTATTCACACATTATATACTCCTAGACATGCACACACTCGCACATACTCACACACTAGATACTCAGACATACACACACACTACTCAGACACACACACACACTCACATTATACACTGTCCCTAAATGAGCATGCTCGCATAGACACACGTGCTCGTTCACGCATTATATACTCCTAGGCTTGCACACAGTATATGCTCGCACACTCACACAAGTTATATGCACATGCACGTAATATATATAGACACACACACCCACGTATTATAAACACACGGATAACACAAACGCCTGTATCTATGTTTGCTTTCCGAGTGGTGTTTTTAATATCCCTTCAAAGAAGCCCGTTTGCACTTCATCTCCAGGGTCATTTTCACCGGGTCATTCTCTTCACAGGGACAGATTTACCGTTCATCTGCCAAGTACTCCTGCCACCACACTGGAAGTACAGCGGAAGGGGGAGAGGGGGGTTAGACCGGGCGATAGGAAATAAAGGGCAGCAGTTGGGGGTATTACAGAGAATATGTCCTCCTGTTAGCCTCACGTCGTGTATAAGGGAAAAGATCAAGTCTTTCTTTCACACGTGAATAAGCAGAGTTAATCTCATGATTACAGATTTGCTACTGTACACGGAGAGAGAGGATTTAAACCAGGGAGGGGCAGGAGAGTGGTATTGAAGTGTTCGGGGGGGTTAGCATACAAATCCGTGACGTCTGCTTCGTGATTAATTTCACCGTAGTCCCCCCGCCTCTAGTAGAAGTTAAAGTCCAATCTTCCCCCTTTATAGATCTTGTTAGTGACGATCCTGTCTGCTGTGTGAATGTAGTAATGATTGGACTGTGTAACAGTCTGAGCACCAGCCTCTCTGTTTGGCCTGTAATCTGTGCAGTGTAAGTATACAATAGATCTAGATTCTTATTTTGTATATTCTATACCTTTTTAAGCATCACATTTCAACAAGCTGTATGGTCCTTAAAGAGACAGTAATGTTTCACAATAAAAGCAGCTCCAATTAATCTTCATAGTGTTTGGACCTTGGAGAGTGTTATTTCAATACTGTCAGAGTTGTAGATCAAGAGTAATTGAATGATAAAGTATCCTTTTACTGATATAACACTGCTCACCTCAGAGCAGCAAGACTGTCCAGATTATCACAGAGAGGGACAATCTTCAGTGATCATAAGGAAAAACCTGTTAAGGGGGGCAGGGTTTTTCTTACAGTCACAGTAAGAAGATTGTCCTTTGCTGTGACCTGTCCGGTCAAGACACCAGATTCCACATCTGAGGGGAGGCGGCTTACACTAGGTAAATGGGGCGGGAGAGGGATATTTTATCATTCAATTACTCTTGTACTACAACTCTGACAGTATTGAAATAACACTCTCCATGGCCCAAACACTATGAAGATTAATTGGAACTCTTTTTTTGTGAAACATTACTATCCCTTTAAAAGGTTAACCCTGAGTGCCAGAGGGGTACACAGCACATTGCATTGCTTACCCCTCTTGCATTTGAAGGGTTAAATCTCCCCCCACCACCACCCATTACCACACCCGCACCAGTTACTCCTGTAGATATCCTGTATTTGGTATATAGTTTGGCTTATTTCAGAAGCATCCTTGGCTAATTAGTGTAACCTATTCTGTACTTTTACATGGTTTTAACCCTTAGAGTGCAAACGCTTTATCCAACCCTCTGGCACACAAGGTTAATCCCTTCTGTAAGATTAACCCCTTGGATGAGTTAGAAGTCTTCAGCACGATGCTTTCGAGACTGCTAGCATTCAGTTGGTTAAAGGGGAAATTGATCATAGGGTTAAAATTGACTGGCAACCTTAACCCCCTCTGGTTAAGACAATTATCAGTTTATTTTGAAGATAATTAAAATCTCGCTGTATGTTGTACTAGCGGTTTTTCTTTTTGGTGCTGCACATTGCGTATATTCCCTACACAGCGTGGTATTCAGTTCTGCTCAGTCCTAAACATACCCACTCGCTGCTTTCGTACCAGTGCGCCAGTGTGTGGGCTCCACCTAGATTCAGTCATGGCTCAGTGTGTGGTAATATTGGCCCAGTACGTAGACTAAATTTAGCATAACGTTTCAGACCGTGCCACCTTCCAAAGTAAATATATGAAAAACTATTTATATTGCAAAAGGCTAGTTTAACCCTTTGGGTGCTGGCCCTCCAGCACCCAAAGGGGATGATGTTGTTTTTAATTCTCTTTAAACTTGGCTTGGTTTAACTCCTTGAGGACCACAGAGATATAAAATGCATTGCTTTGCGGTGTTTTGCACCCATCTGTTGTCAAGAGGGTTAATAGACTGTGTCCTATATACAGCAGTCCTTTGTATCTGGGTATATTTTGCAGTTTCCTGTGTATATAGAGTCGTCTCTGACGTCTACCTCAGCACAACTGCTAATGGGCTTCAGTAGGCCTGAATGACTGGTAAGGGGCAGTTGGCCTTATCAGACTGTAAATTGCTAGGAGTAGTGGATCTACAAATATATATCTCACAGTGCTGATTTTAAGCCTTTGAGTGCCAGAGGGGTGCGCAACACATTGCCTTGCAATGCGTTGCTTACCCCTCTGGCACTCAAAGGGTTAATGGGCATTTGCTCTTCCCTGGAATAATTGCATAGCATTCAAGCCCATCAAATGTGCTTTGAAGGGATAGTAATACTTTAATATGTAAACATATATATATTGTAGAGTTTATTTCCCCTGAGCAAAACAAGAATACTCTCAATGCTGAAAGGTGTTTTATTCAAAAGTTGTTACAGCTCAAATATGAATTTTTTAGGTGCAGTATCTCAGTGCCCTGAAATTTGTACAGTGGCGCTGTTGCTACACCATCCTGTGGAGATTTATGGTCTGCGGACCAGTGCTGTCCATAGGATGGTGTGGCAACAGCACCACTGTACAATTTCAGGGCACTGTGATACTGCACCTAAAAAAATTCAACTTTGAGCTGTAATAACTTTTGAATAAAACACCTTTCAGCAATGGGAGTAATTCTTGTTTTGCTCAGGGGATAAACTCTACAATATATATGTATTTTTACATATTAAGTATTACTATCCCTTTAATAAGACGTATAGCATAACTCTCTAACGTTAACCAGTTATAGATTACCATGTCTTTTGCTGGTTGATTTGGCTGTGTCAGCAGATTTTCATGGGAGCATGGTGCATTGTGGTTGGACCTGGTATATGAGCGGAAGGCATCAGGGAGCTCCAAGTCTGTAAGGTTTGCTGTAACAATCACTGACATACAGTAGAATTCACAGCAGTACACAGTGTCAGTCAGGTGCAGTAATACTGCCACCAGAGGTAACCGCTTACAAAGTTCTCTCCTGCCTGATGTCCACGTTGTAGCCGACAGATTTGGAATCCGGTCAGCAGACTGGCCGGCAGCTCTGCAGCAGAGCCGAGATTGTGTTAATGAAAAATAAATCTTTCACTTAATAGGTCTTCTACGTGTCCTTGCAAACCAAGCACACGTAGAAGACCTTTTTAGCAAAGGATTTATTTTTTTATTAACGTGATCTTGGCTCTGCTGCAGAGCCGCCGGCCGGTCTGCGGACCGGATTCCAAATCTGTCGGCTAGAACGCTGACATCAGGCAGGGGAGAACTTTGTAAGTGGTTATCTCTCAAACCATAAAGGTTTGAGAGATGTCGCTGGTGGCATTTTTTTTCTCTTTATTTAAGGGCTACAAAATAGGGATAAGTAATTAAGTATTGCTATCCCTTTAACCCCTTCTGTCTTTGTGTCTATGTCCCGTTGCCAGTTTAGGATATCAATGATTAGCGGGATATCTATCAGCTGACTTCCTTAGTAAACCTCAGTCTCACCTTTCATCCCAGCGCCTCCTGGCTTAGCGACCTCCATACAGGAACGCACAGACACATTTTGAGAACGATGATCAAAACCAGATGCCTGAATTGTAGGTCTGGGCCTGAACTTTTGACTCCCCCCCCCCCCCCCCCCCCCATAGAGGAACGGAAAGAAAAGTATTTAATGTACGCTGACCAAATTGGTAATGATTCTTACACAAATATTTGCCTTTTTATGTTTGTCGCGTCATACTCAAATATTTATAGTACCGAGAGAAATGTTAACCCAGGCAAGCCAAGAGACCCGTCAGGGCAGGGTTGGGCAGAAAAATGTAATCAAAGACTTCTAGGTGCCAGCTGGGAGTTTTAGGAGCCGGTTGAATCAGACGTGTGTGTATGTATATATATATATATATATATGTATGTATATATATTTTTTTATTTATAAAGTGCCATCCTGTGTTCTTGCCACTTTACAGTTTATATTTAGTATAGAGGGGGTGCAGTGATTAAGTGCGTATACAGACCATCATAACGGGAACACCAGGTGATTATACATTAGGTTGAAAGGCCTGCCCGAGAGAGAGAGAGAGAGAGAGAGAGAGAGAGAGAGAGAGAGAGAGTGTGTGTATGTATATGTATGTATGCATGTGTGTGTATATATATATATATATATATATATATATATATATATATATATATATATATAAATAAATAATATATAATGTGTGTTATATGTATCAGGGCTTCAGTAAAGGGCAGAGAAGACAGGTAGGAATGAGCAAGGTGAAAGCCTCCAGCTATTGAACACTAGAATACCCATAATCCCCGGGAAGCCAACAGAAGCGCTGTAGTCTATCTGCGGTTGGGCCTCAGGTTGACCAACTCTGGGTTAAAGGAACCTAACAAGTTCCCAATAATAAACCCACATTTACCTTCATTTGGGCAGAAAACCTACTCCTCACCATGAATCAATACTGTTCTTGATTGGTTCTCCAGAATTTATCTTTATCCCCTTAATGACGCAGGACGTACGTGTACGTCAGGGGTGGATGTCCCTAAAGGACCCGTGACGTACATGTACGTCCTTGATTTCAGGGCTCTCCATATGGTTGCACGCCATTCTGGGAGCCCTGAATCCTTCAGTGCTGACTGCGTGCCAGTCCTTAAGGGGTTAATAAGCATTGAATATCCTGTCCAGAGGTAGACACGGTCCTTAGGAAATCCTAAAGGTCACTACGCATTAATTCTTAGTGTGTTTGTTTTGTTTAGTAACTGCCAAAATTCTGCTATTTAACCCTTTGAGTGGCAGAGTGGTACTCAATGCATTGCTTTGGCACTCAAAGGGTTAAGATTTTCTGACCCTATGAAAAAAAAAAAAAAAAAAAAAAAAAAAATCTGGTCCTTCAAAGGTTTAAGGTAAGAGGGGGTTTTAGTCTAAGGAGGTGACGGTGTTCCTTTAATTTTTGGTTAGTCCTGGAGGTGCTCGGTTCTCGTGATTTCACACAGGTATTCCTGAAGAAACATCTGTTTGAGAGACAGAGAACAAAACGCTGTGAATTTCCTGTAAATAATTCAGTGCTGGAAACGCTGATCCGCGATGGCCTAATGACTCCGCTAGTAGCCTGTGAAATGGGTTAGAGCTCTGGTAACGCGTGCGGCGATGCATGAAAAACATCCTGCCATGCAGACAGCCAGATTCGGAAGCCACTTTCCGCTCCCCCCCTCTCTTCCAGGTTTACATTTTAATGCTGCCAGCTTTGTGCTTCTTCTTATTAAATGGTGTGTGTGTGTTGTGTTCCGGGTGAGAAGCCGATGAAATGTAACTCGCTGTGACAGACACCTGCTTTCTTTAGTCATAACCACAATGTGCTTTCTCAGGAAGGCTGGCAGATCTTAAAATACTTGGAGCATTAGGTAGTCCACAACCACAACCCCGGTAATCCCTAAACATCTGTTGGGTGGTCCTTTTTGTAGGCGGTTAACGTCCTGCGTGCCATAGGTGTTTAGCTCATTTTGTTGCGATGTGTCGGATTCTTCTGTGGCCCTCGAGTTAAAGGGAGATTATCACAAAAGAATGAAAAGGCTCAGTTCCATTAACCCTTTGATGGACAGGTGTGCAACGCATTGCTCCGCAGTGCGTTACCTGTCCAGCAATAAAAGGGTTAAAATATTATGTACTGCAACATTTATTTTCTCCATTGTTTAAAGTTGTAAAATCTTTCGGAGGAAAAAAATATTGTGGTCACCGTTTATGGGGCTTGTTAGAAAGAGAGAGAAAAAAATTGATCCGTAAACAGCGTTAATTGTTTTGAGACCAGAACCCAGCCAGTTCAGTTCTCTGAAACCCTATTCTCTTATTTGCCTAAATCCTATTATACATGGACCTTATCGCTTGTATAAGTAAATAGGTCACGTGGTCTGCCCCAGAAGAAGAGGAAAATCGGGTTTATAATATTTGGGGGCTTATGCATATTAGAAGGACGATATTTAAAAGGCTTTGAACTCTATTCCTTTGTGGGAATTAATTAATATGATTATTTATATAGAGCCACAAGTGCATGCAGAGCTTCCCAGTTTAACCCCTTAGCGACTGGTGACATGCCAGAACCGTCATGCTGTTCCGGACGTTAAAGGGATAGTAATACTTTATTATTAATATCCCCCATATTGTAGATATTTGTAAAATAATGTAATTGCCCCCAGGTTCATCTCTCAAACCTTTATGGTATGAGAGATAACCGAAGGCAAAGTTCCCCCCTACCCCTTCCCTGAAGTCAGCGTTGTGCTGACTGCAGGAGAAGTCTGTCGTACGACACGCTTGCGGCTCTGCATCAGAGCCGAGATCATGTTAGTAAAAATAATTATTTCACAAACTGTCTTCTGCGTGTGCTTGCAAACCAAACACAAACCAAGCACACGTAGAAGACCGCTTCAGTGAAATAATGATTTTTTACTAACACGATCGCGGCTGTGCTGCAGATCCGCCTGTTTAAAATAAGACCGGATATCCCTGCAGTCAGTACAACGCTGACTTCAGGGAAGGGGGAGGGAGGGGGAACTTTGCGTTCGGTTATCTCTCAAACCATAAAGGTTTGAGAGATGAACCTGGGGGCAATTCAATTATTTTTGAAATGGCTACAATATGGGGAATAGTCATCTTAAAGTATTACTATCCCTTTAAGGGAATATTAGTTCCCACGACCGCAGACATAAAGGGGTTAAACAAAACAAGAGCTGCTTATTACCATGGTATAGTTACTCTATTAACCTTTGTGTAAAGGGAGGTATCCCCAAAGGCAAAAAAAAGGGAGCACGAATCCCTCTCGGGGTGAAAATGGCATACATTTGCCGTTAGACGGAATTAAATTCCTCTTCCAGCGCATCAGCGAACAGACTTGGGTTTGCAGGGAAGCATTTGAAGGCTGCGTTTGGCCCTAGGGCCACCCTCTGCCCATCACTGCTTTGTATAGAGCAGCAGTTACAATATCCGCAACCTAAGATGGATCATTTTGAAATACTACACTAGTATTAAAATGCCTGGTGAGGGGAAGCCCTCTCTCTTGATAATGCAGGATAAATTTAGTGTTGGCCAATACAAGTCTATGATCTAATATTTCTCAAGAGGCTGACATTGGTTTGGAAGTTGTTTTCAAGAGAACGCTGGCAGGGGAGCCCATTAATCCGAGGGCTCATAATAGGTGCAGGGTTTCTAAGCAATGATGTCTTGTACAGTAGAGCCCGCTGTGTTCTTGACGTGCCAGACGAGTGTGTAACGCATTCCGTCACGCTCTCTACACACCCCTTTCACACTCCGAATGTGGGAGTAACTCTGCCCAGGGAATGAGTGCTTATTGTTTAACTTTGCAATGTGTTGTATACTCCTGTGGCACTTGTTTTATTATTGTATATATTAAATATACAAAGGAACTGCCACTGCTGAGAGGTGTTCTATTCAAAAGTTATTTCAGCTCAAACTTTTTTTTTTTTGTGTGTGCAATATATCACATTGGCCTGAAATTGTACAGTGGCGCTGTTGCTACACCATCCAATGAACAGCTCTGTTCAGTTGACCATAAATCTCCATAGGATGGTGTAGCAACAGCGCCACTGTACAATTTCAGGCCACTGTGATATTGCACCTTAAACTTGATTTTTTTTTTTTTTTTTTTTTTTTTTTTGATTTGTAATAACTTTTGAAAAACACCTTTCGGCATTATTTTATTATTATTTTTACATTTAAGTACTACTGTCCCTTTGAAGAGGTATTCTCACCTAAAAAAAAGAATATGGTTCAGGTCCTTTTCAGTATTCTTTACAGCATTTGCAAAGAAATTATTTCCTAGGTTCGTTAACCCCAAATATATTATAAATATGTGTTTTGTGTCCCCCCCCCCCCAATTCACCTGGAGACAGCTGTGCACATCCATTTGATTTGTGTGTGTTCATAAAATGATAAAGGCAGTGATTGTGTTCCATGATTTAGGCAGGACACTGGTAGAGTGAAGGTGATACCTTTTATAGTCTAACTCTGTAGCCAAGCTTTCAAGGCAACTTAGGTCTTTTCTTCAGATGTTCATTTAGAATCCATAACCTCTGGGGGGGACACTGGGGGACAATACAGTATTTAAATGTAACCTGATCATTGAAACCTGTACGAGAACTTTTGAAGGAATAGTAATACTTGTTTTATGCAAGCTTTAAAGGGATAGTAATACTTAATAATTACTAATCCCTATATTGGCCATATTAAAAAGAAATGTATTGCCCCCAGTGTTTTGAGAGAAATGGTTTGAAAGATAATCGCTCCTAAAGTTGCCCTCTCCCTCCCTCTTCCCCGAAGTCAGCTTTGTAGCTGACTGCAGGGAAGTCTGTCGTACGACCGTCAGACAGCTCTGCAGCAGAGCTGAGATCGCGTTGATACAAAAAAAAAAACAACAAAAAAACTTTCACTAAAACGGTGTTCTACGTGTGCTTGCAAACCAAGCACATGTAGAAGACCATTTCAGTGAAAGATTTCTTTTTTATTAACGCGATTGCGGCTCTGCTGCAGAGCTGCCTGATGATTGTAAGACCGGATTTCCCTTCAGTCAGCTAGAACGCTGACTACGGGGAAGGGGGAGGGAGAGGGCAACTTTAGGAGCGATTATCTCTCAAACCATAAAGCTTTGAGAAATGGCACTGGGAGCAATACATTTATTTTTAATATGACTTTAATATAGGGATTAGTAATTATTAAGTATTACTATCCGTTTAATATTGTAGTTATTAAAGCAAAGTCATTTTTCCATAACATTCATAGTTTTAGTGTAATCTGGATCAAAAGTTTACCTCTCCTGCCCCTTTTAGCTACTTCAGCGCTCCAGCCGCCAGACTTGGATTCTGGTCTGCGGACTGGGCGGCTCGTCTGGAGAGCCAAAATTTCATTGTATACAAAGGAAATCTTCATGACGACACTCTACTGCCTCAAAGCATGGGCACACCTTGTAGACTGTCATCGTGAAGATTTTGTGTGTATCCTCTGCTATTTCGGCTCCGTCCTCTCCGCAGACCAGAATCCACATTAGTCAGCTAGAGCGCTGGCGTACCTAAAATGGACGGGAGGGGTAAACTTTTGATCCAGATTACATTAAAACTATGAAAGTTCTAGAAAAAAAGACTTTATTTAGTAAGTACAATATTAAAGCTTATATAAAACAATTATTACTATCCTTTTAACCCCTTAACGACTCTTGACGGTTATAGTACTTCATGGGGTAAATCTGATTGAACGACCCACGACGTACTATAACTGTTATGGAATTCCGGGCTCCCCCTGTGGCTGCACACTGTTTGGGGAGTCCGGAATCGGAAAAAAAATGCTCTGTGGTCCTTTAGTGACTGCTGTGTGGCCGGTCGTTTAGGGGTTAAACAAAAGGAGAACTGGCACTGCCAAACCTCTCCCCACTTTTTTCCTTCTCGTGTAGCCTTATACCTTGTAAATATCTTGCTCTGTCAAGCTGTCGCTACAAGCGGCCATCTGTTGGTAGCATAATCATGGATCTAGCTTGACACAGTCATCATGAAGCAGATCACTGGGGGGAGGTGGGACTTGTATAAAGGTCTGAGAGCCTGGTACAGTGATGTACTAATCATACCATATAGTGGGAATGGCAGCGTGCGTACCCAGAGCCATCAATATGTTCCCAGAATGCAGATAGGCCTCTTTTTAATAGTGATGTCTAAAGGACTTGAGCACATTTTGTGTATGTGTAGAGGACAATAAGACTTGTTTTTTTTTTTATTATTTGTAAACAGAAGGGATTCATTTGCATAACAATTACATACCTCCCACTTTAATTATATGCAGGCATTGTCATTATGGTGAACTGTCTAATTACACCTCTGTGTAGCTTCCCCCCCTGTTCCTTGCATATCTGCCAAACACCAGCATTTAGACTCCTGGGCGTGCTGATCCGGTAGTAATGCTTAATATGGAAAACAAATACATATTGCACAATCTATCCTGCCCATTAAAACAACAGCACTCCCACTACTGAGAGATGTTTTTATTAAAAAGTGAATGCATCTCAAACATGCATTTTTTTTTGTGTGCGCAGTACCTTTTAGGGCCTTATATCTTAACGGTGGCGACGTTGCTGCTGCAGTTTAGGCACAACTATGGACTGTTTTGCTTTAATCCTCTAGAGGGTACTGTTCCGACAGCACCACAGTAAAATTTGAAGAACATGTAGGGTACTGCAGGTCACAGATACTGTACCCCACAAATTTAGGTTTGGGCTGCTATAGCTTTTGAGTAAAAGATCTCTATGCTGTGGGAGTTACCCACATTTTATTCAGCAGGATAAATCCTATAATGTATATTTATTTGTTATTGAGCATAACCCTTTCTTTAAAGGGGACCTCTGCTTAGGAACAAAGGGTTATCAATTTAACAAATACAGTTTCGTCGTATTGGTTAAGCTTAATCCTTTGAGTGCCGGAGAGGTACCCAACGCATTGCACTCAAAGGGTTAAGAGCTTATTTTTAACCCTTTAAATAGAATACTAGCACTTTTAAAAACAATTAATTCCCCCTTATTTTAACTCTGAAATGATCAGGCAGGTGTGCAACTCATTGTTTTGCAATTTGTTAAACACACCTCTAGGGTTAATCTAGGCACTGTGAATCCATTCTGTGTGGGCTGATGGCCCAAAGTAAATATTCCATTAGTAGTGAATACCCTGCTCCCGCAGGCGGACATTATTGCATTATTACATTTGCAGGACTCCTGGATTCCAAATTCATTGCAGTTAAGTTTGGAGAGAAGCAGTTCTGCAAAATGAATCCTGTCTGCTCCCACAGACATTGTGTCCAGTACTAATTAACCCTTTGAGTGTCAGAGGGTTGCACATTGCATTGCATACCCCTGTGGCACTCAAAAGGTTAAATATTCTGTAGAACCAACCAGCAACATGCAGGTGATTAACCCTTTGGGTGCCAGAGTGGTAGAAATTCATTGCAACACAGTGGCAATCAACATGGTCAATAACAGACATTAGGTTTTTCTGCCTAGTTCAAAATGGGCGGTTGCATACAACTCCGCCATACAGAATTAATTGGGGGGGGGGGGGGGGGGGGTGACGAGGTCCTTAATGGCCTACCGGCCACGGATCGGCCGATTGTTAACCCCTTAAGGACCAGCGGATGGGGAATTTTGGCGTGCCGCCCCACGTGACTGATCACATGTGCCGGCACATTGAACGAGGGACTGAAAGATCGTTCTGGTCTTGGAGAGATCAACTTCAGTCCCCAGTATTACTCACCGTGCTCCTACAGGTGAGTAAAAATACGTGATGTACCAGGACCGTCACTGGTCCTTAAGTCCCGGACCAGCGTGACGGTCCCGGTACGTCACCGGACGCGAAGGGGTTAAGGGTTATAAAATCATTAAAAGTAAATGCTTCTTTATGTCTAAAAACAGTGTGTAACGGTATATAATTTTAATGTTTTATATGTATATATGTGTGTAGATATCTATATATAGATATAGATTAGATATATAGATAGATATATATAATAATGTGTGTGTGTGTGTGTGTTTCTACATGTAAATATGTAACCCTTTACTGAAAACTATCCAGGACATACTTGAAAATGAGAGAAATCTCAATTTATTCTTTCTGGTAGAACATTTTCCACAAAAAAAAACAAACCCAAAAATAGTCTTCAGTGTTTTTAATGTGGCCTTTAGCCGTTTGTGTCTGTCTTGCAAAGAGTCTGGACAGTTCAGTTGGTGGAACGTTTTAAGGCGATCACGTGGTGCTTTTATAGGTTTACCCTGCCTGAGGTGCCGTCATACATCACTTTGAACTCCTAGTTGAAAGTGACACTAATACATAACTGTAAATATCATGTACTTCCAGCTAGCATCAGTAACATCTTCGTTACTTTATGTTGGATCCATAAAATCAATTCCTATGTTCTTATTGCAAATGTGCGTGGGCAGATAATACTTGTTAATGTCTCTAGGTTAGTACTCCATTCAGAAAGGCTGTTACCTTCTCAGTCCATTTAAAGACAGTACAGAACAATCACTTCTTAAATGCGTTATCAATATTGACATCGTAAAGGGAACGCCCCTGGAGAGTGGAGAAATGGGAGACCCCGGAGAGTGTGCGTTTAGATGCTAGTACGAAATGCACGGTCTTTAACCCTTTGAGTGTCAGAGCGGTATCCATTCAAAGGGTTAAGTGTGTGTCGCAAGGTCATTTTAGGTGTTGGCTTTCCTTTAATATATTTATCAGGCCTGTATCTCTTTTTATCGTAATTGGAACCCACCCGTTCACTTCACTTCACCTCTTATCTCTTATTAGTTGTTCCTTATCACCTCTATAAACACAGGGGTCAAACGTTCATATTTATAATATATCTATCCATTTCTCTTCCTACAAATGCAAGCTAAGGGTACATGAAATTTAACCCCCTGAAAACCAACAAATTTGCAAGGCATTGCGTACCCCTCTGGTCCCGAAGGAGTTAGCCCTTCGAGTGACACAGGTATGCAATGCATTGCTCGACGTTGTGTACCCCCCGTGGCACTCAAAGGGTTAAGGGGATGAATCCTGTTTTCAGGTGATGTCCTTTTAACCCTTAAAGGACCCATGACGGTCCTGGCACCCCTAAAGGACCAGTGAAGGAGGCGCGTCATGGATTTCAGGGATCCTCACGTGGCTGCACATTGTTCAGGGAGTCCTAAATTGGAGCGCACTGGGGGGGGGGAGTGGCCGTTCTTTAAAGGTACAGTAATACTTAAAAATTACTAATCCCTATATTGCAGTCATGTTAAGAAAATGATTGCCCCCAGTGTGATCTCTCAAACCTTTATGGTTTGAGAGATAATCGCTCCTAAAGTTGCCCCTCCCTCCCCTTTCCCCGTAGTCAGCATTCTAGCTGACTGCAGGGAAGCCTGTCGTGCGACCATCTCGCGGCTCTGCAGCACAGCCAAGATCGCGTTAATAAAAAAAGAAATCTTTGACTGAAATGGTCTTCTGTGTGTGCTTGGTTTGCAAGTGAAAGATTTTTTTTTTTTTTTTTTTTTTTATTAATGTGATCTCTGCTCTGCTGCAGAGCCACCTGATGATCGGAAGACCGGATTTCCCTACAGTCAGCTGACCATTTTCAGTCAGTATAAGGAAAACCCTGCCCCCTTGACGAAGGAGTACAGGATTTTCCTTTTGCTTACTTAAGTTTGTCCCTTACCACTCTCCATCAGGACTAGACAGCGAGGCAGAGTGATGCGGCATCCCAACCTCCAACATCGCTCTTGCGAAAGGTGAGTGGGGAACCTATAGGCTGACGTACAGATCATCCTTGCTGTATCCTCACTGTGTTCCCAAGGGAATGCAATTAAGATGCACTCTGGCCCATTCATGCGAGGCAACAGACACATGTTTGAAAGATCCCCCCCCCATAGCCCAGTGTATATGAGAGCTCAATTCATGTAATTGTCCTGTAGCTGCCTTAGACCCTTTTCTGCCCTTTTAACCCTATGAGTGTCATATGAAGGGTTAACCAGTGAATGGACCCAACACGTATACTTCAGTCATCCATTGTGTGAACACAGAGCCCTTTTCATCTCACACAGAACTCCTGCCTGTGTGTGTGTGTGTGTTTTTATAAAGAACTCAGAAGCACATGACCAACACAGATCTCGTTATAAGATTGATCTGTCCCGGCCAGCTGAAACAAGAAAAATGGGCTCCCTTCCACGCATTTTGGTGTCTGTGAATATTTTATCATCTGGCTTGTAGGTTGTCGCGAGCTATCCATCTTTTCCTTTCCTTCTCTCGGCCTCTAGCCTTTCATGTTATCTGGGGAAGAGCGGGTCTGTGTGGGCGCCTAGCGGGGTATTAATGTACAGAGCGGATGTGGTTATGGGGTGCTGTCATTCTCTAATGAGGTCCAGGTGCATAGATCAAATGACATCGGATGGCTGCAGAGAGCGGGTGGCTGTTCGTTCCCAGGGCTTCATCTGACACTACCTACCGTCCTTTCCTTTGGGCGATCCTGCCGTGTGATAGGTTTTTTCACTTATTAAAGCGGAACTACCACCGCTAAACAACTTGCCCCCCAATAATTCAGCTGCTTAGTAGGGCTAGTCGCCAGAATTATTACCTTGTTAAATAAAATTATCCTTTCTTCTCGGGCTGACGGGCAGGATGGAGAGCAGGCATCTTCCCATAGTGATGTCTGCCCGTCTGCGATGTCAGTCCCAGCCGGCTCTAGTAGGCGTTACCAGGAGCCGTTCAGCTCCAACAGGGACTGACAACGCAGGCGGGCAAACGTCACTATGGGAAGATGTCTGCACTCCGTCCTTCCTGCCACCCCGGGAAGAATGGAGAATTCTACTGAATAAGGGAATAATTCTGTCGACCAGCGCTACTGAGTAGCTAGTCGCCAGATGTTGAATTATTGGGGGGCAAGTTGTTTAGCGGTGGTAGTTCCGCTTTAATAACTAGTGTAAAAGTCCATGTATATGGGCCAAGGTCTGGGTAATGTTAACCCTTTGAGGGGTTAAGCGGCCACTACCTCACTGCTCCACTTGACGCAGTCTCGCGTCGCCTCATTCACGCGATGCAATTGTGCGCAGTAGAGAGTGCTCGAAAGCAGGAAGTCTCTACTGCACGTGACTGCATCCTGACTGAATTATTATATAGGATGGTTGCTGAGTGCTGAAACTTGGTATTTCAGAGATGGGCAACGTGAGATTCTCCACCTGTTGCCAGACTACAACTCCCATTATCCTCTAGGCTGTGGATCATGGGAATTATAGACCTTTGGTACCTTCACGTTCACCACTGTGCGGGCCATGTCCAGGAAGCTGGAATTGTGGGGGGCCACGTCCAGGAAGCTGGAATTGTGGGGGGCACACGCTCATCTAGGAAGCTGGAATTGTGGGGGGGGGCACGCGCTCGTCCAGGAAGTTGGCATTGTGGGGGGCACATGCTCGTCCAGGAAGCTGGAATTATGGGGGGCACGCGCTCGTCCTGGAAGCTGAATATTAGAAATTCTACAGCAAACTAAGATTAACCCCCTTTTATTCTAGAGATACCTAACATGTTACTTTTGCAGTGCGTTGGAGACAATTAACTGCTTGAGTGCCAGAGAGGTGCGTAATACCCTTCTGGCAACACAAGGCTTAAAAGCCCCATTTGAATTGCTGAATTTGCAGGATTTTTTTTTTTTTTTTTATTACCCCAATGTTACACAGTCGGATTTGCGAATTGTGTCTGCAGAGATCAAATAAAATAATGCACATCGATACGGCACCTTTAATGTACTGAACATTGGAAGGGTCTGTCAGATTTAGATTAACAGGGATTTTGGGGAACTTGTCTTCTTACCGGGCTCAGTACGGCTTTGCGTTCACAGAAAAAGTACTATCCCCCCCCCCCCCCCCCCCCCAGCAAAATTTTTTTTTTTCCCCCCGCTCCCACCCATGAAGTCCTCCTGTCCTGCTGTGTAATTTAGGGCTAATTCGGGACATAACTCCTGTTTACTGGCCTCAGGAAGCCGAGAGTTGAAGTAGAGCTGTGCTATTTCGGCTTTTCACTCCCCACCTCTGTTTCCATTGGCTTTATTGCGGTTTCCAGCGGAAGACGGAGTGACAACGGGTGGCGGAATATTTCTGGGAGCTGTTTAAATTGGCACCTACGCAGGTGAGGGCTTCATAGCACCACATTTACTTAGAGGGACAAGGATTAAACCCTTGGCTTCCTTCACAGTGCGTTGACGTTGTCTCTGGCAAGGGGTTAACCCTTTAAAGGGATAGTAATACTTCGTTTTAACTTTATTTTATTTTGTAGGCATTAAAAAAACATGAGGAATGATATAAGTCTTATTTCTCAAACCTTTATGGTTTATGAGATATTCACAAACAAAGTTTCCCCCTCCCGCCCCTTTTACCTAGTGTAAGCCATCTCTTCTCAGATGTGGAATCCAGTCCATAGACCAGACAGATAACAGAAGGGGACAATCTTCTTCCTATGAGAACAATGAAAACCCTGCCCCCCTTGACAAGCTTTTCAGGTTTTTCCATTATCTTAATTGAAGATTGTCCCTCTCTGTAGTCTACCTGGGCAGCTGCCTTCTGATCTGGCTGAGCAGTGTGACATCAGTAAAAGGGGCGGGAGGGGGACACTTTGCTTGTGAATATCTCTTAAACCATAAAGGTTTGAGAGACAAGACTTATATCATTCTTCATGTTTTTTTAATGCCTACAAAATAAAATAAAGATAAAATGAAGTATTACTATCACTTTAAGCAGCAGAGGGATGTACAATGCGTTGGGCAGCCCTCGCCCTTAACCCTTTGAGTGCCAGAGGGATATCCAAAGCAAGGGTTAAACGTAGAAAGTCGGACACTGCTGCGGTGCTTTTGATGTATTGCTGGAGCACATAAATTGTTCTGTGGAGTCTGCAGTTTGCAGCATAAATCTGCTCTGCAGTCTGTTTTTGGGTTTGTGTGTATTTGTATAGAGAGCGTGTTCAGCATTTCTTTAAGTAAGCAACTTGCAAAGATGAAAATTATTGGATTTTGCTCCTTGTAAAGTGTGTGTGTGTGTGTGTGTGTGTGTGTGTCAGCCTTCATGTTTGCTTCTTCCATAGCCTCCTTTACTATAGCAATGTTGCGGTGTCAAAAGTGATTGTGTTTGTATTGGTTTGCGATGCGTTCCGTATTACGGTGACACTCAAAGGGTTAGTGGGCCTGAGATAAGATATTGGGCTTTCTGAATAGAAGCGCAGCAGGATCCCAGACCAACCTAATGCAGTTATTGGTGCACAGTGCAGCCCAATGGCACCATTACTAGTAGGGAGATTAGCGCCATTAAATGTCCCAAGCTGCTAGCAAGACCCAGGGCTTTAACCGTTTGAGTGCACTCAAAGGGTTAAATTATACCTGACATTCTAACATGAATGCCTTTTATTTTAAAGAGCGGTAAAAACTGTTTATTTGTTGAGCTAGACAGTTTGTAATATAAACCATTTTTGAGAGATTATACTGTTTGCTGGTGGTACTTTAGGCTAATTCGTTTCTTTTCTGGTCCTTATTACCCCCACACTGTGATATGAATGATTCTGGATGTTTCTCATAGCACAGCGAGGGTTAAGTTTGACCTTGAACGGCTCTGATTGGTGTACTGTGCAAGGAATTAACATAAAGTGCCAGACTGGGCATCAAAACCATAGAGGGTAAAAATGCTCAGAACAACCTATAGACAGATTTTAATTATCCGTAATACATTACTAAAGTGGTGTTAGGGTGGCAAGTTGGCTTTAACCCTTTGAGTGCCAGAGGGGGTACGTGCTTTGTGTACCTCTCTGCAACGAAAAGGGTAAATTTAAAGCAGAACTTTGACCAGCTATAAAGTTGCCCTGCAATACTTAAACAGGTAGCAACTAGCTTTATAATAGACTAGTTGAAGAGCCCGTTACATGTGGCACTGCCACCCGGTCGCAGGGCAGTCATGCACGGTAGAGACTGCCCGTGCTGCAGCTGTCCAGCTCTGTATCAGCCGCGGTGCGGGCTGCGCATGACTGCAGCACGTGCAGCAGTGTCTACTGCTCATGACGCGGCGTTACACACGTTTTAGCAAATTATTATATAGGATATGTTACCTCTGAAAAGTAGCCCGTTCTAAAGAAATCCTTTATTGTAGGAGACTGATGGACAAGTTAGTGCAGTCTGCGCACCTGCGCTGTGACCCTTTCCGGTTACCATGTGGCACGCTGCAGTGCTTCTCAATGGAGACCGGTACTGACAGTGCAGGCGCGCAGACAAGATGTCTGCCCTGATGCCTGGCTTCCGGTTTCCTACAGTGAAGGATTTCTTTAGAACGAGCTACTTTTCAGAGGTAATATAAATATTATAATGCTAGTCACTAGCTGCTTAATTATTGCAGGGCGACTATATAGCGGGTGAAAGTTCCACTTTAACCCTTTTGAGCACAAAAGACTTATCCAACGCATTGCTGTGGTACTCAGAGTTAACCCCTTCCCGACAATTGACTTATCAGGTACGTCCTGCAAAAAATGGTCTCCGTGCGGCTGCATGGCGTTTGGGGACTCCGGAATCGTTTGGTAAGGAGAAATAAAATAAAAAAATGTTAGCCGGGTGTTAAGGTGACAGCCACGTATGCATGCGGCTGTCACTAAGGGGTTAAAGAAGATCTAAGTAATCTCCCTAATTCTACATTTGAAAGCCTCACTATAGCGATTCTAAGCAATCGTCTCTGCAGTGAAATCCATTCCTTTTTCCTTAGACGCCAGTACAGATTTCGCGCCTCATCCAGATAGTAAAAATCAGCAATTCTGGTGCATATGTACTATACCATATTGGGTGAGGAAAAATTCCCCAAATTCCTGTTGATTTCAAAGAAGCGTTTAACTCTCTGCATGCTAGAAAGGTCTTCAACGCATTGCGAAGCAATGCATTGGAGACCTTTCTAGCATGCAGAGAGTTAAAATCTCCAGTGGTCATTTTTATTCTCACTCCTCCCGCCCCATGTAGTTCGTATGCCCTGTAATTGCTCCTTTCTGCATAAAGACCTTTGTATCTGGCGGTGACTGGAATCCACAGGAAATGACACATTTACACTCCTAGTTTAGAATTCTTTTTGCGGCTTCTTCCACTGTAAAACATTTAAGCGGCCCTACAAAAATAGAGCTGTATTTTCAGTTCTAAAAATCTAAAGGTTTCAGTGTGTGTGTTTGTGCGAGGTTAGGAGAAAAGGCAATCCAAGGACAAGACTGCACAAAGCCGTTCTGTTGCACCGTATAAAATGGGAAGTCTGCCCACTTTGTCTTGTATGTGCTTTCACCTATTGCTGTAACGCAAACCGTGTGTATATAACATTATCCTGTGTAAACACGTGCGCCAATCGGACTGTTTGACCTTACAGATAAAAGACCAATTTTATTTATTTATTTTTTTGTCAGTTTGAAGCGGAAATATAGGAATCGTTCTGTGTTTGGAACGTAGAGGCAGATTTAAAGGGATAGTAATACTTTGTTTTATCTTTATTTTATTTTGTAGGCATTAAAAAAACATGAAGAACGATATAAGTCTTATCTATCAAACCTTTATGGTTTGAGAGATATTCACAAGCAAAGTTTCCCCTCCCGCCCCTTTTACCTAGTGTAAGCCATCTCTTCTCAGATGTGGAATCCAGTCCATAGACCAGACAGATAACAGAAGGGGACAATCTTCTTTCAATGAGAACAATGAAAGCCCTGCCCCCCTTGACAAGTTTTTCAGGTGTTTCCCTTATCTTAATTGAAGATTGTCCCTCTCTGCAGTCTACCTGGGCACCTCCCTTCTGATCTGACTGAACAGTGTTACATCAGTAAAAGGGGCGGGAGGGGGATACTTTGTCATTAAATTACTCTTGTACTACATCTCTGACAGTAGTGAAATAACACTCTCTATGGTCCAAATAGTATGAAGATTAATTGAACCTGCTGTTTTTGTGAAACATTATTATCCCTTTAAAGGAAGGAGAATGTTGAGCATTTGTCTGACCCAGAATTTCTCCACTTGTTTCTAGTCGATACTTCCAGATAGGCCGAATTCGTTTTAACTGGAGCTGACTGATTGTGTCCTAGGGAGCGCACAAACATTTGCCAAGTTCCCACTGATTTTTTTTAAAATGTGACTTTTAACCCTGGTGTCTTCCTGGAGAAACGGTCTCAGAACTGTTCATCATATGCTAGTTGAAGTTCAAATTAGTGACCTAAGTCTATTCTCAGATCTGTGTAAGACTGTGCATTTTATCTACATAGGGGATTATGAGCTGACTAGATGGGCTAATTGGTTCCTATCTGCCAGGAAAATCTGATTGAAGTTGTATATTTCCCACACGGCTTGTATGGAAGCACTGACCCAGGCAGCTGTAGGACTTGTTAGTGTATTCCATCAGGTGAGTAGGGGAAAGGAGGTCAGGTTTACAGGGAGACGCAGCTGATTTGTGCCTGGATAAGATCCCTGATGGTTGACTTGTTTATGTTCTGCCTTGCACTGTACAATGATAGCGTGTGGAGGTGCCAGGTACCGCGGTGCATTCCCAGCGTGGCTTCCCTGGAACAAATTTCATCTCTGTTCTCTAACCTCGCGTTTCCAATGCACGCTGCGTCTCGTTTACACTATTTTAGGAGCAGAGAATATTGAAATGGCCCAGTCCTGCGCCTGCTCTATGTTGCTTGAGACGCAAGTCACGGCATTAACGTTGGTCCTCCCTGCACGGATGGCTTGGATGAAATCTTATGTACGTTTTTTATATTGTCCCTCTGTTTTCCTCGCTCTGATCGTTATCGTCATCTATTTACAAAGAAAAATTGGTGACCTTGAAACCAAATAATCTCAGCGTGACTCATGAAAATCCCTTTAGATTTAAATGGGGATTTTAACTCCTTGAATGCTAGTGAGGTCTCCAAATGTATTGGCAGTGTGTTTGGAGACCTCGCTAGCATTCAAAGGGTTAAAAGTCCCATTTAAATTTATGACGTAGTTTGGATCAGAATGCAGCCAGTTTATCTTAAAGCGGAACTACCACCAGAAGTAACGTCGCCCTGCAATAATTAGGCCAGCGGTTCTCAACCTTTCTAGTGCCGCGACCCTTTGATAAAATTTCCCAAGTTGTGGCGACCCCTAACAGTAACATTATTTTCATTGCTCCTTCATCGCTGTAATTTTGCTAGTTATGAATTGAAATATAAATATCTGATGGTTTTAGGCGACCCCTGGCAAATCGTCATTCGACCCCCCAAAGGTATGCCTAATATGACAGTGTGCAGGATGGGATGTTTGTCCTCAAACAGAAGTAATTAGCATACTGCGCAGTGAATTGGCATAACGTACCACAGCGCATAAATGTTTTCTCAAAAACTACTGTATTATAAGCAGCTAGTAGGGCACATAGGCAGATTTTAATTCTCCGAAACACAAACTAAACTTTGCTTTAGGGACAGATCCACTTTACGTTTGAGACCTAGGATTTTTTCATCCTCGGTGTGTACCAAACCGCACCCCTCGCTACTCACGTAAATAGTCATCTGTCGCATGTGCCGTAGAGGTCGCCTGGGCGTTTAATTGTAGGACACCCTAATCGCTCTGAGACTAAAGTCCATATTCATCAAGATAAAAGTTACAATTCTGGAGTGAACCAACTGCATCATAGGGGAGATTTAAAAATACAAAAATATTGGTGCACATCCATATTTTATCATTTTTAATCCTTTACGCAGCAGAATATTGCCTGCAATCACATAATATGGTCCTAGAAAGCTAAACCTACCACCATGCCAAGCCACCCCATTATAGGCAAGTCCTAACCTTAACCCACCGAGTACCCCCTCTGGCACTCAAAGGGTTAATATTATTTGTCCTATGAGCTGAATATTACTCTACTAAAATTAATCTGTGGTATGCAGGCAATATGCTGTGGGGTACAGTAATGGATATATTTATTTTTTTTACTCTGACAAAGTAGAAAAAGGGCGCGCTTGATAATAATGGAGACCGGTTCCTGTTGCCCTTAATAATGATGGCAGTAGGTAACATTTTTATCTCCTTTGATGCCATTGGGAAGGAATTCTGTGCCAGGAACTGCGCCGCGTTCAGGCTTCATTAGCTGATGTGGAAGAACGAAGTGTACGGGGACCTGAGGAGATATGAATCTGTGAAAGGCAATAAAGGATTAATTCACACAGAATTTCCTCCAGGATCACTGAGGTTTCAGTCCTGATAAGGTGCTTAGTACTGGATCCTGTCTGTACCCAGCCATTTGTGCTCTTTTCCCATCACTGACCCTGAAGCTGCTCTCCTCCGCTCTGAGCGCTGGGACCAGTCCAGGGTATGGGGGGTATTAGGAGGTATAAGCAGATGCATTGTTACGGTTTGTCACTCTATGATCCTACTCATCATTTTGAAAAACTTTGCCAAGACGGGAAAACATTAAAACTTGATCAGTATTGGGTAAATGTATAAAATACCTATACAATTTCGGAGCCAGCAGCGAACTTTTTTGCTCTTGGCTTCTTGTACTTTATCATTTTTTTTTTTTTTCACCCATGCCTTGGGGACAAATGAAATGTACAACTGATTTTAAGAGTATTATTAAATTAGTGGGAGTTTTTGTGCACTATGGCAGGGCTTAAAGGGATAGTAATGTTTCATAATAAAAGCAGCTCTAATTAATCATCATAGTATTTGGACTTTGGAGAGTGTTATATCAATACTGTCAGAGTTGTAGTTCAAGAGTAATTCAATGATAAAGTGTCCCCCTCCCGCCTCTTTTACTGATGTAACACTGCTCAGCCAGAGCAGAAGGGAGGTGCCCAGGTAGATTGCAGAGAGGGACAATCTTCAATTAAGATAAGGGAAAAACCTGAAAAGCTTGTCAAGGGGGGCAGGGCTTTCATTGTTCTCATAGGAAGAAGATTGTCCCCTTCTGTTATCTGTCTGGTCTATGGACTGCATTCCACATCTGAGAAGAGATGGCTTACACTAGGTAAAAGGGGCGGGAGGGGAAACTTTGCTTGTGAATATCTCTCAAACCATAAAGGTTTGAGAGATAAGACTTGTATCGTTCTTCATGTTTTTTTATTGCCTACAAAATAAAATAAAGTTAAAACGAAGTATTACTATCCCTTTGACAAATATCGTTTAAATGACTGTAGATGCCACACAAATTATGTAGGTGCCAGTCTCTGTATCACAGATCAGAACCTCCCCTCGAGGCGTAGGGGAACAAGGCCGGGGAAGCCGAGTGTGTGAGTGTGTATCTAGCAGTGGAACAAGGCTGATGTGTTAAAACGTGTGGGTGCTTCTATTGCTACAAATGGGAAAGGGCTGAGGAACAGATGGTGTATGTATGGCTCTATGACTACCAATGAGTAGGGGAGCAAGGATGGAGTGTCAGTGTTTTTGCCATGGGGCAATGCAACCAGGATTGGGGGTGGGGTATACAATGTTTGTTGTGGAGTGTGGTTTGAGTTTGAGTTTGAGTGTGTGTGTGTGTGTCTGTCTGTCTGTCTGTCTGTCTATGGGTCTGTGTTTCTACCAGTGTGTTGTTTGGGGGGGTCAGACGGTGTATATGTGGTTTGGATCATGTGTATGTTGGTGGTCTGTGACAACCAGTGGGTAGGGAAAACCAGTCTGGGGGTGGAAAAACACAGTATGTTGGGATCTGTGGATGTTCAACATGTGGCCTTCCAGATTGCGAGGACCAAAATTCCCTTTCTCCCTGTGTAAACTTCAACAGCTGGAGGACCTTCGGGTTGCCCAGCCTTGGCGTAGACCTTTTGCTTCAGTCCATCACTTCATACAGAGACTGTAAGCTCTAGTGACCAGGACCCTCTTATCATTCTGTTTCCAGTGTTTATTGTAAATATACTTACACCTGCTATACCCCACGCGTTCTACTGTCTTGTTAAAACACTGTACATCTCTGCAATCTGGTGGCTCTTACGACAATAATAATAGCATATGACCCTGCAATTCCCAGAGGATGGAATTGATGGCCGCAGGTCTGGGGAGTCTCATCTGCTTTGCAGCAGGAAGGAGGCCGGCAGGAGAGGCAGTCGTGTTTATATTAGGAGAGAGCAGACCAGTGCAAATGTTTGCATTGTGATTCATTTTGCAGGATAGAGCCTGTAGGGGGGGGAGGCTGCTTGTTGATCTTTTCAGTTTACATTGCAGTAAGTATCCTATCACCTAGATCTGTCTGCTTCCCGCCGGCCTCAGATGATGTATTTGTGACATTACACAGTCGGTAGCTCGGCTACGATTGTTTTTGAGTTTCTTTAAGTGACCTAAAGGCTTGTTATCTACAACCTGTAATCGTCTCATTGGCAAATCTTATTCAATTATTCACAATCTTATTAGGCCTTCACAAAAAATATATGCCTGCAGGTCTCGTTAACCCCTTTGAGCCTAGACATTTCCAATGTGTTGCATTTCTAGTATCCTAGGGGTTAAACATCTGTTAGACACACTGTCGTGCAAGGCATTTGATGTAACCTGTGTATTCAGTTTGGTCAATCAGTCCATTTATTTGCAGAGTACATTGCAGTAGACCTGGTACTCGCTCTGCTTTTAATCCTCTACATTGTCTTGTCTATTGAGATGCTGCAAGTCTGAATACCAACATATTCCTTATCACAGTGGTTCTCAATCTTTTTTGTTCGGGGCACCCCTAACACATAATCTTGAACATTCAGGGCACCCCTAACATATTTAATGTACTTTGTCAAGGGCATAATGAAGGGTACAATGCATAAATATACAGTATTATTATGTCTTATAATCATAATACCATAACTAAACATGTTGTGCAAAACAATTTCTAAAAATCTTTATTTAAAATTCAATTTTTGCTACTCTTTATAGAAGAACACAGGGCACCCTAAGCTGATGTCCGTGGCACACCAAAGTGCCACGGCAACCTGGTTGAGAATCACTGCCTTATCAAGATTATGGAAAAGAAATGACCTAGGCAGCACCCATAATTACCTCCTGTCATGAACAGAAGTGTCATTGACCTGTATTTATTTGATCTGTCCATTATGTAAACATAAACCTTTTGTAATGCCAGTTTAGGTGCATGCCTTGCAGTCAATGTTACTGTATGCCGCAAACATGCAACTTTTAACGCCATTTGTGGTTTCAGCGCACAATCGCTCAAGGACACGTTAAAAGGAAACTATGATATTATTTTGTTTTGAGGCTTTACATTTTATGTAGTTTAAAAAAAAAAAAAGAAATTTGCTTCTATATGCATTAAAGCGTAAAAATCCCTCCAAATAGTGACCCCAAATAATTACTGATATAGCGATAAGCATAGAAATAATAGTATTATACAGGATAAGTCCAGCCTTGTTAAAGGGATAGTAATGTTTCATAATAAAAGCAGCTCTAATTAATCATCATAGTATTTGGACTTTGGAGAGTGTTATTTCAGTTCTGTCAGAGTTGTAGTTCAGTAGTAATTCAATGACAAAGTATCCCCCTCCCGCCCCTTTTACTGATGTAACACTGCTCAGCCAGATCAGAAGGGAGGTACCCAGGTAGACTGCGGAGAGGGACAATCTTCAATTAAGATAAGGGAAAAACTTGTCAAGGGGGGCAGGGCTTTCATTGTTCTCATAGGAAGAAGATTGTCCCCTTCTGTTATCTGTCTGGTCTATGGACTGGATTCCACATCTGAGAAGAGATGGCTTACACTAGGTAAAAGGGGCGGGAGGGGAAACGTTATCATTCAGTTACTCTTGAACTACAGTGCTCGCAGTAATGAAATAACACTCTATGTCTCAAATACTATGAAGATTAATTGGAGCTGCTGTTTTTGTGAAACATTACTATCACTTTAAGAAATCCTACTTGATCTGAGACTGACGGGCAGACTTCTTGCTTTAGAGGCATCTGTTCAGCTGTGCCATCAGTCTCTCTTCCTGATACCTTAAAGTACAATGCAGCGCCTCCTAGAGGAGACCAGGATGGACAGCGCAGGCGCACAGATGTCTTGATGGCCGCCAGTCTCCAATCAAGTAGGATTTCTTAATCACGCTGGACTTGTTCTGTATAATAATAGGATTTTAGTCTTACCTGTTAAATCCTTTTCACTTAGTCCATACAGGTCACTGGTACCATACCATGGGATGTGTAGTCCCCTTTAATAGGCAGGAACAATTATGCAAATAATTTGCAAGGGGCGGAGCCTCCCCTCTTACTTAAGCCACCTTCTGGCCAGAGCCACCCATATTGATTTGAGACCCTAAACTGACCCCAGGTAAGCAAAAAGAAAGACTCCTGTGAGCATGCCCGAACGGTCTCCCACTGAATGCCACAGGAGAGCCAAGACTGGTCCCTTGACAGGGTGGGAGACCAGTGACCTGTATGGACTAAGTGAAAAGGATTTAACAGGTAAGACTAAAATCCTATTTTCACTGTCGTCCAATACAGGTCACTGGTACCATGGGATGTACAAACATTGAGCTGATCCAGAGGCGGGAAGTAAGGCAAGGACCAGGCGCAAGGCCCAAGTCACTAGAACTGTTAACCAGTTGATAACATAGCCCAAACTGTAAGTGTCAACGGACACCAACCAAGGGAACAACCCTGAACTTAACACAGCACACGGAACACGAGCCAACCGGGCTCAACAGTAAGGAAGCACTAAGGATCACAGAGCGGAAGACCTACACAGGCAAGACTGCCTCCAGGACCTTCCTTCCAAAGCTGGCATCAGCCGATGCCAGTACATCAACTCGGTAGTGCTTAGAAAAAGTGTGCACAGAGGACCAAGTGGCCGCTCTGCACAGTTGATCAGCAGAAGCTTGATTCTTGTAGGCCCAGGAGGCCCCAATAGATCTGGTGGAATGGGCAGTCACCCTGAAGGGAACATGCTTATTCCTCAACTTATAGGCTTCACGGATGGTAGCCTTAATCCAAGAGGCAATGGTAACTTTGGAAGCCGGTCTTCCTGCCCTAGGCCCCTCAGGAATGACGAATAGAGCGTCAGACTTCCTGATAGATTCGGTGCGGTGAACATAAAACTTGAGGCAACGCACCACATCCAACAATGGAGATCTCTTTCCTTGTCAGATGAAGGATTAGGGCAGAAAGAGGGAACCACAATCTCCTGATTGATGTGAAACTCAGACACAACCTTGGTAAGAATTCCTTGGTAGTGCGAAGCACAGCCTTATCCTTGTGGAACACCAGGTAAGGAGGTTTACAAGACAATGCCTGTAACTCTGCCACCCGGCGTACTGACACAATAGCCAAAAGGAAGGCCATCTTCCAAGTCACAAGACGCAATGGAATGGAAGCCAAGGATTCAAACGGTGGTCGCTGAAGAACACCCAGCACCAAATTGAGATCCCACTGGGGAGCAGGACTCTTGAAGGCAGGTCGAACATGAGTCACACCTTGGAAGAAGACTTTCACATCAGGAAGGATGGCAATCCGTTCCTGGAAAAACACAGACAAGGCAGAGGTCTGAACTTTGAGGGAACTCAGACTGAGCCCCTTGTCCACACCGTCCTGCAAGAAGGCCAGGACAGTGGGAAGATGGAAGTCAAGAGACAACTGCTTGACAGAGCACCATGTCACAAAGTTGACCAAATGCGATGATAGATCTTGGAAGACACAGGCTTACGAGCACTGAGCATCGTCGACACCACAGAAGGAGAAAAGCCTTTCTGAGCTAGAATCGAGGATTCAACCGCCATGCCATCAAACGGAGAGAGTGAACATCCTCTTTCCACAGATACCCCTGAAGAAGCAGGTCCGGACGGGCTGGAAGTGGGATTGGATCCTTCACTGACATGGCCATCAACTCCGGAAACCAGGACTGGCGAGGCCAGTTCGGAGCAATCAGGATGACAGGACAACGTTCTCTCTTCAACTTCTGAATAACTCTGATCAATAGAGGAAGAGGGGGGAAGATGTAAGCCAGGGAGAAGTCCCAAGGGATCGACAAGGCATCCACCGCTAGAGCAAGGGAGTCCCTCAGACGGGAGCAAAACACCGGAACCTTCCTGTTGTGTCTGGTCGCCATCAGATCCACCACTGGCATCCCCCACCGTTGAGTGAGCATGTGAAACACCTCTGGGTGAAGAGCCCATTCTCCGCTGTCGACAGTGTGACGACTGAGGAAGTCTGCCATGACGTTGTCCACGCCTGGAATGTGAACTGCAGAGATGACAGGCACGTGATCTTCTGCCCAAGACAAAATATCCTTGACTTCCCACCAGGCGGAACCGCTTCTTGTGCCGCCTTGTCTGTTGATGTAAGCCACCGCCGTGGCGTTGTCGGACTCTACTCTGACTGGAAGACCGGTCAAATGAGACTCCCAGTGCCTCAGGGCCAGCCGGACAGCTCGAAGTTCCAGAACATTGATGGAGAGCATGGATTCCTCCAGGCCCCATTTCCCCTGAGCACTGAAGCGACCCCAGACTGCACCCCAGCCCCGAAGGCTGGCATCCGTTGTGACTGTGGTCCACTGAGGAACTAGAAAGGATTTCCCTTTCAAGAGATGAGAGAGATCTAACCACCAGTGCAGACTCGACTCGACATGAGGAGGAAGAGAAACAGACAGATGTTGATGATCTGGATGATTCCTGCACGTCTGGATCACAAATCTCTGAAGATCCCTGGAGTGGGCCATGGCAAATGGTACTGCTTCGATCGTGGAAATGAACTTCCCCACTAAGGACGACAACTTCGGAACTGGAATTTCGTCCATGTCCAGAATCCCAGCCACTCTGACGGCTATCTGGTGAGCCACGTCCTCTGGAAGAAACACCATGCATTGGCGAGTGTCGAACAGGAGACCCAGGAACAGAAGCCTCTGAGAAGGAATCAAGTCCGACTTGTCCAGATTCAGGATCCATCCGTGACGGTTCAGGGTGTGCATGCACCTCTGCAACTGCTGGTGGAGAAGCTCCGCTGAGGAGGCCTTCAGTAGGAGATCGTCCATGTAGGGTGTCACTCTGATCCCATCCTGATGGAGCACCGCTATCAAGGAGCCCAGCACCCGCTGGAAGACTTGAGGAGCTGTAGTCAGTCCAAAGGGGAGCGCTGTAAATTGAAAGTGTCCCCTGTGGCAGGCAATCCTGAGATACTTCCTGCTCCCTGGATGAATAGGGATGTGAAGATAAGCATCCTGAAGATCCAGGGAGGCAAGAAACTCCCCTGGAGACATTGCTGCAATCACAGAGCGCAGGGACTCCTGGCGGAAGTGGGAAGTCACCACATAGGCATTGAGATCTTTGAGATCCAAGATGGGACGGGCTCCTCCGTCCTTTTTGGCTACCACAAACAGGTTGGAATAAAATCCTGAACCTGTGTCCCCCTGCGGAACCGCCTCCAGGACCTCTTTGTCCAAGAGATCCTGAATAGCGTCGTCGAACAGACGCCTTTTTGAGGGTTCCTGAGAAGGACGAGTAAAATGGAACCGAAAAGGAGGAAGGGAAGAGAAAGGGATCCTGTATCCCTCTGACACCACCTGAAGAACCCATGGGTCCGCCACTGACTCCTCCCAAGTCCGGCGAAAGATGCGGAGACGACCGCCTACAGCCGGATGCGGACCCGGGTTCGGCGAGTCATGCCGAAGCAGTCTTGGAGGTCTTGGCCTTGGAGGCAACTTTGGGCCTCCAGGACTGTTTGGGCTTGGAGGAGGAGCGCGTAGTGGGAGGACCCGTTTGGGCCGAGGAGCGTGTCTCAGTCTGAAAGGAACGAAAGGACCGATTGCGTTTGGCTGGAAACTTTTTCTTAAAGACTGAGGGTAGAAGAGTACTTTTACCGCCAGTAGCCTCACTGATCATTTCTTTGAGCTCAGAGCCAAAGAGCAAATTCCCCTGAAAGGGCAAGGAAAGCAAGGCTTTCTTAGAGGCTGTATCAGCAGACCAAATTTTCAGCCAAAGAGCGCGTCTAGCCACCACAGAAGAAGTGGAGGCCCTCGCCATCATGCGCACAGCATCAAAAGCAGCATCAGCAACATAGTTCTGAGCTTCAGTGATATTAGCAAGAAGCTGCAACTGTTCAGATACAGGCGCATCCTGGCGAACCGCCTCAGTCAGTCGTTCAGTCCAGGCTGCAATAGCCCTATTAACCCATGCCACAGCAAAGGTGGGGCGCATAGCAGTGCCAATAGAGGCAAAAATAGATTTAAGAGAGAGCTCTAATTTCTTATCCGTCCAGTCCTGCAAGGCAGAGGCATCTGAGACAGCCAAAGCAGTAGATTTGGATAGTCTAGACACAGGAGCATCCACCTTGGGAGGATGAACCCATTTTGCCAGCTCCGCTTCGGGAAAAGGGTAAAGTTTGGCAAACTTTTTGGAGACAGAGGAAGATCTATCAGGATACTTCCATGCCTCAGAAACCAGACGGGCAAGAGTAGGGTTAGTTGGAAAACAAACAACAGGTTTAGATGGCTTTTTCTGAAAAACATCAGTAGGATCATAAGTGGATTCCTGAGTCAGAGGAAGGTTGAGCGTATTCAGAACCGCTCTGATCAGACCCTCAGCCGAAACTTCAGGGTCACACTCATAGGGGTCCCCAATGGACCTGTTAGATTCAATAACAGTACGTTCCTCAGCATCAGAATCCTGTAAAAGTTCTTCTTCAGAAGAATCAGTGATATCAGGAGCTCCCTGTGGCTTAGGCAGGGAGGTCCTGATAGTAGAGGGGGTCTGCCAGACCTGGAGAGCCCCCTGTACCTGAGAGGGAAAGAGTTGAAGCGTGGATCTGAGATCCCTAGTGGCAGCTTTAAACTCCCTCACCCAAGATGGCTCAATAGCGTGGCTGGGAAGCCCAGGGTTGCTATCTTTATCAGTACAATTAGGGCATAGATCCCCCACATTATCGCAATCCAGCCCAATGTGGCAAGAGGAGCAAAACGCCATGGGGGTAGAAGACCCCCCAGCCTCCTTAGTCTTGGGTCTAGCCCCTAGCTCCAGTGAAGTAGACATGCTCACAGCGTCAATATACCCCACAAAAAACACTATCACCCAGAAAAGTGTTAAAGATTAAAGTTTCACCCCAGAAAAGGTCTAAAAACGGACTTATCTGGCCAGCGAAGGGTTAATCTGTTGAGGAGAGAGAAGGCTCGGTCCCTGCGTAGTGTACTCGCCTAGGAAAAGTACCACAAAATGGCGGCCGTCGTGACAGCCAATCAGAAACGAGCGCGAACCAAGCGCTCATGGGAAATGTAGTTTTCCTGTCCAAGTACCCCAAACATTGCCCGAAGCCCCCCTGAACACCCCACATGAATAAAACACATTCCGGATGATAGATCAGGAGCCTAGAATTAAAATGAGCCCTCTCTGAAGTTGCTGTGACAAGCGGTTCCAGAGATATGTCCCATACTGTGAATTCCCATAGAGAGTAAAGGAGCCCTTGCGTCTGAGCGGGAAAAAGCCGCGCTTAAAGGCGCGGAACACCATTTTTAATAAAGTTTAGTAAAACATTAAAAAGTGCCCAAACAAGCATGAAATACATGAGAAACATAAATAAATGAATACCCAATGCTCCAAAACTCAGAGAATAACACAGAAATTGCATAAATAGTGATAATGCAATAAAAACACCCTATGAGTGCTGGAGTGTATTAAAACTCCCAAATACAAGCCCATCAAAGGGACACTGTGGGGACAAGTGGACCTTCAGCACTCAATGGGTGACTCACCTTTCTCGCAGACTTCTGTCTTCAGGTGACCATGATAGGGAGGGAAAGAACCAGAGGTAATTTCCCCAACAGGGGAGCTGCTTAACACAAGCTGTCCCCTCTTCAGGTATAGGTCCACAGAAATCCCTGGAAGCTGCACCAGCCACTTTGAAGAGGGCAATTCACAGCCATGGTCACCCTCCTAATGGTGGTATTCCATATTTGAATAAAAATAATAAAACTCTAAGAAGCATAGCTGTTCTCTGCCTGGTGTGCAGGCACACCAGGAACAAATCAATATGGGTGGCTCTGGCCAGAAGGTGGCTTAAGTAAGAGGGGAGGCTCCGCCCCTTGCAAATTATTTGCATAATTGTTCCTGCCTATTAAAGGGGACTACACATCCCATGGTATGGTACCAGTGACCTGTATTGGACGACAGTGAAAGTAATATTTCTATGGTTTTCGCTATCTCAAAAATGATTTGTGGGGCACTTTATTTGGAAGGATCGTTCTGCTATAACCCTTTGAGTGCCAGAGGGGTACGCAACGCATTGCTTTGCAATGCGTTGCGTACCCCTCTGGCACTCAAAGGGTTAAAGGGATAGTAATTCTTCATGTGCACCTAGGGGTGCATGAGATGTAAATCCGAGGCTGGCTTCTTTCAGTAGTGTTTGGAATGGAGAGCTAAGCATCCCTATTGTCTTAAATAAAATAACATTTTGGTGATTATGAAAATCCTTTCAAAATGAGGGATTTGTTGTAAAGTGACAGTTTTGCTTTAAACATGGTGTGTTTCAAATGTATTTGACATTGTTTATCTGTTCTTTTATCAGAGCTCTTTGAAGCGCTGGGGTTGTTGGAGTGGTCCAATTTTTCCTGGAGTTGCGTGACAAATTCAGAAGACTGAAGCCCAGGCTCACGGTCTACCTTTCACGGAGGCCCAGCCGTGAGAGGACAGAAGAAGGCACGTGGCGAATCATGACCGCCGACAAAGAGAAAGATAAAGACAAGGACCGGGATCGGGACCGGGAGAGAGAGAAGCGAGACAAGACACGAGATGGTGAAAACTCGCGGCCGAGGAGAAGTTGCACACTGGAAGGGGGTGCCAAGAACTACGCCGAGAGCGACCACAGCGAGGACGAGGACAATGAGAATAATGGCACCACGGCAGAGGAGGCCGCCAAGAAAAACAAAAAGAAGCTGCCAAAGAAGAAGTCTCGATACGAGCGGGCGACCAATGGCGAGATCACATCTTTCATCACCGAGGATGATATCATCTACAAACCAGGAGGTGAGAACTTGATATCTTGTATGGTGCCAATAACCTGGGAAAGTTGAACCCTTTTATTATCAGAAGGGTATGTAATACACTGTAAAGCAACGGATTTGCCATCTTCTCTGCCACTCAAAGGATTAGTTCCATTCCATTTCCATGTTAATATTTGCTTCCAAAAGCCAAAGGAGCAGTAAAATTGTTTTTATGAATTAATATATTCTGTTGGGCATTTCCTATTGAGTAAAATAAGGGTACTCCCACTGCTTTTACAGTTTAAACCCTTTTTTTTTCTTTCTTTCTTTAAACTAGCAATGCCTTCTAGTGGTCAAGTTCCATATAGTTATTCTGTTACATTCTAATGGAGAGGAAAGCCACTGACCTACAGTTCTCCATAGAATGTGATAGAAACTGCTGAGTCACTTTCTGTCAGATAGAACTATTAGGAAGTAAACACAGTAAATTCACTTCCTGATGATTTGAACGTTTATAATCCTCCATAATAATTGGCTAAAAAGTTTGTAATGACGCAGTCATGCGCAGTAGAGACTGCTTCGTGTGCTGCAGTCATGACCGATAGAGCCTGCCTGTGATGCGGCTGATATGGAGCAGGGCGCTCTTAAGTATCAGCTGCGGCACGGGCAGTCTCTACTGTGCATGACTGCCAGGCGACTGGCTGGCACTGTATCAGCCGCGGTGCGGGCAGTCTCTACTGTGCATGACTGCCAGGCGACTGGCTGGCACTGTATCAGCCGCGGTGCGGGCAGTCTCTACTGTGCATGACTGCCCCGCGACCGGCTGGCACTGTATCAGCCGCGGTGCGGGCAGTCTCTACTGTGCATGACTGCCAGGCGACTGGCTGGCACTGTATCAGCCGCGGTGCGGGCAGTCCCTACTGTGCATGACTGCCCCGCGACCGGCTGGCACTGTATCAGCCGCGGTGCGGGCAGTCTCTACTGTGCATGACTGCCAGGCGACTGGCTGGCACTGTATCAGCCGCGGTGCGGGCAGTCTCTATTGTGCATGACTGCCAGGCGACTGGCTGGCACTGTGGCCTGTGTACATGGGCTCTTCAACTAGTTTATGACTAAAACAACTGACAGTAGTGGGAGTGGCCTTGTTTTACTTGGCAGGAAAATCTGTAACGTAGGTTTTCAGAGAGAACACCCCCCCCCCAACACACACACACACACACACACACACCAACACCCCCCCCCAACACAAGCGCGCGCGCACACACCAACGCACACACCAACGCACACACCAACGCACACACCAACGCACACACCAACGCACACACCAACGCACACACCAACGCACACACCAACGCACACACACACCAACACACACACACACCAACACACACACCAACACACACACACACCAACACACACGCACAGACACACACACACACACCTTAACACACACCTTAACACACACCAACACACACACCAACACACGCGCACACACACACACACCAACACATACACACACCAACACATACACACCATATGATGAACAAAATACCCTAGTGTTGCTTTGCATTTTGCCCTTGACATAAGAAGCACAGGCATATATATTGGCATTGTGTATTGATAACTTTTGTTTACCAATATGAAAAAAGGTTTTAAGTGACAAGTCCACTTTGTTTAACCCCTTACCGTCCGCGTGCCGTGTTATGACCGTCACACGTTTTTTGCATTAAGGACCGATGACGATCATAGCACGTCACGTACATTTTAGATAGAGCTCTTTCGGGAGTGATGTAAGTAAAAATGGAGAGTGAAATTGACCGCTCCAATACTGGAGCGGTCTCTCTGTCCCCCTTGCGGTGTGCAGGTACACATCACAGGTCACGTGTATGGCACGTCAGAAACATCAAAGTGGTCCTTAAAGGAATGTTGCTTCCCAGGGCCGTAGTCATTAGGGGGTTAACCCTCCGAGTGCCAGAAGGGTGCGCAGTGCATTGTTCTGGAATGCGTTGCGTACCCCACTGGCACTCAGTGTTAAAACCACAAATCTCGTTGCCAGATCGAGACTTGTAATGGTGTAATACTCTTCTGATTTCCCTGATGGTAAATGTAAAAGCTAGGCTGCCCATCACAGTAATAGTACATTAGGCAGCACAAACACACAAAAAAAAGTAATGCTTTACTAACGAAAGGTAATTACAGCACACACAGGCTCTCCAAGTCCAAACAGTTACAGAAATCTTGACAAAGGTTCCCAATTAATAGAACAGACTAAGATCCCATTCCGTATTCAAGCCCATAGATATCCTGGTATTGAGTTGGTGAATCCACAGCATCTTGCATTTTCCTAGAAGGGACGAGCTACTGCTTCTCTCGGATGTCTGGTAACCCTTTCAATGCCTTGCAAACTAAATGCAGCCAAATTCTCATAATGGGACAAAAAAATGTCTAGCCACTGGTGACCCATTATCCCTAATCTCAACAGCATTCAGATGTTCCCTTATCCTCTCGTTCAATTGTCAGGTGGTTCTCCACACATATTGTTTAGAACCATTTTAAGACGATATGAGACAATCCCCAGACCTTCCGTTATGTAATATATTTCTGAAATGAAAAATGCTTATAGGGTTTTACAAGAAGAGTATTCAGTTTGTGATGGGAAAAAAAAAAGTAGAAATAGCTTATACCTAGCAGAAAATGAATGACTACTTTACACGATCATGAGTCATTACCTACCATGCAATTCCTAGCATCGCAGCCCGTCTCCCCGCATGCGGCAGCGCTTAACACAAATAACGCATTTAGCCTACTGAGGGTAGAGCCATGCTCGATTTTAAGCCCTCTGTTTTTGGAAGAAGACATAAAGGTTACACACACTTACACAGATGAGATTCGGAGCTTTCTCAAGCAGCCTCTCTGGGAATTTGATCAGTAATTCTCTCTTGTCTGGTTTCTGATAACGAGAGCTTTGTGCCACCCGCTGCCATTCTGGTGCACTGCAAAGCTGCCACTGCCAATCAGCGTTACCCAGTCCTGACTGACTACACTGCGAGTTTCGGTACTGTGTATATCTAGATCAGGGGTGGAAAAGTCACAAGGCCTCCTAAAAAGTAATTGTTTTCTCCTTCCATTTTAATGTATTTTAATACATTTGTACCTTCAAAATGTTAAAATCCTTTCTGTTGTGTCTGATGTAGATTTTATATACCAGGAGAATAAAGAAGAATTTGCAGCCCACATTAACCCTTTAAGGACCAGAGGACCCCTCTGGTCCTTAACCCTTTGAGTGCCAGAGGGGTACGGAAGTTTAAACTTCACTGTATATTAATAGATTACAGATGAGAGTTGGTACCGTGTTAGCCGTAGAAATACAGGAGGCAAATATAGTTTTTGATACCTTTTATTGGCTAACTAAGCAGATTTAAATGCAAGCTTTCAAGACCTTAGGTCTCTTCCTCAGGCATGTTAACATATTTGCCTCCTGTATTAATAGATTAGTCTGTATAGCTGAATAAATGATCTAGCGCAAAATCAAAGTATTTTATTTTACACAAAGAGGTGTCAGTAAGTCATGAAGCAACCTAAAAATGCTGTAGTCACCAGTATTCCCTCAGCAGCACCACCTAAAACAAAATACCCCCCTTTTCGTCCATTTGAAGAGTTGTGAGGTATATTCTCTGCCTCACAATCATAGTGAGGAGAAGAGAGGCAGAGAACAGTGATAAAGGTGATGTTTAGGAACATTGCCTTTGTCATGTGGCTAGTTTTGCACATGTGGTTGTTGTCCCCCCACAGGGGGAACAGCTGGAACTGACTGCGGCGGAGAGATTGTAACTGTAACCAGAGCAATCACGGCACACCCTAAGGCATTCTGGGATCATCTGCCTGTGATGTGCCCGGAACATTGTCCGTCCTCAAAAGATGGAATTCTGTGACGGTTCTGGCACATCATGAGTCATTAAAGGGATAGTAATACTTGGTTTTATCTTTGTTTTATTTTGTCGGCATTAAAAAACATGAAGAATGATATAAGTCTTATCTCTCAAACCTTTATGGTTTAAGAGATATTCACAAGCAAAGTTTCCCCTCCCGCCCCTTTTACCTAGTGTAAGCCATCTCTTCTCAGATGTGGAATCCAGTCCATAGACCAGACAGATAACAGCAGGGGACAATCTTCTTCCTATGAGAACAATGAACACCCTGCCCCCCTTGACAAGTTTTTCAGGCTTTTCCCTTATCTTAAGTGAAGATTGTCCCTCTCTGCAATCTACCTGGGCACCTCCCTTCTGATCTGGCTGAATGGGGGGGGATACTTTGCTTGTGAATATCTCTTAAACCATAAAGGTTTGAGAGATAAGACTTATATCGTTCTTCATGTTTTTTTAATCCCTATAAAATAAAGATAAAACGAAGTTTTACTATCCCTTTAAGGGTTTAAATCTATAATAAATTGCTTTGTCTATGACCCAATTTTTCTCTGCTTACATTTTATTAATAAGAAGTTTAATGTACACAGTTAGGCCTGGTTCACATGGACATCTGCAAGAAACCATTATTTTTGCGGCATGACAATTTCATGTAAATACATGTTTAACATGAGTTTGTGCCCACTTTTTGCCCATCTGTGTGTTGCTGAGGCAGTTTGTGGAAGTTGGATATTCAACTCTGCTTTAAAGGGATAGTAATACTTCAATTTTACTATCCCTCATCTTGTAGCCCTTAAAAAACTGAATTAAACGAGCCCAGCAGCTTCTCTCAAACCTTTATGGTTTGAGAGATATCCACTTTCAAATTTCTCTCCCCTGACAGCAGTGGAATCTGGTCCCAGGACCGGCGGAGCTCTTCAGCAGAGCCGAGACAGCGTTATGGTAGAAGAAATCCTTCACTGAAATGGTCTTCTACGTGTGCCTGCAAACCCAGCACAAACCCAGCACACGTAGAAGACCATTTCAGTGAAGGATTTCTTCTTCCATAACGTGATCCCGGCTCTGCTGAAGAGCCTCCACTTGCTCAGGGACCGGATTCCCCTGCTGTCAGCTAGAACGCTGATGTCGGGGAGAGGTAACTTTGAAAGCAGATATCTCTCAATCCATAAATGTTTGAGAGATGCCTCTGGGCTCATTTAATTGAGTTTTTTTACTGGCTACAAGATGGGGGATAGTAAAACTGAAATATTACTATCCCTTTAACTACAAATGAAACACAGAAGACACGTGATGTTAAAGAGATGATAATGTCTCATTATAAATTAAGATTCAATATTCCTTACAATTTGTAATAATGTTCTGTACCGTTGTGTGTGTTCTTAACAGTGTAGATTATGTGTAATTATATTTTAAAGTTTCCCCCTCTTCCCCCTCTTGCCCCTTTTGCCAACGTCGCTATTCTTTTCTCAGATCAGAAATCCAGTCTGGACGGATTGCGTCGAAGCACAATCTTGTTTCCGCATAAGGAAAAACCTGCCCTCCTTTGCTAAGGGTGGGTAGGGTTTTCCTTATACTGGTAACCACAATGTCGTCCCTTGTTGCGATTCGTGATGGTCAAGCAACTGGATTTCAGGTCTGAGGGAAGGCAGCGTGACGTCTGTAATAGGGGAGTGAGGGGAACACTTTATGATAAAATTCCCTAAAAAACTACACAGTTAAGAACATTTATGACGGTAGAGAGGGTTATTACACCTTATAAGGAATAATAGAATCTTACACGGATAGTATTGGATTCTTTTAACAAAATTAAATCTTGTAGATATTAAAAAAAATAAAATCAAATGATGGCAGTCCGAACTCTGACCTTTATGGTTTGAGAGATATGCGCCGCTAAAGTTCCCCCCTCCCTCCCCTTGCACTGACATCAGCGATCTAGCGGAAGGAAATAATCTTGGTCCCGGGACCGTCCTGCGGCTTTTTGGCTTAGCACACTTTGTAGACCGTTACACTGAAGTAATTATTTTTCAGTATTGCTATTTCGGCTCTGCTGAAGAGCCACAGGATGATCCCAGGACCAAGATCTCCTTCAGCTATTTCGCTGACGTCAGTGAAAGGGGAGGGGGTGAAGTTTAGCTGCATTTAGGTCTCAAACCATAAAGGCTTGCGAGATCGGACTGCCATCATTTGATTTAGGTTTTTTTAATATCTACAAGATTTAATTTTGTTAAAAGAATCCAATACTATACCTTTAATTTATGGTGGGACATTACTATCTCTTTAAAGGGATAGTAATACTTCGTTTTAACTTTTTTTTATTTTGTAGGCATTAAAAAAACATGATGAACGATATCACTTATCTCTCAAACCTTTATGGTTTGAGAGATATTCACAATCAAAGTTTCCCCTCCCGCCCCTTTTACCTAGTGTAAGCCATCTCTTCTCAGATGTGTTATCCAGTCCATAGACCAGACAGATAACAGCAGGGGACAATCTTCTTCCTATGAGAACAATGAAAGTCCTGCCCCCCTTGACAGGTTTTTCAGGTTTTTCCCTTATCTTAATTGAAGATTTTTCCTCTCTGGAGTCTACCTGGGCACCTCCCTTCTGATCTGGTTGAACAGTGTTACATCAGTAAAAGGGGCGGGAGGGGGATACTTTGTCATTGAATTACTCTTGAACTATAACTCTGACAGAATTGAAATAACACTCTCCAAAGTCCAAATACTATGATGATTAATTAGAGCTGTTTTTATTATGAAACATTACTATCTTTTTAACGTGCATCTATTGTACACTTCCAACAATACATTAATATATTAATTTTTTCAGCAAGCTGCGGTATGCTGCGTAGTGTGGTCTGTTTAACTCTTTGTGTGAGAGAGTGGTATGCAATGTGTTGCGTACCTCTCTGGCACTTAAAGGGTTAAAGCCTGTTCAAAATGCCTCGCACAGTCCAGTACATTCTATTTCACGCTTTTAGTTTTTTGATTTGTTGAAAACGCCCATGTGAACTAGGATTAATTGACGTACACTGCCAAATGGGAGAGAACATAAAAAGGAACGGTTTTAATATCAGATTAATTGTCTTCTCTATTTACTATAACAAGCCCTGTAATCAAATTTTGGTCTAATGGCTATTAATGGCTGCCAAATGTTCATAGAAAGAGCGTGTTTATCACTGATTTTAGGGCTCGTACAGGAAAAACATTTATTTTTTGTTTTGTTTTGCAAACGTTGGTCAGGAGAACGTGATACCTAAACGGATACAGATCGCTTTCGTTCTTTAGGAGGTACTGGCCTGTGTTTATAACCGTGAACTGGAGTGATTCTGGACTAAACCAGCTTCACCATAGGGGGGGGAACAAATGCAAATTCTTGGTAAATTAAACTGGGCTTTTCAGTCCTTGAATGCTGAAGGGCCCTCCATTGCATTATGGAGACCTTTCTAGCATTCAGGAGGTTAAAAAGCTCTCCATGTACACGCGGAATTAGGAATGTGTTACTGTCCCCTGTGGTGCATTTGGTTTACTCCAGAATAACTCCACTTCACCTTTATAAATATGAGCCTCTAGGGAGAGATTTCCTAAAAAATTGGTGGTGTTTGTGTTTTTGTCAACGGAGCCTTAACCCTTTGACTGCCAGAGTGGTACACAACGCATTGTAAAGCAATGTGTTGCGTGCCCCTCTGGCACTCAAAGGGTTAAAGGGATTGTAAAGTCTAAACAAAACCGTATTGCAGATTCTACTTTAGATTACAAGAAACACTTTGTGCTGTTTAAAATCTTACTTTTGTGTCGTTCTAAAGTTATGAGTGGGGAAGGATCGCCCGCCCGCCCCATCTGGCCTCCTCCCACTGAATGGCTAGTGGTGTGGTGCGACCCGACAGTTACAGCGAGGGACAAACTTCAGTCAGTAAGTATAAGGAAAAATCCTGCCCCCCTTGACAAAAGGAGGGCAGGATTTCACTTTGCTTACTGAAGTTTGTCCCTCACCTCATCTATCCAGACCTCAGAGAGCTGCAGCAGTGACGTAGGCAGAAGGGGCGGGTGGGGGATCCTTCTCCACTTCATAACTTTAAAAACTCTTACTTTTGCTTTGTTCCAAACAGGGCAAAATTTATTTTATAATCTAAAGAAGACTCTGTGATAGAGTTCTGTTTAGACATTACAATCACTTTAAGGATGTCCCTAGTTTAGCACAGGTAATGCTGTCAGAATGAGCCACTGATTTCTATCCTATGAAGAAGCAGAGAGGAACTGAGAACCTGACCTTGTTGGCGCGTCCCAAGCACGAACACTAAGAATCTCTGTGCTAGAATCTGTTAGCGCACTTACTGTAAAATATCATGTATAATACGCACAATTTTGCTCCTCTTCACCTTATGTGAAGTGTGGGGGGGGGTGTATTATACTCAAGATAAATTTATTAAAAAAAATTCCCATCGCCGCCGCTTCCCTCTCGGCTTACCCATATCCCCCTCCTCTGTAGCCCGTCCGCTTGCCTTAATGTTAAATCTTCACTTGCCTCAGCCTGACAGGGTCTCAACAGGCGCACACGTTGGATCTATGGTATTGCCCTGCGAGGACCTTGTGGTCCACACAAGACATTACCCATTGGCTACAAAGAAGAGGTCCTGACAGGGCAATGCTGGATGCGGTCAGCAGATGGAGGCATGCTGCCCGCTGGGACCCTGTGAGGCAAACGGACGGTAACCCAGGAGGGAAGCGGTAGCAATGGGGATTTTGGTCTGACAGGGGAAAACAAGGGTGCGTATTATACATAGGCACTCATGTTTTTCCCTAAAATCTTAGGTATAATACATACCTGCGTATTATACACAGGTGCATATTATACCTGAGATTTTAGGGTACACACTAAAACAATAGAGTGTGCACTATATCATTGTATGTACATACCTGGAAACTCAGGGTTTTGACCCAAGTCTCAGGGTGAACGGACAAATTCTCGGGGTGACACTTTTGTGTTACCTACTATATAGTGTTTCCCAATTAAAGGTTTCTTTAGTCTCTAAATTGGTGCAATTTGTACCAAAAAGACAGGAGGCGATGTCCTGCTTGTGGTGTTGGTGTTAAAGGGAGAGTATTGTCAATTGCAGCTCCGATTCATCTGCAAGCTGTTTATAACGCACAGCGGTATGTTTAATGACTTACAGTTCATTAGTTCAAAAGGAATTCAAGCTGTAAGGATCCCCCTACCACCCCTTTCGCTGCATCACGCTGCCTGTAATTCTGGTCCGGATGGAGAGCTGCAAGGGACAATATTTAGTAAGCAAAAGGAAATCCTGTCGTCCTTTGTCAAGGTGGGGGGGGTGTTCTTTATACTTAATGACTGAAGTTTGTCCTTTGCTGCATCCGTCCGGGCCCACAACTGGATTACAGATCTATGGGTGGAGGCCTGAAGGGGCAGGAGGGGACCCTTTCAGCTTGAATATCTTTTGAACTGCAAACTGTAAGTGATTAAATGTAGCGCTAGGTGTTCTAAAAAGCTTTAAACTGAAATTTCACCCTAAATAAAGGCCCCCCCCCAAAAAAAACAAAAAAAAAAAAATGGGCATATTGAGAGATGCTTAGAAATTGTGTTATTGTCGAGCATAAGTACAGTGTTATGACTGACGAGCAGGCTTCTTCTTTAGAGCATCTGTGCACCTGTGCCGTCAGTCACTTCCTGTTACCTTAAGGTACAATGCAGCACCTCCTAGAGGAGACCAGGACGTACAGCTCAGGCACGCAGATGTCCCTAATCCAAGATATCTGCGCCGAAGCCTGGCTGCCAGTCTCAGAAGGGGGCTTTCTTTAGGGTGATCCACTTTAAAGACAAATCAGAGCTACAATATAATACAGATATTACTATCACTTTAAGCTAGTGAGATCTCTCTAAATTGTAGCATGTAAAACCTTTGAATGCCATAGAGGTATCCAACTCATTGCAACACAATGCGTTGGGCACCTCTCTGGCACTCAGAGGGTTAAAGGTTTCTAGCAGACAAACTATCGCACCTCTAGGTTAGAGCAAGTAGGTACATACTGCATAAAATCTACATTAAGGGAAGACTTAAAGGGATAGTGATACTTTGTTTTATCTTTATTTTATTTTGTAGGCATTAAAAAAACATGAAGAACGATATAAGTCTTATCTCTCAAACCTTTATGGTTTGAGAGATATTCACAAGCAAAGTTTACCCTCCCGCCCCTTTTACCTAGTGTAAGCCATCTCTTCTCAGATGTGGAATGCAGTCCATAGACCAGACAGATAACAGCAGAGGACAATCTTCTTCCTATGAGAACAATGAAAGCCCTGCCCCCTTGACAAGTTTTTCAGGTTTTTCCCTTATCTTAATTGAAGATTGTCCCTCTCTGCAGTCTACCTGGGCACCTCCCTTCTGATCTGGCTGAGCAGTGTTACATCAGTAAAAGGGGCGGGAGGGGGATATTTTATCATTGAATTACTCTTGTGCTACAACTCTGACAGAATTGATATAACACTCTCCAAAGTCCAAATACTATGATGATTAATTAGAGCTGCTTTTATTATGAAACATTACTATCCCTTTAAGGGTTAATATTTCAGAGATCTCCAGGTCAGATCATCTTGAATGCTGGCAGGTATGTAAGGTTACACAGGCCTCAGTCCAGCCTTCTCTCTGTGCTCTTTTAACCCCCTCTCGCCCTCCTCCCTTGGAAATTCCTTTTCACCATGGCAACAAATTGATTTATTGCAGGTTATGTGCACTCAGCACTGCTTCCACCCTTCCCCGCCAGGGGCTATCGATTTCCACGGCAAGGCAGAATAGCAGAGAGCTGTCCGTGATAGGGCCGTATTGTGCGTGATTAGCGCTGGCACTCCACAATTAAGTCATATGACTCTTAGGGCATCAATAAAAATGCTCCATTGATTTAAAACTCTGCTCTTAACCCATGAATGTCAGAGGGGTATCCTGCACATTGCTTTTCAATGAGATGAATACTCCTGGCGTTCAAAGGGTTTAACCCTCAAATAAATGTTTTTAGGTGAGAACGTATGAAGTTGGAGCTATTTTAGGGCAAATTAGCTGCACGTTGGATACAAATAAAAGGGAACATTTTAACCCTATGAGTGCCAGAGGGGTACCGAACGCATTGCAGAGCCCTCTGGCACTCAAAGGGTTAAGCTGTGGGTATTTTGGGCCCATATTTATAAAAGCAGACTGGAGTTATTTTGGAGAAAACCAGCTGTGTCATAGGGGACAAATTTAAAATTCCTGTTAAATAGGTCATTTAACCCCTTGGAGAGCTCTTTAGTATTCAAGGGGTTAAAGCGGAACTATAGTGTAGATGTAATTGACCCGAAGTCAGGGTGTGTTTGATTTGAATCAAGTAGATTTATATCACTAGTCAGTGATTTTTATATTGCTGGTAGTTAAAACCATCAATATTTGCAACCAGGTGAAGTCATATTTAGAATATAACCTGTCAGATTAGTTAAACAGCAATATCAGAACTGATTTTAGTTTAATAGATTAATCACTCCTATTTGGAACATATAATAAAATATAATTGCATGACTATACAGCCTCAGGTACATAACAAAGCTCTATTTCATGCTGAGTAACCTTTAAAGGGATAGCAATACTTAATTATTACTAATCCCTATATTAAAGTAATATTAAAAATAAACGTATTGCCCCCAGTGTCATCTCTCAAACCTTTATGGTTTGAGAGATAATCGCTCCTAAAGTTGCCCTCTCCCTCCCCCTTCCCCGTAGTCGGCGTTCTAGTTGACTGCAGGGAAGCCTGTTGTACGACTTTCAGGTGGCTCTGCAGCACAGCCAAGATTGCGTTGATAAAAAAAGAAATCTTTCACTGAAATGGTCTTCTGCGTGTGCTTGGTATGTGCTTGGTTTGCAAGCACACGTAGAAGACCGTTTTAGTGAAATATTTTTTTTTTTAATTAACGCGATCGTGGCTCTGCTGCAGAGCCGCCTGATGATCGTAACACCAGATTTCCTTTCAGTCAGCTAGAACGCTGCCAAGGGGGAGGGAGAGGGCAACTTTAGGAGCGATCATCTCTCAAACCATAAAGGTTTGAGAGATGACACTGGGGGCAATACATTTATTTATCTAAATCTATCCTGCCCTAAATAACTGTTAGTACAACAGTAATCATGGAAATAGTGTTAAAACATTTCAACGTTACTTAAGTGCCGGCATTATTTGGAAACACACCTTCATATGAGACTCGCCTCAACACAACAGTGCAGACATCTTGGCATCTGTGCGCCTGCGCTGTTCGTCCTTGTCTCATCACTGATAAGTTATTTTCCAAAGGGGGAGTAGCACTGTAACGCACAGTACAGGCAGGAACAAACAGAGCAGACGTACAGATCCCACTTAGCCGAAATCTCTGCATTGTAGTCTTGAGGTGAGTCTCATCCGAAATTATGATCACAAATAATGCCGGCACTTAACACGCCATAACGCGATTTCCATGATTACCGGTATGGAGTCAGTTATATGTACATGATGGTTCCTCTTTAAAAATTTTATTCAAGTGCATGGATGTACAGTTTAGAAGAGATTCACACATTTTTATTTATGGGGAAAGCAAAAGTAAACATTTCCTGGTACAGTACAGAGATTCATTAGCATATGCATCATCACTGCAAACCTTCATTAGCATATGAAATGTCACTGGTACCACACAAGTACCACGATTGGCAGATATTAGCATATAGTAAGAAGTATGAATATCTCCTTAACTGTACATTTGCTGGTCTTTAGGATAACGTGGCACAAAGCAGTTTTAATGCAGTTTTCAAACAGGCAAGCTTGCATTAAAGGGACAGTAATGCTTGCAAATTATTAATCCCCATATTGTAGCTTTGTTAAAAAGAAATTTATTGCCCGCAGTGTCATCTCTGAAACACTTATGGTAGCACTCAAAGTTAACCCCTCCCTCCCCCTTCCCTGACTGAACGGTGACTGCAGGGATATCCGGTATTACTTGCATCAGGCGGCTCTGCAGCATTGCCGAGATCTCATTTATAAAAAAGAAATCTTTCACTAAAACAGTCTTCTATATGTGCTTACAAACCAAGCACATGTAGAAGACCGTTTCAGTGAAAGAATTCTTTTTTTATACATGCGATCTCGGCTCAGCTGCAGAGCCGCCTGATGCACATAAGACTGTCGTACGACAGCTCCCACTGCGGTCATCGTTCAGTCAGGGAAGGGGGAGGGGGGAACTTTGAGCGCTATCATCTCTCAAACCATAAGGGTTTGAGAGATGACACTGGGGGCAATAAGTTTCTTTTTAACAAAGCTACAATATGGGGATTAGTAATTTGCAAGTATTACTATCCCTTTAAGGTGAAAGATTAGCTCATCTGTAATCAAGACTGTCCTGTTAGGTGCCGCTGAAGAGTTTAGCTTTAACTGCTTTAATGTACATAATTTAGGAATTAACGTTCTTTTAAAAACCCCTTAAGGTTTCTAGTGCATTGCAGCACAATGCATTGGATGCCTTTCCGGCCCTCAAAGGGTTACAGGCATACAGTATTCATTGATGTTTATTTTCCTATAATTTATTATTTGTAGATGTATTACCATAATGCTGCCTGTGTAATGTATCTCTCCATCCTATCCAGTCTGTTCTGCTGATGGCGGTTAGTCACAGTGTATAATGTCAGGAATTGTTACCGTTTGACTCTCCCCTCTACATTACAGCGCTTTCATTTGATTCCCCTACAGAGCTCAGGGAAGGTGATCTGTCAACCCGCACGATAGTTCATCCTTAATGCCTCCTATTTAGCATTGTGGCAGTATCCTAGAATTGTGCGCGTAATTGAGCTGCTTTAAACAAATCGATCTGTTGGAAAAAATAAAAATAAATAGTGAAAACACTTCCATAAAGGCGTTCGCTTTGATTTGATTACAAAAAGAAAAAAAAGAAATTGCAGGCGGCTGTGCTGCTTTAAAGCACTGTGAGGCCAATTAGAGTTTTATTTGCTGGATGTGTCGAGGGCGCATCTGACAGTTATAAATGCATCGACTACATATCATGAATGGTTACTGCCATGTTTAACCCTTTCAGTGCCAGAGAGGTACACAACGCATTGCAAAGCAATGCGTTGCGTACCCATTTGGCACTGAAGGAGTTAACCCGTAGAATTCTGTACAGTGCATTGGATACCTCTCTGGCACTCAGGGGGTTAAGTCGAGGTTGAATATGTAAACTGCCTGTGCATCATGTTGGCAATAAGATCAACAGATGCACAGTTTAGATAGTTACATAGTTGATGAGACTGAAAAAAAAAGACGTGTCCATCAAGTTCAGCCCATGGCCGAAAACACCCCTGTTGAACAGAGGAAACCCCCCCCCCCCCCAAGACATTTCCTTTTTAGCCCCAAGTGGGTAAAAAAAAAACTGGCCCCAAATGGCAGTCTGATATTTCCTTGGGCCAAAATCCTATCTGCATTGAAGCCAACTGTCATAATTCTCCATATTGTTCTGTGTTAAATAGGCATCCATTGTTTTTTTTTTTTTTTTTGTTTGTTTTTTTAAAGCAGTTACATTATCTGCAAGTTGAGCAATCCAGAGGAAAAGAATTCCATAGCTTTACCACCCTTTCTGTAAAAAACAAAAACACCCTGCTTTTGTTTTAGTCAACAGCGACTTTCCTTTAGTCTTAACCCCTTAACGACCCATGACGTACATGTACAGCATGGAATTCAGGGATCCCTGAATCGCACCGCACAAAAAAAAAAAAAAAAAGTACGTGGTCCTTAAGTGCCTGACGTGTGCGTGCACGGCCGCTCCTTAAGGGGTTAATGGATGACCTCAAGTTCTTGGCTCCGCTCTTTACGTAAATAATCGGATGATCTTGAGCTATTTCTGCAAAATAGACTGAGATTAACACTTTATGCTAATCAAATGTGAATTGACACCTCCTAACAATAACCCTTTACTTACCATACTATGACCAAAAAATCCTAATGTCCCTTTGAACCTTGCCCTTGTGCCGTTGTTCAAGAGATAACCTATTCAATCAATCCTGGGTGTCGGGTCCTTTCAGGCAGACGTGAACTTTGCTGACAGGCAGAGTACCTCAGCCTGCTTAACCCCTTAAAGATCAGAAAGGTGTGCAAATCGGTGCTTTACGCATATCTGGCTCTTAAAGGGTTAAGATTAGTATGCACAATGGGCAGAGTTTGTATTCTGTCATATCGTCTCCATGGATATGAATTGCAGGACTAATTATTATGAGGGTGTTAATTGTCCTTTTAGTTCTCTATGGAACGGAGATCTTAATTAGCCCAAAGGTGCTGCAGTCGCTATCCAGACGTAAAGGCGTCCATCTCCTAAACCAGGGGAAACAAACCCCGATCCTCAGTCGCTACCAGCCGTGCCTGTTTTCGGGATGTCCACAAATAAGCAATGATAGAATATTTAAAGTGACTGAGCCACCAATTAGTCCAACTGTGATCTATTTGGGATATCCTGAAAACGTCCACTATTGGTAACTCATGAAGACCAGGGTTGGCTGCTCCTGCGCTAATCTATTATCTGTTGGTCTTTTGGCAGACATGATACTTCGACTGTGTACAATGTTTTCAAATACACACACTCTGGAATTGAAGGTGACAGGTCCATTTTAACTGTTTGGGTGCCAGAGGCGTGTGCATCGCACCGCTAAGCAGTGCATTGCTGTGCCTCATGACAATACAACTGTCATCTGACCTTCCCTGTGTGCAAAGCTGATGCTTGTATAAGCCATCTTTATATTCTGTAAACACGTGCAACGCCCCCGAGGGTTAATGATTAAGGAAGCGGCACTGTAGAGGCTGAATCGCTGCCAGCTTTGTTAATGTCAGTGCTTCCTTTGTGCTCATTGTCTGCATCCAGGCTTTGGTGTATCGCCCCGCTTTCCTGGCAGATGGGGTTATAACCTCGGTTTCTCAAGTCACCGAGACTGCGGTACCAAGAAATTGGGACAAACGAGCACTTGTACGAATCGCTATTGATTTAAATGGGAGCTTTTAACCATTTGTGTGCCAGAGGGATCATTGCGTACCCCTCTGGCACTGAAATGGTTTACCATTTGAATGCTGCAGAGGTGCCCAATTTGCATGATGATGGGGATTTTAAAGGGATAGTAATACTTTGTTTTAACTTTATTTTATCTTGTGGGCATTAAAAAAACATGAAGAACGCTATAAGTCTTATCTCTCAAACCTTTATGGTTTAAGAGATATTCACAAGCAAAATTTCCCCCTCCTGCCCCTTTTACCTAGTGTAAGCCATCTCTTCTCAGATGTGGAATGCAGTCCATAGACCAGACAGATAACAGCAGGGGACAATCTTCTCCCTATGAGAACAATGAAAGCCCTGCCCCCTTTGACAAGTTTTTCAGGTTTTTCCCTTATCTTAATTGAAGATTGTCCCTCTCTGCAGTCTACCTGGGCACCTCCCTTCTGATCTGGCTGAGCAGTGTTACATCAGTAAAAGGGGCGGGAGGGGGATACTTTGTCATTGAATTACTCTTGAACTACAACTCTGACAGAATTGAAATAACACTCTCCAAAGTCCAAATACTATGATGATTAATTAGAGCTGCTTTTATTATGAAATATTACTATCCCTTTAAAATACATAAACTAGTTTGATTCTCCTCCACTATTATGGTAGGTTTCCAAGAGTATACTACTGGATGTACCCAAATCTAGATGTATTACAAGTAAGAAAATCACACAGACAATGTAACTATAACTCTCTGCCCAACCCTGGTCTGAGTTATACAATGAACAGTGAGACTTAAGTCTTGCAGATCAGTCTCTTGCAATGGAAATGTATCCCACAGCACTTTTAATGCATTCGGTGCCTGAGGGGTACACAGTACATTTTACACAACACATTGCTTAGAACCTCTGTCATCCAAAGGGTTAAGACCCTTCTTGTGCTTTCCCCATTGGTCTGCCAGGGTTCTGCCAGCAGAGGCGTCCCCCCACCACAATTACCCCCTTCATATAAAGATAGGGGCTGGATCGGCTGGCCTGGTGGGTCATATTATGGCTTTGCCCCCCTCCCGTGGAAACATTTTCACGGATACCTCTGTCTGCCAGGACTGTAGTATCCTAGCTATAGTTGCGCTTTAACCCATTATGCCTCAGTTCTTCCCACCCCCTTCCACCGCATGCAGCAGGAGCATAGCAGAGTTCAAGCAACATTAATAAGACTGAAATAAAGGAATTTGGCTCCTGCCTTGACAGCTATTGGCTCCCCCCTGTCACTGACCCATGTGTTTGTCATGCGTCCAGATATTGCCGTCTATTCCCAGTGACAGCCACACCAGCTGAGAACGAGCAGACCTGCCACATTCGAGCATGATTTCTAGGGATGGCCTGGGGAGATGGGGGACGGGGGCACACAGAGCGGCGTCTGATTCTAGATCACATTGTGCTATTTTACTCCGCTGCCGTTGCAGCTGCTAATGCATGTAGGAGATGCTCATTAGAATTCAGCAGGGATCACCATTATAGTGACACAGAGCTTAAAAACTATTCAGGACTCCAGGATTCGTTTTAATAAAAGTCCTCTGCTAGGCCTGCAGCCAGTTTTTAGCCTGCGGCACAGCGAACAAAGCAGCGCTTCACAGCGTCCGCTTTATTTGAACTGCTGTATCAGAGCTGTTTATATTTTCTGCTCTGAGTAGATCTTTCCTCTGTTCGGACTACGTAGCAGACAGCTAAATCGACATCAGACAGGGGTTTGTTTTTAATTTAAAAAGAAAATCTTTATTACAAGCTTCCAATGATAATATTAAATATTACATGCAAAAGAAACTCGTTTCTCTGTGTTCAAGAAGGGAAAAAAAATAGGCAAACAGAACTGGTGATAGACGCATCTTTCATAGCAAATTCAGTAAATACAGCTGGTTTCATCAGTAACCTTTTAATTTAACCCTATACCAGGCATGAAAAAAACAAACAAATACCATCAAAGTTCTGGCACCTTAAAATTCTGTCCTGAGAATTTTTAACATTTTGAATGCGTGCATTGGTCTGCAATGCGTTGTCCACCCCTCTGGCACTCAAAGGGTTCAGATCTTCTGGTGTCTGGCATCAGGACCCCTCCTAATGCCCCCCCCCGAGTTACTGATCTCCAAGACGGTTTGGCTGGGAGATCGTAGAGGTAATGCAGGGGAGCAACACAGCTTACCTGCTTCCGTTGTACCCCAGGTACTGGGTTAGAGTGGGTGAGATTGGGAAACGCTTTCTGTACCTCCCAACTTTTCAAATGGCCAAAGAGGGACACTTGTATTTTTAGAGGGTGTGGCTGATGTCTGGAGAATTACCGATACATTTTAGGTTATTTAACAACCTATTGACACCTCTTTCTGTAAATGAATAAGTGATTTAGAGCAAGATCAAAGGATTTTATTCACATAGACTAATTTATAAACCTATATTCTGTAGTTTATACACATTAATGTGGGTTTTATTGCTGTGGAGCAATGTGATACATTTATATACACACCACACAGTCTGGTCTCCTAAACACAGGGACACCAGGGTGATACACTTCTATACACACCACACAGTCTGATCTCCTAAACACAGGGACACCGGGGTGATACACTTATATACACACCACACAGTCTGATCTCCTAAACACAGGGACACCGGGGGGATATACTTATATACACACACCACACAGTCTGATCTCCTAAACACAGGGACACCAGGGTGATACACTTCTATACACACCACACAGTCTGATCTCCTAAACACAGGGACACCAGGGTGATACACTTCTATACACACCACACAGTCTGATCTCCTAAACACAGGGACACCAGGGTGATACACTTCTATACACACCACACAGTCTGATCTCCTAAACACAGGGACACCAGGGTGATAAACGTGTATACACACCACACAGTCTGATCTCCTAAACAGCGGGACACCACGGTGAGAAAGAGGGACAGAGGGATTTGGGTCTTAAAGAGGGACACTTGGGAGGTATGAACCCCTAATATCTCCTAAAGTGGGACACTTGGGAGGTACGGGCACCTAATATCTCCGAAAGAGAGACAGTTGGGAGGTACGGGCACCTAATGTCTCCTAAACAGGGACACTTGGGAGGTACGGGCACCTAATATCTCCTAACAGGAACACTTGGGAGGTATGGCTTTTCACGTCAATATGGGAGGCTTTCCCTGATTGACATGAGAGGGATTTGCGATCCTGCGCACTTCTACACGGTACTCCAAGGGTTCACCGCCTGGGTGGAGCCATACCACAACTGCTAGTATGAGCCTGTTATAGAACATACATACTCGGTATATTTTAGTGCTAGACATCTCCCATTGTGTTAGATTCTAGCATTCAAGGAGTTAAAAATATTTGGAAGGATTCCTTTTTTTTGTGTCAAACTTTATGGTGTGCGCACTTATGGAGCGATTTGATGGCAGTGGCGTTGGCCGTTGTACCCAGCACCTGTCACTTTGGAAAGTGCCATCTATTGAGCATTAGCTGCTTCTGCCAGGCGGCCATTTTGTGTTTGGGATAGCTTTCCTGCGTGGCACAGAGTGGGAGCCAGTCCCAGGAAAATGGAGACTACCACCAACTTTGAGTGACACCTGTGAAATGATGGCACGCAATTACCTTAAAAGACCAAGAATAAAACAGACGTGGGAGAGAAGGCATGACACTCTGAAAATTATCCTTTTTTAAATGTAGGCCAGCGATCCTCATTCCTCCCCGAGCTTCTAGTAATCACGTTCACATGACAGGCGGCATCGCTGGGAGTGTTAACAAGGGACAGGCCAGTCTGTGGCAGAACGAGGGCTCCGCTCCTTTCTGGGGCAGAACAATGCATCCTCTTACACGGCAGCATAATAGCTGGAATCAAATATCCAAAAAGCTCTTGTATAGGTGAAGATGTATCACGCTCACATGCCCTGTGAATGGATCTGGCTGGCCGGTATTGTTCACTCATTCTTTTGTAAGATGGAAGCCGTTTAGAGCCTGACAGATTCAGACATCCTCTGTTACTTTGAGGCTGATCAATAGTCGTTGATACAGCAAAGAGCGTCTCCCTCCCCCCCCCCCCAATTCACACGGATCCTAAAGAAGGATGGAATGCAGCGGGGGAGGGGGGGTTGTAGGACGAGAGGTGTATGTTATAATTATATTTTTTTCATGACTGCTGTAGTGTTGAGGATAAGCTTGTGTCAAACAGGCATCAATGTGAATGTCGGATTTCTATACAAAATTCTTGCATTAAAGTGATAGTAATGTCTGCTTAAGTGTTTGGTCAAGTCTTCTTTATATTAAAGCTAACAGATTGCGCTATATTTAACCCCTTAATGACCGGCATACGCAGCCGGCACTTGGTGACCACAGGGCTTTTTTTTTTTTTTTTTTTTTTTTTTTTTTTAATTATTAGTTCCGGTTCAGGGCTTCTGGAGCGGCGTGCAGCCGTGCCGGGAGCCATGAACTCCATGACGTACCAGGACTGTCACTGATCCCTAAGTGCCGGACCGGCGTTGACGGTCTGGGTACATCATCGGGTGTGAAAGGGTTAAGTGCTTATTGTTGTGTATTTCAAAAGTTCTGCAAAGATAAAGATCCGCCCGCCCGTCCCTGACAGACCTGATGAAAGAAGTGGCCACGCACTTTTTGTTTTTAAAGATTTTAGAAGTTTCTCACCAAAGAAAAACATTTGTAAAAACGCTGTCTTAGGAGTACGTAATAATTTAATGTATTTCAGCCCTTTTGATTTTTTTGGTGGTGGATGCTTCACACAAACAGCAGCTCCAATTAATCTTCATAGTATTTGGCCTATGGAGAGTGTTATTTCAATACTGTCAGAGTTATAGTACAAGAGTAATTGAAAGATAAAGTATCCCCCTCCCCCCCCTTTTACCTAGTGTAAGTCTCCTCCCCTCAGATGTGGAATATGGTCTCTTGAACGGACAGGTCACAGCAAGGGACAATCTTCTTACTGTGAGCATAAGGAAAACCCTGCCCCCCTTGACAGGTTTTTCAGGTTTTTCCTTATGATCACTGAAGATTGTCCCTCTCTGCGATCCATCCTGACAGTCTTGCTGCTCTGAGGTGAGCAGTGTTTACATCAGTAAAAGGGGTGGGAGGGGGATACTTTATCATTCAGTTACTCTGACAGTATTGAAATAACACACTCCATGGCCCAAATACTATGACGATTAATTGGAACTGCTTTTTTTTTTTTTTTTTTGTGAAACATTACTATCCCTTTAAAGACCAGAGGGATGCTCAAGCAATGCATGATGAGATTGTGTGGGTGCATGCCCGTTTGTCTGTGTGTGATTAGCCCTGGAATCCAGTAATAATGCAGGCGATCACTGACCTAATGGAACGACCGTGACTGGGTCTCTGCACTGCAGAGGAGACCAAATTGGAAGCCGCTCTACCGCGGTGCGTTTTCTGTGTGTAGCAGATGGCGATCAACAGAGAGACGTGTATCAAAGTAATAATGACTGGCACTATGATGCCCTTAGAACGGCTGTATGCACAAAGTAAAAAGTGGAGTAATTTTGAAGCAACCCTAGAGTGGTCTCCTGTTCTTTGCATTGTGTTGGAGACCTCTGCCATTCCAGGGGTTAACCCTCTTGTGTGCCAGAGAAGTATCCAATGCAAAAGCCCCATTTGAATCAGTGGTAATTTTCATGAATTTGTATTTCTTCCTTTTGTAGCTGTTGGTTATGACCGGAATTGGTCCATGTGTGCTTTGGTAATATGGTCCTTATTCTCCCCACCTCTTCTCTGAAGGCCTTATGGCAGGGAAGGGCAACCGGGGGCCCTCCAGGTTATTCAGGACTCCAGTTCCCATCATCCCAAGGCTCAGAATGACGAGAATTGGAGTCCTGAACAGCTGGAGGGCCACATGTTGTCCCACCAGTCAATTACAGCGCAAACTACACACACCACAAATGAGTGATATAGATTGGGGCTTTTAACCCCTTGGATCCCGAGAGGTCTTAAGCACGTTGCTGCACAATGCTTTTCAGACTTTTCTAACATTCAGGGATTTAACCGTTTGAGTGCCAATGCACTGGACACCCCTTTGGTACTCAAAGTAAAACGTGTGTGTGTATATATTATATATAGAGCAATGGGAACAGAGGTAATTTCCCCTCGGTACGGTTCTGTTTGGTTCGCTTGTTTAGTGCGTATTGCCTTTACAGTTGGAATTTTCCTTTCTGCTTTGTGGTTCCTGCTTTCAGGGAAGATTGAACTGGAAACACACACAGATTTTTAGTTTGGTGGGATTAGACATTTATGCGCAGCGCGCCGCTGTGTTCTGCAGGTGAAGGACCCTGACTCGCTTTGCTTAGTCGGACGAGTTTCTAATTGTAAAGCCGCACTTTAATTATCCTTGGTACCCGTGGCCCGCAGCCACTACTTACTTGGAAAATTGCTTTGGGGAATTAACCGAACCCGCAGTGGAGACACACAACAAGGCAACTTGCGCTCATGTTGTTTTCATTTGTAATGTTTGTTGTAAAGACTCAGACATGTGCTTCAGATATATTTATTAAACCCTTTGAGCGCCAGAGGGTACGCAACACATTACTTTGCAATGCGTTGTGTACCCCTCTGGCACTCAAAGGATTATATATTTAAAGGGATAGTAATGTCAGAAAAAAGTATTGACTATATGGTAGATATAAGTAAAAGAGAGTACTTGCACTTTTTCATATCTCTCAAATCGTTATGGTTTGAGAGATAAAGGAAAATAAAGTTCTCTGGTCTATCCCCTTTCTGCTTGACAAGCTGTAAAGCTGTCAGAAGCAGATTCTGGTCACTTGACCAGATGTGGCTCTTCAGCAGTAGCGCCGATATAACGATATCTAAAGATAAATACTTAATTTGGAATGTTCTACAAAGTGTGCCTGGCTTGCAAGCACACTTTGTAGTTCATTCCAGCGAAATATTTATTTCTAAATAGCGTGATTTCAGCTCTGCTCAAGAGCCTCTGTCTGGCCAAATGACTGGAATCTGCAGCTGTCAGCTAGATGGCAGACTTGAGTGAAACAGCAGGAAAAGGTAACTTTAGCAAGTTATATCTCTCAAACCATAAAGGTTTGAGAGATGAGACTTACATTGATGTTAATCTTTTTTTTTAATGTCTACAATATTAAATCAACTTAAAATTAACCACTACTATGCCTTTAATATTTTAGAGCAGAGATGAGCAGATCTTTTCATCCAGAGGGTTGCTTACTGTCTCATCCAATATATTTGGCTAAATGTACAAATCTAAAACGGAGTAATTCAGGGATAAACAAATAACCCATAGACAAAATTTGCAATACGTTTTTATAACACCTTGAATCGAAGCGGGCTCTCAAGCATATTTGTTCTCAATGCATTGGCGACCATTCCAGCATTCACAGAGTTAAAGCCACATTTAAAGTGTGCCTGTCACTTTATAAAAAAAAATAAAAAAAGAGAATAAGTGATTTGAAAAGTGCTTTTAAAAGTCACATCTAATAGCCATTTATGGATTTAACTCTCAGTGGGCTAGAGGGTTGTACAGTGCCTTGTGAAACAATGTGCCAAACACCTCTCTAGTCCTAAACGGGTTAAAATAATTTGAGATATTTACATTTTTCAGGTTATGGAAAAATGGACAGTGCTGGCAGGTGTGGCTGCCAAATACAGAACATACATTCTACACTGTTCTTCATCCCAACTGCCACTTCCTACTAATGTTCTACACTGCTCTCAATCCCAGCTGCACTCCCTGCGGGCCAGAAACCAACATTGCACATCGCTCTCCGTACCAGCTGCCAGTTAGTGGTAGCCTCTTTGCATAAATATAGCTAAAATGCCTCAAAACCCTTTGTCTGAAATAGAAAAATCTATATCTGATATAATGGCAATTTTGAAAGCTCTTTTAAACTTGTCTGTTAAGTGACTGTTCTGGAATATGGAGTGCAGTTTTGGGCCCAGTTCTTAGACATTATTGAACTAGAAAAAGTGCAGAGACGTGCAACAAAACTGATAAAGGGATTGTAGGATCTGAGTTATAAAGAGAGACTATCCAAACTAGGTTTGTTTACATTAGAGAAGAGACGTCTAAGGGGTGATATGATTATCATTTACATGTTATTCCAGGTCAATTACAAAGAACTATCCAATTAATTATTTTCACAAAGACCTGAGCTAAGAATGAGTGGTCATCCATTCTGACCAGAGGAAAGGCACTTTCGACTAAAACAAATGCAGGGATTTTTTTAAAGTAAGGGCAGTAAAGCTATGGAATTCTTTGCCTCAGCATGTTGTACTTGCAGATACTGTAACTGCTTTCAAAAAAGCAATGGATACCTATTTGGCACAGGACAGATACTGAGAAATATGACAGATGACTTCAATGCAGATAGGTTGTTAGTCCATGGAAATATCTGTCATTTGGAGTCGGGAAGGAATTGTTTTACCCGCTTGGGGCTAAATTGGAAATGGCTTCAGTGGGTTTCTTTGCATTACCCTGGATCAACGGGGCAATTAGGCACGGGCTGGACTTGGACTCGTGTCTGTTTTCAGCCTCATTAACTGTATTACTATTCCTAATCTATGGGACTGTTTGTATATCTTATGGTGCATTTGGCTTACCCCAGAATCACCTTTTCTGCCTATGCGCCATTGTTTAAGGTGTGAGCCCTGAAATCCTTCAGAGCAGTCATGTGTTCCTGTCTGTGATTCTACAGTTACATTCCCAAACCACAAAAAGGAGTGAAAGAAAATGACTCCAGCAACCAACCAATAACCTGCTCAGCGTTATTGATGCCTATTAAAAATGACACTTCTCCCCCTGCCTTTACCCTGGCTGATTGCTGCTCCATCTTTCACGTTTTACAGTGTATGTGACATAACGGGCCTTCCATGCAGACTCCTGATTTTATTACACTTTATTTCATCTGTCTTAATTTTTAAGACATCCCCATCTGCACCTTTCCACGTTTATGCTTTTGCAGCAATTTATGTTTTTTTCGCTGCGTATTTTGCATTCCTGTTGGATTTAATCCTTTCTGTGCTGGAGCAGTATCCGAGGCATTGCATTGCACTGAACGAGGTTAACAGTGCACATTTACTGCATAAATATATTTATATCTATCTATCTCTCTATACATATATATATAATGCAGGGCTCAAAATTTCCACTAGCCAATGGCGAGTGAAAATTTAGCCCTGGGGAGTAGAAATTCAGCCCTGGTGGGTATGTTATGTCTTGCAGTGGGGAGTAACTTTTCAGGTCTGGCTAGTAGCAAAGGACTTCAAATTTTAAGGTGTGTGTGTGTGTGTGTGTGTGTGTGTGTGTGTGTGTGTGTGTGTGTGTGTGTGTGTGTGTGTGTGTGTGTGTATATATGTATATATATGTATATATATATATATATATATATATTATAATATAATTTAAAGGAGCAGTAAACGTTTTTTATGAAAAATATATATTGTAGGGATTTTCCTATTGATTAAAATAAGGGTACTCCCACTGCCGAGAGATTTATATTTCCAGAGTTATTACAGTTTAAACCCATGTTTTTTACATTCGCAGTGCCCTCTAGTGGTCAAATTCTAATTAGATTTCCTGTTCGATTCTAATGGAGAGGAAAGTAAGAAAAGTCAGAGACCTACAGTTCCCCATAGAATGTGATAGAAACTGCCTGTCACTTCCTGTCAGTTAGAACTATCAGGAAGTAAACACAGTAAATTCACTTCCTGTCAGTTAGAACTATCAGGAAGTAAACACAGTAAATTCACTTCCTGATTGTTTAAACGGTTATAATTTTTGAATACAACATCTGACAGCAGTGTGAGTGACCTTGTTTTATTCAGTAGGAAAAGCTCTGTAAAATATGTGTTTTCATAAAAAAAGTTTACTGCTCCTTTAATATCAGGGCTTATAATTTGAAGTCCTTTGCTACTAGCCAGACCTGAAAGGTTACTCGCCACTGCAAGCCACAGCATGCTCGCCAGGGCTAAATTTTCACTCACCATTGGCCAGTAGCGAGTGGAAATTTTGAGCCCTGTATATAGTTAACAATACACATTTATTGATTTTGTTTATTTTTATATATATGATATATAAATTATATATATATATTATGCAGTAAATGTGCACTGTTACACGTGTGGGCACTTTATGCACCCTTAGCTCCGCCCATGGCCACATCCCCCTCTCCTCACATGACCCTGTCCCGTCCCGTGATTATGGTATCTGTCTTTGTATACTGGGTTTTGCTTGGAGATCTGGAGATGATTCTGTGCAGTTCTGTGGTTTAGGAATAGCAAGGCATGCTCTCATTTGTGGGGGTTGGGGTTTTTGGGCACTTTTTAACCCCATGAATATTAGCACATTGTTCGGCAATGTGTTTCAGACAAGGGTTAAAATATTGTCGGCCACCCATTAGAACCCTTGCAATTCAACACAAAAGACAGCGATTAAAAAAAAATAATAATAAAAAAAAAAAAAATAAAAGTTGTGTGGGTGTAGTGTCGCTCACCTCCAGAAATGCGTAACAGTTGCTTTTATAAGTATGGGAGCCGCGGCTTACAATTAGCTGTCATTAATTTTGTTGAATAGAAATATGTTCCATTTAGTCGTACAGTCAGGAGGTAGGCATGAGTGAGCTTAAACAGATGAAATCTAAATTATGCCGACAGCACATTAAACCGCAGCAGCAGGGGGAAAAGAAAAGACTAAAAGAAAATGGATTCTCTCTGTTACCGGTATATAATAAACTCCTTTGCCGGAGGGAAAGCGGCAGTCCGAATCCTAGTGAAAATTTCACAAAGAAACTATATGACTATCCTGATGGGAAATCCAAGCATTATAATAGTATTCCAGTGCACTGGGCCTCTAGACTGTAAGCTCTTACGAGCAGGGCCCTCTGATCCTTATGTTCTTCACATATGATTTACTATTTAATATCCCTGTTGTACAGCTCTGCGGATTAAGTTGGTGGTATATATAAATAAAGAAGAATAATAATAAAATTCTCTGTGTATAGTAGAACCTTAGGAATCTGTGCAGAGGTACAATGGGTTCCACTGAACAGATGTTACTAGTGGCGGATAGTGGAACAAGGCTAGGAGGCAGACGGTGTAGGTGTGTGGAATACAGTTACTGGGTTTCTAATATTTTAGTCTGTTAGTTTGGTTTGTTGGCCAAAAGATCCCAGCTGTGCAGCATAGGGAACAAAAGAAAATTCTCATTAATTTAAACCCTCTGAAATGTACGGCGTTCTCCAGTGCATTGCGACGCAGTGAGTTGGAGTCTTCGCTCTCGTTCCGGGGGAATAAAAGCCTCATTTTAAACTGGTGGAATTTTCATTTGCCCGTTTGGGTGCAGTCAGTTTGCTGTACAATTGTAGCACTTTCCTTTTGTCCATAAAGCCGTAAATGTATCTTTATATAGCGCCACCAAGAGCTGAACACAGATTTCGTCAGTCAGTCCGTTCCTGTCCCACAGATCTTTCCATCTAATTTTGGTAAGAGATGATTACTTTTGCCCTAAGGTCACACATCGCCTCCACAGGGAATCGAACCAAGTGTCGCTGATTCAGGCTCCACGTTAGTCATTTTAGACATCTATTAAGTCTCTTCCCCCCCCCCCCCCCTTACAGAACCAGTGAAGACTGAGAGATGGTCAAGGTCGACCTCCGCTGTAAGGTCACACATTCACATCAAGTAGTGTTAAAGCTGACATTCTGACATAGCAAGGCACGCATGCAAACCTGGAAATTTCAATTAGTCTCTGACTAGTTTAAAAAAAAAAAAAAAAAATTCTGATCATGATTAGCCCATAGTTATAAAAGCAACCAAGTTACTCTGGAGTAAACCAACATCACCGTCGGGGACTAGTGACTATCGCTGATTGGTGAGCCTCGTTAATACCAGCTCTGTTTAATTAAATGAATAGAAATAAATGGACCAGTTGTGGGGTCAGATTTAACGGTATTGTTCTGTAGGGAACAATTAAAAATCCCCATTCATTTAAATGGATATTTAACCTCTTAAATGCTTGAGAGGATACCAAGGCATTGCAAAGTAAAGTGTGTCGAGAACCTCTCTAGCAATCGGTGGTTTAAATTAACAGGAGTTTATTTTATTTTCTTGTAGTCCCAGAATTGTTCCAATCGCTTTGCAATGTAAAGGGGGTTAAATTCCCCTCGTTTAATTTAATGGGAATTTGGAGTTTTGTTTTTTTTAATTTACGGTCGATGCAGTTGGTTTGCCATGTAACTGTCATGCTTTGGGCACCTTTCTTAACATTTTGAAACCCCTTTTAAAGGGATAGTAACACTTCGTTTTAACTTTATTTTATTTTGTAGGCATTAAAAAAACATGAAGAATGATATGTCTTATCTCTCAAACCTTTATGGTTTATGAGATATTCACAAGCAAAGTATCACCTCCCACCCCTTTTACCTAGTGTAAGCCATCTCTTCTCAGATGTGAGTCTGGTTGTATGACAGGACAGATAACAGAAGGGGACAATTTTCTTTGTATGAAAACAATGAAAGCCATTCCCCCCTTGACAAGTTTTTGAGCTTTTTCCCTTATCTTAATTGAAGATTGTCCCTCTCTGCAGTCTACCTGGGCACCTCCCTTCTGATCTGGTTGAACAGGGGGGGATACTTTGTTTGTGAATATCTCTTAAACCATAAAGGTTTGAGAGATAAGACTTGTATCATTATTCATGTTTTTTTAATGCGTACAAAATAAAATAAAGTTAAAACGAAGTATTACTATCCCTTTAAATCAGTAGGAATCTGGCACAGTGTTTTTCGGCCCCTTTGTTGTGGTTTTGATCCAAGATTCCACCTCTTTATCTTGATGAATAAGGTCCTTTATATCATCAATTTCCCCCAGAACAATTCTTCCGCCAGCGCTCATTTGTGTTACGTTACAGAGCCGAGATGAATAAAGGACCGCGTCCGGGGCATTGTTCAGAGGAATTAATGCAGTATAGAGTTCTCAAGCAGTGTGACAAGTGATCACAGGAGCGCTGAAGGAAAAGGGGGCCGCCTCACATGTAATAACAAACATAATTGCTGTAATGAAAAATTATAGAAAGCCGGTATTGATAGCACAAAAGAGGGTTTGACTTTCAAGTTGAGTATTTATTTTACCTCCCTCCAGATCACCTTTAAAAAAAGCCATTTTTTTTTTTTGTGGCATGCTGCCAGCGACATTATTTCAGGGGGATAAACATTGGTGGGGGACGCCCAAGGCGTTTGATTTTCGGGATGCCCTGCGGTTAATGAGGCCGCAGATGGAATTGTTTGATGCTGACATTATCCTGCATCGATGCCGCTAACATTGGGCTCTAAGAAGCTTATGTGCCATTCTCAGATTTATGTAATGTAGGCAGGAGAAGGAAGGCAGCCAAACGGGTTTGATAGTGTGCTTGTCGCAGGCAGAACTGAAGTGGATATTTAGCAGCATTTAGAGACTCTTTAGGAAAACGCTTTGTTGTGAATTTACATGAAAGAACCTACATTACAAATTAAGTCAAGCGTGGACAAGCTACAGCCATGTTGCTCTTGGACTACATGATGCATGCTGGGAATTGTAGTCCATCAACCGCTAAAAGGCTGCCATTTGCTTGCATTGACTTGCTAGTTAGTCGCTGTAAGAAGTGAAATGAATCTAATCCTCCAGAATCGCTTGTGTGAGTGAACAGTGTGCGCGGCAGCTCATAGCCAATCCGCTTTCTGTGATCTGTATGTGCCCGGTACATGTTGTGTTTATCTCAGGGTTAATAACACGGCTATAGTGGCCGGTGTGAATATGGCCAGGTAGCCACTGATTTATCTAGGGATACTTTCTGTTTAACCCTTTGACTTCCAGAGGGCTATGCCAATGCATTGCTTGCCACTCTGGCTCTCAAAGGGTTAAAGCATGGATGTCCGAACGGCGGCCTGTTTGCCAGATGCGGGTGCAGCTCGTATATCTATATCTAATATCTTTTTTTTTTTTTTTTTTTTAACTAGTCCACGTGAATTAGTAGGCTAGACCATTAGTTCTCAACCCGTGCCCTCAGTGGCTACTAACAGGTCAGGATTTGAGAATTTCCTTTTAACCCCTTAACGATCGACCGCGCAGGCACGCGGCGCTCACTAAAGGACCACGGAGCGCCCCCCCCCCGATTCCAGACTCCCCGAACGGCGTGCAGCCGTGGGGGGAGCCCGTATTCCATGACGGTCATAGTACGTCATGGGTCATTAACTCGGATCGACCTCTGACGTACTATGACCGTCAAGGGTCGGTAAGGGGTTAAGAGCACAGGTGAGTTAATCAATATGAATGCGCTTCTGATCAACACACTTGTGCTCTAGCAGGGAGATTCCTAAGTCCTGGCCTGTTAGTGGCCACTGAGGGCATGACTGCCAGTACCATACAGTTTGAAAACAGTCTGTTAAAAATCAGAATTGTCATTGACTTGTTCAGTAAATAAATCCATGTTTTTGGTTAGCCAACAGACTATATCCACCCTTGTTATCAATCAGTGTGGCACTCGCTTTCTGATCATGTGACCCACCAGTGAAAATACTTGGGATGCCCTTGGGATAACGATATTTCATAGTATAAATCAGCAGGCAATCGTTGGACATCTCCCATACTCGCCAGCTACCAAGGTTCAACTAATTAACCATCCAACCAACCACCCCTGGCATAAATATTGATTTAGAATAGCATGGGTTAAAGGCACAATGCCTCGTATCGCCCTCCCATGTAGTGGGCGCTAATACTGAAACATTCGGGTAAAAGTGGAGCAGTTCTCAGGATAAACAAACTGCGCCATAGGGACGAATAAAAAAAAATACCCACTGATTTAAATTGAACTTTTAACCCCCTCAGTGCTAGACAAGTCATTGGATACCTGTAGCATTCACTGCGTTAAAAGCCAAGTCCGTCCTGGATGTTGTGTCCATGGAGGAGAAAATGATGATTGGTAGCAGGACAACAGGACACAAACGCCGCCCACTGTACACGGTAATATTAACCTTTTTATAACCAGAGGGGGTGTGCAACGCATTGCAAAGCAGTTTTTTTTTTTTTTACGAAAACACATATTTTATAGAGCATTTCCTGCTGAATAAAACAAGGTCACTCCCATCTCCGTCAGATGTTTTATTCAAAATTTATAGCAGTTTAAATAATCAGGAAGTGAATTTACTGTGTTTACTTCCTGATAGTTCTAACTGACAGGAAGTGAATTTACTGTATTTACTTCCTGATAGTTCTAACTGACAGGAAGTGACTCAGCAGTTTCTATCACATTCTATGGAGAACTGTATGTCTCTGACTTTTCTGACTTTCCTCTCCATTAGAATCTAACAGGAAAGACTAATTAGAATTTGACCACTAGAGGGCACTGCTAATGTAAAAAACATGGGTTTAAACTGTAATAAATATGGAAATATAACTCTTGGCAGTGGGAGTACCCTTATTTTACTCAATAGGAAAATACCTACAATATATATTTTTCCATAAAAAAGTTTACTGCTCCTTTAAGTTAGGGGGGGACTGCCTTTAATGGTCATGTCCTCCTCCATGGACCTGACATCCAGGACAGATTATAGATGTGATCTCTTGGGCTAAGACACAAGGGCAGATTTCAGAGGGATTATTGGGATTTTTTTTTCCCCCCTCCACCGGGTGTTCTTCCCCTTTAATTGCAGGGAGGCCCATAGAGGAGATGTGATGTAACACTTGCTTGTCACCTCGTATAAGGCGACATGTCATTTGCAGAGCGAGAGGTGCGGTGATGGATATTTTCACTTATTTTATCTTGTAAATGAATTACACAAAGCCGGGTCACACAGCGCCAGCCTTTCCATTTTCCTTGTCAGCCGCAGACAAGCCTTTGATGACTGGGAGATAAAATTATGAATTCAGACGCCTCCTGACTCTGCAAGCGATTCCAATCTCTGTTTGCTTTATGGCTCCTTTTTATGAAATAAGCAGCCGTATTGGAAAACATTGTATTCTTTCCCCCTGGATGTTATGAAGCCCTGTCACACAGTGAGTAACCGACTTAGCGGTGACCAGGGCCCTGCCAGTGTCGTGCCTAAGTTAATAGCCTCACTGCCTCCAATATGAGGCTGGAAACCAGTTGGTTTTGTTCCCTCTCAAATTAGTTCTTGTTTTTCATTCAGTAGGTGCATAGTCCATTGTATTGCAGTGATTTATCGCTGGGCTGGCAGGCTCTACAGGTCTCCTGAATTAACCCTTTGAGTGGCAGTGGGGGACGAAATGCATTTCTTTGCAATGCATTCTGTACCTCTCTGACACTCAAAGTGTTAACCATTTGAGTGCCAGAGGTATCAAATGAGTTGTTTAATTCTATGGCACGCCAAGATTAAAAAATGCTTTTTACAGGCCACGGAAATGAAGAATTGGACTGGGGGTGGGGCCATTTGAGAATTGGGGGGGGGGTCATTGTGGAAGGGGGATACTTTATCATCAAATGACTCCTGAACTACAACTCTGACAGTATTGAAATAACACTCTCCATGGCCCAAATACTAGGAAGATTAGTTGGAGATTTAAAGGGATAGGGTAGTGTAGTACAGGGAAAAAAAATATATGTTACAGAGTACATCCTGCCAAGTAAATCGATGGTACTTCCACCCCTGAAAGACGTTTTATTCACTTTATATTGCAGCTTAAACTTTTTTTTTTTTTTTTTTTTTTTGCGCAGTTCCTCTTTGGCCTGACATTTTACAGTGGCGCTGTTGCTACATCAGTCTGTGCAAAAGATTTTTGTCATTTTTCAATAGCTGTTGGTAGTCCTTTGTGGTAACAACGCCATAACGTGAGGCCATGAAAGTAATGCGCCCCAATAATGCAAGGTAGTTGAGATAACTTCTGAATAAAAAATATTTTAACCCTTTGAGTGCCAGAGGGGCACGCAATGCACAGCTTTGTAATGCGTTGCATACCTCCCTGGCACTCAAAGGGTTAAAAACCCCTCGAGTGCTTTCCACAGCAAGATAATTTCTTTAACTGTCCCTTTAACCCTTTGAGTGCCGGAGGGGTATGCAATGCATTGCTTTGCAATGTGTTGCACACCACTTTGGCATGCACAGGGTTAATGCTGCGGAGCCTCCTGCGCGGGAACCGTTGCTGTTTTTGCCAGAGTCCAGTTGTTGATAGCAGGAGAAATAATTACCCGTCGTCTGCCATGTCAAATATAATTTGCGCAAGCTCAGCTCTTCCTTAGGAAAATCTAATTTGCCTTTCCTGGTCGTGTCTCTCATCCGCTGTTTTGGCTTTCTTGACAATTAGAGGAGAAATTTTGCTGCCTCGGGTTTTAATAGCAGCCTTGCCCCCCCCCCCCCCCCCCCCGAGAGATGAGCTTTTCCTGGATACTTGCAGTGCGGTTCACCAGCCCATGATGTGATAATAATGTTCAGGCATGTTGTGTGTCATTGGTGCCGTTCTTGCCTTCAGGGTCCTCATGGTGTAAGGGATAGCAACACTTAACCCTGCCAGAGGGGTACGGAATGCATTGCTAAGCAATGCATGTCTGCCATCTAGCTGTCAGATTTGGAATCCGGTCCGCAGATCAACCGGTGGCTCTTCAGCAGAGCTGAGATTGCAAGATATAAAAATAACTATTTCATTGGAAAGGTCTAAAAAGTGTGCTTGCAAACCAGGCACACTTTATAGACTATTCTAATGAAGTAGTTCTTCTTATATCTCGCGATGTCGGCTATGCTGTAGAGCCACGGCCGGATCGAGGAACAGATTCCAAATTTGACAGCTAGATGGCAGACTTTAGCGTTTTGGTCAGTGAGGGGAAACTTTGCTTGTGAATATCTCTCAAACCATAAAGGTCTGAGAGATAAGACTTGTATCGTTCTTCGTGTTTTTTTTAATGTCTATAAAATAAAGATAAAACGAAGTATTACAATCCCTTTATCAGTTTAGAAACTTGTGAACATTCCCAACAACTTGGATAAATTAAAGTTATACATGTATATTTTTTTCCATTTCTAGACTGTGTATATATCGAGAGCAGGAGAGCGAACACTCCATATTTCATCTGCAGCATTCAAGACTTCAAATTGGTAAGTCCACTTTTATTTCCGTGATGTATCGGGTTTAATTTCTACATCTTTGCTTCCATCTTAACCCTTTTATAGCTGCGGGGCTGTCCAGCGCATTCTTTCTCAATGAGTTCTGCAGACCCCTGGCACTCAAAGGGTTAATAAGCTGGCAGTGTTCTGGGGCTTTGGGACTTACAAGAACTGGTGTAGTGGGAGTCAACTTTGAGTAGACCAACACAGGGCAAACTGCGGCCCTCCAGTTGTTCTAGAATTACAAATCCAATCCTCCTCGGCCATCCTGGTTGGTAGAATTTGATGGCAGTTGTAATCCAAACTGGAGAGCCATTGGTTGGCCATTCCTAGCCTGCACAAATGTGGTTTGTAATTGGCTGTGTTTCCGAGATAGACCCTGACGGATATTTACAAGAGGGTGAGTTAGCCCTTTTTTGCGGTGTTTAGGGTTGTGTGCAGTTTCCCTCATCCCTGTGCCATTACCTCTGTTACATTTACTAACCTTTTGTCGTGTTTGCGTCTGTAGAGACTTGTCTGCGTTCCCGCTTGCACTTTGGTTAGTCTTGAAATCGGCGTTTACGAACGGGAAGCTTATGAGCATGCTCTGTTCCCTGTGGTGACTGGCTCCGTCTGTGACTGAAATCTCTGGAGGGGTGAATTGTGGGCATTTACACCTCTATTGTTCGCACACAAGACTCGATGGGACTTGTGTATAAAATCCAAGGGGGGCGTTATGAGGCAACATAGATGACAAATGGGCATTCCCGTTCATAAACACCCTAAGTGCCAGAGGGTGTACAACGGATTGAGAAGCAATGCGTTGGACACCCACTGGCACTCATGGGATCAATTTTAGAATTATTTTCTCCTCTCTGGTTCATTTGATTTGCCGTGAATTCTTGCACATTTTTCATTGTACAGTCGGTACTGGTCTCCAATTTCTGTATTTCCCATTCCCCCCCTTCCTAAGATCTACTGCTGTACCTTAAAGGGGAGCTATCACCCCACATAAGCGAATAGCTTACCAATAGTACTATTATTCAGACTAATAACCACGTTATTCAGAGATCCTACTTCTGCTGAGACTGACGGGCAGGCAACAGAGCTTTAGAGGCGTCTTGCACCATCAATCCCTTCTGGTACCTTTAGGTACAATGCAGCTCCTCCTAGAAGAGACCGGGACAGAAGTCTGTTGGCAAAGATATCTGCGCTGTTGCCTGGCAGTCAGTCTCGGCAGAAGTAGGATTTCTGACTAACGTGGTTATTAGGATGGATAATAGTACAATCGGTAAGCTAATCGCTAGAAGGCAAATTATTGGGGGGGGCTTTATTTTGGGTGATCCCCTTTATATTGACCGCTTTTTTTTACAAGCAATGTATGTGCAGCCTTGTTGCCTCATCCGTTTTTTCTCATGTAATATTGCCTTTGCTTGAATCGTACCATTGTGCACATTAGCAGGTACCTGGGATTTGGAGCCGAAGCGCCTGGGAAATGCTGAATTACAATGTGAGAGATTTCCATTCTAGGTAGAAGATCCTGCTGAGCTCCCATAATTGCTGAGGGATATTAGCAGTGATAAAGGCTGCCTCTTCTGTTGTTCGTATTGGTTTTGTATTGCACATTAAACCTGTCTGCAAAACAACATGAATCAGGATGCATAGATCCGCTGTCAGAGGCTTCACAAGACACTTGTTTTCCAGTGTGACTGGGGCAGAAAGGAGAAGCCTGTGATTTAAAGGGGAATGAACATGTCCTAATACCCACCCTCCTTTATCTTGCTAAAGCAGAAAATTCTAATTGCCTCAATGAATGTCATATCTATAGAGGCGGACATAAGTTGCCAGCATACTTAGTACCGGCGTGTGTTTTTATTTATTTTCAAAAGTGATCACTCTTCAAATGAAACCAAATAAGAGAAAGGGGACCTATGTATGTAACCTCGTGGGTCTCAAATATTTGTAAATACAGAACAAGAGGTGGTAAAAGTACCCTTATAAAGGTGAACCTTTCCCTTATTACCAAAGGAGACCAGCTCAAAAATAAGTATAGCCTAGAAAGAGTATCTTTAATACTTAGCTTTTATTAATCAGTATGTTAGGAAGTGAATTACAGCACATTTACTTCCTGAATGTTCTAACAAACAGGAAGTGGCTGAGCAGTTTCTGCACATTCTGTAGAGAACAGTTTGCCAGTGACTCACCTCTTCCATGGAATGGAACAAAATAATAAATTGATATCTGACCATTAGAGGGCACTGTTAATGCAAAATAACAAGAGTTTAAACTGTAATCGCGGGAAGATGCATCTGACTAGTGTGGATACATATGATTGTAGTGTGGAATGCCTTTGTTTTACTCAGCAGGAAAAGCCATACAAGATGTGTGTGTTTTTTTTTTTTTTTTTCTTTTTTTTTATTCACGAAAATGTACTGCTCTTTTAAAGATTTTATAGGACTTGATCCAGCCATACAGGTCTGTGTGGGCCTAAGTGAGCTCAGACTGAAACCTTGATTGTATGTCACAATTCTTTATATTCACATCCTTACAGGGACAGTGCCTGTTAGATTGAATTATATGTTTTCCCTACTTAATAGAGCATTTGGGAACCAGTCCCTAATACTAATAAATGGCCTCAGAAATTTTAAAAATGGACAGTTTTTGATATTTTTCTTTATTATCTGGATGTTTCTTGGGTATCTAAATTCAACTGGTTTCCTCTTCTCTTACAGGAGCAGTAAACATTTTTCTTTAATGAAAATATTTTATTAGTTATTACAATTTAAACTTTATATTTTTATATATACTTTAACAGTGCCTTCTAGCTGTCAGATTCCAGTTAGTTAGTATGTTGCATTCTGTGGGAGATGTGAGTCACTGACAATCAGAGAAAAGGAAAGTAGACCAGAGGGGGGTGCCTGTGGTGCAATAAATATTGAACTGATTCCACCACCAAAACACCCCACATGTGCTGTCTGCCACATGTATGATAGACAGCAGACATGTGGATATAGGTAATTCATCTGACCTGCCACCGTTTCATTGATCTCCTCCAATCACTTCAAACCGATACCGACAAATCGGGCATTAGGACATCATTCTCAGTCTCTACTTGGGTTGTCTGCAAAGTGCTAAATCAGAAGGACCACTCTCAGAATATGTAAATCAAATATAAATTGAATCACCCAAAATATATATATGTTAAAATATCATAAAAACCAACCATATTCTGGTTTGGATATAAATACGGTAGCCCACTAACACGTTTCACTGTGAAAACAGACTTACCAAAGTGTGCGGCTATATAGGTCTCTTCCTGATAGTGTTACACTACTGTGCTTCCCCCTTCTTTTGTTGTCATATGGTCACAAATAATCGGTTCTCCTTAGAATGTGCTAGAAACTGCTAGTTTACTTCCTGTCACTTGGAACTTTCAGGAAGTAATCCTACTGTAGTTTACTTACTGAGGTGTAAACTCTAGGAACATTTTGAATAAAAAGGACTGTGGTGAGAGTCCCCTTGTTTTGCTAGGAAGCCCTATAACATGTAGGTTTAAAAAATAAATATACAATTAAATGACTATCTTTTAAAGGTGTATTCACCCCCCCGCCATAACATCGACTAGTATTAAAGTGGACAGTGCATGTGAGAGGGAATGTGTGTGTGCGTAGGTTTGTATCCCTCCTCTTTATTTTCTGTGAGTGTGTGTAAACACATTGAAATAATTGCTGTAGCCTGACAGAACGGAGTAATACTTTTATATGGCTAAGTTCTACTGTTGCTGTTCCCCAGCCTCATATATATGTTATTAGCTCCTGATATTTGCATGGAGATCCATTGACTTCCATAGTGTGTGATTTCTGCTGTAATAACTCTAGCAGGGAATGTAAGTGAATGCCAGAAGAAAGGATATTGTACAATGAAAGAAAAACATTACCCTTTGTCATTTCCAGCATAAATCACAGCTACCACTGAAGCAGGCCGCCAACTGTACACAAAGCAACTGTAATTTCTAATTGCAGTGTGCGTCTAATCAGTGGTGTAACAATGGTAAATATAAATCCACCAGTGACGTTTTACAAGCCGCGTGGGGGTAGCGTGCGTATATACAGACCTATGGGACACATACCTGCTTGAGGAGTTAGATTGACAGAGTCCATTTTAGAAGCCCGTGGTAGGATTGTTACTTCCCTGATAAGAATATATAGTGCCCACCATTAAAATGGCAGCCCCTTGTGCAAAACTGTGTGGGCTGTGCCTATCTGAGCAATGACCCATGTGTGCAAAGTTGAATCTGAGCAATTCTGGGGCAAATTAACTGCACAAATAGGGGAGAAATAAACACACCTCAATTCCAGTTGATTTAAATGGTCTTTATTTTAACCCCTTGAATGCTAGATAGATCTCCTTTGCAATGCATCGGAGACCTCTCTAGCATTCAAGTGGTTAAAAAAGACCATTTAAATCAACAGTACTTTTATTTGACCCCCACGGTGCAGTCGATTTTACCCCTGTGTGGAAGGGCCCATGTGTTGTGGTCGGTGAATGGAATTCGGGAGATGTTAGGCCATGTTTATAATGTCTAAATACTGTAACAGACCAAAGGGAACAAATCGTTTCCCAATTACCCACTGATATTATTTTTCTGTTCTTGGCTTTGTAACTTTTTGCCCCCATGATCACTAGAGCAGTGGTTCTCAATCTTTTTTTGTTTGGGGCACCCCTAACATGTAATATAGAACATTCGGGGCACCCCTAACATATTTAATGTACTTTATCAAGGGCATAATGAAGGTACAATGCATAAATATACAGTTATTATTAGGTCTTACAATCACAATAACAAAAGGAAACATAATGTGCAGAACAATTTCTGTAAATCTTTATTTAAAAGTCCGTTTTTGTTAGTCTTCATAGAAAACATGGGGCACCCTAAGCTGATGTCCGTGGCACACCAAAGTGCCATGGCACCCTGGTTGAGAATCACTGCACTAGAGATTGCTTTGCAAGGCTTTGGAGAGATCCCTCTCTTTCATGGGGTTAACATACCCACTGACGAAAAAACAGTACGGAATCGTTATGAAAATATATTGTAATTCTTCTGTTGTCGAGTAGAAGTTGGTTTGCATTAAAGGGACAGTAATGGCCCAAATTTTTTACAGCTATGTAGAGTTCAAAATATTAATCAAATTGCTCCAAACCCTGTCTCTCAAGCTGCTATGGTTTGAGAGATACAGGGATTCAAAGTTCCCCGCTCCCTCCCCTTCTCATAATGTCAGCTGTAAAGCTGACCTCAGGAGATTCGAGTCGTACGACTTGAGGACGCTCTGCAGCAGAGCCCGAATTGCTTTACTTAAAAAAGAATTAATTCATTGGAAAGGTCTAAAAAGTGTGCCTGGTTTGCAAGCACACTTTGTAGATCTTTCCGGTGAATGAGTTCTTTTTAAGTACTGCGATTTCGGCTCTGCTGCAGAGCTGTCTGCTGGTCCCCGGACCGGCCTCTCCTGCTGTCAGCTAGACGCTGACATCAGGAGAAGGGGAGGGAGGGGGGAACTTTGAATCCCTATATCTCTCAAACCATAGCACTTTGAGAGATAGGGTTTGGAGCGATTTGATTTATATTTTAAGCTCTACATAACTGTAACAAAAAATTTTGGTACATTACTGTCCCTTTAATAGTTGCTTCTCTTTTGTTTTGTGTGTATGACCCAGCAGCTTTTGCTGGTGCTGGAATCTCTGGCACAGTACCCTCTGTGAAAGCCAGTGTAGTACGACGTACAGTAGGGGGCAGTAGGGTGAAGGGAGGTGCATGAGCCAGGCAGATGTTCTAACTTATTGTTAGAAGGAAAGTGCACTCTAGGAATAAGTGGCTACTCTTTTGTTTAAAACATTGACTTGTCCATACTTCCTTAAAGGGATAGTAATGTTTCACAATAAAAGCAGCTCCGATTAATCTTCATAGTATTTGGGCCATGGAGAGTGTTATTTTAATACTGTGAGAGTTGTAGTACAGCAGTAATTGAATGATAAAGTATCCGCCTCCCGCCCCTTTTACTGATGTAGCACTGCTCACCTCAGAGCAGCAAGACTGTCCGGATGGATCACAGAGAGGGACAATCTTCACTGATCATAAGGAAAAACCTGTCATAGGGGGGCAGGGTTGTCCTTATACTCACAGTAAGAAGATTGTCCCTTGCTGTGATCTGTCCGGTCAAGAGACCAGATTCCACATCTGAGGGGAGGTGACTTACACTAGGTAAAAGGGGCAGGAGGGGGATACTTTATCATTCAATTACTCTTGTACTACAACTCTGACAGAATTGAAATAACACTCTCCATGGCCCAAATACTATGATTATTAATCGGAGCTGCTTTTATTTTGAAACATAATAAATAGTTCCCTTGTAACATCCCTGTTTTTACGATAGGATCATTTGACAGTGCTCCAAGCCACATGCAAACTATATTTTGTTTGCAGAGTAACTGAAGCAGTCATTATACAAACAGATGCAGATAAAAGCAACTGATACACCTCAATCCCAAGTTCTCACACACATTGTGTTCCCATGATGTAAATCAGTAAAACAGGCTTCCACACGGAGTCTTTTATACTAATACAAAACAAAATGGAGGTTGTCTTTGCAGACCTCCCCCATATTGCAGCCTTTTCTCTGGAAGGCCTGGTTCTGTATTATGGATTAACCATTCGGGCAATGTGTTGTATACCCCTCTGGCACACAAAGGGTTAATAAGTGCCTGGGATGGACATAATCTATACTAATGAACTCTGTGAAATTGTGCATTTTATCTAGACAGGAGGTTGGACACACTGCGTAGGCCGATTGGTTCTCTCATCTGCCATCAATGTCTGTTATCTAGATGATATGATAGTTCTCAGCCAGGCTGCTATGATATTGTGGTGTTCTGTGGACACCAACTTAGTGCATCCCTCTTTTTCTATGAAGACTATTACAATAAATGTTTAAAGGAGCAGTAAACTTTTTTTTTATGAAAACACATATTTTACAGAGCATTTCCTACTGAATAAAACAAGGTTACTCCCATCGCTGTCAGGTGTTTTATTCAAAATTTATAGCAGTTTAAATAACCAGGAAGTGAATTTACTGTGTTTACTTCCTGATAGTTCTAACTGACAGGAAGTGAATTTACTGTGTTTACTTCCTGATAGTTCTGACAGGAAGTGACAGGCAGTTTCTATCACATTCTGGAAAGGCTTAATTAGCATATGGAACGTCACTGGTGCCTCACAGATACAGCAATTAGCATATGATAACAAGTACGAATATCTTAACTACATTGGCTGGTCTTTTGGCTAACATGATACATAGGCAGATTTCAGCACGGTTTTCAAATTTGCAAATGACGTTGAAAGATCCACTTTAAAATTGAGTTTCCAAGATATATATATCTGGGAATTTTGCATGATATGTTTTTGTTGTCATTTTGACTGTAAGACCTAGGAATACCTGTACATTTATATATTGCTCCCTTCATTAAACCTTTGTGAAATTACCTATAAATGATAGGCGTGCCCTAAAAATTCCAGTTTGCATGTTAAGGGGTGCCCTGAGTGGGAAAAAACAAATGGTTTTAATCTGCCATCAAAATCTGTTGTGTTTCCATCTCCTCGCCTGGGAGCAGGCCTGCCTATGAAGATGATGCTGTGTTGTCATCCCAGCAGACCAACAGGGGATCAGAACAAGCCTAAAATAAAGCTCCTTTCTTAGTCTTTAATGTTGTTAAATGTAAAATAATGCACTTGGGACGTAAAAATCCCAAAGAAAAGTATAGTATTAAGGGTATTGTGCTGTCGGAGACAACAAAAGAAAGGGATTTGGGTGTAATTATTTTTAATTACTTAAAAGTAGGCAGGTAATGTAACAAAGCGGTGGGGAATACAAGCAGGGTACTGGGTTGTATAGCTAGGGGTATAAACAGCAGAAAAAGGGAAGCGATCATGCCACTCTACAGATCTCTGGTTAGACCTCCCCTAGTGTATTGTGTACAGTACCGGAGACCTAGAGTATTGTGTACAGTACTGGAGACCTCATCTCCAGAAAGATAAAGATACTCTAGAGAGAATTCAGAGAAGGGCTACTAAAATGGTGACTGGTTTACAGGAAAATAAATATCAGGATAGACTAAAGGATCTGAATATGTATAGCTTGGAGGAGAGAAGAGAGAGGGGATATGATAGACACATTCACATACATGAAGGGATTCAACAAAGTACAGGAGGGAAGTATATATATCAAAGGAGTAAAAATGTTAGGACAAGAGGCCATAGTCTAAAACTAGAGGGACACAGGTTTAGATGTAATGTAAGAAAGTTTTACTTCACTGAGAGGGTAGTAGATTAGTTGAATAGCCTACCAGCAGAGGTGGTAGAAGTTAATACAGTGACAGAATTTAAGCATGCATGGGATGGGCATAAGGTTGTTCTGAACATAAGAAAAGACCAAGGACCAAAAAAGGTTTGAGGTTTTTACAGTAGGAAAATGGGTGACTAGATGGGCCGAATGGTTCTTATCTGCCACCAAATTCTATGTTTCTCAGGGTAAGCCAATTTCAGAAGTTCCCAGGTATGCTACTGCAACATGCACCGTTTTTACATTTCAAAGGAGTAAAAATGTTACGACAAGAGGCCATAGTCTACATCTAAACCTCTGTCCCTCTAGTTTTAATGTATAAAAGTTTTACTTCACTGAGAGGGTAGTAGATAAGAGAACCAACCTACCATCAGAAGTAGTAGAGGTTAATACAGTAAGGGGATGTAAGCCTGCATGGGATAGGTATGAGGCTGTCCTGAACATATAAGACCAGACCAAGGACCAAATAAGGATTTAGGTTTTTACAGTAGGGAAATGGGGCAGACTAGATTGGCCGAATGGTTCTTATCTGCCGTCAAATTCTCCATTTCTGTGCCTTAAGGGAAGAGACTTATCTGCAAGACTCTCCCCTTATATCCTTTGTATCTTGCTTTAAAGGGATAGTAATGTTTCATAATAAAAGCAGCTCTAATTAATCATCATAATATTTGGACTTTGGAGAGTGTTACATCAATTCTGTCAGAGTTGTAGTTCAAGAGTAATTCAATGACAAAGTATCCCCCTCCCGCCCCTTTTACTGATGTAACACTGCACAGCCAGATCAGAAGGGAGGTGCCCAGGTAGACTGCAGAGAGGGACAATCTTCAAATAAGATAAGGGAAAAACTTGTCAAGGGGGGCAGGGCTTTCATTGTTCTCATAGGAAGAAGATTGTCCCCTGCTGTTATCTGTCTGCTTGTGAATATCTCTCAAACCATAAAGGTTTGAGAGATAAGACTCGTATCGTTCATGTTTTTTTTTTTTTAATGTCTACAAAATAAAATAAAGATAAAACAAAGTATTACTATCCCTTTAAAGCTGGATACAGATGTGTGGGTTGCTCACTCAACCCACAAAGAGTTTGGCTGAATGCGTCCAACTTTTCGTTGACTTCCAGTCGAAGGGGGTCGGTTTTCCCTGCACATGGAAGTTCCAGGCCTCTTGCCATGTGTTTCTCCTGTATGATATCCCATAGGCACAGACTTAGTAAAACATGATAATTGCCCTTTAATTGATAAATGTTTGGGGAATGTGATTACATCATCTAAATCTGTGTGTCTGTACTGCTAATTTACCCACACTGTAATTGTCCAAAAGGATTTCATCACTGGGCAGTCCCAAAAACCTCATCTGTGACCCTGAGCGTTGTCTGCATACCACCCGAAAGACGCTCTTAATGTTGTGGGGCAGCTGCTTATGGGCTGTGTAACCCCACAGTGATGTCACCATCTGCTTCCAGAGCCTGTCCTGTGAGTTGATCCCGCACAAAGGAGGCAAGGTCTGCTTACAATGCTCTCCTTGTTGGTGTGTCTATGCATTTGCCTTGTGCTTGCTATACTAGAGGCTTTGAACATGGGTCACAGCTTTGCTTACCCTCACACTTCTATCCAATCTCCCTCCCCCCTGCAGCAAGGGTGTGAATGGAGCCATTGAATTCCTTGTAAGGGGTCACAAAAACACAGGATCTAGTACATGTTTTGCAGGGTTGGTCCTATAGACATCCAACCGTTGTTATATTTTTATTAATAAATTGCCAACAAATTTCTTGGCTCTGTACAAAAAACAGTAAGGAGAGGGAATGTGCAAACAATGTAATACACATGCACACAGCAAAACTAGTGGAGGCATGCCCTGACCGCAAGAGCTTACAATCTAAGAGTAGTATTTTCAAGACTTCAAGTATTTTCAAGAGTAATCCTTTCTGGAGAAAATTAACTGCATCATAAGGAATAAATAAGCGATGTGTAACCCCTTAACCCTTTGAGTGCCAGAGGGGTATGCAACACATTGCTTAGCAATGCGTTGTGTACCTCTCTGGCACTCAAAGGGATAACTCTTTGAGTGTCAATGTGTTGCATACCCCTCTGGCTCTCAGACGGTTAATGACAAGCATTTTTATTTATTTTTTATTTATTTATTTCGGAAATGGAATCAGGGGTCCCCGAACGGCGTGCAGCCATGAGGTGACCCCTGAATTCCCTGACGTACATATTTGTTGTGGATCTTTAACATAAGTTTTCCAATGACGTACATGTAGGCGGGCCCTTAAGGGATGAAAGGGTTAAGTCGAATCCAGTCACTGAGCCGATTCGTAACCTGCTTTCATGATCTAGTCAACTTAATGGCTAAATCCCAATATCTGCCTATAACTAAGCTCACCACATTATCCCTTTAAAGTGATGGTAATGTTTCACAAAAACAGCAGCTCCAATTAATCTTCCCGCCCTTTTACGTAGTGTAAACCCCCACTCCTCAGATGTGGAATCCAGTCCATAGACCAGACAGCTCACATCAAGGGTCAATATTCTTACTGTGAGAACAAAACTCTGCCCCCCTTGACAGGTTTTTCAGCTTTTTCCCTTATCTTAATTAAAGATTGTCCCTCTCTGCGATCCATCCGGACAGTCTTGCTGCTCTGAGGTGAACAGTATTACATCAGTAAAAGGGGCGGGAGGGGGATACTTTATCATTCAATTACTCTTGTACTACAACTCTGACAGTATTGATATAACACTCTGCATAGCCCAAATACTATGAAGATTAATTGGAGATGCTTTTATTATGAAACATTACTATCCCTTTAATTCAGAGGCACTTATGAAAATGTCATTTTGCAGGAATGCCCAGGAATTGGTGCCACCCTGCCGTGTGTTTGTGATTTACGGTGGTACGTGTTCACCCTATTTATAAAGGCTTTAAAAACATTCTAGATGCAAATGCACTAAGGACAGTCGCATTTAGAAAGCTGAAGTGGTGTAATTGTGGAGTGAACCAGCTGTACCGTAGCGGACAAATTTAAAATCCCCATTGATTTAAAATGGAAGTAACAACATTGGTGAATTTATTAAGCCATCCTTTGTTTCAAACTGTAGGTTGAGATATTTAGCTTCATTTATAAGTAATTTTATGCAAATTAAGCAGTACTGGCTGGCACAACCTGGAGTTGTCAAATTCTGACATACCACTCTCCCTCCCAACTGCTACTTCCTACCAGGAAGTCGCACAGAGTCTCCTCAGATCTGATGTCCAGTCGCTTTACCGGACGGATCACAACAAGGGATTGTATTGTGTATGTCATTATAAGCAAAGCCCTGCTCCACTTTGTCGAGGGGAGGGGAGCAGGGGTTTCCTTGTGCTGACAAAATATTGTCCCTAATTGTGTTGTCAACCCGTGCCCTCAGTGGCCACTAACAGGCCAGGACTTAGGGATTTCTCTGCTAGAACACAAGTGTGTTGATTAGAGGTTCAGCCGTATTGATTAACTCACCTGTGCTCTTTAAAGGAAACTCTCAAATCCTGGCCTGTTAGTAGCCACTGAGGGCACGGGTTGAGAGCCACTGATCTAGACCAGTTTTCAGATCTGAGGAGACTCTGCGAGACTTAGGGGTAAGGGGCAGCAGGAGGGTGAAACTTTTAAAATAAAATTACATGAAGAATACAATGTTATGGACATTTACAAAGGTACAGTTCATTATAAAAAAGTATTATGAATACTCTGTCTTAACTTCATATGCAGATGTTACTAACCCTTTAAAGGTTTACACAATTCGGGTTACACAAGTACTTTAAAGAGTAAAGCACTGGCATGTGGCGTCCCTGCCCTAGAGCTTACAATCTAAAGTGAGTGAGGGGCATGCATAGTACGAGTTAAGTGTTCCTTTTTAAATAGGGCTTTAACATTTTGAACGCTACAGATCTCCAAAGCATTACAAGTAGCATTTGGCCAGCTAGAAAGAGATGCCTGTTTTAGAGCCTAAATAATAATTTACACTGACACTGGTGCAGTGGAATTCAAATTAATCTGGGACTTGCATCCCCCAGAGTCATGAGTGTAATCTATGTATATAAATACTTGGTTAGGCCTCATGTGGAATATGGAGTACAATTTTGGGCACCAGTTCTTAAAAAAACAAAACAAAACAAAACCTTGTTGAACTGGAAAAAGTGCAGAGACGTGTAACAAAATGGATGAAGGGATTGAAGGATCTGAGTTATAAAGAGAGACTAGCCAATCTCTGGGTTTGTTTTCATTAGAGAAGAGACATCTAAGGGGCGATATGATTACCATTTACACATATATTTAAGGTCAATACAAAGAGCTGAGCTGAGAAAGAGAGGTCAGCCATTAAGACTAGAGGAAAGGAGCTTTAGAGTAAAACAAAGGCAAGAGTTTTTTCCAGTAAGGGTGGTAAAGCTTATGGAATTCTTTGCCTCGGGATATTGTACTTGCAAATAATGTAACTGCTTTAAAAAAAAAAAAAAAAAAAAAAAAAGAAAAGAAAAAAGCAACGGATACCTATCTAGTACATAACAATATTGATAATTATGATGGCTTCGATGCAGATAGGTTGTGGATCCAGGGAAATATCTGACTGCCATTTGGAGTCAGGAAATAATTTTTTTACCCACTTGGGGCTAAATTGGAAACGGCTTCAGTGTTTTTTTTTTTTTCTCCTTCCTCTGGATCAGTAGGGGTGTTTTCAGCATGGACTGAACTGGATTTGATGGACACGTCTTTTTTTCAGCCTCATCAGCTGTATTACTATGTTATGTCATGTGTGTTGTCGTCGGCCTTCATTCTGTAACATGCCTGATGAAAAGACCCAAGTTGTCTTGAAATACTGCATTCTAAAGCTACTCCACCAATAAAGGTATCTCTTTTAATCTACCAGCTTTTTGTAGGGCTAACACTGAATCATCTTTTTTTTTTTTAACCTGAAGACCTTTGTAGCATTCAAGATTTTACAAGCCGAATTTAAAATCCCTGGGCATTTATATTTACTCCCTACGGTAAACCTGGTTTTTGTTTCAGACTTTTGTACCTTTGTAGCATAAGGTATAAGCCCCAGCCTCGGTTTTATATTGCATTGAATGGGGGGTTGTGAATTGTCTGCTTCATCCTGTCTATCTGGAATTAATTAGCGTGATTAACTCTGTAGCAGTGACTTCTCCTGCTTAGAGATGTAAATGCCTTGCGCCAACGACTGCAAGGCTGCTTACAAATGATCTTTTAAATGTGTTTTGAAAGGAAATCTGCGGGAGGCTAATAAATCCTCTCACATAGCACTCTGCACCAGTAAGGTAATTTTATCGATTTCTTTCTTTTTCTTTCTGAAGTAGGTGAGGGGGAAAATGGGTCGATCATTTAAATAGCTCCATATCAGAATGCAAAATGGCCTTGAAGGTCCATTACTCCATCCATTTTTGTAGCCTCGGCACTGATTAATGATTGATCGTTCCCTGCATAAGCAGTTTTGTAAATCACCATGCGTCCGTCTCCAGGGCAGAGGCCATAAGAATGCATTTGAATCCCTAAAATAATCCTGACTGTAGAACAAATTCTTAATGCCCCTGCTCCCCCCCACACACACACGTACATAATGCTCAAAATGCGTGGTGTAATTCTGGTGCAAGTAAAGATGTCTTAACCCTTTAAAGGGGAATTTTCACCTCAAATAAACCCCTCCACCCCAATAATTATCCATCTAGCAATTCGTTTACCAGTAGTACTAGTATCCAGCCTAATTACTGCGCTGGTCAGAAATCCTACTGCTGTCGAGACTGACGGCCAGGCAACAGCGCTTTAGAGGCATCTGCACGCCTGTGCCATCCGTCCCTTCTGGTACCTAAAGGTACAATGCAGCACCTCCTAGAGGAGACTGGGACTGACGGTGCAGGAGAGCAGATGTCTGTAAACAAAGATGTCTGCACTGTCGTCTGACCGTCAGTCTCGGCAGAATTAGGGTTTCTGACTAACGCGGTAATTATGCTGGGTAATAGTACTATTGGTAAGCTAATCACTAGATGGCTAATTATTGGGGGGGACATAAAGGGGAACTATCAAGTGCTGGAGAGATGTGTAATGCATTGAACACCTTTCTGGCACTCAACGGGTTAATAATCATTGATATCAAAGTGTCTCTTAAACCCCCTTGAAGGGCCAAGGCCCGGGTGATGATAATCCTTTGAGTGCCAGAGGGGTACACAACACATTGCTTTGCAATGTGTTGCATACACCTTTGGCACTCAGAGTTAAGAGGCGGCACTGTAGAGACTGCTGGAAAGCACAGAATGCTCCCAGCACAGAACTCCCAGCATTCCGCACGGAACGCTCCCAGCACAGAACTCCCAGCATTCCGCACGGAACGCTCCCAGCACAGAACTCCCAGCATTCCGCACGGAACGCTCCCAGCACGGAACGCTCCCAGCACAGAACTCCCAGCATCCCGTGCATTTGGGCAGTCTCTACTGAGCATGACTGCTTCTGACAAACATCCTAGCAAATTATTTTATAGGATAATGTAGTTGGTTTGCCTGAGAATTGCTCATTTCAACCCTCTGAGTGCCAAGCAATGCGTTTGACACCACACTGGCATTCATAGGGTAAGCTGGAGGCGTTTAACCCCTTGAATGCCAGAGAGGTCTCCATCACATTGCTTTTCAATACTTGGTGACTTCGCTAGCTAACGAAGGGTTAACAGCACTATTTGAGAATTTTCATCTTTTGCCATGCAATGCAGCTGACCTGCGATCCAATTGATCCACTTTTGATTAGTGTATGTGGCCCAGCATGTTCCATATTACCGTTGAATGTTCGCTACAGCTAATCCCGTTTCTGGGGAGTCGAACCCTGTTGGCGCAGGCGCCACTGCACTCTGAGACTTAATAAATCCCAGCCGGCACGCGGATCGAACGCAGCCTAATGATATAGAGCAGGTTCGGGAAAGGAACTGATTACAGGTTTGCCGACAGTATCATTAAAGTTCCTTTCTGGAATCCGCCTGAGGTAATAGACCATTCTGTTTGGCTAATCTTGCTTATGCTTCATGGCATTGATTACATTATCATCTACGTCACACCACTGGGGGTACTGTTTGCTTATGTTTAACCCATGGAGCGGCAGAGGTGTATCCAACGTTTACCGTGTTGTGGCTGCGAGCACAGCTGTACTCTGTATTTGGAGCTTCAGCTGTTGGGGACTACAACTCTAGGGAGCTGTAGTCCCCAACAGCTGCAGGTATGAAGAATAGCTACCGCTGGCCTAGCACTTGTATCACATTTGGAGTAAGTAAGCGCGTGATTTGCAATGCATTATTACCTCTAATGTCCCAGCCTGTCCTGCTCTCTGGTGTAAATGTGCAGGGGGCGGAGAGGCAGGGAAGACTGGCAGAGCGGCTGTTCGCTCTGCCTGCTGAACTGAATGCCAAGCAGAGATAATGGATGACTCCCGAGCACTGCCAGGGAAGGAGAGTATGGTTGCAGTTGTAGTTCAACAGCTGGAGGGTCTTGGGTTTCCCATTCCTGAACATATTTTAATTTTGACACATGAGTTGCAGCAAGGAGCAATCTAACTGTCCTGTCTCTGATTTTTGGATGTCACAATCTCTTTGCCTTTCTTCATTACAATCTTAACCCTTTGAGTGTCAGAGGGGTATACAACGCACTGCAAAGCAATGTGTTGGATAGCCCTCTGACACACTCAAAGGGTTAAAGGGAACTATCACCCCAAATAAAGTCTCCAGCCAACAATTAGCCATATAGCGATAAGCTGAAAGGGCTAGTGAACTTGGGGGGTGGGGGGGGGTGGGGAGTACTGGTGAAGTTATAGGTACAATTAAAACATACTCACTGCCCTCATACCCATCTCTCAAACCGTTATGGTTTGAGAGATATAATAAAATAAAGGTCTCTGTTCCCTTTCTGCCTGACGAGCTGTAAAGCTGTCAGAGGCAGAATACGGTCGCCCGACTGTAGGCGGCTCTTCATGAGTGCTGTCATCGGGATATCTAACTATAATTACTTCATCGGTATGGTCTACAATGTGTGCTTGCAAGCCAGGCACACGTTGTAGACCATTCCGATGATATAATTATAGTTATACATCTTGTTGACCGCGCTCCTGAAGAGCCGCCTTCTGGTCCCGGAAGCAAGAACGTCTGCTATACAGCAGACACATGGGAAGTGGGTGGGAGAGGAGGTCTTTATTTTATTATATCTCTCAAACCATAATGGTTTGAGAGACGGGAATGAGGGCATTAAGTATGTTTTAATTGTACCTATAAATTCGCCTGTACTTTTTTTTTCGAGTTTACTATCCCATGAACAACGCTGCTATTAGCCAGCATAATTACTGCATTAGTCACTTAATCCTACTCATGCCGCGACTGACGACCAGGCAACAGCGCAGACATCTTTGCTTACAGACATCTGCACGCCTGCACTGTCGGTCCCGGTCTCCACTAGGGGGCATTGCATGGTACCTTTAGAAGGGACTGATGGTGCAGGAGTGCAGATGCCTCTAAAGCGCGGTTTCTTGGCCGTCAGTCTCTTCAGAAGTAGGATTTCTCAATAACGTGGTAATTATTCTGCCTCATAGTAGGAATGTTAAGCTTATCGCTAGACGGCGAATTGTTGGGGGCAGACTTTATTTGGGATGATAGTTCCCCGTTAAGGGGACATAGCTGTCCAGTTTTCTGATGTAATTCCTGTCTTCCCTATCGGATTCCCCGGTCCCAGAAGTCACTGTTAGAACACAGTGCTGTTACCTGCTATGTGTGTGGCTTTTGTGACTCCCAGATGAGACGTGCACCGTTAAATTTCACAGAGCGCAGGAGTAAAAGCCATCTACTTCCACTGAGCAGTAAATGAGACGAGAGAGGATTTAGCAGGAACGTGATAAAGGTAGAAGGCGCACAGAGCAGTACACAATCTCTGAGGCCTTATTACAATGGCAGTAAACCCTAATTATGAAAATATATATAAATGTTGCAGGGTTTTTTTGCTCTTGTATAAAACAAGGGTGCTTCCATGGTAGGGAGACTGAGCATTCAAAAGTTATTAGAGAGAAAACATGGCATTCCTCTTAGATTTGAAGTTGGATGGTTTTTCTAGGTGGCGCTGTTGCTACGTCCGCCTATGGGAACCTTGTGCCTGCAGCTTTCAGCTTTTCCCATTCAGTAAAAGCAACAGTGCTGCGCGTGGAGCCCTGTACTCCATGACGGTCCTGCCACGTCATGCGTCCTTATGGCACGTCCAGCCCATGATGTGCGAGAACCGTCATGGGTCCTTAAGGGGTTAATAAGTTATTTTTTCCCTCCAATTAGGAAGCGCTCTATATTTAACTCCATGGATGCTGTGGAGGTCTCACAATAAATTGAAGAACCCTCTGGCATCCAGTGAGTTAATGCAGTTAAATTATCTAATAGAGGCCTGGACCTGAATTCATTGTTAACTTAATTTTCCGTCCCTTTAAGGAAAACCGCTTTGACCGCCCTTGCTGTAATGCCGTTTATTTATTTTGAACATTCCTCTGTTTGCTGGGAAAGGAATGTTTCTTTTCGCTCTTAACCCTTTGAGTGCTAGGGGGAGGTATGAAACGCGTTGAGGAAATGGGTTGACACCTCTCTGGCACTCAGAGAGTCCTTTAACTGGAATAAAAACAATTAGGAAGACCGTGCATGTTGTTTTGATTTTATTTAAAAAAAAATAAAAAGAAATGCACAACCTGCCTAGAATCTGGTCTCCTTCCTGTATTAATTATTTAGACTTTTGTTGTTACATTGCTCTTCCTTTCCATTGACCCTGCCAAATGAGGCAGATTTTTTTTAGCAAACACAGGTGCAGCGCGCTCCCCTCCACATGGAGAGCTGCCTCTTCACAGAGTGCCAGTGTTCCAAAGCCGCACAGAATGTACTTTATGGTGTTAGCGGCTAATAAATAGAGGGAGGGGTGAGGAAGGGAGCGTGTGTATGATGACTTTCAAATGTGGTCAGGAACGTTCAAGCTTTGAGTAAGCAGCGAAATGCGTCTCACACCCTTCTGAAGTGCAGTGCGTGAAACCTAGGCATGTGCAGGTGTTTAAGGAGAGCATTAAAGGTGCAGTCTCTCCTAGTTAAAGAGAAATCATCATGAGCACAGTAACTTATCAGCAGGTCTGCTTTCCTGGGACTGGGGTGAGCAGTGTTACATCAGTAGAAGGGGCGGGAGGGGGATACTTTATCATTCAATTACTCTTGTACTACAACTCAGACAGTATTGAAATAACACTCTCCATGGCCCAAATACTATGAAGATTAATTGGAGCTGCTTTTATTATGAAACATTAATATCCCTTTAAATCTGTGGAAATTCACACAATTGCTGTTTCTCCCCTACTGTGCAGTTGGTTTGCTCCAGAACGAATCCACTTGTTTTGGGCATATAAAGGCTTAAGAATTGTACAAATGTAGCTGAGATCAGTTAATCTCTCTCCCCCGAAGGCTGAATGTCAGTGTTATTAAAATGTTTATGAAAAGAATTTGAGGTTGGCTGAAGAACAGCATGTAAATCTATCACAAGCCTTCAACATGTCTAAAATAAAGAGTGATCTGCTTTTTTCTTGGAAAGACAACGATGTCCCGTGCGGTTATCAGACAGGTTTTAGCCGGGGATAAAGCATCGCTAGGAAACATTGTGGGATTTATTGGTTACGAGGATCTCTGGTTATTAATGCCGTTCCTTCTACGTTATGATCAGAGGCTTTTTATTGTGTCCCTGTCGTCGCCCGGATTAGACGGTAGCCTCCCCAATGAAATTTACCAATTTCCTGCCCACCCGCGATCTAGATGCGGTCTTTTAATAACGTGTTCGCTTCTCGAAATAGCGTTACGTGAACAAGCACAAATACTCGGCTTTGTAAGCTTTAACCCTTTCAGTGCCAAATGGGAATAGAACGCCTTGTGAAACAATGCGTTACACACACCCTTCTGGCCCTTAAAGCGTTTAAAGGGGAATTATATTGAAGTATTAACCCTTTGAGTGCTAGAAAGTGCGTTGGATACTTCTCTGGCACTCATAGGGTTAAGTGGCTCTTTGGTTTGCAATATGTTGCACACACACCCCCTCTGGTCCGCAACCAATTTATATTTGTGTAACTGAAGGACCTATTGATTGATGTAAGCATCTGTGATGGCGTCCGGTTTGCCTGCCTCTGTATCAAGGCTTAATAATTGCTCACAAAGCAGATCATGACATTGACAGTGTATTTGTAAATGATATTTATTATGTGCTATAAGACACGTGTACGAGAAGATCATTATTTTTACTCTTCAGCAGATCTATTTGTTTTTTTTAAATTAGTCACAGACTAGTGAAGATTTCCCCTATGTAGGCGGACAGTAGGAGGAGTAATGCATTGCAGGGGCTTTGAACCCCACAGTGGATTAGTCCACCAATTGTATCGGAGGGTCTGTTTAAGGTTTTTTTTTAATAGGAATAGGGAATGAAAAGACTAACGTCTCCTCGTAATAACCCCCACTTACCTTACCATGGCCAGAAATCCCAATGGCCCCTATATATTTTCTCATTATTCAAGAGAGAGACTCTGAAATCAGTCATGGATGTCGAATCCGTGGAGGCGTACATGACAGTTGCTGAAAGGTTTTTTTTTCAAACGGATGTGTTTGCATATTGTGAAACAGTGCATTGCACAACTCTTGAAGGGTTAAGATTACCATGTTCAGTCAGCGGTGTTTGAGGTCCTGCGGTCCTACAGATAACGGTCATGTCGCGCTCCATGGGTATGGCATTCAGGACCGAATTAAAATGTTTTATTATGGACAAAGGCACAAGGGTAAAAATTCATAGGGGCCACTAGGATAGTCTGCAATTATGATTCTCTAGTCTTCACCACAATGCACCAAACTGTCACTTTATTTTTGCGATCCATGTGTTAACCCTTTGAGTGTCAGAGAGGTGTGCAACGCATAACAGCTTTGCAGTCAGAAGTGTTAAGATGCACAGAGCATCCATATTTATCAGAGCATCCATCCCTGCTTCCCTCCTCCGATTCATCTTCTGATCCTTCCCCTGCTATTATTTAGTGAGAGCAGCTCAGCGTCTGCGCTCGGGGCTCTGAGCGATTATTCAGGCGCTCATTTAAAATGCTAATGAGGCTTCACTTTTAATCCTGCGCGTTAGACAGAGGCAACTAGCGCTCAGTAAACGGATGCAGGAGGGGGAAGACATGCCTTCCACACAAAGGGGGACTTATTGACTGTGATTGGCTTGTAATTTGCCCCTGCATGTCTTTCTTGATTGAAGCATCTTTGCGGCGGTCTCCTTGAAGGCTATCTGGAGATGGAGTGTTACAGCAGGGCGCCTCGGGGCCTGTAACCATTTCTGCTCGAAAAATGGCAGGCTAGCAATTCATAAAAAAAACAAAAAAAAACCCAGGCCAGTTCTAATGTTTTACATGCCTAGCCTTAGACAAGCGTTATATGATGACCTTGATAGGAATCACCTTGGAGGTCGCTGTATCGTGATCTGATGCATCCAGGGAAACGAGCTTCTTCTTTTTCCGGCAAATTAAAAAGGCTGCATATTAATACGTTCACCAAGCGAGCGTTCTTGGGCCCAGTCTGCTAATTTTTTTTTTTTTTCTGTAGTCGATGAATGGTGGAGGGGAGCGGTACATAATATTTGAGCGCTGCAGGGGTAATAACGAGAGGTAACAAACCTCCTCAATGAATTCTGTAATTCGAATCTGGGTAAGAGAGGGACTTGGGGGAGGAAGAAATAAAAAAACAGTAGAGGAGAAAGGGGAAAAGAGAGCGATATAACGCGTTCAGAGCCACCCTAGTACATAGGGTAATATGTAATTAAAGCGGAACTACCACCCATCTTAAACTTTGCGGCAAATAATTACCCATCTGGCGACTAGCTGCTCAGTAGCGATAGTCTAGGGTGACCAGACCTCACCTTTAACCGGGGGCACACAGAAAATAGACATATTTCAGGACTGCACTGCACTGCAGCCAGCTCTGCAGTATGCATTTTTCATATGCATCCCCGGTTAAAGGTGAGGTCTGGTCACCCTGCGCTAGTCGCTAGAATAATTAATGAGAATTATACCCTGCTCCGGGGCTGACGGGCAGTAAAGAGCACAGACATCTTTCATTGTGACGCCTGCGCTGCCCAGCCGGCTCTAGGAGGCGTTGCTAGGAGCCAGTCGGCTCCAAAAGGGACGGACAGCGCAGACGTCACTATGGAAAGATGTCTGTGCTCTTTACTGCCTGTCAGCCCTGGAGCAGGGTATAATTCTCATTAACCAGGTAATTATTCTGGCGACTAGCGCTTCTGAGCAGCCAGTCGCCAGATGGGTAATTATTTGCCGCAAATTTTAAGATGGTGTTAGTTCCGCTTTAAGGGTTTGTCCCCCTCTGAGAAAATGTTAGGAGCATGTGGCATCAATCGAGTCTTGGGAGAGCCCCCATATATACCTAATGCTTTTAACCCTTTGCAATGCATTCCATACCACTCTGGCACTCAAAGGGTTAATTTTCATGCTTTAGATTTGTTGCTGTTCAGTTGCCCGTTTGAAAGAGGCCATAACGTGTGAAGAACGCTGTGTAGAAGGTAGATTTGACTGTAATGTGCTCTGATGGCGTCTCCGATACATATTACCATTCCAAAGCACTCGTGGGTTAAGCCCGCTAGCCGCATGGTGATTAAAGGCAGCCATGCTGTCACTTGGCTGTAAAGCAAGCGATAACATTCACTCCTCGTGCCGAAAACAACGATCAATATAAAACCTTCTCTGGGCTAAATTATTAAACAGGCCTCCTCCTTACAATGTTTCATTATTTGCGATTTAACGCGCCTGCCAATTTGTCCGTTGTGCGGGGAGATTTGTCATGCGCTGTGCTATAAAATACATCCCAGTTGGTTATTAATCTCTTTTCATGAGCGCTCTCGCTCCCCCTTTGTTTTCAGATGCATTTTACTCCCTAGTTGTGTTCCTCATTGTTTAAAGGAGAAGTGGCACCTCCTCGTAATAACCCCTCGCTTACCATATTGTAGCCAGGAAAGCTTAAAAACCCTTATGAATTTTGCTCTGGAGCTTTTGTTCAACTGAGAACCTCTTTAGCACATTAAGGACCAGCGATCCCAGGGTGTGTTGCCCTTTAAGGATCACATAGGGAAGTTTGACTCGCCGGCACACATGACTGATCGGAGGACTGATAGTGACCGCTCCATTCTTGGAGCGGTCAATTACAGTCCCCGCTGGAGAGCTGTGAGTAAAAAAATACATGATGTGTCCGGACCATCACTGGTCCTATAGGCAAGGACAGCGTTGACAGTCCTGACACGGCACTGAACCTTAAAGCGTTAATCTGTCGTGGATGTCACGTCCAGGAGGACATGACGGGTGCTGGCACAACCTTAAAGTAATAGTAATATTTCACAAAAACAACAGCTCTGTTTAATCTTTATAGTATTTGGGCCATGGAGAGTGTTATTTCATTACTGTGAGCTTTGTAGTACAAGAGTAATTGAATGATAAAGTATTCCCCTCCCACCCCTTTTACCTAATGTAAACTGCCTCCCCTCACATGTGGAATCTGGTCACATGACCAGACCACAGCAAGGGACAATCTTCTTACTGTGATCATAAGGAAAACCCTGCCCTCCTTGACAGGTTTTTCCCTTATCTTAATTGAAGATTGTCCCTCTCTGTGATCCATCCGGACAGTCTTGCTTCTCTGAGGTGAGCAGTGTTACATCAGTAAAAAGGGCAGGAGGGGGATACTTTATCATTCAATTACTCTTGAACTACAACTCTGACAGTATTGAAATAACACTATCCATGGCCCAAATACTATGAAGATTAATTGGAGCTGCTTTTATTGTGACACATTACTGCCCCCTTAAAGGAGACTTGCACCCACAGAATAAGCAGCTCATAACGTTTTTTTGCTCCTTGGGGGCCAGTGGGTGTGTAACGCTTTGCTTCACAAGGAGCTGCGCTATAAGGGATTATCACACTGAGGTGCTATGCAAAAAATGAAGCAATCCTGCAGCAGACCAACTGCTCCGTTGTTCGACAAATCAACATTGCCAGTGATAAAAATGGGGTTTTTAATTCCTTAAGTTCAAGAGAGGTCTCCACACCTCTGTAGTGCTTTTGGTTTGCCCCAGAATGGCTCGACCTATGGTGGTAGTTCCTCTTTAAAATGAAATTAGAAAAGACTACAATGATGTGGATAATTCCAAAGGTACAGTTCATTATAAAAAAATATAATGAATAATTGATAATCCTATATAATAATTTGCTAAGATGTTTGTCAGAAGCCGTCTTGTACGGTAGAGACTGGCCGAATGCACGGAATGCTGGGGTTCTGTGCTGGTGGCATTCTGTGCGGAATGCTGGGAGTTCTGTGCTGGGGGCATTCTGTGCGGAATGCTGGGAGTTCTGTGCTGGGGGCATTCTGTGCGGAATGCTGGGAGTTCTGTGCTGGGGGCATTCTGTGCGGAATGCTGGGAGTTCTGTGCTGGGAGCATTCTGTGCTGAATGCTGGGAGTTCTGTGCTGGGGGCATTCTGTGCGGAATGCTGGGAGTTCTGTGCTGGGAGCATTCTGTGCGGAATGCTGGGAGTTCTGTGCTTTTGGGCAGTCTCTACAGTGCATGACTGAGTCGGCGGCGGGACACAGAGCAGGACCGGCCTCTTAACCCTTGGAGTGCCAGAGTGGTATGCAGCGCATTGCAAAACAATGTGTTGCGTACCCCATTGGCACTCAGAGGGTTAACATCACCTGGACCTTGGCCCCGTGTACACAGGCTTTTACACTGGTAACTTTATATCCTGACGTTACGATCTCTCTAAAATTGCATGACCCAATGTCTTCACCTAGAAAACAACTCTACTTTGTACAGTAATTTGTATTTTATATTATCGAACACCCTGAAACCTCTGTGTTCCTGTGCGGCATTTAGTTGTACTCAAGTGCCCATTTTCTAAATTGGCAATCGCTGTTCCTCTGGTGCTGAAGCAGGGAAATGGCCTTTGTACCTGCTGACTCGACAACACTAACCTGCTCTTCACTGCCTTAGTTGTTGTAGTATGACTGATAGATGATGTGGTTTCCCATTCGCCCCCTGAAATAGAGCCGTTCTTAAAGGGGCACACTATACCTCGAGACAGCGGTGGGCAACACATGGCTTCTAGGATTTTCCTGCTGCCCCAGTGAAAAGAGATGATTTCCCCTTTCCCCCACACTTCCTATTTTCACCCCAAAAAAGCAGCACACACCCTCTGTATTTTGCATCAGGGCATACCTCCCTTACACTTAGTCTTTTAACTCTTTGGGAGCTATTAAGGTCCCCTATATTAATTTTTAACCATATTGTGTAACCGCTTTGAAGGATTCCTACCTTGCTATAAATTTAAGGTATTGTTTCTGTTTAAGAGTGATTGATTCTTAGGCTAAACTTCCCCTTTAAGAATAAAACTTTAATAACTTCAGAAGGTATCACAGGCGAAGGCTATAGGCCCTGCTGAGACAGTGGGGAGAGTGTGGGAGTGAAAGGGTTAACAATACTAGACCCCTGGTTACCTGTTATTATTCCTAGCAACCACCAAATTAACCCCTGAAATCCCTCCTGCACTATCACCCCAGTGCTACAATTCACTGCCACCACCAATACTTTATATCTTGGTGTCTTAGGTTACCCCAAAACAACAGAATACAGTATAAAATCACCTTAATAATCAGACATATAGAATTAACCCTTTAATAGCGTGTTCTAACTGAGCTTCCTTCAGAGTAGTGAGTTCATGTTGGAGAACAGAGACAAGAGCTGATTAATTGAACATTTAATCTGAAAAAAAGGCTTCACAGTGCTGGTTACAAAGATACAGAAATAAAGGACATACACAAATAAAGATTACACATAAGCAAAACAGTCCATAAAATAAAATGGGAGAAACACAAGAAATCCTTACATACAATTACTGATTTTGTAAGAGTCCTTGGGAACTTCTGATGGTATATCCCCCTTCAGTTGTTACAAAGAAATTCACTGTTTTTATCCAAAAAAGCCATATTAAATACTTTCCACAGTTCCTTCTAAGAGGCCAAACCCCCTGGGTGTTGCCTGGATGAATCCTATCAGAGCAGAGGGTTCAATATATTTTATGACGCTCTGTTCTGCTCTGGTGATCTACTCATTCAGTTTCTAGTGATGTTATCTACTCAGCTAATTTCATGGCCTAGGACTGGTGCACTTAGAATAACATACAGGTCAGCAAACAAATTATACAACCCAGAGGGCCGACTCGTGCCTTGGCATGACAGAAGGGCTGCATTTTAACAATTAAAGGGAAGTAAGTTTTGCACACCCGTGATGTCCTTAATGGATTATGTGACTAAGCTCGGTTACACTCTTACCTGTTGAACAAAATATTTAAAGGAGCAGTAAACTTTTTTTATGAAATAATATATATTGTAGGGATTTTCCTATTGAGTAAAATAAGGGTACTCCCACTGCTGAGAGATTTATTTTTCCAGAGTTATTACGGTTTAAACCCATGTTTTTTTACATTAGAAGTGCCCTCTAGTGGTCAAATTCTAATTAGTTTTCCTGTTAGATTCTAATGCAGAGGAAAGTCAGAAAAGTCAGAGACATACAGTTCTCCATAGAATGTGATAGAAACTGCCTGTCACTTCCTGTCAGTTAAAACTATCAGGAAGTAATCACAGTAAATTCACTTCCTGTCAGTTAGAACTTCCAGGAAGTAATCACAGTAAATTCACTTCCTGATTATTTTAACTGCTATAAATTTTGAATAAGACATCTGACAGCGATGGGAGTGACCATGTTTTATTCAGCCGAAAAAGCTCTGTAAAATGTGTTTTCATAAGTAAAAGTTTACTGCTCCTTTGAAGAATTGGTATGTATCATGCCTATCCCTTTCGTGTAAAGGTTGCTTGGGGCAAAATAAAAACAGTGGGTGTACACTCTTGTACCCTGTGATTTGCCTCTGGAATGTCTCTTACTAGAGTTTTTTTGTTTTTGGAGAGATGTATAAGAGTGCATTGCTGTCACGGCTGTAATAAGATTGAGCGTCTAGACTTTCTGAAGACACATTGCTGTTCTCAGCAAAGACTGTTCACTGGAGAAATGTTGCCTTATTGATCCAATTCTTAGCTGAAAGGTGAAAAGTCAGCATTTTTACAAGTTTACAATTTTAATTTCTTTTTTTGTAATACTGATTGGAGATGATGTAGGTGACATGGTAGATATGTGTTCTCCATACTTGGGTCGGGGGTTCTTAGCAAAGCAAAATTAATGGGGATCTCTCACCTTATTCAACATTGACTTCCTATTGTAGTTTAATGTTGGTGAAGCTGTAATCCTTTTGGTTTTTTCTTTTTAACGGAGTAGTTGCTGAGATATAAGCATTTAAAGGGATAGTAATGCTGCATAATAAAAGCAGCTCTAATTAATCATCATAGTATTTGGACTTTGGAGAGTGTTATTTCAATTCTGTCAGAGTTGTAATTCAATGACAAAGTATCCTCCTCCCAACCCTTTTACTGATGTAACACTGCTCAGCCAGAGCAGAAGGGAGGTGCCCAGGTAGATTGCAGAGAGGGACAATCTTCAATTAAGATAAGGGAAAAACCTGAAAAACTTGTCAAGGGGGGCAGGGTTTTCATTGCTCTCTTAGGAAGAAGATTGTCCCCTTCTATTATCTGTCTGGTCTATGGACTGAATTCCACATCTGAGAAGAGATGGCTTACACTAGGTAAAAGGGGAGGGAGGGGAAACTTTGCTTGTGAATATCTCTCAAACCATAAAGGTTTGAGAGATAACTTATATCGTTCTTCATGTTTTTTTAATGCCTACAAAATAAAATACAGATAAAACGAAGTATTACTATCCCTTTAAAGTTCTCCTAGTGACGTCAGTTGCTCTCAGGCTGCTGGTACAGCTCCCCGTAGTAGTGCCTCTCCTCTGATGATGGAGGACGGCTGCATGTGACCTGGCACACACTCGTACACAAGCGCATCCAGGTTAATGTTTATGTATAGATTAAGTGCGTTCATGCACGCCGTCCTTTAGAATGAGTGCCAGTCCTCTTGCCTAACTAAAGCAACAGAGGCAAGCGGACTGGCACTCATTATAAAGCCCAAAGCGCATGAATGCATTCATCTATGCATAAACATTGTCCTGGACGCGCTTATGCACAAGAGCGCGCCAGGTCATATGCAGTCGTCCTCCTTCATCGGAGGAGATGCACTACTATGGGGAGGGGATATGAACAAGATGGACAGGCTGGGGGCCGGAGCTGTACCAGCAGCCTGAGAGCAACTGACGTCACTAGGAGAACTTTAAAAGCTTATATCTCAGCAACTACTCGGTTAAAAAGAAAAAAAAAACAGAAGGATTACAGCTTCACCAACATTAAATTACAATAGGAAGTCAATGTTCAATAAGGTGAGAGATCTCCTTTAACTACAACACTCTTACCAATATTTCAAAATTATATCCAGGGACATTTCTGCCTGCAGTAACGCTACAAGACTTCACTAGTGGATGGGCCTAGTTAACACTTTAACGACTAGATGAGTGTGCAACACAGTGCAGAGCAATGCATTGCATTCAACGCTGGTCTGTATCTGTAGCCTTAAATCTGCATGTGATCTGAGGATGCCGAGATTCCTGCCTTTTACACAGGCTCCCTATTGGTTTCCAGGATTATCTGAGATAACATAACAGCCTTTATGATTGAGAGCGATAGGCACTAATCACATTGAATTAACTGGCTTTTAGCTCTTATCTCACAATACAAATAGAATAGGGAAAAACTAATGCCGTCTGAAGAAGACAGTTGAAACCTGTTAAATATAGTCTCCTTTTTTAAGGGGATGTAACATGGATAATTGTAATGCCGTCCCACATTGCTAGTATATATATGTGTGTGTGTATATATGTGTATGTATGTATGTGTATATATATATATATATATATAATACACACACACACTAGCTGAAAGTGTATGTTATTTAAAGTTGAATTTAGTGTTCCTTCAGCGCCAGAGATGGTACTGTAATCTGTAGCTCATCAGATAATGAAAGCATGGAAAAGGAGGGTTGGGGGTGGGTAACCTCTGTGTTTGAATTAGATCATTTTATAGATGGATGCCTGATAAGAGCTGCAGACAGGCCACCTAGTGGTGGGTTTTGGTGTAGCTTCAAGAGAAGATCACAAAGCAGCTCATTCATCTAACCAAATGAGTCATTGCGGGAAACCTGCTTCACAGTGCCAGTCAGTAGTGGTATGCCGTCCTGTAGTTATGAGTCTGCATGCCTTTGTTTATTTCAGGAGATGGGCAACCTGTGGACCTCCACTGTCAGAGCATGATGGGAATTGTAGTTGTCAACAACTGGGGGGCCACAGGTTGCTAGCTCCTGATGCTGATGGACCCGAGCAGCTGTGTAACCCTAAGAAGTTGTCAGTGTCATTAGCCATTTAGCTCTGAGTTTATCAGGATTTCTTCATGTTAAAGAGGATAGTAATGTTTCACAAAAGCAGCAGCTCCAATTAATCTTCATAGTGTTTGGGACATGGATAGTGTTATTTCAATACTGTCACAGTTGTAGTACAAGAGTAATTGAATGATAAAGTATCCTCATCCTGCCCCTTTTACCTAGTGTAAGCCACCTCCCCTCAGATGTGGAATCTGGTCTCTTGACCGGACAGATCTCAGCAAGGGACAATCTTCCCGTTATTTAAAAAGAACTACTTCATCGGAACGGTCTTACAAAGTGTGCTTGCAAACCAGACCTTTCCAGTGAAGTAATTATTTTGCAATAACGCGATTTCGGCTGCGCTGCAGAGCCACCGGCTGATCCCCGTACCGAGATCTCCTGCTGTCAGCAGCGCGCTGACATCAGGAAAAGGGGAGGGAGGGGGAACTTTACAGGTGAATATCTCTCAAACCGTAAAAGATTGAGAAATAGGATTTGTGATACATAATTTCTTTTTTTTATACTCTACAACGCAAGGAAACATTTTTATGGGACGTTAGCGTTCCTTTAAGTGTACAATGCACTGCATTCCCCTCCAACACTGAAAGGGTTTACAAGGTATACTTAGCAGGCAGTTCCCTAAGGCTGAATGCAAAACAATGTGTTAGAGAGCTCTCTGGCATTCAAGGGGTTAAAACCACCCTTAAAGGGATAGTAATACTTAAAATGTAAAAAAATATATGTTGTAGGGTTTATCCCCCTGAGTAAAACAAGGGTACTTCCACTGCTGAGAGATTTTTTATTAAAAAATTATAACAGCTCAAATTTGAATTTTTTAGGTGCAATATCACAGTGGCCTGAAAATTTACAGTGGCGCTGTTGCTACACCAGCCTATGGACTGCTTTGGTCTATAGACCATAAATCTCCATAGGATGGTGTAGCAACAGCGCCACTGTAAATTTTCAGGCCACTGTGATATTGCACCTAAAAAATTCAAATTTGAGCTGTTATAATTTTTTAATAAAAAATCTCTCAGCAGTGGAAATACCCTTGTTTTACTCAGGAGGATAAACCCTACAACATATATTTTTTTACATTTTAAGTATTACTATCCCTTTAAAATAAATAAATAAATAAAAATAGCAATTTAAATTTGTAGCATTGTGCATATGGCTGTTAGTCTGATGGATAAAGCCGTATGTATGATCTATCCAGAGATGTATCTTAAAAGAACAGAGAGATGTAGCCAATAAAATGGTAATTCAGATGAACACGTCTTCCTCAGCTGCCTCCTCTCGCAGGCAAATCAGTCATCAAAGCCGAGGAGAAATCTGTTCCCCCCTCCATTAATGAGATTAACTCCCTGCGTGTTGTGTTGCTGGGCTATGGAGCAGAGAACAAATTGGCTTCTGTTTCTGATAATGTAACAAACGACTTCCTTATTCCTCCTGTTTTATTACAGACATTACAGTACAGACGCGCAGTGTGCGCGCACAGATCCCTCGCCTCAAGAACCGCTATCTCTAAGTGTTTGTGCTCCAATCGCCCCTAGGATGTGTGCTGAAATTGTGAGGGCACCCCTAATATCTTGTAGGTCATCTGTCATGGTTGTAATGAAAGGTAGAGTTATAGAAATATAGAGGTATTCTTAGGACTCACGATCAGAATGACACAAAGGAAACATTGTGTTTAACCCTTTGAGTGACAGAGAGGTAAGCGCTCGATACCTCTATGGCACTCAAAGGGTTAACAATTTCGATAAATATGCAGTGACTGGCTGGCTCGGTGCCCAGGTCACCCTGGTTGAGCACCACTGTGCCAGAAGGCTAATGAGACACTGAAGCTGTAGTGTGTTAATGCACGCCTGGTGCAACAGGGCTCCTTCCACAGGGGGGCGACATTGTCACAGCGACTCATGGGGGAAAAATTAAGCAAATGGACTCTACCATAGCATACACATTCTGCTTGATTTAAATGGCCCTTTTAACCATTTTAATGCTAAAGTGGTCTCTACCCTCTCTAGCAGTCAATGGTTTAAACATTCCTTTTTAAATCAATAGTAATCTTCGAATTTTTATATGTCTCCTGTGGTGGTTTGAGGTCGTTTTCCTCCACTTTGTCTATGGGATATTTCACACGGGCGCCAGTTGCAGCATGTCTGTGAAACAGCATGCTGCAACTTCACGCCAACCTTGTATTACTGCTCTTTTAAATATACAGCATACAAACATAGAATTTGACCATCTTTAACCCCTTTAAGGGCCCCCTGACGTGCCAGGACCATCGTGGGTAAAACGTGAGTGAAGGACCTGTGATGGTCCTGTCACGTAATGGAATTCAGGGGTACCCGCATGGCTGCATGTCACTCGGGGATCCCTGAATTGGATTCGCTAAAAAATAATAAAAGCTCCGTGATCCTTAACTGCTGGCCCCGGTCATTAATAGGTGCAGATAGTTCAGGTTTACTTTATTCTTAGAACAGCCATACATCTTTCCCAAGCGATCATACATATATTTACTGTTTTACACTCCTCCACTGGGAGGCTTTTCCATGTATCTATCACTTTTGTCATAAAACTGCACCAACTTTTTAAAGGGATAGTAATGTTTCATAATAAAAGCAGCTCTAATTAATCATCATAGTATTTGGACTTTGGAGAGTGTTATTTCAATACTGTCAGAGTTGTAGTACAAGAGTAATTCAATGACAAAGTATCCCCCTCCCCCGCTCCTTTTACTGATGTAACACTGCTCAGCCAGAGCAGAAGGGAGGTGCCCAGGTAGACTGCAGAGAGGGACAATCTTCAATTAAGATAAGGGAAAAACCTGAAAAACTTGCCAAGGGGGACAGGGCTTTCATTGTTCTCATAGGAAGAAGATTGTCCCCTTCTGTTATCTGTCTGGTCTATGGACTGGATTCCACATCTGAGAAGAGATGGCTTACACTAGGTAAAAGGGGCGGGAGGGGAAACTTTGCTTGTGAATATCTCTTAAACCATAAAGGTTTGAAAGATAAGACTAATATCGTTCTTCATGTTTTTTTAATGCCTACAAAATTAAATAAAGATAAAATGAAGTATTACTATCCCTTTAACCTGAGCTCTTGCTACTTCCAAAAAGTGTGCTGGTGTTAGCGCCCCCTATAGCTTTGGTCTACAAGGGCACATTATACAGGTTTCCTATTCACACACAAACCCCTTATTACAATTTGCCCCCAGAAACATAGCTACAGGATCTCATTGATGATAATTTTGCTGCTTTTGTTGGGGGGATGCAATCTGTGACCGTCCAGCTGATGCCGGACTAAAACTCCTATCATTTTCAGACAGCCACCGATTGACTGAGGATGATGGAAATTGTAGTACAACATTTTTCAATGCGCTGCATACCCCTCTGCCACTCAAAGGTGTTAACATTCACTATATCAGACATAAGCAAGATGTAGTGTGTGTTCCCTGCTCATCGACTGGTAATGTTGTTGTATACTTGTATGTTTTGGAAATCCCATTTGTAGAAATTCTGGTTTTGTCTCTGGGGTGTACATTTTAGATGCGATCACACTCCATGCTTTTACAGTAGAAATCTGCATGTTCTTGACCCATGTCCCGCTTGGCAGTGAGATTACACAGTGACATGCAATAAGAATCTGATTTCCATGGCTGTGAGCACCTTCCAGCTCGCTGATGTTCCCTGTATAAACAGACGTGCCACTGAGTCAGTCATCCGTGTGCAGGAGGACTACAAGTCGGCACATCTCTAACTAATAACCAGGAAACGTGATGCGCCTGCAGATTATTGTGTAACCAACAAGCCCTTCAACTACAGCGTGACTAATGGCGCCATCACTGCAAGATGTAACGATTTCTGGGTTTTTTTAACCTCCATATTTAAAGGGGCAGTAACGTTTTAGTATGTGAGATTACTATTGAAGGATTTTTTCGGAAGAGTAAAACAGTACTCTTATAGCAGTGAGATGCTTTGTTCTAAAGTTATTACAGCACAAACTAAAGCTTATATTCTAAAGGAAAGTAATGCAATTCTAAGGCAAACTGCACCATGGGAGGAAAAAAAATCCCCTAAATACTAATCCATTTAAATGGATATTAACCCATTAAACCAATCATTTTTTTGTCCCTTGTGGTGCAGTTGGTTTGCTGTTGATTTAGTCCACTGTATTTTGGTACATCACCTTCGTTGGTCTTTATTTTAAATATTTAGAATAGCGCCACTTTGTATCCACACATTTATACTATTCATTGGGAGAGGTGAGCCCCAGACTACAGTTCGGTATAGAATGGACGGTCCTGTCTAGAATGTGCAGTCCCCTCCAGAATGGACAGATCTCTCTAGAATGTAGCGGAGTTATTTCTGGATGGCCCTCTGTAGAATGTAGCACTGTTCCCTCTGTAGAATGTAGCACTGTTCCCTCTGTAGCACTGTTCCCTCTGTAGAATGTAGCACTGTTCCCTCTGTAGCACTGTTCCCTCTGTAGAATGTAGCACTGTTCCCTCTGTAGCACTGTTCCCTCTGTAGAATGTAGCGCTCCGCCCTCTGTAGCACTGTTCCCTCTGTAGAATGTAGCACTATTCCCTCTGTAGAATGTAGCACTGTTCCCTCTGTAGAATGTAGCACTGTTCCCTCTGTAGCACTGTTCCCTCTGTAGAATGTAGCGCTCTGCCCTCTGTAGCACTGTTCCCTCTGTAGAATGTAGCGCTGCACCCTCTGTAGAATGTAGCACAGCGCCCTCTGTAGAATGTAGCGTGGCACCCTCTGTAGAATGTAGCACAGCGCCCTCTGTAGAATGTAGCACAGCGCCCTCTGTAGAATGTAGCGTGGCACCCTCTGTAGAATGTAGCACAGCGCCCTCTGTAGAATGTAGCACGGCGCCCTCTGTAGCACTATTCCCTCTATAGAATGTAGCGTGGCACCCTCTGTAGCACTGTTCCTTCTGTAGAATGTAGCATGGCGCCCTCTGTAGCACTGTTCCCTCTGTAGAATGTGGCACTATTCCCTCTGTAGAATGTAGAGTGGCGCCCTCTGTAGAATGTAGAGTGGCGCCCTCTGTAGCACTCTTCCCTCTGTAGAATGTAGCGCGGCGCCCTGTGTGGAATGTAACGCATGTTATTATTTTTGAATAAAGCAACTGTCAGCAGTGATAGGCCCAGTGGGTGCCCTGTGGAGTGCAGCAGTCTCTTCCATTTACATGAATCAGTTGATTGGCAGACTTAAAACATCTGCTCATCTAGCTCATATAAAGGCAGAACCAGCAGTGAAACAGTTACATGTCACCACTGCTCTGCAAGTTTTTAGAGTGATCTGTGCAGTGGTGTAAGGGATACTTTTGTTTTAACCCTTTCAGTGCCAAGGGGTGAAGGGAGTGCAGCTGCAGTCTCTGCTTTCCAGTAGAGATCACAAACAGTCCTCTGACTTGATAGAAAGCTATACGAAAATCCCAACTTCGCCATCTCGGTTCGACAGATTTGCTTAGCGCAGGTAGCGAACAGTCACAGACCAGCTGGCAGGAAAGTAGGAATTGCGGTGTCATAAACCTGATGGAGGCATTGCAGTGCTGGCGTATTCGCAGGGATTTGATGGCGAACACATCTTAGTGCATATGATGAGATGGAATCGGTGCACATGTGTCACAATATCGACAGCCTGGCTCCTTACAAAACCTATCTGTATCTCCACTAAGGAATTCTCAACTCTAGATTGAACCAGATTCCCATAGTTTTACCGAAAATGAAGTCTCCCACAAATAATTAGCCATCTAGCAATAAGCGTACCGATAGTATCAAGGCTTAAAATGTGAAGTCCTTTGCTACTAGCCAGACCTGAAAAGTTACTCGCCACTGCAAGACATAACATACCCACCAGGGCTGAATTTCTACTCGCCACGGCTAAATTTTCACTCGCCATTGTCTAGTGATGAGTGGAAATTTTGAGCCCTGGTAGTATTATCCAGCATAATTAGTGTGTTAGTTGGAAATCTTACTTGTGCCGAGACTGACGGTCAGGTAACAGCGCAGACATCTTTGCTAACAGACATCTGTGTGCCTGTGTTGTCAGCCCCGATCTCCTCTAGGAGGCGCTGCATGGTACCTTAAGGTACTATAACGGACTGATGGCACAGGCGCAGAGACTTCTCTAAAGCGCTGTTGCCTGGCCTTCCGTCTCAGCAGAAATAGGGTTTCCAACTAACGCGGTAATTATGCTGGCTAATGGTACCGTTTGAATGTTATATCGCTAGATGGCTAATTATTGGGGGTGGGGGGGTCTGAATTTGGGGTGATCTCCTTTAATTAACTAACTTGTGCAGCAGTACTTTGGAGATCTTTAGCATTCACTTTAATCCATTGAGCTCCAGAGAGCTATGAAATTCATACTCCTCCGGCATTCATAGGGTTAATCGCTGGGAAGGTTTAGTTTTTCCCTCTAGAGGGATGTACTTGTGGATGAGGCCCTGATTGCGTAGTCCTGTGTATCGATGGGCATCGAGGCCGGCGTGTTAGCCTATCTTCCCGCGGACATCTTCGTGACTCCAAGCGTTAACTGCTGAATTATTATAGAATAAATGAAGGTTATTTTGCAGATTTCCTTGCTACCCAGTGTCTCCTCTTCACCCCCGTGTGTGTGTTTTATGAATGTGATTTACATATAAATTCTTGCTCCTCCGCCGTTAATACAAACTAGCACTTCAGCAGCCGACACTAACTGCCCATCATTCCAATTCCCAGCACAGTAATCTGCATGTGTTGTATTGCTGCTGCTCGAAACGCGTGGCCCCCGTTTTACTGGCTCTGGCACTGTTAACTCTGAATTGTGTTCCGCTCATTTCCACGAATCACATTTATTATTTTTCAGGATTCAGCCTTGTGTTCTTAAAAGGAGAGAACTACCACCACCTACTAACCAGCCCCCACCTACTGTACTGTGTTATTGCAAGAAAATCCTAAAATCCCCCATGACTTAACGTGGATGGGTCACCTCAATATAACGTAGCATAAATAGTTAGGCTATATATCAAATATTACTAAAACGGTCTTAATTTTTTTTTTTAAGCTTTAATTCACGTAAACTTAAGTTATAAAGTCTGTCCTGCAGCTACTTCCGCGTAGACTGCAGTCCGTAACACTGCCTCTTCTCTCCTCCCTCTATCCAGCCTCCTCCAATGATGGAGGCTTTCTGTCTGTAAGCTGGAGCGATCTCATTGGCTAGATATCGCCGCTCCAGCTTAGACAGAAGCCTCCGTCATTGGAGGAGGCTGGATAGAGGGAGGAGAGCAGAGGCAGAACGACGGACTGCAGGACAGACTTTATTACTTAAATTTACGTGAATTAAAGCTTATAAAAAAAAAAATTAAGACCGTTTTAGTAATATTTAATACATAGTCTGTCTATTTATGCTACGTTATATTGAGGTGACCCATCCACTTTGTCATGGGGGCTTTTAGGATTTTTTTGCAATAACACAGACATTCACTGCCATCATGTCTGCCTCCATCGAAATGACATCCAGGACACGTCTGAGATGTCATCTCCTGAACAAAGGCAAAAGCGCAGATTTCTTAGGGGTCATTAGGATTTTCTGTCCATAGCAAGGCAGACAGGAGTTTAATTCCTTTGACCCCCACAAAACCCCGATGACCGCTAGGAATCAACTGTACAGGGATCAGTTCAACAAAATGTTTAATGCGTGCTGGATGTCACAACCGCGAAGGTGGAGACTGTTCTTTATTTCTGGACTCCAGGCATCCAAACTCCTCCCACTTACTTATTCTTATGGATGATCTATTAATTTAAGGTTCGTTTTGGGGAACCGGTGCACAGATAATTTTTTTCATTGGATTTAATGCCCAGCTTAAGTGGAGGTTCATATTTGGAGGTGTTAGTATTTATTTAACCCCTTAGAGACTACACAGGGGGGTACAAGCATTTACTAGCAATGTGTTGAGCATGCTTTGGCCCTTTAAAACTTAATTTCGGTCTCATTTTTGTGTGTGTAATAGATTGAGCCATGTCCATACCCTGTTTTCTGTGACCACATCCACTCTGGTTTCAAGAGCAACGCAAAAAAAAAATGCTTATACCTTTTAAGGATCAAAAGCGTGTACAGTGCGTTGCAAAGAGAGGTTAAACAGCACTTTGGCCCTTAAAGGGATAGTAATAAAATGGCAGAAACATACATTGCAGTGTCTATCCTGCTGAATACAACAAGGGTGTCCCCCCGCTGCTGATTATTTAGTTAACCCTTTGAGTGCCAGAGGGGTATGGAAGCATTGCAAAGCAACGCGTTCCATACCCCTCTGGCACTCAGTTACTTTATTGCAGCCCTGACTTGTATTTTTTTTTTTTTTTTTTTGTGTATAGTGCTTGCAAAGGCTCAAATTTTCGGTGGTGCTGTTCCTACACCATCCTATAGAAGTCTTGCTGTCAGTTTGTCAGAATTGTCAATAGACTGGTGTAACAACAGCACCACCATAACATTTCAGGCCATGGAGGTGTACTGCGCCACCCACAAAATGTACTTTTTTAGCTGCAATAACTTTTGAATAAAACATCTATCAGCAGCGGGGGGTAACCTTATTTTACTCAGCTGGATAAACCCTACAATGTGTGTTTTTCCATGTTAAGTGTTACTAAAGTGCTTTAAAGGGTTAAGGCTCTGCTGTTGGACTGCAGTGCCATTGTTTCCTGCACAGCTGAGATTAATAGGAGCTGCAGTTTGACAGTAGCTGGTGGGCCACATGTTGAACTGGGAAGAGGTGTGTGCAGTGAAGTAGGCAAGGAAGGTCAACAGGAATGCTGAAAACCAGAGAATCAGCCCCTGTCCTCGGAGACCCGGTAATTAACCATTTGAGTTCTAGAGAGGTATCCAACACATTGCGCTGGATACTTCTCTGGCACTCAAAGGGTGTAGTCTTAAAACCGGACTTTGCGTGGCAGTTCCCAGGTATGCTCACGGCCGCAACAAGATCCATGTGTTAAGATTTAAAATTGTAAGAGAGTTTGAAGAATAAATTAACCCCTCTGAAGCAACGCACTGATTTGCAGACGTCTCTAACATTCACGTTGGTCAAGCGGAGGTAACACCACGAGACGAAAGAAAGCGAGGACGAGCGCTACTTTTTGGGGTGAAAACAGAGCAGAGATGGAAAAATCCCAGGAGCCTGGATGTTCTGATTCCTAAATATTTTCTCCTGTCCCCTATATTTTTGGAGTGTTTTGTATACATCTGTATACGTGCACCCCTTACGATTGGCTCCTGAAACTCCGGGTTGGCACCTAGAAATTGTCTAGACCAAGTGTAGCCAACCGTGGGCCTTGAGCTACCAACAGCGTGAGTTTTCAGGATCTCCCTCAAGGAGCACAGACAGATCAAAGTGACGGAGACCCTACTTAATCCCCCTGTGATCCTGCTGGGATATCCTGAATACATGCACTGCTGGGAACGCTTATGGACCAGGCTAGCCCGGCTATAGGGGTTATGCTGTGTAGAGAGAAATAATCTCTTCTTGCCACTGTATCATACAGCAGATTGGGGGCCACAGGGGAATCCTCAGCCGCCCCAACCAGTGCACTATAAGCAGTCGTGTAACGGCACCGTAAGAAGCAGATAGGCGTGATGATTTATGAAGTACGGTAAACAGCACGGATCTTCATGACTAATAAGGTGCCACACAGAGATTAGTATACTGATAGATTGTTCCTTCCCTCTGTGTATATAGATTTCTAATTGATGTGGATTTTTTTTCTATTTTTTTGTCTTCTCTTTTGATTGCATCTAAAATTCTGGGTTTTGGGGTGTGCTTCCCCAGGTGTTTGCCTAGTCACAGGTTATATTTATTTTGGCGATTGTGTCACATACATGATATTTAAAAGGGCCGTCATGTGTTTAAAGGGATAGTACTGTTTCATAATAAAAGCAGCTCTAATTAATCATCAGAGTATTTGGACTTTGGAGAGTGTTATATCAATTCTGTCAGAGTTGTAGTTCAAGAGTAATTCAATGACAAAGTATCCCCCTCCCGCCCCTTTTACTGATGTAACACTGCTCAGCCAGATCAGAAGGGAGGTGCCCAGGTAGATTGCAGAGAAGGACAATCTTCAATTTAAGATAAGGGAAAAACCTGAAAGATTTGTCAAGGGGGGGCAGGGCTTTCATTGTTCTGATAGGAAGAAGATTGTCCCCTGCTGTTATCTGTCTGGTCTATGGACTGCATTCCACATCTGAGAAGAGATGTCTTACACTAGGTAAAAGGGGCGGGAGAGGAAACTTTGCTTGTGAATATCTCTCAAACCATAAAGGTTTGAGAGATAAGACTTATATCGTTCTTCATGTTTTTTTAATGCCTACAAAATAAAACAAAGATAAAATGAAGTATTACTATCCCTTTAAGCCTTTCTGTGCCAGAGGGGCATGTAATGCATTGTGTTGAATACCCTTCTGGCAATTAAAAGGTTAAAGCTGATAATAACATCCTCTTACCCCCCCCCCCCATGTAAACACAAGATCCATATGGGGTTAAGAAAGAAATCTCCACAGCTCTATGGCTTTAAATGAGTCTTTTAAACCTTTGAATATCAGAGGAAACCTGGTGACAACTGCCACAATTGCCTTCGTCCTAATTTGTGTAAAGTACCCTGGGTGTCCAGTAATTACAAGTGAACCGTGACATTTCATGCCAAATGTCAAGCGCTGTGAACTGTCCTCTTCTCCACCCCCATTTTTTTTTTTTATGGATTGCTTTTTCTGTATGTTTAAAACAGGAAACCTTAATAGAAAGCAATTACCGCAGCACATACTCGATGATTAGTTAAATGCACCAGTAATGCCTTCAGTTCTTCTGCACGCAGCAGAGAGAGGCGAAGATTTACAATCTGCCTTTTGTGGCAACCAGAGCCGGAAGCGAAACGCTCTTTAAGCCGAGGTAATAATAAACTGGCTTCGTTTTAGGCCAAAACACACATTGAAGTAGCAATCTTCATGCACTCAGAACAGCACACACTTTTGTATTGACGGAGCGAGCTCTCTGCATGTTATGGATAATAAGAGGCGGTTAGTGGTAAGGGCCAGCGTAAGACTCTATGGAACTCGTATAGTATTCAGCACACAAGGTTATTCGGGGATTTAAAGCAGGTTGGATGTTGATTCAGGGAGAAATCCAATTGACGTTATTGAATGCCAAGAAAGGATCTCCTTCCCAGGGGCGCAGCTTAAATTCCTTCAATTCTTCCTCATCTAACTCCCGATCAATGCGAGGGAATGGGGATGGTTTCATTTTTTTTTTTTTTTTTTTTTTTTAACCCCGTGAAGGAAAGGCAACAATAGTAACAAATCACCCACTTACTTTGCTATGACCAGAAAATACTAATATTGTACTGTTATTTAAAGGGATAGTAATACTTTGTTTTATCTTTATTTTATTTTGTAGGCATTAAAAAAACATGAAGAACGATATAAGTCTTATCTCTCATACCTTTATGGTTTGAGAGATATTCACAAGCAAAGTTTCCCCTCCCGCCCCTTTTACCTAGTGTAAGCCATCTCTTCTCAGATGTGGAATGCAGTCCATAGACCAGACAGATAACAGCAGGGGACAATCTCCTTCCTATGAGAACAATGAAAGCCCTGCCCCCCTTGACAAGTTTTTCCGGTTTTTCCCTTATCTTAATTGAAGATTGTCCCTCTATGCAGTCTACCTGGGCACCTCCCTTCTGATCTGGCTGAACAGTGTAACATCAGTAAAAGGCGCGGGAGGGGGATACTTTGCCATTGAATTACTCTGGATCTACAACTCTGACAGAAATGAAATAACACTCTCCAAAGTCCAAATGACGATTAATTAGAGCTGTTTTTATTATGAAACATTACTATCCCTTTAATGAATCAGTAGCTATCAACTGTTCATTTAACCCTTTTGAGTTTGCTGCATACCTGTGGCACTCCAAAGGTTAAAAGGATAGTAACACTTAATATATAGCAAGGGTTATTATGCAGAGATAAACAAGGGTACTTGCACTGCGGAGAGATGCTTTGTTCAAAAGTGATTTGCAGCTCAAACATGCATTTTATTTTTGGGTGCAGAACTTCTGTGGTCTGATAGGTAACGGTGGCGCTGTTAGAACAATCCTATGGAGGTGTATGGTCATCTGACCTTAGCTGTCCATAGACTGATGTAGCAACAGCGCCACCATAAATTTTCTGGCACTGTAAAATAAATAAATAAATAAAAAATGCAACTTTGAACTGCAATAATTTTTCAGTAAAACTTCTCTCAGTAATGAAAGTGCCCATGTTTTTCTCCGCAGGATAAAGTGTGGGGCATATAATATATATATATATATATATATATATATATATATATATATATATACATATATAACACACACACACACCCCTCCATATTATGCATTACTATCCCTTTAACCCTTTGAGTGCCAGAGGGGGTATCGCAATGCGTTGGATACCCAAAGGGTTAAAGAGCAATTGTACCTTGAAATAAGGACCATAGTAATATTGTATAACCCTTTGTGTGCCAGAGGGGTACTCAGTACATTGCAAAGCAGTGTGTTGCGTACCCCTCTGGCCTTCAAGAGGTTAAAGGTCTTGCATTGAGACGGACTGGGAATCGAAATCGGCTCTGGAAAAAACGAAATGCCAGCCTAACATTTACCCAACTCCCACACATGTCCCATTTTAACCCCTTAATGCCCACCTATGTATTATTAGGCTTTTTCTTAAACATGCACATGTCCCATTATCCTTTTTAAAGGGATAGTAATGTTTCACAATAAAAGCAGCTCTAATTAATCTTCATAGTATATGGCCCATGGAGAGTGTTATATCAATACTGTCAGAGTTGTAGTACAAGAGTAATTGAATGATAAAGTATCCCCCTCCCGCCCCTTTTACCTAGTGTAAGCCGCCTCCCCTCAGATGTGGAATCTGGTCTCTTGACCGGACAGATCACAGCAAGGGACAATCTTCTTACTGTGATCATAAGGAAAACCCTGCCCCCCTTGACAGGTTTTAAAGGTTTTTCCTTATGATCACTGAAGATTGTCCCTCTCTGTGATCCATCCGGACAGTCTTGCTGCTCTAAGGTGAGCAGTGTTACATCAGTAAAAGGGGCGGGAGGGGGATACTTTATCATTCAATTACTCTTGTACTACAACTGACAGTACTGAAATAACACATACCATGATGATTAATTGGAGCAGCTATTTTTGTGAAACATTACTATCCCTTTAACACAAATCCCAGAGAGGTGTCTGGTGGCAAGATCAGGCCCAGGACGTGCGGCCTACCAGGAAATTTCCCTGTCTCTGCAGCGCAGCTGGATTCCTCCACTTCTCACTTCATACATATGCCCCACTGTGTTGGTTTAGAGATGCCCCTGGGTAATATAAGTCCTTTTTTATTTTTGAAATGGTAAATTTGCATCTAGATACGAAAACAAGCTATTAGCCATTATGAAGCACCTGGCTTTGCTTGTGCCACAGGGAATTGCTGTACTTAGCTCAATCTTACAAGTAATTAGAGGTGCGCAGCTCTGTGTATTGCACAAGATACTTCACTTGTTGCTTTTTAATGTGTATTTTTACATGTGGGGCAGCAGTTTTGTTCACCATGGAAGTCCAATACAATTCCACATGTATCAGATTGACTAATACACATACATGCACACCCGCAGACGCGCACCGCAGACTCAGACGGACGCACACCCTTCAAATGGGTGGTACCTTGTTTGTCCCTTGGGGTGAAATTGGTTTGCCTCAGAATTATACTGTGCCACTCCTATACATACAGCTGGCAGTGCGCTATCAGGATCTCTTTCCAAAGAGTTTTCTGGTCAACAGTCAGTGCAGGATGTCAAACAATGTTACACTATCCCTGCATCACTGAATGTTCTGTGTCATGTAATACAATGTAACGCACACTCCTGCTTGCACTGAATGCTCTGTGTGATTATAATACAATGTTACACTATCCATGCAGCACTGAATGCTCTGTGTGATGTAATACAATGTTACACTGTCCCTGCAGCACTGAATGCTATGTGTGGTGTAATACAATGTTACAATCTTCCTGCAGCACTGAATGCTATGTGTGATGTAATATAATGTTACACTCTCCCTGCAGCACTGAATGCTCTGTGTGATGGAATACAATGTTACACTCTCCCTGCAGCACTGAATGCTCTGTGTGATGGAATACAATGTTACACTCTCCCTGCAGCACTGAATGCTCTGTGTGATGGAATACAATGTTACACTCTCCCTGCAGCACTGAATGCTCTGTGTGATGGAATACAATGTTACACTCTCCCTGCAGCACTGAATGCACTGTGTGATGTAATACAATGTTACACTCTCCCTGCAGCACTGAATGTTGTGTGATGTAATAAATGTTACACTCTCCCTGCAGCACTGAATGCTCTGTGTGATGTAATACAATGTTACACTCTGCTGCAGCACTGAATGCTCTGTGTGATGTAATACAATGTTACACTCTCCCTGCAGCACTGAATGCTGTGTGTGATGTGATACAATGTTACAAGACACGCGTGTGCTACAAGTTGGATTTCTCAATAAAGCCGGACTTATTCAGGATAATACTAGTATCGCTATGCTGAATGATGTGAGGGGCACTTTGACTGAAAGTTCCACGTAAACAAACAGAAATGTCTATAAGGAAAGGAGTGCTGGCTCTGTTCCGGCATTAGCAACCAAAGAGAGGAGGCCATTGCTTCCTTCCAGAATTGAGAACGTGCCCTAAAAGCAGTGGTGTTTAATACCTAAAAGCCGCCTATTCCCGCCTGGGCCCACACTTGAGTGCACATGCTGATCGATTACAGCAGCCATAACGAAGCCTTTCTCATTTCCTGCCTTCAATTACCTCGCTCAATCAAGCTGCCGGCTCTGTGTCCAGGACTGTCCTCCGAGATGAGCCATCAAGGCACGGCTTCATAAGAAAACCTCTTGTACATGGAAGATTCATTACATATCAGGCAGCTTGAACCATTTGAGTGCCAGAGGGGTACGCAACGCATTGCTCTGCAATGTGTTGTGTACCCCTCTGGCATTCAAATGGTTCCGTTTGTATGGTGATATCTAATGAATCTTCCATCTACAAGAGATTTTCTTATAAAGACCTGCATTGCGTACCCCTCTGCCACGTAATGGGTTAACCCCATGGCCGCTACAGAGCTTTGAGAGTTCAAGCAGTCAAGGGAGTAAAGGACGAACGCATCCTAATGAGCACAGCTTACCTTACTATGTCCAGAAAATTGTAAGGGCCCCTATGAATTTCTTGCTTGCGTCTTTGTTCAAGAGATTACATCTTCATTCCATTCTGGATGTCCTATCCACGGAGGCGGACATGACAGTCACTAGCAGGGCCACAGGACCTCAGTACCTCTCTGGCACTCAAAGGGTTAAGAGAGAGGTGCCATTTTGGAGAAAACAAAGTGCATGATGGGGAAAGATATGAAGTCTTTGGGAATTGTGGGAATATTTGTCTGTCTGTGGGTCCGTCGGATTTCTTCAAAATCGCATCTCCATCTTAACTGAATATAGCCCTAGGGTCTTGTTTATATGTGTATATATAATATATTTATTGTAGGGTTGGTCCTCTTAAATAAAACAAGGGTAGTCCCACTGCTGAAAGGTTTCATTGCAGCTCAAACTTGCATTTTTTTTTAGGTTCAATATCTCAATGACCTGAAACGTTAGTGGCGCTGTTGCTACACCGTCCTATGTAAGTTTATTATCAACTGACCAGAGAGGCCTATATGTTGGTGTATCAACAGCGCCACTTTAACATTTTAGACCATTGAGATACTGCACTTAAATTCAATTTTGAGCTGTAGTAACTTTTAAATAAAACACCTTTCAGGGGTGGGAGTTTCCTTGTTTTACTCAGGTGGGTATATCCTACAGTATATATTTTTTTAACATCTTAAATGTTACTATGTCTTTAAGAATCAGTGTTGCTGCCCAATGCGTGCACATATTTTTCTTTAAAGGGTTAAATAACGAGACTCCATTTTTCTATCAGCATCTGTAATCTCATTAGATTTCCTCATTCTCCCCTCCCCCCATGCTGGCACATTGAGCGTTCCCAGCTAACCGGAAATGGCAGCTTCCAGCGCGTATCTAAATCTGTGTGCTATGTGCGCCAAGGCTTCTGCTTGTCACAATTATATATTATTTGTGCTACATCTTCCATATCAACGTTATCAATATATTCCTGCAGAAATAAGCGTGTTCTTCCCCGAGCCTGGCGTTGATGGCGGAGAGATGTGCTCGCTTCTCTGCGCCGGCAGCGATGATTTACATGGAGGAGTAGCACTTGTTTCCACAAGTGACTTATGGCGCGATGCAACAAACGTTCACATTGGATAAAGGCATTTTTGTGCGCAGATAGATATTGTGCATGTTCTAATCCAGGAAGCTGAATACCGAACGCTACTTGAATTGCGCTTTAAAAAATTCCATTTTACGACAACAATACACAGACGTATAAATTCATTCACAATAGCAGTTCTTGCATTAGCCGCATTCGCTATTCCACTCACACAGATTCGTTAATCTTAGCCACGCCCACAAAAAATAAATAAACGTAGCCATTCGCTAATCTTGAATTTTCATGTGCAATTCAATAAAATCATGCACAAACCTATTCCCTGGTGGTTTTCACACGGGAAATAACGATTGCGCACGTTTCCTGCATCGCGCCATTAATCACAATGCTTTCGGTGCGCGACTAAAGCACGTGCGTTTGGTAAAAATGGAGGCTAATGGTGCTCAGAACAACAGGAGAAATTCTGCAAAACAACCCCCCCAAAAAACTGAACCATAGGGAACAAATGAAATACATATGGATTTGAACCCTTTGAGCGGCAGAGGAGAACATTTAATCTAAATGGGAAGAGGAGGAGGGGTTATTAGGAGTTTTTAGTGTTGGTTTATCTAGACCTAAGCACTTAGTGGGATGAGACAACAAAACCTTTTGTGTTCCCTGCAGACATTGACACGCTGTGAAGTGAGGGCCGTTTGTCTGTTAGAGATGAACAGATGATGTAGGTTTTCTGGCAAATCCCAGTGGTGACTGTTGGCCCTGCAGGATCACTGAGCAGCGCCTCTCCTGTAGTTCCACATAATGATCTTATGCCACCGTAACCCTGATTTAATATAAACAACTGTTGTAATTAGAGATGCACCAATGCCAATTTTTTAAGACCGAGTACCAATACTTTTTTCAAGTAGTCACCAATACCAATTACCGATACTTTTTTTGCGATCATCTGCTAGTTTTCTGATTTTATATATATATATATATATATATATATATATATATATATATATATATATATATATATACACACACACATACATACACACACCACCTCTTGAGTCTCCCCTTTTGCCTATTTCTCCCCCTCTTGATTCTCACCTTTTACGTCATTCCCCTCCTCTTGAGCCCCCTCCTTTTTCCTTGGCTTTTTCTCTCCCTTTTGATCCCCCTTTCTCCCCCTCCTTGACTCTTGATCCCACCCTTTTGCCTCTCTCTCCCTCCTGATCCCCCTCCTTTTGCCTCTTTTTTTTTTTTTTTTTCTCTCCCTTAGTCCTTTTTGCCTTTTTTTTTTTTTCCCCTCTTGACCCCCCCCTCTCTGCCTCTTTCACCACCCGCTCTTCATGCCCCATCTTCCTCTATTGATCCCCCTTTGCCTGCCTTACCCTCCTCTGCCGGGTGCTCGCTGTTCTCTCGCGAGCCCCAGCAGAGGTCTACGTCTGAGCGTTGCCATGGTAACCCGCGGCAACGCTCCGACGCTGCAGGAAGGAGAGAGGCGACCGGGGAGCATTGTGAGCAGCTCCACGGCTCCCTCTCTGCAGCACCGACCCTGACACAGGGTATTGGTGCTGGCATCGGCCGCAATGCTGGTATTGGCACCGATAACGATACCAGTATCCGTGCAACCCTAGTTGTAATTCTGGGGCAACCCAACTCTTCCACAGAGAACAAAAATGTTCACATAGATTTAAACAGGATTTTCACCCCATGAATGCAAGAGAATATTTTTGTCCTATCTGGCACAGTTGGTGTTTCCCCCTTAAAAACACTAATAACTCCCCAATCAACCTAATTTGGACTGAAAATCTTAATGGCAATTATGAATAAATTTGTTCTGGATTGCTGCTCCAAAATTAATTTTTAATCGGTCCCTGATTATCATGAGCGTGAGGGCGGACATATTTCATTGTGCAGGAGTGAAGGACCCCAGACCCCTCCCACTATAAAGGCTTCCTAAGAAGAATGGAGATATATAACCACCACTAATTAAAGATTAGTTTTGGGGAGCCAGTTCTCGCAGTACTGCTTCATAGTGGCCCATTCAGATTTTCTGCTTCGATTAAACCTTTGAGTTCCAGAAAGGGGCTTTGCATCATGGTGGGAATCCCTCTAGCACTCAAACGGTTAAGGTAAATAGGTTGGTGTCGGTGTTCATTTATATCTGCCCCCATGACCCTGTTATACTGCATATTAGCTGAGGGTTGGATTTGTCATTTTCCCTCTGGCCATAATGGGTAATTACCAAACTCCTGTACATGAAGTATAGCATACAAATAAGGAATGTAATGAGGCGTTGTAAAGCCCTCACTTCGAAACTGCTGGACAGCTGCGGCCCACGCAGTGTCAGCGGTTTCACCCTCTGAGAACACTGTGGCCACTGTGCAGCATTTAAATAAAGTTTAAATCATTCGCAATAACCACTTCCTCATGTCCGCTTAATGTACGTGTTCAGGGGCCTTTTCTGGTCATTGGTTCTGATTGCTTTGGGAATATGTACAGGCAAAAGAACCCTTGAAAGTGATTAAAGGTGAATTAATACTTCCTAATAATAAGCCCCAGTTTTATTCTGCTGTGACTAGAGAATGCTAGTGGCCTCTGGGAATTTTATCAATGTGCCTTTGTTCAAGAAGTAACCTCTTCAGTCCTGTGGTGGGCAACAGGAGGCACTCCAGCTGCTGTAGGACTACAACTGTGGCAGGGATGATGGGTGCAGTCTGGTAGCAGTTGGAGGGACTCGTGTTTTCCGTAACTCTTAAAGGGGAACTATCACCCCAAATAAGGTACCCCCCATAATTATCCATCTAGCGATAAGCTTACCAGTGGTACTGTTATCCAGAATAATTACCGCGTTACTTGGAAAATTGTGCTGATACTGACGGCCTGTCAACAGTGCTTTACAGGAGTCTGTGCAACTGTGCAGTCAGTCCCTACTGGTACCTTAAGGTACAATGCAGCACCCCCTAGAGGAGACAGGGACTGACAGTGCAGGCACACAGACATCTGTAAGAAAAGATGTCGGCTCTGTTTCCTGGCTGTCCGTCTCAGCACAAGTAGGATTTCAGAGTAAAGCGGTAATTATTCTGGATAACAGTACCATTGGTAAACTTATCACTAGACGGCAAATATAAGGGGGGGGCTTTATTTGGGGTGATGGTTCCCCTTTAATTTATAGGAAGGACTAACCTAGGTAGTGTAGAACACAGTTTTGTTTTAAATTATGATAGACTAGTGTCCCTTATGAGTCATTCAAAACCATTGAAGCCCCTTGTTTGCTGTGTGGAGGTGTGATCAAGAGGTAAACTTCAGTAGAGATCACTGTGTACATATGAATATATATATATTAATAATGTAAACCCTACACTGTATGGAGAGGATACTTTGGTAAGTTAATGCGTTAAACAAGTTAAGAGCCACTCATTCCTTGTTATATGATTAAAGAGGAACTACCATGTCACAAAAGTCCCCTTCTTGCAACTAGCTGCTTAGTAGCTCTTTATTCCCCAGCTGACAGTAGCACGGAGCGCGGACATCTTGTCAGAATGACGTCTGCGCGCCTGCACTGTCAGTCCCAGCCGGGTCTAGGAGGCGTTGCTAGGAGCCATTCAGCTCCGGCTGGGACTGACAGCGCAGGCGCGCAGACGTCATTCTGACAAGATGTCCGCGCTCCGCGCTACTGACAGCTGGGGAATAAAGCACGTATCTATTAAATCAGGTAATAATTCTGGTGACTAGTGCTACTAAGCAGCTAGTTGCCAGAATGGGACTTAGTTAAGTGAAACATTTTGTGACCTGGTAGTTCCACTTTAAAGGTACAGTCAGCAAGGAGGGCCTCTTTCCTCAGTAATACAGGCAGGAAAATGTGTCAGTTGCTGGAGCACCAGGTTTTCTGGGAACTACAGCTCGAGTCATCTCCACCCATCTAAGCTGTAGTCCACAACAGCTCGAGGCCTAACAACCGACCGCTCTGATGTAGGATCTTGTGCGTGTATTGTGACTTGTCGACTGGATGTAAGACTGCCTGCATTTTGCAGAACGCAAACAATATAAACCTGCGAACTTTGCAGAAAGTCCCTGGAGGTGTGTGAGCTCACAATGTGTGAACAGGCTACGGGGAATTACACTGGCACATAAGCTGTACACTATATACTGTATGTGAAAGCCTCGCATTTGATCAACGGGAGGGCTAACAGGAGCGGAGGCCGCTGTCCTCCAGTGTGAATTAGTCAGTAGTCTCCCTGGAAGTGTTTTATTGCTCAATAGCACATTATGGGGGCTCTGGGAAATGCACCAAGATGACTTCAATTAATTCTTGTCCAGACTCGTATCCGTGTTCTCTTCTGGTTTACACTGTGGTGACTAACGAGCATTCTCCATGTTAAAGGGGGCTGTGACCCAGGAGGAAGTGGAACTTCTTCAAGACCAGAGGTGTGCACAAAGCATTGCGGAGCAATGTGTTTCCACACAACTTTAGTCCTTAAAGTGATAGTAGTGTTTCAAAGTAAAAGCAGCTCCAATTAATCTTCATAGTATTTGGCCCGTGGAGAGTGTTATTTCAATTCTGTCAGAGTTGTAGTACAAGAGTATTTAAATGCTAAAGTATCCCCCTCCCGGCCCTTTTACCGATGTAACACTGCTCACCTCAGAGAAGCAAGACTGTCCAGATGGATTGCAGAGAAGGACAATCTTCAGTGATCATGAGGGAAAAACCTGTCAAGGGGGGCAGGGTTTTCATTATGATCACAGTAAGAAGAATGTCTCTTGCTGTGATCTGTCCGGTCAAGTGACCAGATTCCACATCTGAGGGGAGGAGACTTACACTAGGTAAAAGGGGCAGGAGGGGGATACTTTATCATTCAATTACTCTTGTACTACAACTCGGACAGTACTGAAATAACACTCTCCATGGCCCAAATACTATGAATATTAATTGCAGCTGCTTTTATTGTGAATTATTACTATCCCTTTCAGAGCTTGATCCTTAGAAAGCTGGTCTCCATAAAAAGTAATAGTAACAGTGCCACCTGTTGACCATTTTTTATAGTAACATCATTTGAAGCTTTTCTAACACAGAAAAATGTTGAGAATTATGACAGCCTCAATGCAGAAAGGATGCTGATCCAGGGAAATATCTGACTGCCATTTGGAGTCAGGAAGACATTTTTTTATCCACTTGGGGCTAAATTGGAAATGGGTTCAATGTATTTTTTTTTCCTTCCTCAACAGAGGTGATTTTGCATGGGCTGGACTAGATGGACGCATGTCTTTTTTCAGCCTCATCAACTGTGTTACTATGTTTTAACTTCTTCTTTGACCTATCATTTTCCAGTCAGCCTGGGTGTCCTTCAGTCTACAGTTTGGCGTGTGACCCGGAAGGAAAGGGAGGAAGCCTGTGCTGATCTCAGACAGATGAGGAAATGAGAAACAGAACTTTAAAAACACAGATCTTCTGTCTTCTGTAAACATTTTTGTAGTTAAAATAGCATTAATAAATCCTGGTGATTTATAGTACCGAGCGTCTTTAATTAGTATGCAATACATTGTAGTGCCTCATAAATTTGAGCTTATCGATGACAGGATTTTGTTTATTTTGGGTTTCTCCTTCCTCGGGGTGTAAACCATAGTATTTTACAGTGACGTTATGCTGCCAATATAGAGCCAGATTCATCATGAAAAGGGGAGACATTTTGGGACAAACCAACTGTTACCATACAGCGGATATAATTAAACAGGGCATTTTAACCCTTTGGATGCTGGGTCCAAAAGCATTGCAGTGCAGAGCACTGGAGCATTTAAGGGGTTAAAACATAATTTAACCCTTTGAGCACCCCTCTGGGACTCAAAGGGTTAACGGATCGGGGATTTTGGAAATTTCATGGTACCTCTGGATTTCTTTATAATTGCACCCCTTTTTTGCTTTGTATGTTAGCCTTCACAAACTGGGTTCATTATATAGTAAACCAGCTGCATTATATAATGTTTAAATGAATATTCAGAAAAATCCCCATTGATTTAAAGGGGACTTCAAAGTCTTTGAATGTTAGTGAGATTTCCGATGCATTTCTCTTCAATGCACTGGTGAATGAATGGGGATTTTTATTTTTTTCCCCCAGTAGTGTGATGTATCCCGGAATTACTCCATGAGGCTCATGGGTGGGGATCTATGTGTCTAATCTACATATCTATCCATCATTTCATATCTATCCATTTCTTATCTATCTATCCATCTCATATCTATCTATCCATCTCATATCTCTCTGGTTATCTACCTGTCTCATATCTACCTGTCTTTCTCTATCTATCTATCTCATATCTATCTATCTATGTATCTATCTCATATCTATCTATCTATCTATCTATCTATCTATCTATCTATCTATCTATATCTATCTATCTATCTCATATCTATCTATCTATCTCAAATCTATCTATCTCATATCTATCTATCTATCTATCTCATATCTATCTATCTATGTATCTATCTCATATCTATCTATCTATCTATCTATCTATCATCTATCTATCTATCTATCTATCTATCTATCTATCTATCTATCTATCTATCTCATATCTATCTATCTATGTATCTATCTCATATCTATCTATCATCTATCTATCTCATATCTATCTACCTATCTATCTCAATATCTATCTATCATCTATCTATCTATCTATCTATCTATCTATCTATCTATCTCATATCTATCTATCATCTATCTATCTCATATCTATCTACCTATCTATCTCAATATCTATCTATCTATCTATCTATCTATCTCAATATCTATCTATCTCGTATCTATCTATCCTTCTATATGTACATAGCTATCTATACATATCTATCCATCTATCTCAAATCTATACATATATCTTTATCTATGTCATATTTGTATTTCTTCCATCCATTCAACCATCTCATATCTGTCTATCTGTCTGTGTCTCCCGTCTGTCTGTCTATCTTGCACAAGTGGTGCAAACATGGTTCTGTCGCTATTTTAACATAACAATTTTCAGTGCATATGTATAAAGGTGTTTGTTCATGTGCTCCAGAAAGGTTTTGTGGCATAATTTTGTGGGCGTGATTTGAAGCAAGAATCTTATTGCAGATAATGTATGAAAATAGTCACTTTTGCAACTGTTGTAAGATCGCTTTTCGTGCCAGATTTGTCCGCCGATATCTCCTTGGCGTAATCAGAAGACTCAGTCCATATAAAAGACATAGAAAATGTCACAATACTGGAAGGGATGTTGTAATTATGTATTATGCTATTGAGCTTAGTAGGCTTTTATAACACTAATAGAAAAGTATTTATAACTGTGCTCTAGTTCAAACATAGAATTAACCCATTATTGTTTGCTTTATATTAGGGATAGGCAACCTGAGGCCCTCCAGCTACTCAAGGCTACAATTCCCATCATCCCTGGTAACAGCCGGAGGGCCTCATGTTGGCCACAAATGCTTAGGTTGTTTATATAGATCTCATCAATGTGTTTTAGATCTTGGAGAAATTATTCAGTATCTGACACAATGCTGCCATCTCCTGGTCATGTCAGTTTTTGCACTTTGCATGCATAACAGCAGCAAACCTCTTGTTTTTAAATGGAAAGAGTAGGGGGATAATTTTACACAGACTGCACCCTCCTGCCCTCTTCTCCCTTCACCTCTTTGAAAACCACAAGTATGCACTATGTGGGATTAAATGTTCGTGCAGGCTTACAACTTGTAAAATAAAATGGCTTGTGATTACATAGGAGAAATAAAAATAAACACGCCGCGGTTTGTCTCACCATGCAGGAATGCTCGTTTCCCTGTAGGCCTTTCCGCACTTCCTGCACGATCTGGGATATGGGAGAGTATGTATCGGCTGTTCGTTATTACTCTCTCTTGTGTTACAGACTTTAAGGATAGTTTTTGGATGATAAAGATTTAGAACAGAGAGAGCTTGTATAAAGAACTCAGCAGGCCGCTTGGTCTGTACCTGTGCTTTAACCCTTTGAGTGCCAGAGGGGTACGCAACGCATTGCTTTTGTTGTAACACTGCTCACCTCAGAGCAGCAAGACTGTCCGGATGGATCACAGAGAGGGACAATCTTCAGTGATCATAAGGAAAAACCTGTCAAGGGGGGCAGGGTTTTCCTTATGATCACAGTAAGAAGATTGTCCCTTGCTGTGATCTGTCCGGACAAGAGACCAGATTCCACATCTGAGGGGAGGCAGCTTACACTAGATAAAAGGGGCGGGTGGGGGATACTTTATCATTCAATTACTGTTGTACTACAACTCTGACAGTACTGAAATAACACACTCCATGGGCCAAATACTATGATGATTAATTGGAGCTGCTGTTTTTGTGAAACATTGCTATCCTTTTAATAAATTATTATATTCTGCGTTGGGGATGTTACCCCTGACATTTGTAAGTATCCACACAGATGTGAAAAACGGACATTTTGTTTCACAATTGGTTTTCACCATTCTTTGAATATCTTCAGGGTAACAGAAATTACCACGTCAAATATACCCACTCCTCCCCATGGTAAGAAAAAAAAATGCGTAGGAACAAGAGCTGAGAGGATTGCATGCGATAGGGTAGAGAAAAAATTGAGAGGAAAGACTCTCTCTGTTACCTTAGAAAAATAAGAAGCTTCGTAACACCTTAAAGCGGAACTTTCACCTAAACACATGTTTGCTTTAATCCACGTACATTACCGATTCAAACTGTGCTGGGTTTCGGTTTTAAAAAAAACGCAATAGAAATTAACCCCTTAGTGACGGCCACGTGCAGACGCGGCCGTCACTTAACGCCCGTCTAACATTTTTTTTTTTTTTTTTTTTTTTTTTTTTTTTTTTTTTTTATAAAGGAATCCGGAGTCCCTGAACGGCGCGCAGCTGCGCGGGGATCCTGATTTCCTGGACGTACATGTACGTCCTCTGTCACTAAGTGACAGCCACAGAGGACGTACATGTACGTCCTTTGTCGCAAAGGGGTTAAGTTTGAGGGCTAACTTTATCCCTCTTCTCCTCATTCTGATCAGAACCATCTTGCCGATGAGAATACAGGAGATCTTCTTCCCCGCTGGTCTGTCAGTAAGTTGGAGTACTCTCATTGGCTAGATATCGATCTCTACCAATGAGAGTTCTCCAGCTTACTGACAGACCAGAGGGGAGGAGGATCTGTTATGTATTCTCAACGGCACAAATTGTGCCGATCAGATTGAGAATTAGTGAAGAGGGAAAAGGTAAACCCTCAAACTTATTTTCTATTGCGTTTTTTAAAAAAACCAAAACCCAACACAGTTTGAATCGGTAATGTACGTGGATTAAAGCAAACGTGTGTAGGTGAAAGTTCCCCTTGAAAGATCAGAGCGATGTGCTCATAAAAATAGCCTGAATACTTAACACGTTTCAGGTATCGACCTTTCATCAGACAGAGCAGGCTTATAAGATTTGCTAGCTTTGTTGCCCATGTGTGAATTAACCCCATAAGGACCATAGCATTGTGCAAAGTACTGCTTTGCAATGAGTTACTCACCCCCTCTGATTCTTTAGGAGTCAAGTGAAAAGGGTGTTAAACCTACAACAGTTATGTGCTAGTTGATTAGTGATTCACTGTTTGGATAGAAATGTGTCCAGCTTGTTCTGGATGTAAAGATTGTGTAAGTTACGTCCTTATCATTTTCTGTACCAAATATGCTGTGAAAATGTTAACCATCTGAGTACTATATTGGGTTCTCAAAGCATTGCTTCTCTGGCACTCAAAGGGTTAGAGTAAAACTGCATAATATGGATTTTTTTTTTTTTGTATTTGTAGGGCAAACTACAGATACATTTTTTTTTTTTCTGGGATGATTTATTCAACGTTATTACTGTTCAAACTTACATTTTTTTTTTCTTTTACTTGTGGTGCTTCCATGGCCTGTTATTTTAAGCTTTTTGAGTGCCAGAGTTGTTTGCCATGAATTATGTACCCCTCTGGCACTCAGAGGGTTAAGGTAGAGCGTTAATGTCTAAGGATAACCTGTAACTAACAGTAGCCCTCCTTTGATTCCTGGAGCAGATACACCACCCTAAGATAGTAGGCCATTGATTTACCACGCCCAACCATTGGCATCTTGTAATGAGTTTTGAATAAAGCATCTCATCAGTGGATTTCCATTGATTTACTCAGCAGGAAAAGTCCTGTGCTTTGTTTTGTGGGTTTTTTTTTTTTCCATATTGTAAATTTGGTTGTTCTGGGCTTACCGTACAATGAAATGTAATCCGGCTTTTTATTTTTGCCGTCCTTAACCACTCTTCTTACCATCTGTTTGCGTGTGTTTTAAATTTGTGTATCTTAAGATGCATTTGTGTTCTAAATTACACTGAGCATTTAGAATGTTGCAAGTTTATCAGATGCTCTGAGCCACAGACCTCTGCGCAAAAGGAAACACAGCTTTCTGGATCCATCTTCTACGTCACGCCGGCCCTGTTAGGGTATTTCACATGTCCCCACATCTGAGAATCAAATGCTTTCTTCCAAGACACGGCAATTTTAAATGTTTATATTCTAGTATTTGGATCTAGTGACGGAGATATTAACAGGAAAGACGTAACACTTCCTGGGAATTATAACAATCTCGACCCTAATTGCCACACAACTTTTTTCACACGTCTGGAAAGTTTAAGATGACTTGGTTAATTGGACAAGAAACGGTAGCATCTCCTTATTCCCACTTACATTTATTTGGACAGAAAATGCTAATCTCCCCGTGAATCAATTTTGCATCGATTGGTTGCCTACAGTCAGTCTTCACTACTGGGTTTCACGTCCATAGAGGAAGATATTCTTCTTTGCTGTAAGTTTAAAGGAGCAGTAAACTTTCTTTATGGAAACACATATTTTATAGAGCATTTCCTGCTGAATAAAACCAGGGCACTCCCACAGCTGTCAGACTTTTTATTCAAAATTTATAGCCGTTTAAATAATCAGGAAGTGAATTTACTGTATTTACTTCCTGATAGTTCTAACTGACAGGAAGTGAATTTACTGTGTTTACTTCCTGATAGTTCTAACTGACAGGAAGTGAATTTACTGTGTTTACTTCCTGATAGTTCTAACTGACAGGAAGTGATTCAGCAGTTTCTATCACATTAAATGGAGAACTGTATGTCTCTGACTTTCCTCTCCATTAGAATCTAACAAAAACGAATTAGAATTTGACCACTAGAGGGCACTGCTAATGTAAAAAAACGTGTTTAAACTGTAATAACTCTGGAAATATAAGCCTCTCAGCAGCGGGAGTACCCTTATTTTACTCAGTAGGAAAATCCTTAGAATATATGTTTTTTCATAAAAAAAGTTTACTTCTCATTTAAGGAACCCAGTGATGACTGCCAAAGACCAGTAAAGATTAATTTTGGGGAATCAATCCACACAGAATTGATTTATTGGAAAATTAGTAGATTCTCCCGAAATTAAGGTAAGCTTATTAGTATGTTTTCGTGTCCCTTTCAACGCAAAGTGGTTGCTACCTCTCTGGAATTCAAAGGGTTAATCTGTGCAGGAAATCCCAGTGGCCCCTATGAGTCAATTTTTGGATTGATTCTCCAAAACAAATCTTTAATTAGTACTAAGTAGCATGTCCATTGAGGTGGGCATAATTCATCGGACTCCAGACCCCCCCCCCCCCCCCACACACACACACACTGAATTCTACCCACTGTCCTAACACACCATTCAGTGGGAGGAGTTTAGGTTCCTGAAGTCTAGAAACCAAGAACCATGCACCTCCTTTGACATAATATCCATTAGTAATTGAAGATTCAGGCTGCAAACCCAATTCACACAGAATTTACTGGTAGTGTCCATTAGAGGTTTTTTTTTACACAGATTAAGGTAAATGGGGGGGGGGTGTTATTAGGAGGTGTTGGGGTTACCTTTGCTTTCCTCTCTTGTGTTACATTGTGTTATTACACACCAGGAACTGCAGTGGTCTTTACTTGTCCTTCTTGTCTCCTTACAGAGTAAGAGAGACCATCTGCTTATGAATGTGAAGTGGTACTACCGCCAGTCCGAGGTGCCTGACTCAGTCTACCAGCACTTGGTACAAGACAGGCACAACGAAAATGGTGAGTCATGCACACACACATGCTCACACGAGCTCATGCTCACACGTATACACTCGTGCGATCTGTCACGTGCGCTCTGTCACGTGCACACACACGTGCGCTCTGTCACACACGTGCGCACACACGTGCTCTCTATGTCACACACGTGCTCTCTGTGTCACACGCGTGCTCTCTATGTCACACACGTGCGCTCTGTCACACGCGCGCTCTGTCACACGCGCGCTCTGTCACACGCGCGCGCTCTCACCTACACACATACATGTGCGCTTTCACACACACACGCGAGCTTGCTCGAACACACTCACACAGGCACACTCAAAAACATGCACTGTGTCACGTGCACACACACACGTGCGCTCTCAGACGTACCATGCTTGCTTGTCCCCCTTAGTTGTACTGTTCTTACTGTCCCTTTGTCCCCTCAGATTCTGGCCGGGAGCTGGTCATCACGGACCCAGTGATTCGGAATCGGGAGCTCTTTATCTCGGATTATGTAGACACGTACCACGCGGCGGCTCTCAGGTAGGTGTTTGGCGCTGTTACTAGTGTGTATTTCTATAGACCTGTACTTGTACAGTTCTATCAGAACGCAAAGGAGAAGCCGTGCTGGAGCAAACCACCTGCTTTATAAGGGGGGTGTAAACCTTCCCATTGATTTTAAGAGTTTACAAGTCCTATTTAAATTAGTGCAACTGTTTCTCCCCCCCCCCCCCCCCCCCATAGTGCAGTTGGATTGCTCTTCATTCTTACGTGCATATGGCTCGCAGTTGCCATTAGGATTTAATGTCCAGATTAACCCTTTGAGTGGCATAGAGATACGTAATGCATTGCTGTGTAATGCATTGGATACCTCTCTGGCACACAAAGGGTTAAAAGGTTCACTTTATACGGCTCTTCGTTTTGAGTAAAACAAGGCTACTCCCCCGCGCTAACAGCTGATATAGTTTTTAATGGTTATAACACTTCAAACTGTCACAGAGCGGAGGCGCTGTTACTTTTACATTCCTTGGAAAACTGTAGTCAGTGACTCACTCTAGAATGCAACAGAATAACCATATGGACACCAGGGGGAGATGCACTAAAGGTTGATAAGGGACCAGGATGGGCGATATGTTGGCGTATACGTGTCTGTGGCATATTGATAGTATGCACAAAGATGTGTCTTCTCTATCCTATCCCTGTGAATCTGCCAGCATCACCATCAATCCGTCATGCCTTCAACACTTTCTCAATTTTGTACTTGTGTCTGGACACTAGGTGGCACCATTAATTTAAAAAAAAAAAACAAAAGCTAAACTTTGGAAGAAGCCATCTTGCTGAAGTGAGATTCCTCTTGTTTTACTCAGCAGGGAAATCTTTCTAATGCTTTTCATAATAAAGGTTAACGTTTACTAGCATCCAAGAGGTTAATGTAAGCGGAGACATTAGTGATTTTTAATGGAAAAAAAAAATAAAATCCTTTTTCTAGTCCGGAGCAAGCATTGCTAATAGAGGCCTAATAACTGCTGGAACACCGTGTTTGTGTTAAAGGGCAATGATAACGTTTTACTGTCTGCCCAGTGGGAACAGAGTTAGTGAAGAAGCGACGGGTTGCTGTGTGCGGTCCCCAAATGGCTCCTATTAGCCAGTCAGGGGACAAATTGGCTGGAATGCAGCCTGCAAATCTACGGTTCTCGGCCACAGATTCTGCGTTGCATGCGCTTGTTTGGCTTTGAAGCTCAATACAGAGGGTGTATGGGGAACTGCATCTCTTCAGGCAGGAAATGGTCCTGGACAATGCCGCTCCATGCAAGGGGGCCGGATTGGCTTTCAGACCCCATTCTGCTCCCATGTTGGTGCACCAAGGGTCATCGTGCAGAATGGGCTTAACCCTTTGAGTGCTTCGCAAAGCATTGGATACCCCTCTGGCACTCAAAGGGTTAATTAGCAGGGGGACAGGTCTGCCCATAAGGAACTATCAGATGAGTTGCCCATTAACCCTTTGAGTGCCAGAGAGTATCCAGTGCATTGCTTTGCAATACGTTCCGTTCTTCTCTGACACTCAAAGGGTTATGGGAACAGAATGTACCTAGGGCCCTGTTCTCAGGCTGTGTGGGGGGACGTGGAAAGTTTAGGGAGAGATCTGGCAGAATTAAAGAGAGGAGTAGATGAAATCCTTTTTCTTGGCACTTGCCGCGCACTTGGCGCTCTGCGCTACGGATGCCGTCAGCACATGAAACCAAGTAATCTGCTCGCTAATAACGCTCAGATGTCGCTTAAATAAAACCATCTGGAGACATTTTGCTTTGCACAGAGTCACATAACCAGAGCTGCTGATTTGAAGGCAAATTAGCTCCAACTTGTGTGCTGGGGGGGGAGGGTAGGAACCGGAGACCAGGGAGTGGATAATCTCTTGATTTCACTTATTACAGAGCTTTACATAAATGCTGTAAATTCCAACAGGGCATTGTAATGATTAAAGCCTCAGCCCTATTCTGGCAGCCCCCCCCAAAAAAACACAGTAGGACTTTCTGGAAATGCTTGACAGCAGGGAGATATTCAGTCCTTGGCTATTGGTCCATTGCTTTAACCCTATGAGTGCTAGAGATTGCATTGCATACCCCTGTGTTGCTCAAAAGGTTATTGGAATGGTGCTTATGTATTTTTTGTTACAAAATAAAAAAAAAAGAAAAATTGCAGTGCTATTCCTGCTGAGAATGACTTTGTTCCAAAGTTCTAAGAGCTCAAGGTAATGCCTCTCTATTACAGTTGCTGACATTCTCCATAGGGGGTGATGAAACTGCACCATCTAGTGGTCACTTATATATATTTTTTTTTTATTAAGAAGAAAAAAAAAAATCAAACCTGTTTGAACTGTTATAACCTTTGAAGCAATTATCTCTCTGCTGTGGCACTAAACTCGTTTTACACTTCAAGAAAAGCACTAATGTGAGTGTAGCATTTTACTGTAAAAAGATACATACACCAAGGATGTCCAAGGTGCGGGCCGCCTGCGATTCTTCAAAAAAAAAAAAAAACATTTTAACTCCGAGTTCCAGGGGGCATGCAACGCAATGGTCTGCAATGTGTTACGTACCCTTCCTGCACTCAAAGGGTTAGACTAATTAACTAGAGCACATGGACTATTAGCTCAATAAGACCTAACCCCCTGCCTGCCAGTACTGTACGGTTCAGGAATAAACGTCTGTTATATATCCGTACTGTCACTGACTTGATCAATAAATAAATCATAATTTGGAATAGCTGACAGGCTATAATTCACCATTGTTGTTGTCAATAAAAAAAACAAACAAATGCGGCCCTCAAACTTATTTTTGAAAAAAATTTGGATGCCCCCTGCAATATTTACCTTTTAAACCTTTGAATGACAGGCGGGTATGCAGCGCATTGCTTTGCAATGCATTGCGTACCCCTCTGACATTTAAAGGGTTAACTTCCTCACGCTTTCTTGGAATATGAGGATAACAGAGGAAAGCTTTTCATGGAAGAACTTGGAGTCCGTTACATGCCATTCATTGCCACTCATACACAGTAACTCAGTACTGAATCCATTGCAATCCATTCATTACCACTCGCACACAGTCTCAGTGCTGAATCCATTACAAGCCATTCATTACGACTCGCACACAGTCTCAGGTCTAAATCCATTACAAGCCATTCATTACGACTCGCACACAGTCTCAGGTCTAAATCCATTGCAATCCATTCATTACGACTCGCACACAGTCTCAGTGCTGAATCCATTACAAGCCATTCATTACCACTCGCACACAGTATCAGTGCTGAATCCATTACAAGCCATTCATTACGACTCGCACACAGTCTCAGTGCTGAATCCATTACAAGCCATTCATTACGACTCGCACACAGTCTCAGTGCTGAATCCATTACAAGCCATTCATTACCACTCGCACACAGTCTCAGTGCTGAATCCATTACAAGCCATTCATTACCACTTGCACACAGTCTCAGGTCTAAATCCATTACAAGCCATTCATTACGACTCGCACACAGTCTCAGTGCTGAATCCATTACAAGCCATTCATTACGACTCGCACACAGTCTCAGTGCTGAATCCATCACAAGCCATTCATTACCACTCGCACACAGTCTCAGTGCTGAATCCATTACAAGCCATTCATTACGACTCGCACACAGTCTCAGTGCTGAATCCATTACAAGCCATTCATTACCACTCGCACACAGTCTCAGTGCTGAATCCATTACAAGCCATTCATTACGACTCGCACACAGTCTCAGTGCTGAATCCATTACAAGCCATTCATTACGACTCGCACACAGTCTCAGTGCTGAATCCATTACAAGCCATTCATTACCACTTGCACACAGTCTCAGGTCTAAATCCATTACAAGCCATTCATTACGACTCGCACACAGTCTCAGTGCTGAATCCATTACAAGCCATTCATTACCACTCGCACACAGTCTCAGTGCTGAATCCATTACAAGCCATTCATTACGACTCGCACACAGTCTCAGTGCTGAATCCATTACAAGACATTCATTACCACTCGCACACAGTAACTCTGTACTGAATCCACCACCAGCCATTCATTACCACTTGCACACGGTCTCAGGTCTGAATTCATTACAATTCATTCATTACCACTCTCACACAGTCTCACGTCTGAATCCATTACAAGCCATTCATTACCACTCTCACACAGTCTCAGGTCTGAATCCATTACAAGCCATTCATTACCACTTGCACACAGTCTCAGTGCTGAATCCATCAGAAGCCATTCATTACCACTCGCACACAGTATAACTCTGTGCTTCTCAGCCATGGTGGCATGGCCCTTTGATCTGCTGTGGGTACCAGTTTAGGGTCCCACATTTTTTTTCTTTGAAGACTTTGACAAAAATGGGAATCTTGATGTTCAGGTCTCTGTTTATGGAATTTGTCAGGCGCCTGATGATGATTTTGGTAATGTTGATTTTGAGACCTAAAACTAATTAGATGTGTATTTGTGCCGTTCTCTTATGTGCGTGACAAATGGTCTATAAAGAAAATAGTTAGATGTGCCCAGAACATTCCACACTGAGTGTTGGGGGATTTCCCTGCACTAAAAGAGACGGAGAGCCACTTGTTTAACTAGTCCTAATGTAACTGTGGTTTCCCTTATAAAGATGCCAACAGACCTGAATGACTTGGATCTCTGTGTGCGCGGAAATTTGAAGAGCAGCAATTCTGGGGTAAATCCACTATCCCCAAAGGGGGCAAATAAAAACTGCCCTTTGTTCAGTTGGGGCTGCTAACCCTTTGAATGCTAGAGAAGTCTCTTAGCATTCAAGGGGTTAATTCTCCACTTAAAGGGATAGTAACAATTTGTATTCAATATTATTGATATGTTGTGTGGTTTATCCTCCTGAATAAAACAAGGCAACTCCCACTGCTGTGATGTGTTTTACCGAAAAGTTATTCTATCTCAGTCTTCAATTTTTTTTAGTTGCAGTACCTCAGTGGCCAGAAATGTTAAGGTGGCGCTATTGCTACACCATCCCATGGACCGCTCTGGTCAGTTGACCGTGATCCTCCTCTAGACTGTAAGCTCTCACCAGCAAGGGTCCCTCTGATCCTTATGTTTTCCACGTGGCACTTGTACTGTTTAAAATATCTGTGTGTGTCTATTCCTGCTGTGCAGCGCTGCGGAATTAGTTGGCGCTATAAAAATAAAGAATAATGTTAATAATGATCCTCCATAGGGTGGTGTGGCAACAGTGCTACTGTAACATTTCAGGCCACTGAGATACAATACCTAAAAAAATTCAATTTCATCTGCAATAACTTTTGACAAAAACATCTCTCCTCAGTGAGCGTTGCCTTGGTTTAATCGGAAAGAGAAACCATACTTCATGTATTTTTTTTTTTTCCTTATTCAGTATTACTGTCCCTTTAAATTGGTGTTTTTCATTCTTGTGGCTCAAGGCACCCCTGAGATGTGGAGTTTTCAGGGCACCCATACTGTTTTATAGGTCATTTCACAAGGACTTACTGAAGGTAACAGTGATGAAATGTATATTATTAGGTCTCTCAGTACGAATCCCCAGAAAGAGCAGATTGTGCATAATCATTTTTATAAATATACATTAGAAACTAACGTTACTGTCAAAGTCTTCATAAGAAAATGTGGGGCATGCTAAGCTAGTGTCCACGCACACTGGTTGGGAACCACGACTTTAACGCCTTAAAGGGATAGTAATGTTTCATAATAACAGCTGATCCAATTAATCTTTATAGTATTTGGGCCATGGAGAGTGTTATTTCAGCACTGTCAGAGTTGTAGTTCAGGAGTAATTGAATGATAAAGTATCCCCCTCCCGTCCCTTTTACCTAGTGTAAGCCCCCTCCCCTCAGATGTGGAATCTGGTCTCTTGACCGGACAGGTCACAACAAGGGACAATCTTCTTACTGTGATCATAAGGAAATACCTGCCCCCCCCCCCCCCCCGACAGGTTTTTCCTTATGATCACTGAAGATTGTCCGTCACTGTGATCCATCCGGACAGTATTGATATAACACTCTCCATGGTCTGTATACTATGAAGATTAATTGAAGCAGCTTTTATTGGGAAACATTACTATCCCTTTAATGAACTCGCAGTCTGGGGGCTCTAGAGGACCTGTTTTTGTTTTTTTTCAGCAATGCATTCTGGGATCTTGGAGAGGGCCTGTAGCTGGGCTGCAATTCCAGAATTCCATGACGTGCTAGGAACGTTACCGGTCCTTAACATACAGACAGGTGTGATGGTCCTGGCACATCACCTGTTGTTAAAGGGTTAACTCAATCTGAGTTTTTTGTTTGTTCACCAGAGTGTACAGTTTAGTTTGTACAGATTCCCTCCAGCTCCGTTTGGTACATTTGCCTAATGGTTAATAGAGGACTTGATTTATTTAATCTGGCTCGCTATTGTGTTTGTTTTCCGTCACTTCTGGCTTTCCTACTGTGGAAGAGTGATACATTGTATCTGTGTTGTATTCAAAGCAAAGCTGATAAAATACAGCCTCCCTCTAGTGGAGAGAAAGTGAATGTGCACTCTCCCAGGGCTCGGCTTCTAAATGTGTGATATGGGATTGATAGTGAATATAAAAAAACTTGCTTTTTCTTTTATTATTTATTATTATTATTATTATTATTATTATTGACAGCCTCCTTTTTGACTGTGTTCTGCAAGGTTATAATATGTAAAGTCAAATTGCCTGTACTTTTTTCTCATTTTATTTTTAATAGTCATCCATTTTATTTCTCCACTTTTACATCCCTGAGAGTGAGCTCACTGATTTTTATTTCCAGAGTCAGAGACTTTGAAAGCAAGGAGTGTAACATGGTGTTGCACTCTCCCTGCAGCACCGAGACCTCTGTATGATGTAGTGGAGGCAGACTATTTTTTACTGCAGAGATAGTGTTACATTGTATCACTGTTCCTGCTTTTTACAGTCCTTGACAGGAAGCTCTTTGAAAACAGAAATTCAGTGAGCTCCCTCTTCAGCCAAATAAATAAGTAAATAAACAAAAAATCTAAAACATGTTACATATATAAAAAATATTCTAGTGGTGCCCATGGAATTCCCCTTCGCTATATCACTAGGTATTAAAGGGATAGTAATACTATGATTTTAAAATGTCTAATATTGTAGCTATTAACTATAGACGTAGAATAGGCTACCTCCCATTTCTCAGAACTTTATAGTTTTTGAGATGTAGCATTTACCGCATTAACTGACGGAGGTTCTTCAGCAGAGCTGAAATCTCAACATTTAGGAAGAAATACTTCACTGGAACAGTCTACAAAGTCTGTCTGGTATGCAAGCACGCTTTGTAGATCGTTCCATTGATTTATTTCTTCATAAATGTCACGATTTCGGCTCTGCTGAAGAGCTCCCGTCGGTCCCGGGACCAGGATCTGCCTCTGTCAGCTGGAGCGCTGACATATGAGGGGGGGGGACTTTAAAGGGATAGTAATACTTCGTTTTAACTTTATTTTATTTTGTAGGCATTAAAAAACATGAAGAACGATATAAGTCTTATCTCTCAAACCTTTATGGTTTGAGAGATATTCACAAGCAAAGTTTCCCCTCCCCGCCCCTTTTACCTAGTGTAAGCCATCTCTTCTCAGATGTGGAATCCAGTCCATAGACCAGACAGATAACAGAAGGGGATAATCTTCTTCCTATGAGAACAATGAAAGCCCTGCCCCCCTTGACAAGTTTTTCAGGTTTTTCCCTTATCTTAATTGAAGATTGTCCCTCTCTGCAGTCTACCTGGGCACCTCCCTTCTGATCTGGCTGAACAGTGTTACATCAGTAAAAGGGGCGGGAGGGGGACACTTTGTCATTGAATTACTCTGGAACTACAACTCTGACAGAATTGATATAACACTCTCCAAATTCCAAATACTATAATGATTAATTAGAGCTGCTTTTATTATGAAACATTACTATCCCTTTAAATGCTACGAACGCAAAAACTATAACTTTTTGAGAAACTGGAAATAGCTTATTCTACTTCTGTAGTTAATAGCTACAATATTGGACATTTTAAAATCAAAGTATTACTATCCCTTTAAGAGGGGCATTGGGTGGCAGTACAGCTGCAAGTCCATGGCTGGGAATCTCGTTCATCGGTTTTGACAGGAGTTGGCCCCACTTCTGTCAAAAATCATTCCCCTGTGGCGATTTACTGGTTGTGGGCGATCTCTGCCACCCTGCCGTCCTGAGAAAGGGGCAGAGCGCAAACCAGAAACTGTCAGTGAGTTGGTGAAGGAAAGCCTTGTAGGTAGAAAAGATTCACCCAGTTCAAAACCAGGGACGTGCACGGACATTTTGGGGGGCAGGGGCTCAAATGAAAAAAAAGGGCACTTCTCATAATTATTTTTTCAAAATACATATTTAAAAAAAGGGCACTTTGGACAAAAAGGGCAGGTGCTCAGGCCCCCCTTGGTGTCTATGTGTGCACGTGCCTGTTCAAAACGCTTTGAAAAATGCATTCTTATCACATTCAAATGTCATATTTTTTTGTCGTTTTATATGCGATTATGGTGCATTAAACAAAACACAGGTGTGAGCTAAGCCTAAAAAAGGCACGTTTTGCTTATATTAAAGATTAATACAATATCACTGTTATAGAAGCTAAGCCCTGGCAGAGTGCACGTTACCCTTTTCTCCACTAGAGGGGAGTACAGAGCACAGAAGAGTAAATGAGCAGGCTGTCGGTATATCTGTATTCATATTAGCATGGAAGCTGTAGCACTGCTGGAATAACAGGCCTGTATGAAGTGCTCACCCAGAGATCTGATAATCTTACCGAGTGCCTCATACCACACAGCAGAACACTGCATCCTGCACTAGTACATAATACATTGGGAACTGTAGTTTTAACACTTTGAGTGCCAGAAGGGGTCTGTCCGTTAAGAGAGTTCTGCCACAGCCTGCTCTGCTTACTGGACGTGTCCTACTCTGAAAGCACGAGTGTGCGTGTGCACGAGCATGTGTTATCGAAGATAGTAACATCTTGTCTTTATCCCGCTGGTACAGAGGTGTCTTGTCTTTATCCCGCTGATACAGAGGTGTAGAACGCGGTCTTGTCTTTATCCCACTGATACAGAGGTGTAGAACGCAGTCTTGTCTTTATCCCACTGATACAGAGGTGTAGAACGCAGTCTTTTCTTTATCCCACTGATACAGAGGTGTAGAACACGGTCTTGTCTTTATCCCACTGATACAGAGGTGTAGAACGCGGTCTTGTCTTTATCCCACTGATACAGAGGTGTAGAACACAGTCTTGTCTTTATCCCACTGATACAGAGGTGTAGAACGCGGTCTTGTCTTTATCCCACTGATACAGAGGTGTAGAACGCAGTCTTGTCTTTATCCCACTGATACAGAGGTGTAGAACGCAGTCTTGTCTTTATCCCACTGATACAGAGGTGTAGAACGCGGTCTTGTCTTTATCCCACTGATACAGAGGTGTAGAACGCAGTCTTGTCTTTATCCCACTGATACAGAGGTGTAGAACGCGGTCTTGTCTTTATCCCACTGATACAGAGGTGTAGAACGCGGTCTTGTCTTTATCCCACTGATACAGAGGTGTAGAACGCAGTCTTGTCTTTATCCCACTGGTACAGAGGTGTAGAACGCAGTCTTGTCTTTATCCCACTGATACAGAGGTGTAGAACGCAGTCTTGTCTTTATCCCACTGATACAGAGGTGTAGAACGCAGTCTTGTCTTTATCCCACTGATACAGAGGTGTAGAACACAGTCTTGTCTTTATCCCACTGATACAGAGGTGTAGAACGCGGTCTTGTCTTTATCCCACTGATACAGAGGTGTAGAACGCAGTCTTGTCTTTATCCCACTGATGATAGAGGTGTAGAACGCGGTCTTGTCTTTATCCCACTGATGATACAGAGGTGTAGAACGCAGTCTTGTCTTTATCCCACTGATACAGAGGTGTAGAACGCGGTCTTGTCTTTATCCCACTGATGATACAGAGGTGTAGAACGCAGTCTTGTCTTTATCCCACTGATACAGAGGTGTAGAACGCGGTCTTGTCTTTATCCCACTGATGATACAGAGGTGTAGAACACAGTCTTGTCTTTATCCCACTGATGATAGAGGTGTAGAACGTGGTCTTGTCTTTATCCCACTGATGATACAGAGGTGTAGAACGCAGTCTTGTCTTTATCCCACTGATACAGAGGTGTAGAACGCAGTCTTGTCTTTATCCCGCTGATACAGAGGTGTAGAACGCAGTCTTGTCTTTATCCCACTGATACAGAGGTGTAGAACGCAGTCTTGTCTTTATCCCACTGATACAGAGGTGTAGAACACAGTCTTGTCTTTATCCCACTGATACAGAGGTGTAGAACGCAGTCTTGTCTTTATCCCACTGATACAGAGGTGTAGAACGCGGTCTTGTCTTTATCCCGCTGATACAGAGGTGTAGAACGCAGTCTTGTCTTTATCCCACTGATACAGAGGTGTAGAACGCGGTCTTGTCTTTATCCCGCTGATACAGAGGTGTAGAACGCAGTCTTGTCTTTATCCCACTGATACAGAGGTGTAGAACACGGTCTTGTCTTTATCCCACTGATACAGAGGTGTAGAACGCGGTCTTGTCTTTATCCCACTGATGATAGAGGTGTAGAACACGGTCTTGTCTTTATCCCACTGATACAGAGGTGTAGAACACAGTCTTGTCTTTATCCCACTGATACAGAGGTGTAGAACGCGGTCTTGTCTTTATCCCACTGATACAGAGGTGTATAACGCGGTCTTGTCTTTATCCCACTGATACAGAGGTGTAGAACACAGTCTTGTCTTTATCCCACTGATACAGAGGTGTAGAACGCAGTCTTGTCTTTATCCCACTGATACAGATGTGTAGAACGCGGTCTTGTCTTTATCCCACTGATACAGAGGTGTAGAACGCGGTCTTGTCTTTATCCCACTGATACAGAGGTGTAGAACACAGTCTTGTCTTTATCCCACTGATACAGAGGTGTAGAACGCAGTCTTGTCTTTATCCCACTGATACAGATGTGTAGAACGCGGTCTTGTCTTTATCCCACTGGTACAGAGGTGTAGAACGCAGTCTTGTCTTTATCCCACTGATACAGAGGTGTAGAACACAGTCTTGTCTTTATCCCACTGATACAGAGGTGTAGAACGCAGTCTTGTCTTTATCCCACTGATACAGAGGTGTAGAACGCAGTCTTGTCTTTATCCCACTGATACAGAGGTGTAGAACGCGGTCTTGTCTTTATCCCACTGGTACAGAGGTGTAGAACGCAGTCTTGTCTTTATCCCACTGGTACAGAGGTGTAGAACGAGGTCTTGTCTTTATCCCACTGATACAGAGGTGTAGAACGCAGTCTTGTCTTTATCCCACTGATACAGAGGTGTAGAACACAGTCTTGTCTTTATCCCACTGATACAGAGGTGTAGAACGCAGTCTTGTCTTTATCCCACTGATACAGAGGTGTAGAACGCAGTCTTTATCCCACTGATACAGAGGTGTAGAACGCAGTCTTTATCCCACTGATACAGAGGTGTAGAACGCGGTCTTGTCTTTATTCCTACATAAAGGAGCATGTGTGGGACCTAAAGGCTTACAGGTTACCATCTTCGATGCTGCATTAACCCAATGAGTGCCACAGAAGTATGCAATGCATTGGACTCCTTTCTGGCACTCATAGGGTTAATCCTCTGAGTGCCAGAGGCCTCTGGCACTCAGTGTTAAGGCTTACAGGATACCATCTTGGACACTACACCGGCACCTTCAGGATGGTTAGACTTGGCCACTGTACTAGCCGATTGTGCAATATCAGGAATTCTTTTTACGTGTGCAATGCCAGATAGAACGACCCAGCTGTAAAACACTGGAGCGTCTGCATATAGGAGATTACCAACGCTCTTCCAGAACCACCCAACTCTTTATTAAGTTCCATTTCAACCCTTTGAATGCCAGCGGAGTATCCAACAGGATTGAGACCCCTCTGGCACTCAAAGGGTTAAGATTTCCGTGGCTTGGATATATCTAAGAGCAAAAAGTCCTGTCTGTCCATGCGTTGAACGCAGACAACAAACAACAAATAAAAATGTCATCCGTTTTGACTACAGAAACATTTACATCATTAAGGATTCAGATCGAGACCTACAAACGCTTTTATGTAATGTTGTCTGAGCAAACTGGGGGGAATGGGACAAAGGTTATATTATGTCTCTGTTGTATTTGTGAGGAATGCTCAGAATAATGAGCGGATAATGACTCTGTAATATCTCTTCGCAGAGGCAAGTGCAACATCTCCCACTTCTCCGACATCTTTGCTGCCCGGGAGTTTAAGGCACGGATAGATTCCTTCTTCTACATTCTGGGCTACAACCCAGAGACAAGGTAAGCCTGCCCGACAGACTGGCTTTTATCTCCGGAGTTCATGATTCACCAGATGGCTGGATGTTGGGCGAGTAATAATGCTGTTATTTACGTTTGGGCTGTAAATGTTTGTTTGCCTTCACACACTACCTGACTGCTAGAAAATTAAGTGTTTTTCAGAGAGTGGTGGGAGGCACTGAAATGGTCAGTCGAGCTTAAAGTTGACCTGTCACCATAATTCAAGTCTGCATATTTGAAAACTACATTAAAAACTGTCTATATGTCACGTTAACCAAAAGACCAGCAAATGTACAGTTAAGGAGATATTGACGCTTTTTGCAGTATGCTAATGTATGCTAATTGTGATTATATATGCAGTACCAGTGAAGTTTCACATGCTATTGAAGCCTTTCAATGACATGTCATATGCTAATGAATCTTTCGTCGATGTTCCATATGCTAATGAAGCTCTGTGCATTTCCAGGTAATGGTCACTTTTCCCAGAAATAAGTGTGATTATCACCTAAACTAGACATCCGCTGGACCTTGGGTTAACATGACTCATAGGCGGTTTTGAACGAAGCTTCCAAATATTAGGGTTGCACCGATACCGATACTGGTATCGGTATCGGTGCCGATACCAGCATTTGCGCGAGTACTTGTACTCGCGCAAATGCGGCCGATGCCAGCACCGATACCCTGTGTCAGGGTCGGTGCTGCAGTGAGGGAACCGGGGAGCTGCTCACAATGCTCCCCGGTTGCCTCTCTCCCTCAAGTAGCGTCTGAGCGTTGCCGCGGGTTACCATGGCAACGCTCTGACGCTGACTTCTGCCGGGGCTCGCGAGAGAACAGCGAGCACCCGGCAGAGGAGAGTATGGGAGGCTGGATGGGAGCAGGTGGTGAGAGGCAAAGAGGGGTGCCAAGAGGGAGAAAAAAGGGGAAAAAAAAAAAGGCAAAAGGAGTAAAGATCAGGAGGCAAAAGGAGGGGAACTAAGAAAAGGCAAAAAAGAGGGGGGATCAGGAGAGAGCAAGAGAGGCAAAAGAGTGGGATCAAGAGTCAAGGAGGGGGACAAAGGGGGATCAAAAGGAAGAGAAAAAGCCAAGGCAAAAGCTGAAGAGGGGGAGAATGAAGTAAAAGGTAGGAATCAAGAGGGGGAGAAAGAGGCAAAAGGGGACAGTCAAGAGGTGGTGTGTGTGTGTATATTATATATATATATATATATATATATATATATATATATATATATATAATATAATATTATATTTCAAGTACTCACCAATACTTTTTTGAGGTAATTTGCCAGTAATTGGTAATTGGTATCGGCGAGTACTTGAAAAAAGTATCGGTACTTGTACTCGGTCTTAAAAAAGTGGTATCGGTGCATCTCTACCAAATATGTAAACTAAATTCAAGGTGACAGGTCCACTTTAACCCTTTGAGTGCCAGAGTGGTATCCAACATATTGGCACTCTGGAACTCAATGGGTTATTAAAAGAGAACTTTCACCTTTACAAATGTTCTTCTCATCGTAATTTTCCTGTTGAGTTCATCTGTAAGAAGTGTGTTTTTTAAATTATGTAATGCAGGATATCCTAAGATTTAACATTTTAAGAATAAGCCGGTCACATGGATTCAGGACAGGCAGTGGTACAACTCTGAAGCGCGCAGCCTGTCAGTCTTAGTCTTTTCCCCTACCCAACTAGCGCCTCTTTCTCACCTCCGATGACGGGGGATTCCTCCACATGAGCTGGAGAGCTCTTGCCTATGAGAGAGCTCCAACTCACATGGAGGAAGCCTCCGTCATTGGAGGACGTGAGAACGAGGCTCTACTGGGGAGGAGATGGAGATTGACAAGCTGTGGGACAGAGCTGTACTGCAGCCCATCCTGAACCCATGTGACCAGCTTATTTTTAAAGGGAACATTCACCTCTTAAAAAGTTTTTACCATATGTTTAGTTATTAATGTTGTATTAAGAAACTTTTTTTAATTAACATACTTTTAAAGAGGTTTAATCTTCAAGCTGTGCACTTCAGCATAATGCGGCACACTGAATCTTCGGCGCAGCTCTTCAGGGCTTCCCAGTGCTACTTAATTCTCCTCCCACCTCCCTCCCAGCTGCCCCAGGGAAGGCGTTTACTATTCCCTTCGGTGTGGTGAGAATCACTTCTATAGTTACAACAAGGTCCGTGGGGCAGCTGGGAAGGAGGTGGGAGGAGAATTAAGAACACTGGGAAGCCCTGAAGAGCTGTGCCAAAGATTCCTCGTGCTGCATAATGCTGAAGTCCACAGCTTGAAGATTAAAGGAGCAGTAAACTTTTTTTATGAAAAAATATACATTGTAGGGATTTTCCTATTGAGTAAAATAAGGCTACTTCCACTGCTGAGAGATTTATATTTCCAGAGTTATTACAGTTTAAACCCATGTTTTTTTTTTTGTGTTTGTTTTTTTTACATTAGCAGTGCCCTCTAGTGGTCAAATTCTAATTAGTTTTCCCGTTAGATTCTAATGGAGAGGAAAGTCAGAGACCTACAGTTCTCCATAGAAAGTGATAGAAACTGCTGAGTCACTTCCTGTCAGAACTATCAGGAAGTAAACACAGTAAATTCACTTCCTGTCAGTTAGATCTATCAGGAAGTAAACACAGTAAATTCACTTCCTGTCAGTTAGATCTATCAGGAAGTAAACACAGTAAATTCACTTCCTGATTATTTAAACTGCTATAAATTTTGAATAAAACATCTGACAGTGATGGGAGTGACCTTGTTTTATTCAGCAGGAAATGCTCTATAAAATGTGTTTTCAAAAAAAAAGTTTACTGCTCCTATAAATATCTTTAAAGTACGTTAATAAAAAAAACAAAAAAAAACACATCTCCTAATATGACTTTAATAACTAAACATGTGGTAAAAACTTTTTAAGAGGTGAATGTTCCCCTTCAGAATGTTAAATCTCGGAATATCCTACATTTAAATAAAACAAACAAACAAAAAAAAAAACAACTTATTACAGATGAACTCAATAGGAACATTATGACGAGGAGAACTTTTAAGGAAGCGAGAGTTCCTCTTTAATATATGTTTCAGCTGATGGCAAACGCCTGAGAACAGAACGAGACCCCCAAATCATAGAACCAAACCCAGCCAGTGTGACTGTGTAACGCTCTGCAGCACCCCTCTCTCCTCTCGCTTATCTCGCCCTCACTCTTCCTCCCACAGTCTACCTCTCTCTCAGTCAAAATGTTAGGGCGCACAGTGTTGGGCCTCGGGGGGGGGGGGGGGGTGCCAGTAGATAGGATTTTTCAAGAGATCCCTCTTACCTCTTTGAATGCCAGAGGGGAGCACAACGTATTGCTTTTTAACGTGTTGCACGCCCCTCTGACACTCCAAGGGTTAGTCATAGGTGAGCGATCAGCGACTCAGTCATTTCTGAAATCCTGAAAACCTGACCTGTTGATGTGTCTCCCCCAAAAGGACTGCATTGGAGAGTTGCCGGCCTTGTGTGGAGCAAACCAACTTCACTCTAGGGGGCAGTATACACATTCCCATTGAGTTAACTGAATTCTAGAGAGGTTTCCAAAGAATTGTTTTGTAATGCATTGGAGGCCTTTTTAGCATGCACAGGGTTAAAATAGCCTTTAACCCTTTGAGTGCCAGAGTGGTATGCAACGCATTGCTTTTCAATGCGTTGCATACCCCTCTGGCACTCAAAGGGTTACATCAATGGGAATGTGATGAGTTTTTATTTGTCCCCTATACTGCAATTGAAGTGCCCCAGAATTGCTCCAATTTTATTTCACTCTTAACTCTGAGTGCCAGAGGGGAACGCAACGCATAGCTTTGACACTCAAAGGGTTAAGATGCGCTGTTCCGAGATTACTTGTCTTGGTTCGTCCGCAGCAAATGTTGTTTAGAAAAATATTTATTGACGTTTCATTGCAAAAAAAAGAAAAGGCGTGTCTATCCAGACCAATTGTCTTACGCACAGAGAAAAGTCTGGAGCAATCCATTTGTGTCTTGGGGGACAAATGAAATGTCCCATTGATTAAGGGATAGTAATGTTTCACAATAAAATCAGCTCCAATTAATCTTCATAGTATTTGGGCCATGGAGAGTGTTATTTCAATACTGTCAGAGTTGTAGTACAAGAGTAATTGAATGATAAAGTATCCCCCTCCCGCCCCTTTACTGATGTAACACTGCTCACCTCAGAGCAGCAAGACTGTCCGGATGGATTGTAGAGAGGGACAATCTTCAGTGAGCATAAGGGAAAAACCTGCCAGGGGGGGCAGGGTTTTCCTTATGATCACAGTAAGAAGATTGTCCCTTGCTGTAAGCTGTCTGGTCAAGTGACCAGATTCCACATCTGAGGTGAGCAGTGTTACACTAGGTAAAAGGGGCGGGAGGGGGGATACTTTATCATTCAATTACTCTTGTACTACAACTCTGACAGTAATGAAATAACACTCTACATGGCCCAAATACTATGAAGATTAATGGGAGCTTCTGTTTTGTGTGAAACATTACTATCACTTTAAATACACATTTTAATCTCTTGAATGCTAGAAAGCTCTCAAGCGCACTGCAAAGCAATACGTTGAAAACCGTTAACATTGAAGGGGTTAAAAGCTGTATTTAATCAATTGGTAGTTATTTTTTTTTCTATGATGTCTTTGGTTCACCCTCAGAATGTCTCTTTAAGCAATCAACCTCTGTGGTAACCCTTTGAGTGGCAGAGAGGTATAGAACGTATTGCATTACAATGCGTTGGATACATCTCTCTGGCACTCAAATGGTTAATAGGTTTTCTCGTTATATCTTTTCGAATTAAAGGCATAGTAATAGCGCTATACAAGTTGAGCTCGTTATATACAATTTTTTGAACTTTTTGCAGAATATATAATAGTTACTTTTCTGTAGCTCAACCACTATCTTTGCTTAAAAGATCCCGCTCCCTCCCCTTCTGGCCGTGTCACTGATCTGCTCTTGCAGGTCAGGATGGAGAAAGGCAAGGGACAAACTTCATTAAGTATATGTTTTCCTTATACTTTAAGAGATAGCATTGCTTAAATTTCGCTAATTTTAAAATTGTAGACAATAAAAATATGAATAGAATGATATATGTCCCATCTCTTGTATAGTTTGAGAGAGCGAAGCATCTAAAGTTCCCGTTTCAAAAGAAATCTGCCCTCTAGCCGAGAGAAGCAGAGCCTGGTCCCGGGACCAGCCAGCGGCTCTTCAGCAGAGCCGAAATAGCTCGACATAGAAATAAATACTTCATTGGACGGTCTACAAAGTGTTCTTGGTTTGCAAGCACACTTTGTAGACGTTCCAATGAAGTATTTATTTCTATATCGCTGTATTTCGGCTCTGCTGAAGAGCCGCTGGCTGGTCCCAGGACCAGACTCTGCTTCTCTCAGCTAGAGGGCAGACTTCTTGTGAAAAGGGGACTTTACATGCTTCTCTCTCTCAAACTATACAAGTTCGAGAGATGGGACATACCTCATTCTGTTCTTATTTTTAAGTTCTACTATATTGAAATTAGTTAAATTTAACCAATACTATCCCTTTAATGACTGAAGTTTGTCGATTGATGAGTCTGTTTGGTCCCACGACCGGACTTTACATTCAGTGGGAGGCGGCCAGAAGGGTCGGGAGGGGATTTTTTTTTTCTTTTTTTTTCTTTTTTTTTTTAAGCTAAGATAGAGGTTTAAGTACAGAAAAATGAATATTATATATAGTGTAAAATGTTCCAAAAATTGTATGTAAAAATCGTAGCTCAACTTTATTGTGCTAGTACTATCCCTTTAAAGCACTGATTGCGTATAGTCAAAGCATTTTGATGCCCTCTTACGTGAAATGTTCATGGAAAGACCAAGGGATTGTGAATAAGGCCTTTGGACAGCATATCAATAGCAGAAATTATTACTGCAGGAAAGGGCTGGGCTGTTTGCAATTCCAATTCTTTTTGAAGTGTATAGTTTTTGTTCTGAAACCAGAAAACCATGACTGATCCAAGTGGTTATTGCTGTGAGGACCCTTAAACGGACAGTAATGTCCCAGAAAAAATATTTATCATTTGGTAGTGCTTAAAAAGTTGAAATAATTGTAAAAAAAAAAAAAAAAAAAAAAAAACACCCCTCTCTCAAGCCGCTACGTCAGCACTGTCCGGGGACCAACTGGCAGCTCTGCAGCAGAGCCGCAATCTCGTTAATTTAAAAAGAATGACTTCATTGGAAAGGTCTACAAAGTGTGCCTGGTTTGCAAGCACACTTTGTAGACCATTCCAATGAAGTTATTAGTTTTAAATAACGCTGTTGCAGCTCTACTGAAGAGCCTCCTCTTGTCGGCGGACACGGGTCTCCTGCTGTCAGCTGTAAAGCTGACAGCAGGAAACGTCAAGCTTTCACAGTGAATATCTCTCAAACCACAGCGGTTTGAGAGAGAGTGTTTTTTGCATTCAAGCACTACAAAATAATTTTTTTTTCTGGGACTTTACTGTCCCTTTAAGACGTCACTGATGTTCTTTTCCAGGATCCTTGTTTGTCGTGCAAGTGCTTTTCTCTTGAATTTACTCTTAATTTGCTCAACAAAAGAACTTACCTAGGCAGGTGTCCTTCATACATCAGTTTGTTTTGTTCTAATTACTGTTTGGTTTTGTGTCTCTGCATTTGAGCTATGCTGTAGTCTGTAGCTGATCACAGACATTTTACCATCTAGAGAATGTTTGCATGACCTTTTGGAAACATGAACAGGGCTGGCTAAAGCCACAGAGTTCTTCATTCATGGTTTTTAAACTAATTTCCCTGTTTAGTTATAGACATCTGAGTTCCAGTGCAAAAAAAGCAGTAATGTATATGACTACTGTGGATGACATCTTTATGCACTTTGTTTTACAAAAAATGGACATCTGCGTATATGTTGTCGTTTTAAACCCTTTGAGTGCCAGAGGGGTACGCAACGCATTGCACCGCAGGGTGTAGAAATGAATGTTTGTGTTGTTTGCCAAAAGTTAATTTTATATTTTACCAATATTTAAAGGGATATTAATGGTTAATTTTAAGTTGATTTAATATTGTAGACTTTAAAAAAAGATTAACATCTATGTAAGTCTTATCTCTCAGACCTTTATGGTTTGAGAGATATAACTTGCTAAAGTTACCTTTTCCTGGCTGTTTTACTCAAGTCTGCCATCTAGCTGACAGCTGCAGATTCCGGTCATTTAACCAGACAGAGGCTCTTCAGCAGAGCTGAAATCACGCTATTTAGAAATAAATACTTCATTGGAACAGTCTACAAAGTGTGATTGCAAGCCAGGCACACTTTGTAGACCGTTCCAAATTAAGTATTTATCTTTAGATATTGTTATATCGACACTGCTGAAGAGCCACATTTGGTTAAGCGACCAGAATCTGCTTCTGACAGCTGTACAGCTCGTCAAGCAGAAAGGGGAGGGACCTGAGAACTTAATTCTCCTATATCTCTCAAACCATAACGGTTTTAGAGATACGAATAAGCGCAAGTACTCCCTTTTAATTGTATCTACCATATAGTTAATACTTTTTTTCTGACATTACTGTCCCTTTAAAATCTACCTTTGTGTTGTCCTGGCCATTTTCCTCTAAAATAAATGGCTCATGACAAATAACTGTGTTTGTTTTGGTGGAACGCTAATGTCCTACACAGGTACCTCTCCCTGCTTCGTTAGAAAATGAGCTCTGTGTGCGGGTTCTGCCTACATTCCTTCATAGCGCTGTGTGGGGTACTGTTAGCCCAACATAGAATCTAACATAAGGTACTAGACTGGAGGATTTTAGAAATTCTTGTGTCCCCTCTGGTGCAGTTGGTCCGCTGCAAAATTCTAATGGCTAACTGTAGACTCAAGTGGGAAACATTGGAATTGAACTGTGTTTGAAATGATGCAGGCCGGCAATGTTAAAGGGTTAGTATTGTCTCATTTTCATAAAATGTAATCTTGTATTAAAAAAAAAAACTAAATTAAACCATCTCATTCCTATCTCTCAAACCTTTATGGTTTGAGAGATATTAGCCACTAAAGTTCCCTAATCCTTCCCCTTTCCCTGACGTCAGAGCTCTATCTGACTGCAGAGGTATCCAGTCCCAGGACAGTCAGAGGCTCTTCAGCAGAGCAGAGATCGAGAGACATAAAAAGACTTACTTCACTTCAACGGTCTACAAAGTGTGCTTGCGAACCAGGCACATTTTGTAGACCGTTCCAGTGAAGTAATTCTTTTTATGTCTCTCGATCTCGACTCTGCTGAAGAGCCTCAGACTGTCCCGGGACTGGATTCCCCTGCTATCAGCTAGAGCGCTGACGTCAGGGAAAGGGGTTGGGACTACGATGATCTCTCAAACCGTAAAACTTTGAGAGAGAGGACTGAGAGTTGCTTAGTTTTTTAATAGCTACAAGATTCAGTTTCATGAAAATGAGGCAATTCTATCCCTTTAAAGAGAGAGTATTACTTAACCATTTTTACTGCCCGAGGGGTACTCAATGCGTTACTTCGCTGGCAAACAAAGGGTTAAAATCAAAAGTGTACAGTTTATACACTTGAGTACCACATGGTAACTCCAGCTGCTGAAAGGTGTTTTATTCAAAAATTATTACAGCTCAAATGTGAATTTTTTTATGTGCAGTATCACAGTGGCCTGGAATTGTACAGTGGCGCTGTTGCTACACCATCCTATGGAGATTTATGGCCAACTGACTAGATCTGTCCATAGGATGGTGTAGCAACAGCGCCACTGTACAATTTCAGATAACTGTGATACTGCATCTAAAAAAAAATTCACATTTGAGCTGTAATTTTTGATTAAAACACTTTTCAGCAGTGCACGTATACCCTTGTTTTACTCTGGGGATAAACCCTATAACATATACAATATTTACTTAACCTTTTGAGTGCCAGAGGGGTATGCAACGCATTGCAAATCAATGCGTTGCGTATCCCTCTGGCAATCAAAGGGTTAAATATAAGGAGAGGCATTTTGGCCTGGATAAGTTACTTTGCCGTATATTCGGGGTCCTGCCAGATTGGAAGAAAATCCCATCCAGTTGGCAGTCCAGACGTCTCCCTCCCTCTACCTTTAATGCTGTATACTGTGCCCAGCAGTCGTCTTGAAGTGTGCCAGCCCCACGCTGATGACTCAGGTCCTTCCATTACCTTTCTATCATTGTATGTGCAGTCTGTGCATTGATTGGTTCTTCCAGGACCTATAATTTGTCGTGCGTCATCCGCACACTTGAAGAAGACCCCCGAGCGCTTTATAGAGCATGAAAGTAGCAGTAAACTTTTTTGAAAAGATGTATGTTTTGTAGGGTGTTTCCTGTTGAGTAAAAAAAAGGATACCCCCACTTCTGAGAGATGCGTATTTGCATTTACAGTTTAACCCCTTAAGGACCCGCGCACGCGCGGCTGGCACTTGAGGACCACGGGGCTTTTTTTTTTTTTTGCTTTTTTTTTTTTTTTTTGCTTTTTTTTTTTTTAAACTTCCGGTTCAGGGCCGCTCCGGGAGCCCTGAACTCCATGCCGTGCCAGGAACGTCACTGGTCCTTAAGTGCCGCACCGCCTTGAAGGTCCTGGCACGTCAGTGGTGCTTAAGGGGTTAAACACGTTTTTCTTTTGTGTGTTTTTTTTTGTTACATAAGCAATATTTTTGGTCCCTGTATTTATATGCTTGCCATTTCAGGCTGCCAGCTTACCCCCAGCACCTAGAAACAGGGCCAGTGCTGACTGGTTCTCATTCACAGTCTGCAGTTTGATTGGTCCTTCCTGCCAGGCTGCAACTTTAAAAGGCTAAAGATTAGCCACTCATGGGCTTGGATACTGTCCTCCCCCCTCTTACAACTTTACCCCTTTGAGTGCCAGAGGGGTACGCAACACTTTGCTTTGCAATGCGTTGTGTACCTCTCTGGCACTCAAAGGGGTGTGGGGTATAAACAGTGTTTGTTACATAGTATTTTAGGGGGGTTCTGATGCCTTTTGAGGGTAGTCTTAGGTGAGTGAAACATTGTCCGTTGCTTTTCTTGGGTGGGTGCTGTGTGCCACCACTGGGGTTGGAGGGGGGCGGGTTACAATCTGCCTCTAATGGTTGGGGAGCAGTGCTTGCTAGGCAGGGTGAGACGTACGGGGATGGTGTTGTTACATTTATATCTGCATATGTTGAGTGGGAGGTAATGGGGTGCATGTTGGTGTGCTCCCACTATACCTTGCCCACAATTCTTTACACTGTATTTCTCATGTACTGAGAGAATCTTGTATTGGTCTAAAGTGATGATATCCTGGTCTCATGCAGTGGTACATTGCACATTATGGGAAAGATGTACTAAGTGGAGAGAAGTTTCCAGTTCTAATGCAGCTCTAGGAAGCCACATCTTTTGGAGAGAGAGGGAAGCTTTTCAGTAAATAAGCTCCACAGAGTAATATAGGAATTTGAGGGATTTTCACTTGCTTTTTTTTACATGTTGTAGTGCCCTTCTGGTCTGGTGTTTTAATTTGTATTGCTGTGCTGGTCTCCTATAAAAATGATGGTCCCATTTAATGCTTTTGGTTTCTTGCCTTGGTATGTTATCCTGCTGGTCTCATATACTGCTGGTTTGTTGGTGTGTTGTCCTCCTGTTCTCATGTGATGCTGCTGGATTGTTGTGTTGGTGTATTGCCCTGCTGGTCTCATGTAATGCTGCTGGATTGTTGGTGTATTGCCCTGCTGGTCTCATGTAATACTGCTGGATTGTTGTGTTGGTGTATTGCCCAGCTGATCTCATGTGATGCTGCTGGATTGTTGTGTTGGTGTATTGTGATTCTGCTGGATTGTTATGTTGGTGTGTTGTTCTGCTGGTGTATCACGTATTTATCCTTTGAGTGCCAGAGAGGTAATCAACACATTGAAAAGCAATGCATTGAATGACTCTCTGGCACTCAAAGGGTTAGTCTAAATTGCTGTGCTGCTCTTTTATAAAATGCTGGTCTCGTGATTAAGCTGGTTGCTTCTGTTGGTATATTGTCCTGCTGGTCTCATGTAGTCTGCTGCTTGACTTGTGTTCTGCTGCTGTTATGTGATATTATAGTTAGTCTCATATTTCCTTCCTTATTGAGTAATAGTAACCCTTTGAGTGCCAGAGCGGTATGTGCAATGCATTGCGTACCCCTCTGGCACTCTTAAGGGTTAATACTGGCAGAGGTAGATTCCTAAGATAGGGTTTGTGTGTGTGTGTGTGTGTGTGTGTGTGTGTGTGTGTATATATATATATATATATATATATATATATATATATATATATATATATATATATATATATATATATATATATATATATGGAAAAAGTGGAGCAAGGCAACTCCATCATAGGAGACAAATGCAAATTCACCTTGATCACTTGAGGTTAGACATCTATGGCATTGAAGGGGTTAAAAGCCCAGTCCCATTCCATGGACATTTTAGTACTTTACAATTTGCCTTTTAGAGTTCAGTTTATTTGATTTCTAGCTTTCAAATGAGTTAAAAGTCCCATTATAGTCACTGAGAATTTTTATTTTCTCCCTAACCGTGTGGTTGGTTTGCTGTTTAGCATTCCAGGGGTTAAAGAAGCCATTTCATTTCCAGGGAATTTGACAAATCTTTATTTGCACTCTTACATTGCAGTTGGTTTGCCCTCTGGTATAGGAGGGGTTAAAGGGATGGTAACACTTAATATGCAAAAAATGCATTTTGTAGTGTGTTTCCTCCTGAGTAAAACTCCCATTGCTGAGATGTGTTTTATTCAAAAATTATTGCAGCTCAAAATTTTTTTAGGTGCAATATCACAGTGGCCTGAAATGTCAGTGGTGCTGTTGCTACACCATCCTATGGAGGTTTATGATTAAATGAACAGAGCTGTCCATTGGATGGTGTAGTAACAGCGCCACTGTAACATTTCAGTACATTGAGATAGTGCCCCTAAAAAAAAAAAAAAAAAAAAAATCAAGTTTTAGCTGCAATAACTTTTGAATAAAACACTTCTCAGCAGAGGGAGTTCCATTGTTTTAGTCATGAGGCTAAATCCTATAATAGATATTTGCATTTTAAGAGTTAGTATCCCTTTAAAAGCCCTAAATAAGAATCAGGGGCATTTTAGAGACCAAATACACACACACTGTATTTGGTTTACCGTGTAGTGTTTAAAGGGTTACAAATAAACACATTCCTTTAAACCGATGGCGATTTTCTTCCCTAAAGTTCTATATTTTGGCTTTGTACATAGGGATCCAGGAATGCTCTACTTTACTTTTAACTTTCAGTGCCAGAGGGGTACCAAACACGTTGCTTTGCCTTTTATACACATGAATCCAGTATTGGTGCACTTTGCCTTTTATACATGAGTCCAGAATTGGTGCACTTTGCCTTTTATACATGAGAGTCCAGAATTGGTGCACTTTGCCTTTTATACATGTTAATCCAGAATTGCTGCACTTTGTCTTGTATACATGAGAATCCAGAATTGCTGCACTTTGCCTTTTATACATGAGAGTCCAGAATTGGTGCACTTTGCCTTTTATACATGTGAATCCAGAATTGCTGCACTTTGTCTTTTATACATGAGAGTCCAGAATTGCTGCACTTTGTCTTTTATACACGAGAATCCAGAATTGCTGCACTTTGTCTTGTATACACGAGAATCCAGAATTGCTGCACTTTGTCTTGTATACACGAGAATCCAGAATTGCTGCACTTTGTCTTGTATACATGTGAATCCAGAATGGCTGCACTTTGTATAAATAGACCCTGCAGGTCCTGAGCTGTGCACACAAGTCTGTGTAGCTGTCATTCCCATTGAAGTCCCAGCAGGCTGCAGCACTGGAATCTCTGAGCATCGTTAGTCAGAGAGACCCTGGCTGGGGCCCCTGTTCCTCTTCCCTCGCACACACACATACACACATACACACACAAGCAGTTAGTGTGCCAGGGAGAGGCGCTAGCGGAGGCTGTGTACTCTGCTTTATTTACGGAAACAGCAGGGTTGAGATTGATTGCGTTGTAGGGAAGGTCTGTGGCTAAGACGAGGAAGGAGGGGTGGTGGGGGGGCTGGTGTAGGGCTGGAGGGGGGGAGTGGACGAGAATCAAACAGGAGGGGGGGTCACAGCACATGCTCAGTGGCTGTAGTCTGAGGGGGGAAGTTTTCAGCGCTGTGCGTGGAGGCTGAGGTCATAGCACAAGCTCAGTGCAAGCTCTCTGAGGTCTCTGACTGCATGTGCCACCATTTTGAGTAGTTAGAGTAAGAAAAAGGGGAGAGTTTGGAGCAGGGACTGCAGGCTGACGGATCCAGGCAGAGCCAGCAGCACTCTTTGCTAGTGATGGATGACCTGTTCAGCTCCTGCAGGTAGGAACTGACATCTGGCCTCCCGCACTGCAAGCTTTTTGACATACGTCCCCCTGGACTATACACATATATTATTTTTTTTTTCTCCCTTCCTGTTTTATTAATATTGCATGTTGCTGCGAAGCCGTGAGTCGTATCTGCTGCAGCCGTTTTGCATGCTTACCTGTCAGCTGCACGGAACCCCGCCAGGTATGCTTAGAACCGTGCGACTCTTCCCTTGGCTTTCCCTGAATCCGTGTCTCTTCCTGAAATGCAATGTTTTAACCTCTCGCAGTCTGATAGTGCAGAGCGCTGCAGGCCAGCGTTGGGCACAACCTGAAGTTCAGGACTACAGTTCCCATCACCCACGGCCAGCCAACGATGATGGGAGCTACAATCCGCAGCAACTGGAGGACCTCGGGTTGTGCCCACCCCTCCGTCTAGGCTGCCTGCATCCATGGGAGTTGATGAAAGGCAATTGTCATGCCGGTCTCTGGGCTCGGAGGTTGTGCAGCCCGCACGGCTAGCAGTGTGGCTGCTTGGCTTTAATGTTTTGGGCCTGCAGTGAGTGTTTAGATCATGTTTTCGGGAGGGATGGAGGTGGGCAGTCATTGGCTGCTTGCTGCTGTGGGTGGAACTTGTGTCTTGATTGAGAAGTCTAAGTTCCCCGGGGCTAATGATCTGAGTTAGTGAGATTATGTGGTGGGAAGCCTGATAGCAAATAATTATAATCCCTGAACCTGCAGCATCCCCGTTACTGATCTGTTCTTTAACCCTTTAAGGACTAAATGGTTGTGCAATGCATTGCAAAGCAATACGTTGCACACCCCTCTTATCCTCAAAGAGTTAACGACTGATTCTTTGGCCCTGCAAGGTCTGACTAGCAGCAGCTTGGTTAAAGTGTTGTTTAATGGCATTTCATTTAACCCTTTGCGTGCACTGCAACGTGCTGGATAGCTCTCTGACACTCGCATGGTAAAAAACGAATGTTGTGTTATGTACAGTAGTGAACGTCCACCTACATATAAGCTTCAGATGCTAGAATTATTATTTTATTTATTTATTTTTACTGTTAAATAAAGTTTCACTTTACTTGCTAGAAAAATCTGCTTTGCAACGTCTTTAGGATCTTTCTAGCACCCAAAGGGTTAAGTGTAATGCACAGCTGTTGTAATGAAAGTATTCACATGTATATGTCATTTGTCGACCCCTGTGTGTGTTAAATATAGAATTAATAATAAATGTACTAGACCAACTATGAATTAGCACTGTCCGTTAAAAAGTATATATACTGGTTGTAGTCCAGACTTAAATACGTGATCCTGGCCTAAGTTTTTGTCCGTAACGTTAGCAGCATAACCTCTTCACCTGTCTTCACCGCTTTGAAGTCCTTTGAATGCTTCCTACCCCTGTGTATTTTGGGGGGGGGTTCAAGTCGCACATAAATTACGCTGCAAAGTTCTGTTTTTTGTTTTTTTTTTTGTTTTGTTTTTTTTTAATCACTTGTGATATATACACACTCACAAGATTTGAAAGGGCAGTAATGTATGATTAACCCGTTGAGTGCTAAAGTGGTATGCAATGCATTGCTTTCTGTACTCTGAATACGATCATTAACTAATACCGTTGCGGTACTCATGGTCGACCATGGTTCACTTTTGAAATGTCCAATTGAAATATCGTTCAGCTACACGCAGCATTAACCCCTTAAGGACTGCGTGACGTACTATGACTGTCATGGCCTTTAAGTACTTAAGGACCGATGACGGTCATAGTACGTCACATACTTTTTACTTATAGCGCTCCACTGGGAGCGCTGTAAGTAAAAATGGGGCCTACAATTGACCGCGCCAAGACTGGAGCGATCTCTTTCAGGCCCCAAAGTGGTGCGCCGATACACGCAACAGATCACATGTACCGGCACATCGGCAAAGATCAAAGCGGTCCTTATGGGATGGGAACGTCCCAGGACCGCTGGTCCTTAAGGAGTCAAGCAAGTCACTGTGATTAAAAGGGCGACGTGAGAATCTTGCCCTGCAAATAAGCGCGAGATTCTCATTTCACCGTATGAAAGGGCGCTGCATGGCACTACAACTCCCATACTGCTTACCCATCTTCACTGCCTGTGATCAAAAAGATATGCACAGATAAAACATGGTACATGTTACATACTATGGACTTGTACATCCTGCCTAAGTGTGTCACTATTCATGCAGTTGGGGAGAGTTAGACAACCTTGCATTGCAATGCGCTGCTGACCCGGGAGACTCGTTTCACTGAAATCCATCTCTGTAAGAATTGACTATTTTCATCTCATCAGACATCTTTAGTATCTCTCTTTGAATCATGATCCTCAGTGATTTGAGTGAGACGAGTCTCCCGGGCCACCAGTGCATTACAGTGCAAGGTTGTCTAATTCTTGCCAGTTTGCAAGAATAGTGACACACTTAGGCAAGATGTACAGGTGCATAGTATGTAATGTGTAATGTTTTATCTGTGCTTATCTTTTTGATTGCGGGCAGTGAAGATGAGTAAGGTTTATGGGAGTTGTAGTGCTATCATACCATGCCATGTAGTGACCTTTCATATGGTGACATGAGAATCTCGCGCAGGGAGAGATTCTCATGTCGCCCTTTAATCACAGAGACTTGCTTAATGCGGCGTGTAGCCACACGGTATTTCAATTGCGACGTTTTAAAAGGATACAGTCAACCATATGTTAACTATACAAAGAAATCCGTGTACGGAGAACTAAATTCATGGGACATTTGCGTGCGTGTACTCACATAGACCAATTTAGTGGACTCTTACTGAAATGGTGCTCTTGTGTGATTTATCTGTGTAGTGAGTTTGTTTAAAGGGATAGTTACAAGTTAAACATGTATATTGTAGGGTTTGTTCTCCTGAGTAAAACAAGGGAACTCTCGCCGCCAAGAGGTGTTTTATTCAAAAGTTATTCCAGCTCAAAGTTGCAATTTTAGATGCAGCATCTCAATGGATTGAAATGTTAATGGTGCTGAGGCTATACCATCCTATGGCGGTTGATTATTGATTAACCAGAGCTGTCCATAGGATGGTGTAGAAACAGCGCCACTGTAACATTTAAGGCCATTGAGAGACCACAGCCAAAAATGCAAGATTGAACTTCAATAACATTTGAATAAATCACGCTAGCAGTGGTAGTACCCTTGTTTTACTCGGAAGGGTAAAACCTACAATGTATTAAGTGTTACTATCCCTTTAAAGTGAATCTGTCACCTTGAACTCAGGTCGCATATTTGGAAACTTCATTCCGAATGACCTCATGTGTCATGTTGGCCAGAAGGTAGGAGAAGCGCAGTGTAGGAGATTAGGAGATAATACTGTTCTTCCCAGGAAGTGAAAGTCTTGGTAATTATGCAAATGAAACTCCTGCAGGACTGAAACATACTTTCACTTTCTGAAATACGTTTGTTTCTCCTAAGTGGCACATCTGTTCATTTTAAAGGGATAGTAATACTTTATTATTACTATCCCTCATATTGTAGATATTTGTAAAATAATTTAAAAAGCCCCCAGGTTCATCTCTCAGACCTTTATGGTTTGAGAGATAACCGAAGGCAAAGTTCCCCCCTCCCCCCCCCTTCCCTGAAGTCAGCGTTGTACTGACTGCAGGGGAAGTCTGTCGTACGACAGGCTTGCAGCTCTGCAGCAGAGCCGAGATCCCGTTAATGACAAAGAATTATTTCACTGAAACGGCCTTCTACGTGTGCTTGGTTTGTGCTTGGTTTGCAAACACATGTAGAAGACCGTTTCAGTGAAATAATTCTTTGTCATTAACGGGATCTCGGCTCTGCTGCAGAGCTGCAAGCCTGTCGTACGACAGACTTCCCCTGCAGTCAGTACAACGATGAGTTCAGGGAGGGGGGTAACTTTGTCTTCAATTATCTCTCAAACCATAAAGGTCTGAGAGATGAACCTGGGGGCTATTAAATTATTTTGCAAATATCTACATTATGGGGGCTAATAATAATAAAGTATTACTATCCCTTTAATAACACGACACACAGGCCATTTGGAATGAAGTTTTTAAATGTGCAGAATTAGTCAAAGTGACCGATCCATGTTTATTTTAAAAAAAGGAAAAAAAATTTTAGTTTAAAGTGGAACTACCATATCACAAAATGTTTAGCTTAACTAAGTCCCCTTCTGGTGATTAGGTGCTTAGTAGCGCTAGTCACCAGAATTATTACCTGATTTAATAGATATAGGTTTTATTCCCCAGCTGTCAGTAGCACGGAGCGCGGACATCTTGCCAGAATGACTTCCGCACGACTGCGCTGTCAGTCCCAGCCAGAGCCAAATGGTTCCTAGCAACGCCTCCTAGACCCGGCTAAGCTTCTAGTCGCCAGAAGAGGATTTAGTTAAGCTAAACATTTTGTGACATGGTAGTTCCACTTTAATAATGCAATGGTTAAATCCCTAGTGAATTTATTAAATTTTAGTGAAGTCATGTTGGGTGTCTGAAACTTCATATAAACTTGCCTCCGCCATGGAAATAGATATCACAGAAGTCAAGGATCCTAAAAATTCACTGCCAGCCCCTAAATTTATGGAGTATTTATGATACATCTTTATACGTGCGCCCCTTCCTGAATCTCCCAACTGGTTCAAACTATATTGTATTTTGTCCACCGCTGGGTTTAAGTCAATACATATTACACCAAGTGTACTTGGTCTTTGGAAAACCACTTTTTAGGACCGTTTCACAAAGGTGACTTGTGTAGCACCTGAAAATGTTAGTGCCTTTGTAGTGCTGCAGTGTAGCAAGGTATTCCCAACATCCAGTTCTCTTGTGATAGTCATTGGGAAAACTCCTGTATCTGCAACAGTAGTCCAATTTTAAAGTGGAACGGTCACCTTATATAAAGTCGCCCTGCAATAATTAAGCAGGTGGCGACTAGCTTTATAATACGTCTATTACCTCTCAGAAGCAGCCAATTGTAAAGTAATCCTTCATCTTTGGAGACTGACGGCCGGGTTAGTGCGGTTTGTGTGCCTGAGTCGTCAGTCCCGTCAGGTTACTTTGTGGCACACTGCAAGGTTTCTTAGAGGATTAAGGATTTCTTTCCAATGGGCTGCTTCTGAGCGGTAAGAGTCGTATCATAAAGCTAGTGGCCATCTTCTTAATTATTGCAGGGAGACTTTATATTAGGTGAAAGTTCCACTTTAAAGCAAAACTGCAACCTATTTTAAACTTTTTGGCAAATAATTACCCATCTGGTGACTAGCTGCTCAGTAGCTCTAGTCGCCAGAATAGTTACCTGGTTAATGAGAATTACACACTGCTCCGGCGCTGACAGGCAGTAGAGTGTGCAGACATCTTTCCATAGTGACGTCTGCTCTGTCAGTCTCTTTTGGAGCTGGCTGGGACTGACGGCGCAGGCGCGAAGACGTCACTATGGAAAGATGTCTGCGCTCTCTGCTGCCTGTCAGCCCCGGAGCAGGGTATAATTCTCATTAACCAGGTAATTATTCTGGCGACTAGCGCTACTGAGCAGCTAGTCACCAGATGGGTAATTATTTGCCATAAAGTTTAAAATAGGTGGTAGTTCCGCTTTAATACGATTTTCCAATTAGGTTCCATTACAATCAATACCGCAATATACTTCAGAGGGAAGTTGCAGCATGCTGTGTGTCTGTGACAAGTGCAGCAGACTGTAGACTGTGTGAAATTCCCCATATTTAGATTTTTGGATTTTTTTTTTTTTTTTTTAGATGTTATGTTGCTGTGACAGTGTTGTCTGTGTAAAAGGGGGATCTTAACCCTTTGAGTGCCAGAGGGGTACGCAACGCATTCTGGCACTCAAAGGGTAAATGACTACAACTCCCACCATCCCTGTACAGCCTCTGGCAATGATCTGAGTTGTCTCAACAGCTGAAGGTTCCAAAGTCGACACATCTCTGCACCGTGCTCATCACCTCTCTTGCGCAAGTTCTGTTTCTGCTGTGATGCGCAATTGATACATGCCACTTGGGTCTGTTTAATCCTTTGAGTGCCAGAGAGGTATCCAACGAATGCAGTGGTGACATAAAAAGGCGAGAATTTGTAGAGAAAACTGGCAGATATTGAGCCCTTGCGTGGCATGCCTCTCTGATCCCCCTCCTGTGTTTTACCAAGTCTGCTTCTTGGGTCTCTCTTCAGACATCCGTTCTGCTACCCAGTTGGTCTGTTGGAGCTCACAATGCAGCCCCTGGGTTCATCGGCATGCCCGCTCCAAGGGCATGAGCATTGCCAGTAAGGCGCTAACCACTAATCCCTATAATAAAGTAATATTAAAAATAAATGTATTGCCCCCAGTGTCATCTCTCAAACCTTTATGGTTTGAGAGATAATCATATCCTAAAGTTGCCCTCTCCCTACCCCTTCTCCGAAGTCTGCATTCTAGCTGACTGCAGGGAAGCCTGTCGTATGACTTTCAGGCGGCTCTGCAGCAGAACCAAGATCACGTTAATAAAAAAAATCTTTCACTAAAACAGTCTTCTTCGTGTGCTTGGTTTGTGCTTGGTTTGCAAGCACCCGTAGAAGACCGTTTTAGTGAAATATTTTTTTATTATTTTTTTTTTTTTTTTTTTTTTTATTAACTTGATCGCTGCTTTGATGCAGAGCCACCTAATGATCGTAAGACCGGATTTCTCTTCAGTCAGCTACAACTCTGACTTCGGGGAAGGGGGAGGGAGAGGGCAACTTTAGGAGCGATTATCTCTCAAACCATAAAGGTTTGAGAGATAACACTGGGGGCAATACATATATTTTTAATAGGACTTTACTATAGGGGTTAGTAATAATGAAGTATTACTATCCCTTTAACTCCAAGAGTTAAAATGGATCTATTGCCCTCAAATAGATTTAGTTGATTTCAAAGATAAGAAAAATTTGCCTATATATGTTGTGTTAGCTATTGGTTTTTGAGTAATTAACCTTTATTTATTGATGGCACAATCTGGAACTGTATGCTAAATAGTTTCCAGACAGGAACATTATTACCACACACTGTGCTACGGATCAATCTAAGCAGAGAACGCACATTGTGACAGTTCTAATCACACAGCCGGGGGCAAGGTTTCCATTGAACATGTCATTCTCAGACTTTTTTAGCTTAAAGGGATAGTAATACTTAAAATGTAAAAAAAAATATATGTTGTAGGGTTTATCCTCCTGAGTAAAACAAGACTATTCCCACTGCTGAGAGATATTTTATTAAAAAATTATTACAGCTCAAACTTGAATTTTTTAGGTGCAATATCACAGTGGCCTGAAAATTTACAGTGGCGCTGTTGCTACACCATCCTATGGACTGCTCTGGTCTGTAGACCATAAATCTCCATAGGATGATGTAGCAACAGCTCCACTGAAAATTTTCAGGCCACTGTGATATTGCACCTAAAAAATTCAAGTTTGAGCTGTTACAATTTTTTAATAAAATATCTCTCAGCAGTGGGAGTACCCTTGTTTTATACGGGGCCATAAACACTACAACATATATTTTTTTGTACATTTTAAGTATTACTATCCCTTTAAAGCACTCCTAACACACAATCTGGAATTTTTGGGGTGACCCTAACATATGTTCTCAGTCATAATAACAAAAATAAACCTAATATTTGCGGGTGAGGTACATCAGAGACGCAGGTTCTCGTCCTGGCAACATCAACTCAGCCTTTTGCCCTTCTGACATGGATAAAATGGGTACAAGGACATACTTGAAAATGAGAGTCAATAGCAATGTATTCTTCCTCTTAAAATACTTTCAAGTTATAGTAACACTTAAAGGGATAGTAATACTTAACCGTATAAGTGCCGGAGGGGTACGCAATGCATTGCGTACCCCTCTGGCACTCAAAGGGTTAAAAAAAAAAAATGTAGGGTTTATCCCCCTGAGTAACACAAGGGAACTCCCACTGCTGAAAAGTGTTTTATTCAAATGTTATTAAAGTTCAAAGTAGAATTTTTTAGGTGCAATATCACAGTGGCCTGAAATGTTACAGTGGCGCTGTCACCATCCTATGGAAATTTAGGGTCAGCTGACCAGAGCTGCACATAGGAGGGTGTAGCAACAGAGCCACTGTACAGGTATGTATATAATAATTTTTTTTTTCTCCATATTAAGTATTACTATCCCTTTAATTAATAACATTGTCCATAGATTGACACTTGAAACTCAACTTTGACCTTTTTGTTAACATATAGAAAGAAAAGGGGGGTGCACCTTAAGTGGATAATGGTGACACACTAACGTGCCACTTCACCCTGTATGAGAACCACTGAATTAGACTGAAGCGTGGTCTGTCTCTATAGGGAAAATCTTACTCTGTGTTCTAGACATTTCTTTAAAGGGGCAACAGAGTATTTCAACCTGCTGCTTATTATAGCTACTTTCCTGCTTTTCTCCCTCGCCCTTTAACCCTTTGAGTGCCAGAGGTGAACCAAATCCCCATAATCTTAAAATGAAGCAGGCGCCATTGCTAGATAGAAGGCTGGATTCAGGACGCTGGAGGGGAGCGATACTAGGGTAATCCAACAGCACCATTGGGGTCGGATTAACATTCCCATGGCCACCGATTTAAATGGATCTTTTAACCCTTTGAGTGCCAGAGAGGTAAGGAGCACATTGCTTAGCAAAGCATTTCATACCTCTCTGGCACTCAGAGGGTTAACTGTTTCAATGCTAGAGAGATCTCTTTGGAGATTTCGTTAGCATTTCTCTTAATAACCCTATTTAAATCTGTAGGAATTTTGATTTGTCACCTACGGTGCAGCTGGTTTCGCTCCAGAATAGTTCACTTATAGTATTTTGAATTCAGACAAAGCTGTTTTTTTTGTTTTTGTTTTTTGTTTTAGAGAGAAGTATTTTTCAGAAAAAGCCTCCTATTAGAAGAATAAGGCATAATCTAATGCTGGAGGGGAGAGGAATGACTGCTGGACGTGTTTATAAAGTCAGGGCAAAACGGCAACATATTTAAAGGGATAGTAATACCTGAAAAAAAATTCAAAAAAAGTGCTAAATTATCCCCCCCACACACACACACCCCTTTTACCTCCTGTATGCCGCCTACCCTCAGATGTGTAATCCAGTCCCGGGACTGGACAGCGCTCAGCAAGGGACAATCTTCAGGCATGGAGTATAAGTAAAAACCCCGCCCCCTTGAAGGAGGACAGGAGAATTTTCCTTATGCTCACTGAAGATTGTCCCTCGCTGCACTCCATCCGGCTGGTTGAGAGAGGCAGCGTGATGTAGGTGAAAGGGGAGGGAGGGGGATCCTTTAGCATTGAATTACTGTTGAACTACAAAACAGAAAATATTGAAATACAGCGTGACATGGGACGCGTTATAGGATGATCAGTCGGAGCTGAATTTTTTTTCAGGTATTATCCCTTTAACAGTGAAAAACTCAGCTTAAAGTTTTTTGTGTGTGCGTATCGCTGTGTGTGTGCGTATCGCTGTGTGTGTGCGTATCGCTGTGTGTGTGTGCATCTGTGTGTGTGTGCATCTGTTTGTGTTGTTTTCTTTAATAAATGTTGTGCAATCTTTTACCACAGAATTCTTTATATTAAGAAGACGTAACGTGTCCTAATAATATCCTTGCTACTTACCTTACTATGGCCAGAAAAGCCTAATGGTCCCTCTTACTTTTCAATGCATGAATGTTTATATATCGCCACAAGTGTTCGCAGCTCTGTACAATCTAAGGGTTTAGACAATATGGTGTGACAAGTGTCTTGCAAAGTGAAACACAGGAAGTGAGGTCCTTCATCGAAAGCTTACAGTCTAAAGCAGTGAAGGAAGATCAATAGAGTGCATTAGGGTCAAGTTCAAGAGCTAACCTTTTAGACCAGTCCTTCTTGTCGGGTCCATGCAGGCGGACATGACAGTTGCTGGCAGTTCTTTCAATCTGAAGCAAATGGAGTGCACGAGCCTGTTTATCAGAGGAGTGTGCAGTGCTTTGCGAAGCAATGCGATTTACACTCTCTGATCCAGACCTTGCCATTTGCAGTGAGCGGAGTGGGCGGTCCTGCCTGGAACTGTCATGTCTGCCTCCATGGACATGACTTCTGCACTGCTTGAAGAGGTTATCTCTTGAAGCAAGGCCCAAGGGCAAAATGTATAGTTGCCATTATGATTTTGTGTGAGTGAGTGTGTGGAGGGGTGGTTATATTAGGACGGATTAATTAAGTACCCTTAAGAGGTGATACGTCAAAATTCACTGACAGACACATGGAGCAGCCTCCTATTGGAAGTGGTGGGGCTGATGCAGTAACATAATTTAAAGGCATAGTAATACTTCGTTTTAACTTTATTTTATTTTGTAGGCATTAAAAAACATGAAGAACGATATAAGTCTTATCTCTCAAACCTTTATGGTTTAAGAGATATTCACAAGCAAAGTTTCCCCTCCTGCCCCTTTTACCTAGTGTAAGCCATCTCTTCTCAGATGTGGAATCCAGTCCATAGACCAGACAGATAACAGCAGGGGACAATCTTCTTCCTATGAGAACAATGAAAGCCCTGTCCCCCTTGACAAGTTTTTCATCTTTTTCCCTTATCTTAATTGAAGATTGTCCCTCTCTGCAATCTACCTGGGCACCTCCCTTCTGATCTGGCTGAGCAGTGTTACATCAGTAAAAGGGGCGGGAGGGGGATACTTTGTCATTGAATTACTCTTGAACTACAACTCTGACAGAATTGAAATAACACTCTCCAAAGTCCAAATACGATGATGATTAATTAGAGCTGCTTTTATTATGAAACATTACTATCCCTTTAAAGTGATGAACAAATGTCTCTGCCTTTTTTTTTAGAGTGGACCTGCCACCTTTAATTTTCTTTACATATTTGAAAACTTCATTGAAAACTGCCTATGTGTCATGTTAACCTAAAGACCAGCAGATGTCTAGTTTAGGAAATATTCACATTGCTTTCTGGGAAAAGTCAAAGTGAAAATCTCCTGGTACTGCGCAGAGCTTCATTATCATATGAAACATCACAGAAAATGTTCATTAGCATATGGCACATCACTGAAAAGTCTTCCATTAGTATATGAAACATCATCGGTACAACAAGTGCACCGCAATTTGTGTGAATATCTTCTTAACGTTACATTTTCTGGTCTTTTGGATAACAAAACACATAGACAGTTTTTAATGCAGTTTTCAAGTATGCAAACTTGAATTAAGATGAAAGTTGCTAGTTTAAGTGGTTCAACTAGAATGGCTGAACTGGTTCTTCTCTTCTGTCAAATTGTATAGGGCATATATATAGTACATAGGAAGATGGAGGCACTCTTTAAATTACAAATGCCCAGGCGCACAGTCCTCAAGCAAAATGATAGGCATAGGAAGAACGAGAGGCATCATCAGTGGGACTTGTTCAAAGGTTTTTATTAATTGGCAAAAGGCAACAGAGAGGTCGACGTTTCGATCCTAGGGCAGGATCTTTCTCAAGACCACACACAAAGTGGCAGTCAGGCTTTTTAAAGGTACCGCTTCTGATTACATGTATCCTCTTGGATGATGGTGACGTCATCACCATGGGGAGAGTATGGTGTCCGTGAGGAGAGCCGTCAACTCGCAACTGGATTCATGAGAGTCTTTAGATCAGTGGTTCTCAACCTTTCTAGTGCCGTGACCCTTTGATAAAATTTCCCAAGTTGTGGTGACCCCTAACAGTAAAATTATTTTAGTTGCTCCTTCATCACTGTAATTTTGCTACTGTTGTGAATCGAAATATAAATATCTGATGGGTTTAGGCGACCCCTGGCAAATCGTCATTTGACCCCCAGATTGAGAACCACTGCTTTAGATTATGCCTATCTACAGGACAGACATACTACCTGTGCCCGTTGGTAGTAAATAGAAACCCGAAGCTTACCGATAGGAGCTGTAGCAGTGCTATCGAGGTGAAGTCTCCAGTGCATTGCACAGCTCCACGGGTATAGAAGATGCAGTAAATCAATAAATTATATGCAATAATTACACAATAATACATGCATATGTGACGCAAACACAAAGTGAAGGAGACTGATGGCTGTCACCTAACAATAATGAAAATAAATGATAAAAGTACCAATCTGAAGAGCTAGCCTTATAGGGTGAAATAATGTAGCACTCCTAGTTAGGACCATAATCCTATATAATAATTCGCTAGGATGTTTGTCAGAAGCCATCATGCGTAGTAGAGATTGCTCGAAGGCTCAGAATGCTGGGAGTTCTGTGCTGGGAGCATTCTGTGCGGAATGCTGGGAGTTCTGTGCTGGGAGCATTCTGTGCGGAATGCTGGGAGTTCTGTGCTGGGAGCATTCTGTGCGGAATGCTGGGAGTTCTGTGCTGGGAGCATTCTGTGCGGAATGCTGGGAGTTCTGTGCTGAGAGCATTCTGTGCGGAATGCTGGGAGCTCTGTGCTGGGAGCATTCTGTGCGGAATGCTGGGAGCTCTGTGCTGGGAGCATTCTGTGCGGAATGCTGGGAGCTCTGTGCTGGGAGCATTCTGTGCGGAATGCTGGGAGTTCTGTGCTGGGAGCATTCTGTGCGGAATGCTGGGAGTTCTGTGCTGGGAGCATTCTGTGCGGAATGCTGGGAGTTTTGTGCCGGGAGCATTCTGTGCGGAATGCTGGGAGTTCTGTGCCGGGAGCATTCTGTGCGGAATGCTGGGAGTTCTGTGCCGGGAGCATTCTGTGCGGAATGCTGGGAGTTCTGTGCCGGGAGCATTCTGTGCGGAGTGCTGGGAGTTCTGTGCCGGGAGCATTCTGTGCGGAATGCTGGGAGTTCTGTGCCGGGAGCATTCTGTGCGGAATGCTGGGAGTTCTGTGCCGGGAGCATTCTGTGCGGAATGCTGGGAGTTCTGTGCCGGGAGCATTCTGTGCGGAATGCTGGGAGTTCTGTGCCGGGAGCATTCTGTGCGGAATGCTGGGAGTTCTGTGCCGGGAGCATTCTGTGCGGAATGCTGGGAGTTCTGTGCCGGGAGCATACTGTGCGGAATGCTGGGATTTCTGTGCTGCTGGCATTCTGTGTGGAATGCTGGGAGCATTCTGTGCAGAATGCTGGGAGTTCTGTGCTGCTGGCATTCTGTGCGGAATGCTGGGAGCTCTGTGCTGGGAGTATTCTGTGCGGAATGCTGGGAGCTCTGTGCTGGGAGTATTCTGTGCAGAATGCTGGGAGTTCTGTGCTGCTGGCATTCTGTGCGGAATGCTGGGAGTTCTGTGCTGGGAGTATTCTGTGCGGAATACTGGGAGTTCTGTGCTGGGAGCATTCTGTGCAGAATGCTGGGAGTTCTGTGCTGGGAGCATTCTGTGCGGAATGCTGGGAGTTCTGTGCTGGGAGCATTCTGTGCGGAATGTTGGGAGTTCTGTGCTGGGAGCATTCTGTGCGGAATGCTGGGAGTTCTGTGCTGGGAGCATTCTGTGCGGAATGCTGGGAGTTCTGTGCTGGGAGCATTCTGTGCGGAATGCTGGGAGTTCTGTGCTAGGAGCATTCTGTGTGGAATGCTGGGAGTTCTGTGCTGGGAGCATTCTGTGTGGAATGCTGGGAGTTCTGTGCTAGGAGCATTCTATGCTTTCGGGCAGTCTCTACAGTGCATGACTGCGTCGGCGGCAGGATGCAGAGCAGGACCGGCCTCTTAACCCTTTGAGTGCCAGAGGGGTATGCAACGTATTGCAAAGCAATGCATTGCGTACCCCTCTGGCACTCAAAGGGTTACCATCACCCAGTCCTTGGCCCGTGTACATGGGCTTTTACACTAGTGTACTAATAGTTAATATGACTGTGCGAGCCAAAATGAATGTGTTAAAAGTTAGTGGAGGATGTATAACTCTCGAGGGGTATGTGAGTCGAAGAGCCTTGTCGGTCAACATAAGCTCCGATGTGGATGTGACAGCCGGTACTGGTCAGTAGAGGTGAAGTGTACATATATCCAACACAACAGACAGATAAAATCATGAACACAGTATGTAGTGGAGCAGCAGGGAAACTTTAATGTCTGGGTTACTTTGTAAGATGGCAAATCTCATGGTATCCCAATGAAAGATTACATAAAGTATCGAAATGCGTAAGAGCTGGATAATGCTGTATATATATCATGAGAACCAACACCTGTTGAATATGTCGTGAGATACTCTGTTACCCAGTCCTGTTATGGGAGGGATGTTTTAAGTAGCAACACCTGTCGTATGCCCATCCAACCCTGGAGGGGTAAATACTGCATAAGTCACAGCTGTAGGAGGGACAGATATAGCAACACTGCCATAGGTACTGGCACAGAGAGGGGACAAAGTCAGAAGCAAATCCTGCAGGCTCAGGACCAATGTTTCAACTCTCCTCCTTGTGGAGGTTTACTGTCCCAAGTTAGTTTTATCATTCAGACCCCGAGGGGTTAACCCCATCTCGACAATGGACGTACATGTACGTCCCGCAGAAACTGTCAGTGACAGAGGACGTACGTGTATGTCCAGGAAGTCGTTTATTGCAATGGGGAAAAAGGTTGGCAGGTGTTAAGTGCTGGCTGCGTGTGCGAGTGGCTGGTCACTAAGGGGTTAAAGTGTTGATTCTATGGATCCGACGTTCTTCTCTCTGTAAAAGTTTTTATTATTTCGGTCTGCTCCCCGTGGAAGTTTGGGCTGTTGGTCAATCACCATGTATACACAGTAGTGAAATGTTTTGGGGGCAACTTGATATCACCATAAAGAACACAGTCAACAACAACAATAATAATAATAAAAAAAAAAAATGGATCTTTTAACCCTTTTAATGCAATTTGTTGGATACATCTTTGATGATCAAAGGTTTAAACCAGTGATTCTCTGCTCCAGTCATCAGGGCACACCAACAGGTCATGTTTTCAAGATATCCCTAATTAATCACAGGTGAATCAATCACAATGACTGAGCCACTAAGTACTCACCTGTGGTTAAGCAGGAACAACCTGAAAACCTGCACTGTTGGTGTGCCCCGAGGACTGACGCTGGGAAACACTGGTTTAACCACTAGAATGGTAGAGGTCACCAGTGCATTGCTTCTGTGACCTCTTTAGCATTTAAGGTGTTAATAGCCCCGTTTGTCTTTACCAGAATTCCCCACAGGATTCTATCATAACGCCAGTCCAGTGGAGATCAGGATAACATTGAATGCGTCATGCTAATCCATACAGAATCATTGGGGAAGACCTGTAGAAGATGATCTAAGTCAGTGGTTCCTAAACTGAAGGCATGTCGGGGGGGGGGGCTTTTCCAGGGGGTGTGAGACTGTTTCAGCGCCACTCAACCACAGTGCTTTAACACAACCATCCACATTGCTTAATAGTGATCATGATAAGCTAGATCTAAGAGTTTTTTTTTACTCTCCCGCTGCCTGCCATCTTTGTACTTTATGGGACATGTATGATTGGTTTGGATAAATATCTGTAACAAAGAAACATAATGATTTGGTATCTTCAAAATATATTAATAATTAATAACAATATAAATACAGGTACAAAGGGTTACATTTATTTGAATACAATTGTGGATATCTGGGTTTGGTGAAATGGGACGTCACTACTCCTGTCTCCAGCGCTCACACTATTTTCCTGCTGCCGTTGGTCTGTGACTTGTTCATTCCTCTGTAGTTTATTGTAATACACGACCAGCCTGTGTAATAGGACTGCGATCCCAGCTGGCACCTAAAAATGGTTCCTGGAGCCTACTTTTTTTTTTTTTTTTCTTTTTTCTAATTTTTTTTTTTTTTTGCTGTCACTAACTTGGAGGATAGAAAGGAGGGGGTGATATGATTGGATCTTTCAAATGTGTCAACCCTTTTGGTGCCCTAGGGGTGCACAGTGTATTGCAAGGGTTATAGGGATTTACTAATGTACAGGAGGGATCAATTTTTCAGAATAAATGGACATGGCCTAAAATTAGGAAGAATAAAAGAGTAAAACTGGAAAAGCCTGCACCCCCTCCAACTGATAAATAAAAAAAAAAAAAAAAAAAAAAAAAAAAATATATATATATATATATATATATATATATATATATATATATATATATATATAATATATAATGTGTGTGTTTATATAGTGAGAGGGTGAGTGTGGAGCACAACCCTGATTAAAGGGTTAAAACGAATAAAGCCCGTAAGAGCTTAATTCATGCATTCAAAAGTCAATCCGGTCTGGGGCAAAGTTCTTGGTATTTTGTCAGAATATGGATTTTATTTGCACCTTACGGAACAGCCGGCACGCCCCTGAATTATTTTACTTTTGCCTTTCTGCATATGGCCGTATGTCTCTCTGATGTCTGAGTAAAAGAATCTATTGCTGCATCGTATAGGGACAAATGCACATTCCCACTGACTAGTGGGTCTGTTAACCCCTTGAATGCCAGAGAGATTTCCAGCTCATTGCGAGAGGTTAAAGGGATAGTAATACTTCGTTTTATCTTTATTTTATTTTGTAGGCATTAAAAAAACATGAAGAACGATATAAGTCTTATCTCTCAGACCTTTATGGTTTGAGAGATATTCACAAGCAATGTTTCCCCTCCTGCCCCTTTTACCTAGTGTAAGCCATCTCTTCTCAGATGTGGAATCCAGTCCATAGACCAGACAGATAACAGCAGGGGACAATCTTCTTCCTATGAGAACAATGAAAGCCCTGCCCCCCTTGACAAGTTTTTCAGGTTTTTCCCTTATCTTAATTGAAGATTGTCCTCTCTGCAGTCTACCTGGGCACCTCCCTTCTGATCTGGCTGAACAGTGTTACATCAGTAAAAGGGACGGGAGGGGGATACTTTGTCATTGAATTACTCTTGAACTACAATTGTGACAGAATTGAAATAACACTCTCCAAAGTCCAAATACTATGATGATTAATTAGAGCTGCTTATATTATGAAACATTACTATCCCTTTAAAAGCCTGTATGGACAAAACTATATGGACAATTTGGAGCCAGATAACATTTTAGGAACCAGCTTAGGAGTCTTAAGAACAAACGAAGAGGGTAAACTGGTATCCTGGTGTACATTAAATACTCTTTAACCCTTTGAGTGCCAGAGGGGTATGCAATGCATTGTGTACCCCTCTGGCACTCATATGGTTAAAAAAAAAAATATAGAGGCCAAAGGGGAAATTTTGAAGCCCAGATTCTTGGGGTTTTTCCAATGCGGTGTTAACCCTTTGAGTCCCAGAGGGGTACGCAACGTGTTGTATACCTCTCTGGCACTCAAAGGGTTAAAATCCTGTTTTTAAGTAGTTGGACATGTTTTCATGTCAGTTGGCATTTTGGAAACGTGCATTTTTTCCTGTAGAACAAGAATAAGCAACATTTGGCTTTCCAGCTGTTTGGGACTGCAACTCGCCCCCAGGCAGCAAACGGTTGCTACAGAACATCTGGTCTGGCCCAGAATTTCTCTGTTTGTGTGTTTGCGACCCTAAGGGTTACACAGTGTTTCCAGACCTCAAATATAAAATGTGTAATTGGGTCCCACATAGCAGAATGTCATGTGACCAGTCCTGTCTCGGCTATTCTGTTAGACAATGTGAGACCATGTGACCTTCAGTAGCCAATAGTGGCACAGATATATTCCCTACATATCTGTAATGGAGGGGGACGTGATAATAGACCTGGGTGCAGACAGGATAGGGCTCTGTAATGGGAGTCCTGGGGGAGGAGAGGGGGGTATGATTAGTTTGGTCTCTCCCTCTCTGTGTGTTGTCTTGGTATTATCAGGGTATCAACACCCCCCCCCCCTTCTCCTGCCATTTCACATTCGCGCTCTCCCAGCCCCTCTGTCCACTGCGTGTTTACCTCAATGAGCACAGCGTTTCCATGGCAACACCATTTTTTTTCCCTTTCTCAAAGGGAAGATCTTGTCATTTTATGTAATTCGCCGCAGCTGAAGAGGGCAGAAATATTAACTTGTTTCTATGGAAACTGCTTTGATCGGTTTCTTTTTGTGCATTTCTTTTTAATACAAATGACGGTGCCCTAGAGTCTGGAATTAACACCTTCCTGACAGAGCGCAATGTCTAGCCCTTGGTTCAAAAACCTATGATTGAAGTGTCAAAGGCATAGTAACCCTTAACATTGAAAAATAGACATATATTGCAGCGTTTATCCTTCTGAATACAACGAACTCCCACTGCTGAGAGGTGTTTTATTCAAAGGTTATTACAGCTCAAACAAATATTATTTTGTGTGCATTACTTTGAGAGGTGTTTTATTCAAAACTTATTGAAGCTCAGACCTGAATTTTTTTTTTAGGTGCAATATCTGAATGGCCTGCAGTTGCTACACCATCCTACAGGCAACTCTGGTCAATTGACCATAAATCTGCTTAGGACGGTGTAGCAACAGCGCCACTGTACAATTTCAGGCCATACAGATATTGCACATAAAAAAAAACATCCAAGGTTGAGCTGCAATCACTTTTGAATAAAACACCTTTCAGCAGTCAGAATACCCTTGTTGGGGATAAGCGCTACTATATATATATATATATATATATATATATATATATATATATATATATATATATATATATATATTAGAGAG